>OW052233.1:0-1200000 GCA_932527175.1 Operophtera brumata | reverse complement strand
TGGTCGCAAACTTTTTTTATGTGTGTACTTGGAGATACGTTTCGAACTTGTTTTTGAGGCAACAATGATGAGGCCTCCAAGAAAGCTGGTCGGTGTAACACGTAGGTACTTAGTTTCTCATGAATAACCGTAGTAAAAGCATGATACACATCAGTGTCCTTCATGGAAGATGACGTCACAGATACGACAGTAATGCTTGCAGGATTTCATATAGCGGGAATACCCGATGATCAATAGGCGTTGGCATTAAAGCAAAAGGACGCAAAATTTGTCTTATTCCTAGCACAATAACTATCTCAAAGACAATAGAGAGATGGTTATTCATCATTTGAAGAGATGTAATTAGGTTTCAGATAGAAGAGCATTTTCTTATTGATGCAGCCGTTCAAAGTAATCTGTCTGTGTAGATATTATAAGTTTTATGTAAAAAAAATATTGAATATAAGCTTTTATAACATTAGTGATCGAAACAGTGTACTGATCAAAATGAGCCTAAACACGGTCAGTCTACTATTATCCCTCGAGGAGTTCCGTTGTCAACCTTCCGTCTCCATCATCACATCAGCTCGCGGTCACCATAATATTGCATTGTCATCGGAACTTGACAGGTATGCAAAATATAATCTCAATCGGTTGAGGACAATTGCTTTAAAATTCAGTTGCAAGATTCCACCCGGACAAACATATACATACGTTGCAAGTTAAATAAAAGCTTGTAAAAAGCAGTGTACAATAATGAGGTAAGGTAAGTTGAATAGTAAGGCTCGCTCGTTTTTTTACAAATATGATGCTTAAATTATCTCAGTGTCCGAGAACATCCGAGCACAACCCAAGAAAGGCACTCTGTTTGTAGATGAACCACATGATTGTATAGGGTGTGTAAGTAGGTATATACACGCACCAGACACTGCCGTGTCGTGGCTTGTCCGGCCTAAGAAAGGCACTCTGTTTGTAGATGAACCACATGATTGTATAGGGTGTGTAAGTAGGTATATACACGCAACAGACACTGCCGTGTCGTGGCTTGTCCGGCCTAAGAAAGGCACTCTGTTTGTAGATGAACCACATGATTGTATAGGGTGTGTAAGTAGGTATATACACGCACCAGACACTGCCGTGTCGTGGCTTGTCCGGCCTAAGAAAGGCACTCTGTTTGTAGATGAACCACATGATTGTATAGGGTGTGTAAATAGGTATATACACGCACCAGACACTGCCGTGTCGTGGCTTGTCCGGCCTAAGAAAGGCACTCTGTTTGGACATGAACCACATGATTGTATAGGGTGTGTAAGTAGGTATATACACGCACCAGACACTGCCGTGCCCGTGATGTGCCCGTGGATATCGTAAAAGCCGACTAAAGTACACCAGAGGATGGGCAGCAGCATAATCTACTCAACACCAATACCACAATCACCATCCTCCTACTAAGCGTGGTAATTATGGCAAATCCTACCCGTTGTATTTTGTGTGGGAGGCCTCGAGCATCAGTAGGTGTCTTAAATAATGATAAAAATAAACATTAGGTGCATATAACCTACGCACAGCAGATAAGCCATTTTTCTGCTATTATATAAAAGGCAAAGTCCTGAATGAAATTTCACCTATAATTTCACCTATAATTTCACCTATAATTTCACCTATAATTTCACCTATAATTTCACCTATAATTTCACCTATAATTTCACCTATAATTTCGCCTGTAATTTCACCTATAATTTCACCTATAATTTCCTCAAATAAAATTACGAAAAACACATCATGCTGAGTCGGATTCCAATTTGTGACGTTGCTGCGTGGATGGCACTGAGAGACACTCTATTAATTGTAGAAGTACTTAGTTTTTGCCTTTTGTATGTATTACCTATTATTTTTTATTTTATTTGTCGAGTGTTTTTTGTCCTATCCATGTGTGCCGTTACAAATAAAGAATTTTTCTTTTTTTTCTTTCTTTCTTTACATATTTCAACGGTTCCTGAAATTTTTCTGATAATAGGCACGGGAAGGTTATCTTTATAAAAAAAAAAAAACTTACGTTTTAGCTAGATTTCATTGTACTTCTAGTTTGACTTCTAGTAGTAGAACATGAAGTAAAACTTAGTTAGTTTCACGTTATAATTGTTGAGATTAAAATAATTTCAAGACCTCTAAAGTGAGAAATTTGAGTGTGGTGTAGTTTCAAAGGTCGTTTCACAGTGTAGTTGTCGTGATTAAAATATTTTCCACGCGGACGAAGTCGCGCTTATACCACTAGTTTTATATATTTCCCCAGTATTTACCATTTTTAGAGCTCCGTTCTAATGTAAACAAAACAAGTGCATTTCTATTAGAATAGCTTCGGCTGGGAGTCGGGCGACTGAAAAGTAATTTCCTATTAATTTTTTCAGACAGACTGGACAGTTTGAGGTTGCAAAAGTCGCTCAAACATATCTGAATTTATTATTTTAAATGTTTTAAGAACTTAGCGCCTCAGAAAAGCTTGTTTTAGTAACTTATGGTAAAAAAACAGCGCGACACCGCTCTTGATAGCCTTTTTAAATAGCGTTGTCTGTGATTGATGATAAAGAGTTCGCTCAGATGTCGCCTCTTGAGCGTCCAGACTGCACAATTATATCACGTAATAACAAATAATATACCAGGAGACAGTGACCGGTCTCTTACGTCAAATCTACGCCCTACTGGAGCACTTTAACGAGTTGGCGAACGGGTCCAATGCTACTAAACCAATTGTATTTATATTGTTAATGAATTATCTCATAATTGTCACTTGTGACACTTTTGCTATTCTACTGACTTCAAAGGTTTTTCAATTTCATTATAATTGTGACCTTATAAACTATTACCTACCTTATTTTTTTTGTTTGCTTGTAAAATCCTAATCCTATAATTTAAACCACCTAAGTTGCATCTGCAATTCTAAGTTTGTAAGTAAACAACTGTTATTTAGTTTTTGCCAAAATAAATTTATTCTTATTCTTATTTATATTTATATATATATATTGTAATCATTTTCGATTCTACCACACATATATATATATTTATATGTGTGGTAGAATCGAAAATGATTACAATGGCTAGACCGATCGTATTTCTACCTGCAGTTCTAAAACAAGACAACTGCAATTCTATGGGGATCATAAATTTAGCAGAATTACCATTCTTAATGACCATTGTAACTGAATTGTAATGGCATAGTATAAGATGATTTTTCTTTAAAATAGTAGTATTGGGCCCCAGAACTCTAGTCAGATGGCTCTACCTGAGCTGCCAGGGATGTTGATGTTGTTCACCGCAAACATTATAGCGCATGAACTCCATCGTTAGCTCTCGGGATATAACGATGACAGTGTGTGGAAAAAATAAGATGATTAATGGCTCCTAGACTAGACTTAGATATATCTACACAGATATACGAAGACGCTACACGTATCGTGCGGAGAAAGCTAATGAAAGGTATTACAGTCTTGCCTCCGAGACAACAACCTTTAACTTCTTTGTATTGCAAGGGTAGGGTTGACGCTCTCGCATGACATATTTTTGTAAGCTTATTTATTTCTAGTCAAAATGTCAGAATGTTATCCGCTGCCGAAAAGATAATCTTCATGATTCTTCACCCAACAGATTCCGCGTTTATCACAAGTAATTAATTAATTAAAGTATTTAAAAAAAAAACAACGCAATGAAACGGCTGAACCGATTTTGATCAAACACAGCTAAGCAAACTCCCGACAAATTCACCTTTCAAACAAACAAAAAATCTTATTGGTTATCCGTTCGGGAGCTACGTTGGGACAGACAGACACACACAAACACACACAGACACGTCAAGCTTATAACTCCCCGTCGTTTTTGCGTCGGGGATTAATAAAATGATGGAAGATAATCACGAGCTTTTGTAGAAGGTATTATTTACAGTCCCTCGCAAGGTTGTTGATTGTTTTTTTTTAAATATTCTAAAGATTCTACACTAAAAATCTTCGGAAAACGAGAAAACAGCAAATCACGGGCCATAGTAAAGATAGTCTATTATGGTGGCTTGTGATTAAATAATAAAACCTAGGTTGTTAGGTTTTTTTTACTACTTTAGAGGTTTTCTACACATTTCCTTAACATACTTAATCCATGACCAAAGTGATTAACATTTTATTTTTGGTTTATAGCTAAATTTGAATCTGGTAGATGTGCCCTAAACAAATATAAAGTGTGTGGCGTGCCTATGCCACCCACACATATATTATCTATGCTCCGAACGTGGTAGACTGTTTTATCTGTGGAAGAAACAGATGTTCGCGGAATATATACCGGTCGGTTTTGTTGTAAAAATACTTTTCAATTAGCTACTGTAAATGTTATTATAATCTAGATTCCTTTCTACTATTCCGTTTCTCCATATTTCCTAACAACACGTGAACTATCATATTACTGTGGAAACTGTCTGTGACTTTGTAAAATGTTGTTATAATGAACTGAGTGAGTGAATCTGTGTCCTATTGTTTTTGTGGTGTCCCTACCCGTCACACCATAGGATCGAGCCAACCACCACACTGGTGACCCCACTGAAAAAGGACAAAAACGTAAGCGAAAATATTTTGGAAAAATATGCAGGCCAATGACAAAGATAAATCGGGTGACCATGATTCCGTACCTCAAGGGACATTTTCGCCGGAACAAGTCGGCGTTTTTCGAGTTGGTGTGCGACCACCTCCTTTTTGGGCAGAAGAGCCTGCAGTATGGTTTTCTCAACTAGAAGGCAACTTTATACTGTCCGGCATCAAAGATGACGATACAAAATTTTATTACGTCACTTCAACTTTGGAGCATCGATACGCCGCCGAAGTGAAAGATATCATTGTGTCACCTCCAAAAACTAATAAATACGAGCGATTGAAGACCGAACTCATAAAGCGCCTGTCAGCATCTAGAGAAAAAGAAGTTAAACAATTACTGATGCACGAGGAGCTTGGCGACCGGCGGCCATCGCAATTTATGCGACATCTACAGCGCCTTGCAGGACCTACAGTACCAGACGAATTCATCAAGACTATCTGGACCAGTCGCCTGCCTACAGCACTACAACCGATCATCGTGTCACAAAAAACAGCTGATCTCCAAGCGCTTGCAGACTTAGCCGACAGTGTGCATGAAATCGTACCAAGCACACCACAAGTAGCCATGGCGTCGTCGGCACAAACAGAATCTGCACTCCAATCGATGGCCCGACAAATCAGCGAACTCTCGAGACAAGTGGAAGCTCTTTCTTCACGAGACCATAGATCAAGGTCAAAATCCAGACGACGCAGCTCAGATAGGAAGGCCACGAGATCCCAGTCCAACTACAGGAAATTTCCAGTTTGCTGGTATCATAGCAAGCATGGCAAAAAAGCAAACTCCTGTGTAAAACCTTGCGACTATAGACCGGAAAACTACTAAGGCAGTCGGTGATGGCGACATCCGATGGCCAACTCATACCTGGTCGCCTGTTCGTGATGGATCGTAGATCGAAGATGCAGTTTCTCGTTGACACCGGCAGCGATCTCTGCGTTTTCCCTCGCACCTTGCTCCGCGAACGTCGATCCCCAACGTTTGAATATCAACTTTACGCGGCGAATGGGGTAAATATAACTACCTACGGTTTTGCCCACCTCGAGTTGAATCTTGGCCTACGTCGGGACTACAGCTGGCGGTTCATAGTGGCAGATGTCACCAAACCTATCATCGGCGTCGACTTTTTGTCACACTACGGACTTATAGTTGACTGTCGAAATCAACGTCTTATTGACAGCACAACGACTCTGAAAACAGCAGCAGCTTCGGTATCATCGTCGATCACTATTTCTTCTGTAAAGACACTGATTGGCGACTCAACCTACCACGAATTACTACGTCAGTTTCCCGAAATTACGCGTCCAGCTGGCGAAGATCGTGTTATCAACCATAATACGCGACACCATATAAAAACTACACCCGGACCTCCAGTATCCTGTTCTCCACGTCGTTTGGCCCCGGACAAACTGCTCATTGGCAAGAAAGAGTTCCAGGCCATGATCAAGAGTGGAACTGCAAGACCATCAGAGAGTCCATGGGCATCGCCATTACATCTGGCACCAAAAAAGGACAACGGATGGCGCCCATGCGGCGACTACAGAATGCTCAATGCGAGAACTGTTCCTGACCGCTACCCAATCCGTAACATCCACGACTTCACACACAACATCTCTGGTTGCCACGTCTTCTCTACAATCGATTTAGTAAAGGCATACAATCAGATTCCAGTAAACAGTGAAGACATAGCAAAAACCGCCATAGCTACGCCATTTGGCTTATTTGAGTTCCCGTATATGACCTTCGGGCTCAGAAACGCTGGACAAACCTTCCAGCGCTTCGTAGATGAAATGACCAGAGGCCTGGACTTCATTTACGTGTATTTGGATGACTTTTTAGTCTTTTCCCCAGATGAAACCAGCCACAAAGAGCACCTACGCCAATTATTCGAGAAACTTCGCGACTATGGCATGGTAATAAACACATCGAAGTGCGTATTCGGAGCTTCAGAAGTAACCTTTTTGGGCTATAAAGTCTCATCTGCGGGTATCAAGCCACTCGAGTCAAAGGTTGATGCAATAAGCAAATTCCCACTGCCAAAAACGGTGAAGGAACTCAGAAGATTCTTAGGTATGATAAATTTTTATCGCAAATTCATCCCTAGTGCTGCAAAAACTCAAGCGCCACTACATGCACTGCTCACTGACAACGTGAAAGGCTCACATCCGGTGAGCATAGTGGGTGACGCGTTAAAGGCATTTGAAGAGTGTAAAACCAGCCTATGTGATGCTACACTATTGGCGCATCCAGACTTAAACGCCAAATTAGCAATTGTCACAGATGCCTCAGACACGGCGATAGGCGCTGCTCTTCACCAATACAAAGACGATGCATGGGAACCCCTTGCTTTCTTTTCGCGGAAACTTAGTCCACCGCAGGTCAAATACTCTCCATACGATAGAGAACTGCTTGCGATCTACGAGGGAATCCGCTACTTTAGACATATGCTGGAAGCTCGCCATTTTACTATATATACAGACCATAAGCCCATTTGCTACGCTTTCAACACTCGAAAGGATAAATGTTCACCAAGACAATTTCGGCATCTGGACTATATTGCCCAATTTAGTACCGATATCAGACACATATCCGGAAAAGACAACGTGGTGGCGGACACGTTGTCCAGAATCGAAGAACTGACTCAACCTGTTAACTTAGAGCTCTTGGCGAACTCACAAGGCAGCGATCCTGAGCTTAAACGTATACTTGAGGGAGAAACTTCACTTACCTTACGTAAAACGACCATTCCTGGTACGCAAATACAACTATACTGTGATGACAGCAATCAAGCACTACGACCCTTCGTCACAGATCCATTTCGTCGCCAAGTGTTCGAAAGTTTACACTCTCTCAGTCACCCTGGCGCTAACGCAACCGCAAAGTTAGTGGCTCAGCGCTATGTATGGCCTGGCGTACGAAAAGACTGCCGTGAATGGACAAAGACATGTCACCCCTGTCAACTAGCAAAAGTAACACGTCACGTATCAACGACTCCTGGAACATTCCGACTACCACGTGTCAGATTTACCACGGTGCACATAGATCTCATAGGACCCATGCCAGTATCAGATGGCTATAAATACTGTCTCACAGCCGTGGACAGATACACAAGATGGCCAGAAGCCTTACCCATAGTGGACATCACCGCAGAGACAGTCGCAAAAGCCCTGATGTCCACGTGGATAGCACGTTTCGGCTGCCCTTCTGCTATAATCACCGACAGAGGAAGGCAATTTGAATCGTCCCTGTTCAAGCACCTGGCTGAAATGATCGGTTTTGAACACAAACAAACAACAGCATACCATCCTGCTTGTAACGGAATGGTAGAGAGATTTCACAGACAACTAAAAGCCGCAATCATCTGTCACTCTAACCCAAACTGGACAGAATCACTTCCACTAGTGTTGCTTGGTATACGAAGCGCTTTTAAAGATGACATCCAAGGTTCTACAGCAGAATTGGTTTATGGCGAACCACTAAGATTACCTGGGGAACTATTCGATACATCCAATTACAAAAGCAATGACATAACCGATTTCATGGCACGGCTCAGGCTGATCGCTAAGGATATACAACCTCAACCAGCTGCCCGACACTGTAAAAAAACAATATTTATTTTCAAGGACTTAGCAACAACCTCTCACGTTTACCTCCGAGAAGATGCTGTAAAGGGAGCACTCCAACCAGCTTACACTGGGCCGCATCAGGTGCTGAAGAGGAAGGATAAGGTTTACACATTGCTGATAAAGGGAAAAACCGTGTCTGTGGCAGTGGAAAGACTGAAACCTGCCTATATAATTACCGATGGTGCTCAGCCTAAAGATCCAACTTTTCCATTACCACCTGCAAAGGAAGATTTCCGTGATGATGCACCCAGGAAGACAACTACACCGGTGAATGAAAATGCCGTTAAAGACGCACCCGAGAAGACAACATCACCTGAAAAAAAAACACGTTCTGGGAGAGGTGTACGTCTACCCTATAAATATCGCCCGTAAGACGGTCTCTGGAGGGGAGTGGTGTGGCGTGCCTATGCCACCCACACATATATTATCTATGCTCCGAACGTGGTAGACTGTTTTATCTGTGGAAGAAACAGATGTTCGCGGAATATATACCGGTCGGTTTTGTTGTAAAAATACTTTTCAATTAGCTACTGTAAATGTTATTATAATCTAGATTCCTTTCTACTATTCCGTTTCTCCATATTTCCTAACAACACGTGAACTATCATATTACTGTGGAAACTGTCTGTGACTTTGTAAAATGTTGTTATAATAAACTGAGTGAGTGAATCTGTGTCCTATTGTTTTTGTGGTGTCCCTACCCGTCACACCATAGGATCGAGCCAACCACCACAAGTGTGTTAGTAGTTCCCATTGTAAACTATAGTGAAATGTAGTGCAAACTAGTGCTTGCTAATACGAACACAAGAACAACAAATATAAAGTGTGTTAGTAGTTCCCATTGTAAACTATAGTGAAATGTAGTGCAAACTAGTGCTTGCTAATACGAACACAAGAACAACAAATATAAAGTGTGTTAGTAGTTCCCATTGTAAACTATAGTGAAATGTAGTGCAAACTAGTGCTTGCTAATACGAACACAAGAACAACAAATATAAAGTGTGTTAGTAGTTCCCATTGTAAACTATAGTGAAATGTAGTGCAAACTAGTGCTTGCTAATACGAACACAAGAACAACAAATATAAAGTGTGTTAGTAGTTCCCATTGTAAACTATAGTGAAATGTAGTGCAAACTAGTGCTTGCTAATACGAACACAAGAACAAAGAGACAGTAAGAAAAGTGTCAATGTACACATTCTTAGGTATAATTTATGTTATAAATCTAGGTCAATGTTAAATAACTTATTAGCCTGCTTTATGGCTAGATTGTAATGATATTGTACCTACATTTATTATGTACACTAATAAAAAAATAAAAAATAATGCATAATTATTACACGTGCAGTGGTACGAGTACTATCCGCCAACCTTCGAGCATTTTATCAGCTCGTTACCTTGTTCATTGAATCATTTATAAACCATTCGTTTATAAATAGATCCTTATTTAAATTCCAATTTAAATAAGGATCAATTAATAAGGAGCAATTTTTTATTTGCAATTATTTCCTTAATTAATTGCACTTCAATTTCTTGTAAGATCACAATGATTGTGTTTGGGCAGCCCTACGAGTGTTTCGAGTTTATCAATGAGCTATTCTACCTCTGCTATTGTATTATAGTTTTACTAATAAAAGATAACGTTTTTCTTTGTGAAAAGCATTTTTGAAATCAGTGTAAATCGTATTCTACTCGTAGTCTAGTCGTCTACTCCATGCCTATCGTCAAGTGCTACTGATATGTCTGAAAAGTATTTTACTAAATTAGTTTGTACCGTGTCCTAAATCCGTGTTGAGAGTCAGATATTATCACATCGAGATGCCGTGTAAAATCTTGCAGTAAAAGCTTTGGAAAGGAGATGGGCAACCGCTGACCCAGGTCAAAAATAAATGAACCAGGTCTTCTTCATGGAAGTAATTAGTACGGTTCTAAATGTAGTTTTTTTTACAATTTTTTAAAGAACTTGTATATTTTTAGAAGTTGAGAAGCAATAGTTGTAATTCTAAATAATTAGATAAATCAATTAACTCATTGCATTTGCGTGAAACAAAACGCAACAAGCTTTTTTACTTTCCCACAACTTCTACGCAAGAAATTAAATTAGCTTTTTCATTATCTTAACATATATTATTATCAATAACCAAAAGCATCCCAACTGTACGTTACGTTAGTCAAAACAGTTGAATCAAACAATGTATAGGGAGTTACCCATGTTCTTTATTACATATAAATCAATCCATAGTCAAAATATGTTGAACTGGGACTTTTTGCAATGACACACCTTCGTCACCCTGTAAACAATGTTCGTAAAACACATGACACATCGTCCGTAGAAAACCCGTAGGTTCAGAAAACAGGTAAATCTGGTACCACCATACTTACATGCATTAAAACAACATGGATCATGTCTTACGTCTCTCGCCCTCAAAGCAATCGGTCAAGAAGCAAAGAAGATCAAAATGGCGTTCAGTTTTTTAAATTCTGACAATAGAGTCATGTTCAGTGGTCATAATTATGGACCCTTACATACAGATTTAAAAAACGTTCTCCTGTAATAATACATTTTATGGCTTTGTCACGAGTGGCGGACGATGACACTCCCCACTGGAGCTAGTCAGGTAGGAGACGCTGGGAATAAAGTGAACCAAGCCGGAATAGTCATCTACATCTATAACGGATTCACTGATTCATATATTATATAGAAAAAAGAAGCAGTAGAGCACCACTTTCACCTAGTCTTAACTGTTAGAGGCCCTCGGGCGGCTTGACAAACTCCAACACCAGAGGCTAGCACTAATACCTCATACGAAACGAAACGAAACTGACACTGAAGTAGTAAATGGGTCGGCTTTGTTTTAGTGGATAGTCCGTACTATCTTACTTTTTACTAGCCTCGTGTAACTAATCCAGAAAACTTTATTTTCAAAAAACCTCGCAAACCCTTACCGTTTCAAATAAAACTACGAGGAAACAAGATACGGAAATTTTTCAGTTGCCTTATGGAAATAGACACTACACCAAAGGGTCTGCGCAAATAGTTTTCTCAGCGGTCAGTCCACACGTGAGGCCGACAATACCACTCGTTGTTTTATTCAAATTCTATCCCTTACCTCCTGTCCTCTACACTTCAGCTAAAACCATGGAGTTAAGAACTCATGAGGGAATGTTGTGCCATATACACAAATTCATCAAACTCTGTGCCTCTGTTTGTGTGTGCAAAGATTACAGCTAGGTAAGCCCGCGTGGTGTGTTCGCCCTAAGAATAGATCCCTCCGTGTCCTCCCATGGATGTCATAAAAGCCAACAAAGGGATGCCATCAGGAGATGGGCGGCAGCATTCATCTGAGTAAATAACACCAATACCTACTGCGATCACCAATCACCTGGCAATGGTGGTGATTATGGAAAATCCTCCCCCATAGCATCTCAAAGGGGAGGCCTCGTCCAGCAATGGACTTCAAACTGATGATGAAGATGAAGCCTTTGTTAGCTTAGCTCTTATGCTTTATTTTATTTATTTGGAACAAATATTTGTGCGCTCGCAGATATTTGTTCAGGGTGTTCTGGGTATTTTCTATGTATAATAAATAATATCTATCTATGTAATATATTGTATTAAGTATATCAGTTAGCTAGTACCCATAACACAAGCTCTGCTTATCTTGGGGCTAGATAATGTTGTGTGAACTGTCCAGCATTATTTATTTTATTTATTTATTTTATTTATTTCTTAAAATTTACGTTCATTTCCTATCAGTTATTAGGGAAATAGTCCAGTTATTAGGCCAGAGTTCAAGCTGGAGCTGAAATCAGTCCTGCGAAAATGCGCATTTCGAGTTGTAGGGCGCTACGCCCACTGTCATGTAGATGTTCTAAGTTCCATGACAAACCCAAATACCTCACCGGTGGATCCGCATGGAATTCGTATTTTTGTTTGGTTGGACGTCAGAGGTTTTTCTACTTTTACGTCAACGTGATTCATAATAGGAAAAAACATGTTTCTACCTTCAACCAAAATAAATTTATTTTGGTCGAAGGTTCCTGATATCGTAACATCAGCTCACTGAATTGATGACTCCATGAATATATCCTTTTCTTGGTACCTATAGGACAGATTCATGAGCTGTCATAGACTCAAAATATAGCATCCCACTAATATCATAAATTTCAAAGTTTGGATGTTTGCACAGAAGAAGTGCATCCATGGATGTTTGTTACTCAATCACGCCAAAACGGCTGAACCGATTTCAGTGAAATTTGGTACGCAGATAGATTATGATCTGGATTGGCCTATAGCCTACTGTTTATCCGGGGCAAATGCGAGAGAAGCCGCGGGCGGATACTAGTACTAAAATAAAGGTAAGCAATAATGGGTCACCATGAGGGTCCAGAAGTTGGTCTCACCATAACGTTAACTTTGGTTCCTTTATAGTGAGACCTAGCTATCGGCTCTGGCCGAGAGGTGTCAAGTTCGGAGGTTCATCGACCTCCTCGGCCTGACACGAGACACCGCGCATATGTTACGGAAACAATAGATTACCTACTTTATAAGCGTATTATGTATGTTAGTTTGTGAATAGTTTTGTCTAAGTAAAATTTTCATTTCTCACTATTGCGTGAACATATAAATTATTACCTATTATATTAAACACCTTATATAAAGTGCCTAGGTATTTCATTACACAAGCAAACAATACAAGCATTGCATCATAAGGACTTCCCCTTATATTACTTTCCTCTATTCAATTCATTTATTTATTTCAGGCAACAGTGAAAAATTTACATTGTACCTAGACAAAGGCCCATAGTAATATATACCTTACAGCTAACATACATATAAAAATAAAGATATACTTAAAACTATCACTTAACTTAACGACAAGGGGATAGGGACGCTTTTTTTTAAATTTATTTTTTATACTTCTTGGAATGGAATGACGGGTCAAGCAGATGGCCCACATGATGTTAAGTGGTACCCTCTGCCTATGAACAGTGCATAACCTCACAGGTCACGTCCACCTAGGACACACCCTAAGTAGCATTGCACTGCATTCGCCACCCTAAGACATAAAAATGAATAGTCGCATGTGCCTGTAAGTTCACCGGCACCCTTACCCTTCAAACTGGAACACAGCTATGCGAGCACTACAGCTTTGCGACAGAAATAGGTATGGTGGTAGTATTTTCCAGGACGAACTCTTTCACAAAGAAGCTCTACTACTAGTAAAATACTCTATGTATACGCTTCGGTCTGGTATAGTGATTTCGATCAGTTGATCACTATTACATTTGTATATTTTAAATATTGTGTATACCTGCTTGTATAGTTGTATTATTCTTTCTGTAAATAAACTGTCAAACTTATAACAGCCCGTTGTTTTTGCGTAAAAATACATTTATTTATAAATACGATTTAACACAGTAACACTACATTCGATTATAATAATGCGGTATCGATAGGTAGCTTTAATAATACGTAACTCAATACCTATGTAATAACTACACAGGTAGGTATGTACCTCTGTTGACTCGCTCACAATAACTACACAGGTAGGTATGTACCTCTGTTGACTCGCTCACAATAACTACACAGGTAGGTATGTACCTCTGTTGACTCGCTCACAATAACTACACAGGTAGGTATGTACCTCTGTTGACTCGCTCACAGTAACTACACAGGTAGGTATGTACCTCTGTTGACTCGCTCACAATAAACCTTGGTACAAATATGAGTTTGTGATTCACAAATACCTTTGGCAGCTATTTCTTTTTTACAAGCAACCTATGTTAAGCAGGTATTACCGGGTATTACCCCATAAATATTATCTGAACTATGCACCTAAGACACAAGGTAAGTGCTCACACTGGGAGAGTTACTAGCACGAGTGGCTTAGTGGCTTATTGCGCAATCGAGCGATGGGTGGCAGTTCGGGTTGCAACAGAGACAGGAGACCGAGACCGGAGACAGAGACCGAGAAAAAATGTCTCCGTTTCCGGTGGTCTACTATGCACCGAGACCAAGACGCAAGACTGAGACAATGACGTCTCTTCCATCAGTATTGTCAAGTTTTGGAAAAGTATTCATACACAGAGTAATGGAAAACCATAGGTACAGTTATGAAGTTCCTATTGGAAGAAGTAGTAGACGATGACTTGTTATTATAAAGTATAAAACGAAACGCCTGTCTAATAAACGAAACTAATGCCTATCATCAAATTATATACGACTAGAGGCCAAGAAGAATGTTTTTAAATCATTCCAATCCTTAGAGCATTGCAGGCCTCCGTTCCGTGTTGTTTGATGATCCAATCAATTCATCAGTATCTTCATCAAAAAACGACGTCAGTTTATAAATTTTGCACGTGCTTCTCCAGCGAGACGAGCGACACCATTGCACCGGGCGGAGACCGTGTCGCGGCCTTTTGTCTCGCTTCACGGTATCCGGTCTCAGTCTCGCTCGCGAACTGCACACATACCAAAGTACATCTCGGTCTTCCAACTCTGTCTCCGGTCTCGGTCTTACAACTCTGTCTACGGTCTCGGTCTCCTATCTCGGTCGCGGCCCAAACCACCACCTTTAGATATAAATTCAGTCTAGGGCGTATTCACGTAGTAGTACAGGCAAATTAGCAATAAGTGTGGACCTAAGTCGAGTAGTCGTGGATTCTTATGGAATCGTTAGATGACACGAATAGGAGCTTATCCCAGGTTTGCACCGTTTCTGGCGCATACTAAATGCTTTTAAATGCTAAATAAATATTTTTAAATATTAAAATATTAGGTTTTTAAATATTAGGTACAAACTTTGAAAAATTGAAAATTTTGAATAAACAAAAAAGTGTTTGGTACAAGTTCTATTACTTATAGAGACAGTCTTAGTGCGGTATGGATTTTAATTAAAACTACGTGCATAGTGGGAAACACTGTGAATTTGTTTTTTTTAGTTTGCGGCTCGGGTGAAATTTATGTACTCGGTGCAAACTTACATAAGGTTTCTACATGTTTTTTTTTCGTATGTTCCGTAAGTCGGATTAAAAAAATAATTGATGCAAATGTAGATCACCACGGTATGCCAATTTGCATTGACTACATCTATTTTCCTCATTAAGTTACGGGTATTATAAGGTTTTCACCCTATTTCACCCCTTTCCGGAGGGAGGGGAGGGTGAATTTGCTGAAAGTTATATTAGAGGTAATGTTCATGACAAACAAAACAATTAGAAAAGGTTTTGTGACTACATATAATTACTACCACACTTTTGCTAAAAATCACCTAATTTGCCTGTACTAGTAGAATACTAGCAAAGTGCCGACGAGTATTGCGGCGTTTACCGGCACGAATACGCAGATTATTTAAGTACCTACGTTATTTTACAATATTAACTGGCAAGTGAATTAAAAGGTCCAAGCCGATCTACCAGCGTTTGTGTATAATGTGCGCAAGTTCATGGCGGTAGAAAAGCGCCAGCAACATTTGCTTTCTATGTGAATGAGGTCACAGACATTTCGGGCTTTGAACAGGTACTACAGAAGTACAGACGAGTCAATAATTGGCACGTACGGCTGTAGGTGAAGAGCTTAATGGCTTAGCAAGTACGGATTAGGCAGCAATGAGCGCTCTGAGCTGACAAGCCACTAGACTACTCATATGGCAAGGTGAGATGGATGAGTTGCGAGGTGCCGTCCTACAGTCTCTTGCTCTTCTTTAGTCACGCTTTGCCGGAGACCGCTACAGATAAATCTAGTGGTATTAGTGCTGCCTTGAAATGCCTAAGACTCTATAACATCGCTCTGCGTATAGTTAAGACAATTCTTCGGTTGTACGTTCCGTAAAATTAAACATAAATATACATGTTGGTATGGAAGAAGAAGAAGAAGAATATATTTATTTGTATACAAGAGCTACACAGAAACACAGAACACACTAAGAAGAAACAGATATTTTAGTAGTAGTAGAGCTTTTTTGTGAAAGAGTTCGTCCGGGGAAGTACTACCACCGCTATTTCTGCCGCAAAGCAGTAGTGCTCGCATTGCTGTGTTCCGGTTTGAAGGGTAAGGGTGCCGGTGAAATTACAGGCACATGAGACTTTTCATCTTTATGTCTCAGGGTGGTGGACGCAGTGCAATGCTACATAGGGCGCGTCCTAGGTGGACGTGACCTATGAGGTAATATACTGTTCATAGGTAGAGGTTACCGCTTAACATCAGGTGGGCCATTTGCTTGTTCCGTCATACTAGTAGTATAAAAAAAATAAAAAAAATATGGAGGTACTAGGTGTAACTCAAGTAACAAAAATGCGATGCGGTCAACCGACGATGGATCACAACGGTCTAGAAGGGACCTAGTCAAGGCAGATTTATATTTTGTAGAACATGATTCAGACGCCCATGAGGATAAACATAACCAAAAGTTAATTTTGTATTATCCAACCATGATAATAGTTTTATCCTCAAAACATAAAACATAACTTTGTCCTCAGACATTCGACGGGAAACGAAATATTACCTTGAACTGTATTTATATAACAATACCTACACACGGTAAGTTCATAACTATAGGTCTAGCTCTTAACTGAGTGTGTTTTCTTTTACATTATGTCACATGTCATCTGATAATTAGAGAGATGAAAACACCCCTCCCGTACCGCACCGTACCGCTCCCGTACCTCATAGTTCATAGTTCATTTTTTTTTTTTTTTTTTTTTTTTTTTTAACATTGATAGACCTTTGTTTGACCACGATCTCAGCTGTTGGTAAGTGACGATGTGGCCGAAGATGAAGCACAAAGGTCTAGAAGGCACCTATTCACTCTTGACTTGAAGAGACCCAGATTATAGTTTTCAGGAAAGACAGACGACGGTAGTGTATTCCACTCCTTAGCAGTTCGCATTATAAAGGTAGAACTGAAACGTTTTGTGCGAATAGAAGGTATACCAATGAGGTAAGGATGGTACTGAGCCGTACGCCTGCTCGTCCTATGATGAAAAGGAGATGGTGGGATCAGATCGTGCAGTTCCTGGGAGCATTCACCGAAATGTAACCTATAGAAGATCGCAAGGCATGCAACCTTACGGCGGTGCTCGAGACTCTGGATCTTAGTCTCCGCCATATGTTGCTCACCTATAAGCCTGAAAGCTCTACGTTCGATCGAGTCCAAGGCAGCAAGCTGGTGTTTGGCCGAGCCATCCCAAACATGGCAGCAGTACTCCATACAAGCCCGGACTTGTGCTTTATATAAACTGAGAAGCTGTCCTGGTGTGAAGTAACGCTTTACCTTATTCAGGATGCCTAGCTTCATGGCAGCTGTTTTTGCCTTAGACTCGATGTAGGAGCCAAAGTTGAGAGTAGGCGTGAGCGAAACACCTAAGAGCTCGAGGTGATCTCCTATAGCAACAGGTACATCTCGGAATACAGGAACTTGGAGAAACGGACTTTTTTTCGCCGAGAAGAGACAAGCCTGCGTTTTAGAGGCGTTGAACATGACTAAATTGGCATCGCCCCAGTCGGATACAGCCTTGAGAGTCAAATTCAGACGCTGCAGCATCTCATCTCTTAACTCCTGAATTTCATTCTGCCTAGCTCGCGCAGTGGAAACATATCTCTCCACAACTGTGCTGTCGTCTGCATACCCAATGATACCGGGCATTAGCAGATCATTAATGTGCAGCAGAAACAGTGTGGCAGATAGCACTGACCCCTGAGGTACCCCGGCGTTAATAGCCAATTGATCCGACGAGCAGCCGTCAATAACTACTCGAATGGATCTTTCCCTCAGAAAGTCTGCGAGCCAGGAGCAGAATTGAACTGGCAGTCCGTAGGCAGGAAGCTTGCCAATAAGGCTAGCGTGCCAAACCCTATCAAAAGCCTTCGAGACGTCTAATGAAACAGCCAGTGCTTCACCATATTTCTCGATGGCCTCGCTCCAAATGTGCGTGGCATACACAAGAAGGTCCCCAGTAGACCGGTTTTGGCGAAACCCGTATTGGCGATCACTGAGGAGGTCGTTACCTTCGAGGTATGCAAGGAGCTTCCTATTCAGTACACGCTCCATACATTTACAAAGTAGGGAGGTGACTGAAATAGGGCGATAGTTTGAAGGGTCAGCACGACTGCCTTTCTTGGGTACAGGCTGCACGTTAGCGAGCTTCCAAGATTTAGGGACTTCACCAGTTTTCAAAGAGAGGCGGAAAAGACGCGTTAATACTGGAGACAACTCAGGGGCACAGGTTTTCAACACTATGGCCGAGATACCATCCGGACCGCTAGCTTTATTCACGTCGAGACTACGTAGCGTTCTGAGCACTTCCTTTTGCTGGATGCGAATTTCCTGCATTGAAGCTTCGCACCGAGGAAGGCTGGGTGGAGTTTCGCCAGAGGTGTCAAGACGCGAAGCCTCCGCAAATTGAGTGGCAAATAAATTTGCTTTCTCAACCGCAGCGTGAGCTAGGGACCCGTCCGGTTTCAGTAGTGGAGGGAGTGAAGGGCGGCTGAAGTTCGCTTCCACCGACTTAGCCAGAGACCAGAAAGCTTTACTTCCCGCAGGGTATGCGGCAAGCTTAGCCCCCAGACGGCCAATCCGATCGAAGCGAGCCTTCCGTATCACCTTCTTGCAAGACTTGGCGGCTTTGTTAAAGGCTTTCTTCTTAATCCGTGCATCCGAGGTTTTACCGTTTCTTGCTTCGACCCAGGCTAGGTAAGCCGCATGTTTAAGCGCTTCTGCGCTAGCACACGCGGGACTAAACCATGGGCGAGCATTGCCTGAAGGTGAAGCATCGGAGAATGGAATAAAATACTCCATTGCTCTTTTGATCACCTCCGAAACGGCATCAGCACAGACCGTCGGGTCACAAGAAGAAAAGCAGGTTTGCCGCCAAGGATAAGAAGCGAAGAAATGTCGCATCTCATCCCAATCTGCCGACTTGTAACGCCACACTCGTCTACTACCTCTGGGCGAGGGATCGGGTGGCGAGTATGACGATACAGACCTCACCACACAGTGATCAGATGTACCCAAAGGAGGCAACACTGATACTGAGTGGTGATCCGGCACGTTCGTCAGCAGAAGGTCCAAGCAGTTGGCTGTGTGGTCCTCAACGTCTGGAATTCTGGTTGCCTCATTGACCAGCTGAGTGAGATTTAGCGTGAGTGCAAGTTTACACGCCTCTCTCCCAGCATGGTCGGTGAACTGGTATGGGAACAGCCACTGTTGGTGGTGGGCATTAAAGTCCCCCAGAATCACCAGTTGGGCACCAGGATAACGTTGTTGGGCCACATCCGCCGCTTCACAGATGTAGTTGAACAACCTGGTTGTCTCGTAGTCTCCAGAGTGAGACCGATATAAACCAGCATAGATAATTTTATCTAAGCCGGTGTCCACCAAAGTCCATAAAACGGAAAAATCGGGTTCTTCAAGGTCTTCATTTATTCATAACAGATAATGGCTACATGTCATATACTTTATATAAGTACCTATAATTATTTTTCTATGAGATAGTAATCACGAGATTTTAAACAACCTATTGATATAATCATTAAAATATAAAATATAAATACCCACTTACACAAGTAAGTAAGTGAATACAAGAATAATTAATTATAAAATAATATTTACTTAATTAAAACAATGTCATCAAAAATAGAACTTAATAGTTTGAATAAATAATAATAATTAATAATACTACATTCAATTGGGCACATTCAAATCAATTAGTCAATATAAAATTAAAATAAAACAAAATATGCCATTTGTCAATATCAGTTGACTCAGGGACTGACTCAGTTAAGGCGCTATAGGTTCAACGAACATTTTTGTATGAGGCGAAGAAGGCGAGCGCAAGCTCTGATACCATGTTTTTATGTATAAAAAAATTATATAAAAAAGTCGTTCAAAGTTTTGTTAATTTTTGTTGATGAATTCACTAACTCAAATAATAACTAACATGTAACCAAATGTTTCAAAAATTAAAACGTGAGAGAAGTGAGTGAAAAATAGCATTTAAATTTTAAAAAGGAGGTATCTTTGTTATTTTTTTTTATCGAGTGAAGTAATTCAAATATTGTATTGAATTATTGATTTCACTAGATAAGAAGCTCAAAAATATCATATATTTTTTTTTTTCATAGAAAACTATGAAAATTCTTATCAAAAACTTTAAAATTCTAGAGACATTTGAGAACCTATCGCGCCTTAAGCGCTAGACCTGTAGCTTGCTACGAACTTTTTATAAGGTGTTGGTACCTACAAAGGTAGTTGGGCATGAATCACACTAATATTAAATAAATACGAAAGTTTGTGTGTGAGTGTGTTTGTTACTTCTTCACGCTGAAACGGCAGGACGGATTTGGATGAAATTTGAAATGGAGATAACTGGACTCCCGGAACAACACATAGGCACATTTTTATCCCAATATTCCCACGGGATCGAGACTTACGCGGGTGAAACCGCGGGGCGCTGCTAGTCACACTATCACATCACATCACATCACATCACACTAATATTATAAAAGCGAAAGTTTGTGTGTGTGTGTGTGTGTAGTGTGTTTGTGACTTCTTCACGCTGAAACGGCTGAACGGATTTGCATAAAATTTGGAATGGAGATACCTGGACTCCCGGAACAACACATAGGCACATTTTTATCCCAATATTCCCACGGGATCGAGACTTACGCGGGTGAAACCGTGGGGCGCTGCTAGTATTAAATAAATGCGAAAGTTTGTGTGTTAGTGTGTGAGTGTGTTTGTTACCTCTTCACGCTGAAACGGCAGGACGGATTTTGATGAAATTGAAATGGAGATAACTGGACTCCCAGAATAACATATAGGCACATTGCGAAATTATTTAACTAACTGTACCTTCTCCAGTTTTCCATAAACATTATTAATTAATCTGTGTCTGTGGTAAATTTGAGCCAGGCTGTCCGTACGTTTTACTCGTGGGCCACGCTGTCGCTACAAGAATTTGGGACAAGAATTCGTGAGCCAGGCTGTCCACATCCCATTTTTATCCTGATATTCACACGGGATCGAGACTTACGCGGGTGAAACCGCGAGGCTCTGCTAGTGGATACATTAGTCAATTAAATTCAATTCAATACATTTATTTCAGGCAACAGTGAAAAATGTACATTTTACCTAGACAAAGGCCCATAGTAATATATACCTTACAACTAACATACATATAAAGATATTTATAACTTAATCTAACACACGTGTGATCGCCGACGCGTCGCGGCCCGGGGGATCACGTGACAGACGGCCTTTGAACCGCCGGAACTTCACCCCTTTCGGACAGAAGTCAGGGCTCAAGTAGATCTTCAGATCCTCCGTAGGGACCCTCACCATAAATGAGCTAAAGCCCACATTATGACGAGAGTCCAACTTCACGACCCTCAATCCCACTCCGACTTTCCTCTTGACGTACTCCACCACTTCTGCGGCCTTCACGTCGAAGTAGACGCGGGACACGTAGATCTGCGTAGTGGGTACCTCCGCTCGGAAGTGCTGCTCACTGGATAGATGGTGAGTACCACACTGGTTCCGGCTAGAGGGCTTCCGTTTCTTCCTTATCACCTCGATAAAGCCCTCTGCATCACAGGGCTCCTTCCTTGGAGCCCTAGCGGTTGCAGCGCTGCGAACAGGTTCACAGCTCCGCTTCCGGTTCCGTTTCTAGTAATAGATGATATTTAGTTTGCCTGAGTAGTCAGTCATATTAAAAGCGTTTGGAACAAGTTGTAAGCAATCTAAAAGCACATAATGCACGGCCGGTGCGCGAGCACTCCAATCGATAGTCAGATAACAAGCTCAATCAATATCCTCTCCGTGTTGCACTCAATGTGTGGTCTCACCTTTCGAGTGCCCACCTATTTATAATTATAATCATCACCACGATCGAACTCCACATCATTGAAGCCTTAAGACTGCGCCACCGCCAGTTAGTTAGATAGTTAGTTGGATAGTTAGAAATCTCCATACAAAAAAAAAGCCACGGACCGCTCGAAAAAGCAGTTTTTATTGAATATCTCATGAAATATAGATAATTTAAAAAAAACCCGTTGGTGAACCATCCGTTTTACTGTATTGTTTTTTTTTTTTAAAAGACCCATTTATCTGAATCATATTGACAAACAATCGAATCTAGCCAAAAGTTAGAGGTAACTTTGTGATTTTTTTATATCGAGAAAATTTTGTCCTATCGTGTTTCTGTCTAGTTTTTTTTTTATACTACTTGAATGACGGAACATGCAGATGGCCCACCTGATGTTAAGCGGTAACCTCTGCCTATGAACAGTGCATTACCTCATAGGTCACGTCCACCTAGGACGCGTACTATGTGGCATTGCACTGCGCCCGCTACCCTGAGAGAGTAATTTCACCGGCACCCTTCAAACCGGAACACAGCAATGCGAGTACTACTGCTTTGCGGCAGAAATGGGTGGTAGTACTTCCCCGGACGAACTCTTTCACAAAAAAGCTCTACTACTACTAAAACTAAGGTGATTCCTCGGTATTATAATGTAGTATCCATGCATATTTTTAATTTGAATATTGTACTTGATTTAGTCAGTTAAAAATCTAATCTAAGATTGGTAATTTTGCGTTATACCCCACCTTAACACTCCTATCCACAATTCCACGTCATAAAATAAAACACAGGTATGTAAATAAATCGAATAAACAGTAATTATCCGCATGTGGCACGAAATTACAATTTACGCTGAAAATTAATTAAATTAGAGCTTCACGCCACAAATAACTGCTGATACAATTCATAGCTTATACACAAATATACTCAAGTTCGTGGAATTGTACATATTGGCACCTATCGTGAATAACCTAGTAGGTAGATAAATCATGTCGTGGTTGTATGACTATATATTCATATTTACAGAAAGGTAAATATTATAATAAAAGAAAATGTACTAATAAAATTAACATTCTATTTTTTACAAGGTTTATATTAACTTGCATGCAATGTATTTCCGGGTGGAATATGTATGTCTGGTTGGAATATATTTGTCTGGGTGGAATATGTTTGTCCGGGTGGAATCTTGCAACTGAATTATAAAGCAGTTATCAAAAAATCGCTAGGAAAATGTTTTCTACTTTCTTAGTATTTAGTTTGGTGAAAATGAACCGAATGTTGTCCCCTGCGATACTCCATAACATTCAAATTAAACAAGAGCAATTGCTCATCTGACTTGCACTTGCTCAATTTTTGTTACGATACTAGCTGAACACCCCCGTGCTTTGCTACGCATCACATCACAAAAAAACTAAAACTTTGTCACATCTTTTTACCCCTTTTATTGCTACCATCTGACTTGCACTTGCTCAATATTTGTTACGATACAAGCTGAACACCCCCGTGCTTTGCTACGCATCACATCACAAAAAAACTAAAACTTTGTCACATCTTTTTACCCCTTTTATTGCTACCATCTGACTTGCACTTGCTCAATTTTTGTTACGATACTAGCTGAACACCCCCGTGCTTTGCTACGCATCACATCACAAAAAAACTAAAACCTTGTCACATCTTTTTACCCCTTTTATTGCTACCATCTGACTTGCACTTGCTCAATATTTGTTACGATACAAGCTGAACACCCCCGTGCTTTGCTACGCATCACATCACAAAAAAACTAAAACTTTGTCACATATTTTTACCCCTTTTATTGCTACCATCTGACTTGCACTTGCTCAATATTTGTTACGATACAAGCTGAACACCCCCGTGCTTTGCTACGCATCACATCACAAAAAAACTAAAACTTTGTCACATATTTTTACCCCTTTTATTGCTACCATCTGACTTGCACTTGCTCAATATTTGTTACGATACAAGCTGAACACCCCCGTGCTTTGCTACGCATCACATCACAAAAAAACTAAAACTTTGTCACATATTTTTACCCCTTTTATTGCTACCATCTGACTTGCACTTGCTCAATTTTTGTTACGATACTAGCTGAACACCCCCGTGCTTTGCTACGCATCACATCACAAAAAAACTAAAACCTTGTCACATCTTTTTACCCCTTTTATTGCTACCATCTGACTTGCACTTGCTCAATATTTGTTACGATACAAGCTGAACACCCCCGTGCTTTGCTACGCATCACATCACAAAAAAACTAAAACTTTGTCACATCTTTTTACCCCTTTTTAAGGTTTATTTGAAAAATCCTGAAATATGTGTTCAATTATTCCAAGTTTCAAGCAAAAGGCACAACGTGATAAAAAGTTCCCACACAAACTTTAACACCCTATTTGTACTTTTGTGGATAGTTCGGGGAAAAAATATTTTACCCTCTTATGATTTGTATTGAAGCGTAGTTATGCAAAGTTTCAAGTTTGTAAGTTCAAGAAATACGATATTTCCTACACCCATTTTCACCCCCCTTAGGGGTTGAATTTACAAAAATCTTATCTATACTATAATATTATAAAGCTGAAGAGTTTGTTTGTTTGTTTGTTTGTTTGTTTGAACGCGCTAATCTCCGAAACTACTGGTTCGAATTGAATAATTCTTTTTGTGTTGGATAGTCCAGTTATCGAGGAAGGCTATAGGCTATATAACATCACGCTACGACCAATAGGAGCAAAGATATAGTGGTAAATGTGTAAAAAACGGGAGAAATTATAAGTAATAAAATATCGCGGGCGGGCTGTTTTTCACCGGGGGCTAGCCGCTAGTTGAATTTATAAAAGGAACCTACGCTCCAAGTTTCGGCTTTCTAGGTCCAACGGTTTCGGCTCGGCGATGATGAATCAATAAGTCAGTCAGTCAGTCAGTCAGGTTATGCTCTTATATACGTATAGATTTATTCTGGCTCAAATATATTTGGTTCATATTATTCCAAATAAAACCTTGTCCAATTCCAACTTTGCAAAAAAAAGTATCAAATTCAGTTATCCAACGCACACGTCCAAATAAACTAACACAAGAAAACACACGTAGCAGCTCTGTCCTCAACTCGACTACTCTACTCACTCTAGTCCAGTCTAGTCACCGCTTCGGTTCAGAATGTACGTGTTTGTCCGCTTGCGAAATTCTCGCAAGCCTAAAAGTTTTCGAATAAACCTTATTAGACTGCCCAAAAACCTTTTAAAAGTTCCCAAGTTCTTGTAATAGTGATGAATAATACTCGTATATTATACGGAGAGTGACAAATATACCCTACATCTGAAGTAAAAGTGTGTGTTTAGTGTTTTTTTGTGGCTTCGATTATGACAGTTGTTTAGGGTAAGTTTCTTAATTAGAAAAGTAGTGTTAAGTAAGTACTACATGTTTTTATATTTTTATCTGGTTGCTTATAAGCTGTTGGTTAAGTAATTATCGATAGAATTATATGGGTTTCTTCGTTACCTACTACGAAACCCTAAAAACTAAGCAATACTAATTATTGAACGCGGTTTCTTTCCGCATGCCTGTACCAGGAGGGAAAGTATTGAAAAATTACAAAATCATTACTCGAGACATTTTAGTTATTTATACATATACTAGTGTCAGCCTGTGGCTTCGCTTGCGTTTTACCAGGATAAAAGGCTAAGCTCAATCCAGGTATAATCTGTTTTCATAAAATTTCATCGAAATCGGTTCAGCCGGTTCGGCCTGATAAAACCATAGAAACACAATTTATTTTTAATTTATTGTCTTTAATTTCGATGAATATTTTGAGACACTAAAATAAATAAAAACTTGACTAGTAATGTTGGAGATAGGTTGAACGATGTTTAAAATAAGTTTTTTGTGAAAAATATATTTGTCAATACAAGCTTTTACAAAATTAGTGATCGTAACCGTGTGCTGATTTAAATGAGCCTTAACACGGCCAGTCTACTATTATCCATCGAGGAGTTGTCCACCTTCCGTCTCCATCATCAGATCAGCTCGCTGTCACCATCATATTGTATTGTTATTGGAACTTGACAGGTACGCGAAATATCAGCTCAATCGGTTGAGGATAACTGCTTTAAAATTCAGTTGCAAGATTCCACCCGGATTCCACCCAGACAATATATTGCAAGTTATATAAAAGCTTGTAATCTTCGACCAAAATAAAGTCGAAGCTTGTAATAAGTACTTATATACCTTTTTTTTTTTTTTTTTTACGATGGGAACATCAGCTCGGGGAGTGCTGAGGGGGTCTGTCGGGCTCTTCGTTGGCTTGCACCCAAAGGCATATCGTCTAAAAACCCATCGATATTCCTTCCTTCACCTTAATGCTAGTGCATCATCAAGCCACTCACCATCTGACAAGTGGTTTAGAGATGCACTAACACTTGACAGGGTCACGGGGTCCCGGTTGGATTCTAATGCGGCCCTGCCGGTAGGTACTTAACTACTTATATACCAAAGCTTACTGTATGTGTACCACTAGTACTAGTACTTTTAGTAGTAGTAGAGCTTTTTTGTGAAAGAGTTCGTCCGGGGAAGTACTACCACCATACCTATTTCTGCCGCAAAGCAGTAGTGCTCGCATTGCTGTGTTCCGGTTTGAAGGGTAAGGGTGCCGGTGAAATTACAGGCACATGAGACTTTTCATCTTTATGTCTCAGGGTGGCGGGCGCAGTGCAATGCCACATAGGGTGCGTCCTTGGTGGACGTGACCTATGAGGTAATGCACTGTTCATAGGCAGAGGTTACCGCTTAACATCAGGTGGGCATCTTGCTTGTTCCGTCATCCAAGTAGTATAAAAAAAAAAAAAAAAAAAAAAAAAAAAACTAGACTAGCCTAAAGTAAGCAAAATTCATTCTTTCTTTCTTTCTTTTCCTTCGAATATCCAAACACATCG
The DNA here is from genome assembly GCA_932527175.1 of Operophtera brumata. NCBI lineage: Eukaryota > Metazoa > Arthropoda > Insecta > Lepidoptera > Geometridae > Operophtera > Operophtera brumata. Next base: position 1,172,974 of record OW052233.1, on the reverse strand, counting down.
TAACTTTGACACTTACGATATTATTTTAGTGAGGTTGATAGACCAATATGAAGGTTATATGCAATATGAAAGTTATATGCAATATGAAGGTTATATGCAATATTTTTTGAATACACTTTTTAAATGATGTTGAAAGTATCTACCTTACGTACGTGTATAGCATACGTGCCTCTAAAACTTGTGAATTAAGGATAATGAAACTACTCGATGATAGGAGTAATAAAATAAAAACCGGCCAAGTGTGAGTCGGACTAGTACACGAAGGGTTCCGTACCATCGGAGGTACAAGATTTAAAACAACGTCCTTTTTTAAATTTATTTATTTGCTTTATTTGTTGTTATAGAAACAATAATCACTCTGTGAAAATCTCAAGTATCTACCTTTTACAGGTCAATAGATACAGCGATTGTTAGGTCGAACAAAAAGCTGAATTTGACGGCTTCTCATGACTTTGTTGACATTTAAAAATAAAAAATATATTTTAAGAGATAAACGGCTAATTACCACTGTTTTTCGTCACTTTGCTGACGTTTCGAGACTGAGTTCAGGTGGGTTACTATGAGCTCTTATTGCCATGCAGTTGTTAAACTATTCAGTTGAAAATATTGGTTCCGTGATGTCCGCAACTATATTTAAAGGCACAATCGCAGAGGGTCTACAGACTTCTGCGATTAAAGTTATTCAACGATGAAAAATGTCAACGATGAACCGATATTTTGTACTGAATAGTTTTTGAACTGAATGGATATAAGAGCTCATAGTAACCCCCCAGAAGCCTCTTCATCATTGGTAAGCCGTTTATCTATTCAAATGATTCCCAGCTACGATAGTTTCAATTCTAATTATTTTATAAAAACGGGAAATGTTCACGTACCGTTAAATCGATGTAAGCACCGACATTGTTTCACGAAAGTTTGTTTCAATTCTATAAAATACTAGCGACTCGCCCCGGCCCGGATTTTATTTAACAATTCCTAAGAAATGACCTACACTTATGTCATTGTTTGATAATTCCAATTGCGTTTCTTGTATAAACTTATCCATTACTATTTAGAGCTAGACGACCCTGTGGCGCGGCGGGCGAAGGTTCACCTGCCCCGCAGGAGGTTGCTGGTTCGATTCCCGCTTTGGAACAAATATTTGTACGAACTGCAGATATTTGTTCAGAGTGTTCTGGGTATTTTATATGTATAATAAAAAATATCCATCTATTTAATGTATTATATTAAGTACTAGCGACTCGCCCCGGCTTCGCACGGGTAGCCCCCGGTGACCGCCCCCCCCCCCCCTCCTTATTACTTATTCTGCTATTCAGAGCGGAGAAGAATCCACCAAAAAAGAGATAACTAACATCGGTCCGGCCGATCTTGAGTTATAAGTGGTGTAACTAACATGACTTTGTTTTATATATATAGATATAGACTTAATGAGCTCAAAAAAAGTATACCGCACATGCGGTAGGACAGTTTTTTTTTTACGTCCCCCTTTACTTGTATGTATCGTATGTAATGTATGTCGTATTTTTATAAATAAATAAATAAATAAATAATGCTGGACAGTTCACACAACATTATCTAGCCCCAAGCTAAGCCAGAGCTTGTGTTATGGGTACTAGATAACTGATATACTTAATATAATACATTACATAGATAGATATTTTTATCATGCATAGAAAACACCCAGAACAACCTGAACAAATATCTGCAGAACGCACAAATTATTTGTTCTGAGGCGGGAATCGAACCCGCAACCTCCTGCGTCGCAGGCGAACCATCGTCAGCCGCGCCACAGAGGTCGTTTTATGTATTGTATGTAACTTGTATCCCCTTTTATTTTTAATTTAATTTGATTTTTATTGTTTGTTGTTATAGCGTCAATGGAAATAAACATTATTTGATAATTTAAACTATCTGCCTATTACGCCAAACGGACAAACGCACAGCGGACGCTTAGTAATAGGGTCCCGTTGGCACCCTTTGGGTACGGAACCCTAAAAATGAAGTTGATAACTGGTTCTCCACGAATGGAATGGCACTAAATGTCAAAAAGCCTTATTGTCCACATTTACCTTGACTATTACGTACTATATTGTATATTGTACTATATTGTATACTGTTTATGTTTATTTTGTTATATTTTCGTTGTGTACAATAAAATGTTCATCTATCTATTTATCTTTATATTAAAGTGTCAAAAGGCGTTTTATAATAATAATAATTATGATTTTCATAATATGTTTGTTATACTATTTATTTGTTTGTAGATAGCATTCCTTTATTAGTGAAAAATATATTTTTAACGAGATTTTGAATAAATGAGTGAGATAATAATAAATAAATAACACAACACAACAACATTATCTAGCCCCAAGCTAAGCAGAGCTTGTGTTATGGGTACTAGATAACGATATACTTAATTCAATACATTACATAGATATTTTTTTTTTATACTTAGAAAATACCCAGAACACCCTGAACAATTATCTGGAGATCGCACAAATATTTGTTCCGTGGTGGGAATCGAAGCCACAACCTCCTGCGTCACAGGATATAAGCCATTTGATCGTGAGTGTCAAATCTGTACGTCAATGCCAGTCCACGAATGGTCCGCAGATAGAATAGTGTCCTGCACTGGGTTAACGGCTCCTCATCATCTGGTGTCACTCTCGTAACGTTGGCATCCTAATTGAAGTCACCTGTGTGCGATTGTTATATATGCGTCATACTCATACGAGAAAGTGTGAGGCTCCTGAGATACGCCTTTTCGTAATATAAAGGCTGCCTTCCAAGTGGCATAAGGTGTATTGCGGATACTTCTATTCGATGCTGGGGTACGGAGATGAATTTTGGGGGCCAGTTAATCATCATCATTTCAAGCAATCGTTCATGTTAGAACGTTATGTAGACTTACAGCTTAGAGCTAGTAGTAAAGCTTTTTTGTGAAGAGATCGTCCGGGAAGCACTACCACTGTACCTTTTTACTACTAACGCAAAGCAGTAGTGCTCGCATTGCTGTATTCCGATTTGAAGGGTATGGGTGCCGGTAAAATTACAGGCACATGAGATTTTTCATCGGATGATTTTCGTATATTTTCGATATCTTATAAACCATGTTTTTTTTTAAATACACGTAACACATTGCAGATAAAACAAACCTCATTCGAGCCCTTTCAATCGATACGTATATTTGATACGTGCATTTGACAAAACGTTTTTTAAATTATTTATTTTGGACCTTAAATTTACCCCCATAATCCAATTCACTTACGCATCTGTGATTGGCTCAACTAAATCTAACAATGTACCTTTCTACTTTTTGCCTAAATTCGTATAAAATAGGCTGTGACACACATACAGACACATACATTCGCTTATAGCTACAGATACCTGTAGCAATAAGCGGTGTGGAAGGCTTTTGCATGGAGAAACAAACCTTAAGAGTATCTATACAGGAACCATCTTATCTATGCAAAAAATGAAGCAAAATAGATGGCCCCACATTATTTCTAACTGGATAACCCTAAACATAAAAAGGAAAAGAGGAAGACCATTTACAAGGTTGAATGATGACATCATTCAGGTAGCTGGAAAACTCTGGGCGAGAAGAGCAAGAGTTAGGGAAGACTAGCGAGCCTTGGAGGAGGCTTATACGCCTATACTTAAAAAGTAGTTTAATAAAAACCTGTGTCTTTATTATGTATATTTTTTGTGTAGAAATAAAGCTTTTTTTTAAATATTATTTTTATACAGGAACCAAAGTTTCAAAGTATCATAAATTAATATTTTTTTTATATATATTGAGGCACAAACTCACTACTATACATACCTATTGTGACAAAAGCCTGCATAATATGTGTTAACATAACAGGGACAATGCTGACCAACCATGCTATTTTTGAAACTGAGTCAGTGGCCTTTCCACGAATCATAAAAGTGTACTTTATCGCTATGCGAACCGTTTTTGGACAAAATCAAGTCCAATAGACATTTAAAGAGCCGTAGTTATCAAAACAGTGTTTTGTCACGTAACATAACACCCAATAATTCTTTCGACCGGGAAAAAAAATTAAAAAAAAATTAGGAAATGAAGGGAAGATGGAAAAAAAAAAAACTTGTGTGGTTATTATTATAATTATATCATTATTAGGTATTTCGAATAGTTAAGTATTTTTATTTTATGCTAGGTTAACCGTTGCATTTTGTAACGGACACCTTGTTTATTATTGTTTTGATTGTTAATTTTAGTTACAAATTGGTTATTTTGTGGGAATTGATGGAATTTAAATATTAGATAATTGTCAATGGGGAGTTAATTTTGTTTTTGTGTTGTTGTATTGTTTTTTATCTGGTATTAAATAAAGAATATGAGGATTTAACATAATAAAAGATAAAATGATGTTGCATAATAATAGCAACAGGAAATGTTGTGACGTTTTGAGGCGGCAAAAAAAAAAAAAAAAAAAAACACCCAACTATCACATAAATAGTCCTAATCCCGCAATAGGATTCCCTGTGTCGTGCGTATCAGAAAGTGTATACCATGGTACCACAACACAGACCCAAAACAAATATTTGCAGATTATGCAAACATTTGCCCCGTGGCGAGAATCGAGTCCGCACCTATTGCGTCCCAACCGACTACTCGAGAGGAGCAGATGCTCAATTTAGTTCAAAAAAATAACTGAGACCAGAATATGTTACGTATGAGCCTTTCGGGGTCGAGATGAGACTCTGGGTTCGAGAGGAACCCGGGCCATACACGTTTTCAAAATTCTTTCAGGGCGTCTGGTCGAAGCGATGCGTGACCCGAGAGCTCTTATCCGGCCCAACGCATTACTATTGCCATTCAGCCTGGTAATTCAGCCAGCATCTTAGGAATGCTTCCGTCTAGTAGTGACATCGAGCAACGCAGGCCTCCGTACCGGAGGGGAGACGCCATAGAGCTGTCAACCGATACATATTTATTCAGAAATATTTGGGGGGGGGCTTCACGCACTCACTTACACTTTAATGCACACTTTTGTAACCAGTGTTCTATCTCTATAAACGCACACATCTATAAACAGCAACACATCAAAAATCTTTATACACACATAGATGCTTTCTGTGTACAAACATCATGTTATGTCACAAAATTGACAGTAATATCCGTTCTAGGGACTTCCAGCACTCAAGTCGATAAATGAATAGTATCGATAACTTTTTGGTAAGAACTTACTTTGCCAAGGGTCATTTAAAGGATTTAAGGGCAGCTAGGGATGAGGGGAGGGGTTGAACGCTCTCTGTGAAGGGGGAGTTGCGGAACCGCCCCACTTTTCGATGATAGCATAGTGATAATTTTGTGGATAACTATGATATTTTAGATTAGTAAAAGGTAGTAGTAGGCTGGAGAGAGAGGGTGTAAACGCGGAAACTTAGAGTATAGAGAAAAATCAAGAAAATTTTGAGTACCCCAGGTACAACCTTACTTTACAACAACTCATGAAATTTAATTAGAATTTTGTTCAAAGCTTACAATAATTTCATAAAACTATGGGCTGGCAAGTCAAAAGAGACGATAGGAAAGAAAAGGAAAAAACGTTTTACTTAGCTCCCGTCTTCCTACTAACCTACATAATCCATGACGGTTCTGGCCTCGAAATATACAATGTATATATGTAATGTATGTATATAATGTATATACATATATATCTGTCATTCACTGTTATTGTCAAAAACCAAAAATCATGATCCTAAGTGCCAAAAAACTAGATTAGTCAATAAAATTTATAAATAGTTTTTTTTTTATTTCAGGCATGATTATCCCACGACACAGGGGATCCTAGTGTGGGATCAGAACTATGTAGGTATGTGTTGGGTGTGTTAAGTTATGTTGATGCTAAACGATGGTAGGTAAAGTAATACTTAGCGCTATATATAGTGAACAGAATATCGCGTTGAAAAAATTATACCTAGCTATATTTTTTTTTTCATTCTTTTGTCAATCAAATAGGATTTGAATAGGAAAATCCCACGACACAGGACGGACACTCATGACACGACTTTTCTTGAAAAGGAGTAAACGAGTTCAAACTGGGAAATGCTTTTGTTAATTTATCGTGATCACGTATCCCACAACCTAGGTAGGCATGCAACTTTTTACGAAAAACTATCACACCTCTAGATTTGTAATATCAGATAGTAATTTAAATTCATGTCTAGATAAGTTCACACATGAAAAAACTAGTAAAAATAACTTGGAAGCCCTTGCAAGCCTAGCTAGTAATATCTTGGAGTAACACGGCCGCCGCTGGAGGTCACACGAGAGAGACACGAGGAGGTCGCGGCGGGGGGCGACATCAAGTAAAGGCGTTCCCCTCTGGCTATGCACAATTTCATTTGGGCATACGCGTTAGTAAAACTGTTTTACTAACTGTTTTAAAAACTCCGTTGTAATTTAACATAGTAATTTAAATTCATGTCTGTGTTTAAATATAAAAAATCAAGGAAAAGAAGCTTGCTAGCCCTCACCAAGCATGTTTTGCTTTTGCTAGTAATAAAATTGTATCATGATGGGCCGATTGCTCTGTCAGACTGAATCGATCGTGTGACGCATAGAGTAAAAAGTGTGACAGTGCTACAAATACTAAAATGCCGAATCGTTACATTTTCTGCTGTAAATCAAGGCCTGGAACATCGAATTTACGAAAAGATGGTGCTTTCTTTCACATTGTACCTAAGTGAATTTCATTATTTAAATATATATTTACATACATACATACATAGACACACGCCTTTTTCCCCGAAAGGGTAGACAGAGCCTTAAATGGGCTTCTTTTCACCAGTTCTCAATAATATATATTTATTTTTATTTTATTTTTTGATGTTGGACACAGTTTACACATTATTATCTAGCCCCAAGTCAAGCAGAGCTTGTGTTATGGACTAGATAACTGATATCCCTAATACAGTACCTTACATAGATATTTATTTTGTATTAACATAGAAAATATCCAGAACACCCTGAACAAATATCTGCAGATCGTACAAATATTTGTTCTGAGGCGGGAATCAAACCCGCAACCTACTGCGTTACAGGCGAACCTTCGTCCACCGCGCCACAGAGGGCGTTAATTTATGGCATAAAATGAATAATTTCAAATTGAAATCATAACAGTTACCTACCTTGTTACATACCAATACCTTCATGGTGATTGGATTAACGGTTAGAAAGTTAGGTTAGGTTAGGCTATGGCGTCTCCCGAATAATATAAATCAAATTTCAATAGTTTGTAAAACATAATAAACGAGCATTTATTTTATCGATAAAAAATCTACTTTATTATTGAGGCACATCACTAATTTAGTAGTATATAAGAAAACACGGGCAACTTACTTTCAGGAATTTTTGAGAAATAAAAAAAAACTGTTAAATGAGCACAAAGCTATTTCAGTGTGCATTGAGGCTGTTATTGTTACATACATACATACATAGACACACGCCTCTTTCCCCGAAGGGGTAGGCAGAGCCTTAATCACCTTTTCGCACAAAACGTTTCAGTTCTACCTTTATAATGCGAACTGCTAAGGAGTGGAATACACTACCGTCGTCTGTCTTTCCTGAAAACTATAATCTGGGTCTCTTCAAGTCAAGAGTGAATAGGTGCCTTCTAGACCTTTGTGCTTCATCTTCGGCCACATCGTCACTTACCAACAGGTGAGATCGTGGTCAAACAAAGGTCTATCAATGTTAAAAAAAAAAAAAAAAAAAAAAAAAAAATGGGCCTCTTTTCACAGTGGGTTGCACCATCGAGGGAGATAGACGTGACAAATAGTGAGCTCATCCCTGCCATTGCTTCCCACGACTGACTCAGCTAACGTTATTGTTATTGTTAGCAGTTGCTTATTTAATTAATTTGTATTATGGTTACCAACAGTCTACACATGTATATATGAGGTACAAACTATATACCTATCTTTAGCTACAGGAGAAACCAATAAGGGCCTTTCATTTTCAAATAAAAAAAATGTAGTTTGATTTGGGTCAATTGATGGCCCTGACTCAACTGTGGTTGTCAAAATTAACAAATGCATCGTCTGTTATTTTGTGTGATAGTAACAAAATACCACATAAATATATCACTACGTTGTTGACTTTTACATGTCACTTTATTTATACAGTTAAGTACACAGCAGCGACATCTGTTTTTAAGGGTTTATAGATGATTTGATATGGCCGTGAAAACCCCTCATTATAGGCAAACACAACGTGCGAAGATTGTACAGTAACCTAACAATTGGCGATCAACGATTTTTTTAAAGCATTTTTATTTACTTTTAACTGAAAAGAGTAACGTTATTTAAGTATGATCAATATAACCGATTTTGATCAAATTAACCACGCAGTTTTATTCTTATTATAAACTAGAAGCAACCCGCGGTTTCACTCGCATAAGTCTTGATCCTGTGGGAACATCTAAATAAAATTTAAAACTATTCGAGTGGTCCAGCTATCGCCGTTCTTAAATTTCATCCAACCCTTAGAAAATTTTGCATTTATAATATTAAATACATTCACACATACGTAAACTCACGCCTGTTTCCCAGAGAAGTAGGCAGAGACCATGTATTTCCACTTGCTACGATCCTGGCATACCAGTTTTGCTTGATTCACTCACATCATATTCTTCATATATGCTAGATAGAGATAGATAGAAAATACTTTATTGTACACCTTAATAGCTAATAATACAAATAAAAAGAAACAAAATTAACTATATAACTAAACGTACAATGGGCGGTCTTATCGCTTAGCAGCGATTTCTTCCAGACAACCTTTGGATGGAGATAAACCTTTTGATGAGATGCTCATTGGTTAAAGGCGCTCTTGGCCTGGCCATGCTCCAGATCGACCCTGATCTAGTCTGAATACCTTCACCGAGGTCTCCCCCTTCCAACTGTCCCATTCATGCTCATCTTATAAACTAGTTTCGTCAATCTATTATCATTCATCCTTTAACCAATAACCCAAACCATCCAAGCATATCTTTCTCAATCCTTGCTTTCTCTTTACACGTGCCCTTTCATTTTACAATGCTTTCTTAACACACAGTTTCTTATTCTATATCTCAAAGTCCACCATACATACTTCTCAAACCTCTCATCTTCAGTGCATTTATTTTACTTTCATGTTTATTCTGCCTTAGCAACTTTCGCTACCACAAGGCGTTAAGTTCACCTGGTTTCCAGAATTTACTCTCATTTAAATATCATCTTCATGCTTGCCATCTCTTGTAATCAAAGTTCCCAAATGTACAAACTTTTTCATGTTACACTTGTTGTTAATAGTAGTGTGATTTAATTCTATTTCTTTAAATATAGTTGTACATGACATTTACGTTGACATATCATCATACACCTCTGCGAGGCACAATTAATCCTTTTACCATACTGGTTCTTTCACCATTGGTCACTAGGCCCCTTTCAGGGACACTATATCTCAAGCTGGTCAGTGAACCAAGAAAGAGCCCGTGACACGAAGTAGTAGTAGTTAGTAGTTACCGGTTAGTTAGTGGTTACATAGCCATCAAATACAAATACACGTTATTCCACGTGTCACATGATGTCGAACGTGTTTAATGAATAGTATTTAGTAATCAAGGATATTAAGTAATCATCCACATCTTGGCTTACTGACATTACACGTTATATACATGTTTACGTCAGCAGAATAAATCCTGAAATGCACATTGATGTATTATACACATTTATATCTACGCTTTTGGTCACTTTTATGTCGCCCCTGTGTCACACGATTAAGTGGAGCTCGATTGAAGAGCGAGCAGGGCAGTCGTAAGGGAATCGGCTTTCATTGCGAATAAATTACGTAACTTAGCAGTGATTTTAGAGTAATGAATGACCAGTGTACTGAAGTGCAGTCGCAGTGAAGAGTGAACCAGTGTTATTGAATAAAATATTCACGGTTTGTTTTGTTAAACCGTTCAGTTTTATTATTTTACCCCGAACACGAACTCAAAAATTACAAAATCTGAGATGGCCACTTTTGTTTTTATACGGCTTAATTTTACTTGGTCAATTTTCATGCAATAAGTTATAATAATTTAATTGAAATTCAGGTACATGTGAAAGGAAACACTATCTTTTTGTAAATTTGATGATCCAATCATTTTTTTACAGCATAAAACTGAACAATTCGGCGTTTTTCTTAGAGCACTATCTCCCACGCGAGTCGATTCAGTCTGACAGAGCGATCGGCGACAGCTAGTTTTTTATAAGCTGTATGCCCTCGAGGGCATTAAATTTAGAGGGGAACTACAGCGGGGAATGCCTTTGATGGCGTCTCCATTCCGTGTTGCTCGATGAGTAGTGATTTGGATCAGTTGAGCTATCTTTAGATAATTTGCAACGGTCATAATGTAGCTCAACTGATTAATTTGTATTTTTTTTTATATTAACATATTTCTGTAAATAAATGTTGATGCTTTTATAAAGGTTTTACAAAACCTCTATAAAAGCTTACAATAAATGTCGATAATATAACAAAATACGATACTTCACAGTTCTGATGAGTTCTAACACCTTTTCATAAGGCTTTTATTTTGAATTCGTTATCAAGCACTTACAACGTCACTATAAAGTCGCAAACCTTGAAGCCTTGATATAGTTTTTTATGATGGATGACCTCCACTATGCGAGATGATGGACTTCTAATCTTTGAAAGAGGGTAGACCGATATAAAACTATACCAACAGCTATAAAATGAAGTTCATACGATGATCTCATAACATAAACGTGTTGTCCTATTTATTTAGTTCCTAGTTTTATGTTCCTCTATAGAAATTTCGGTTTTTATGTGCGGCTGTAACGACGGGACCTATTTTGATTCTTATCCAGTGCACGTTTTTGTGTTCTATTGTGAGCTGTTGCTAGCACTAGGCAATTGGATCTGTTTTAATTGTTTTTAGATTTATTTGATGTTTTTTTTTTTTTTTTTTTACATTTATATTGTGTTTTATAGATACTTTTTCAGACATTGTGATGACCTCTGGATCTCGACTAAGGTCGTAGGTAATGTACTTTTCCCCTATAGCGCTTTACTTTTTCACGTAGTTACAGTGTATTATAATGTTTATGCATAAAAGTAGACATCAAACAACGATAACACGACATCAATCAGACTCGATAACGAACTAGATAGCACCGTTCTACGTGGGTGCTACGACACTCGTAGATGGTCTACGTGACTTTTACAGTGTGGGAAAAGTCTTGATGTCATGCTATATACTTCGACCAAAATAAAGCTATATATGCCTGTATATGTTGCCTGTTCCACATACATAAAGTTAAATAATAATAAGTTAATATAAACGTCTGAACGTTTGTACTAAAATAAAGTGTTTTATATATATGTATGTTAGTTTTTAAGGTATGCTATGGGCTTTTAGTACATTTTCCATTAAGCCTGAAATAAATATATTGATGATTGATTGATTAATTAACATACATATTCTAAAAAAAAGTAAAAAAGGGATTTTAGAATGAAATAAAAAACTGAAATTTATTCACAACTAGTGTCCGCATAATAATAAGCCTTTATTCCTGTAACTTAACTTAATGACATGCTTAGTAGGTATAACATCATAATACTTAATATTTTATTTAACAGTTGTAACTTTAACTAATTGTATCGGCAACCGTTCTTCCTCTTACAGCTTGTCCTTCGACAAAGACCTCCTCTAAAGCTTTCCATTTTGTCCTGTCTTTTACAGCTTGTCCTTCGACAAAGGCCTCCTCTAAAGCTTTCCATTTTGTCCAGTCTTTTACAGCTTGTCCTTCGACAAAGGCCTCCTCTAAAGCTTTCCATTTTGTCGTGTCTTTTACAGCTTGTCCTTCGACAAAGGCCTCCTCTAAAGCTTTCCATTTTGTCCTGTCTTTTACAGCTTGTCCTTCGACAAAGGCCTCCTCTAAAGCTTTCCATTTTGTCCAGTCTTTTACAGCTTGTCCTTCGACAAAGGCCTCCTCTAAAGCTTTCCATTTTGTCGTGTCTTTTACAGCTTGTCCTTCGACAAAGGCCTCCTCTAAAGCTTTCCATTTTGTCCTGTCTTTTGCAGTGCGTGTCCATTCTGGACCAGCTATCTTTTTTAAGGCGCTATAGGTTCAACGAACATTTTTGTATAAGGCGAAGAAGGCAAGCGCACGCTCTGATACCGTGTTTTTATGTATAAAAAAATTATATAAAAATGTCGTTCAATGTTTTGTTAAATTTTGTTGATGAATTCACTAACTCAAATAATAACTAACATGTAACCAAATGTTTCAAAAATTAAAACGTGAGAGAAGTGAGTGAAAAATAGCATTTAAATTTTAAAAAGGAGGTATCTTTGTTATTTTTTTTTATCGAGTGAAGTTATTCAAATGTTGTATTGAATTATTGATTTCACCAGATAAAAAGCTCAAGAATATCATATATTTTTTTCTTCATAGAAAACTATGAAAATTCTTAACAAAAACTTTAAAATTCGAGAGACATTTGAGAACCGATCGCGCCTTAAGTCATCTTCCCAGCGTTTAGTTTGTCTTCCTTTGTTCCTTTTACTATCTCGCGGGTACCATTCTGTTACTAGTCTCGTCCACTTCTCTTTACCTGCTGCATGTGTCCTGTCCATCTCCATTTTAGGCGTTTGTAGACAGTATGATATTATGATATTAGTGGGATTCATTTTTATATGTGTATAGATTATTCTATCATTCAATATTACAAAGTTCGTTCTATTCATCATCATCAGAAGTTAGATGCCCACTACCCAATTCCATGTGAACGGTATTGATCCGCTTCCATGCACCGAATTCCTGCGAACGTTTAAATATCATCGGTCCATCGAATGGGAGGCCGTCCTACACTGAGTTGTCGGGTTCGAGGTCGCCACTCTACAACTTGTAGCTATTATATTAGGCAGGTACATTATGGAGCAAATGAAAACCGGTTCCTTACTAAACCAACTTAGAGCTCGGTCCTGCTCTTTTGCATTATGACAAAAAGGGACCACGCTGCTTTTACTTAGGAAGGCAAAATAAGAAGAAAACATCATTAAACTTTTTTCATTAAACTTGTTAGGTTTAAAGGACAATGCCAATTTTTGTATGAAAGCTGGCGTCTTTTTTTTCTGTTTTTTTTTTCATGGCGGCCTTCTGCCGGGCATGGATATATAACGTGTGGACAGTGTACCAACCAATATTTGCTATGCCAGGATACCTCTATACTCGGTCCGAACAGAGTAAAAGAGGTTAGAAGTTTAAGGAAATTCCATACATTTTTCATTGAAGTATTATGAATTTATCAATATACGCAATGTTATTTGTTATTATTGTCAAAACTAAGTAAGCTGGTTTTGACTGTGCCTGAGATTTGACGTCAAGGGCGCAGTCAGCTGACGTCAGCTTCGATTTATGTAAATTTTTGATAACGAACAATAATTAAACCGGTGAAAACTTCTTACCTCTTTAACTCTGTTCGGACTGAGTTTAGAGGTATACTGTCTTAACAAATATTCTTTATAACATTGTCAAAAACTGATATTTAAATGTTTTGTGGATGGCTGCGGCGGTAAAAAAAGACGCCAATTTTAGGCATGGGCTTTTAAACATTAATTTCTTGTAAACAAAGTATAAAACGATGTAGTAGCTGCGGATATAAGTCTTTATCAGATATTTTATTTATAAGTTCTTACTCTTTTGAATTGTCCTGGATGCTAGCTTATTAAGGAATGTGTATTACTGGAAGAATAGTCAGTCGTGGGAAGCAATGGCGGCGATGAGCTCACCACTTGTCTCGTCTATATTCCTACGATAGTGTAACCCACGGTGAGAAGAGGCTTATTGAGGCTCTACCCAACCATTTGGGAAAAAGGCATGTGGCTTTATTTGTATTGTTGTATACAGAAGCTTCTATAAGTAAATATTCGAGAGGTTTTATTACAAGTGTTCAGTTAAATGGAACGAAGACATAGACATTTACATATTTATCGCTGTAATTGTACAAAGCAAACAAAACTTTGGAAGGGTTAAATGAAGCTCATGAATTCACTGGTTTCATAACCTAGTTATGGAATGTATTGTGTAGCTGTCGTAAATCGTGAGGGGGACACGAGGCCTACGTAAATCGTGAGGGGGACACGAGGCCTTCGTAAATCGTGAGGGGGACACGAGGCCTTTGTAAATCGTGAGGGGGACACAAGGCCTTCGTAAATCGTGAGGGGGACACGAGGCCTTCGTAAATCGTGAGGGGGACACGAGGCCTTCGTAAATCTTGAGGGGGACGCGAGGCCTTCGTAAATCGTGAGGGGGACACGAGGCCTTCGTAAATCTTTAGGGGGGACGAGGCCTTCGTAAATCGTGAGGGGGACACGAGGCCATCGTAAATCGTGAGGGGGACACGAGGCCTTCGTAAATCGTGAGGGGACACGAGGCCTTCGTAAATTGTGAGGGGGACACGAGGCCTTCGTAAATCGTGAGGGGGACACGAGGCCTTCGTAAATCGTGAGGGGGACACGAGGCCTTCGTAAATCGTGAGGGGGACACGAGGCCTTCGTAAATCGTGAGGGGGACACGAGGCCTTCGTAAATCGTGAGGGGGACACGAGGCCTTCGTAAATCGTGAGGGGGACACGAGGCCTTCGCCCTGCAGTGATCATCTTCATGTCGTCAGGCAGATGTCCACTGCTAGAAATAGGACAGAATGCTACGTTGAACAGTGCTTGGCCACTCCCATCCACAGACTTTCTGCAACTGTTCTTCAAACAAGCCACACCCACATCACCCCAACTAATCTTCCTATAAGTTTAGCTCCTCTCCATCCAAAGGTTGTCTCGAAGAGATCGCTTCGATCTAAGCGATAAGACCACCCATTTTACATTTATTTTTTGTTTAGTTGTTGTATGCAATTTTTTATTTTATTTTAACTAGTTTGTAAGGTGTGAAATAAAGTATTTTCATTCACTCATTCATTCATTCACAGCGGCAAAAATATCGCCAGACAATAGTGTGAATGGTGCCACATCAATTGCTTGAAGCTACGTTGTGGCCCATAAAATCGGGTGGTAGTGTTTTCTACATGATAAGTCACGATGTGGCCGGCCGCTTGCTCGCGATTGCCATGACTGGTTGCGTGAATGTGCGTCAATATTGACCACACGTTCGTGACTTACAACAGTAACAGTCAGTACATATAACATTAGTTGAACGCGAATGCAAAATATTGTACGTGTTGATGGAACTACATGTTTTTATTCCATTTTATTTTACACATTTTTGCCGCTGTGATGTGTTTGTGCTTGTGGCGCGTCTGAAGATTCCCTTTACAGTGAAACCTATTCTGTAGCGGTGTTCCAAAATAAAGCAGTAGTAGTAGAGCTTTTTTGTGAAAGAGTTCGTCCGGGGAAGTACTACCACCATACCTATTTCTGCCGCAAAGCAGTAGTGCTCGCATTGTTGTGTTCCGGTTTGAAGGGTAAGGGTGCCGGTGAAATTACAGGCACATGAGACTTTTCATCTTTATGTCTCAGGGTGGCGGGCGCAGTGCAATGCCACATAGGGCGCGTCCTAGGTGGACGTGACCTATGTGGTAATGCACTGTTCATAGGCAGAGGTTACCGCTTAACATCAGGTGGGCCATCTGCTTGCTCCGCCATTCCAGTAGTATAAAAAAAAAAAAAAAAATGCATATAAAATACTACACGAGTTTAATGTCACTCGGCCAAACAGAGACAGACGGGCGATTGTTTCATTTTTGCCTCTTAGTTCGGACACTTTTGCCCCGGAGCCGAAGTCCATTTACTTTGAGGTCAGTGTGCATAGCTTCGACCAAATAAAAAAGTATCGACGGGCCTTACCCATACAAAACGTCCGAGAAAAATAAGTCACAATTACTACACACGTACGTTACGTCATTCGTTGCCGCCACAAAGAACGACTGAAGCGAAGTGAGTGAGCTTCAAAACTATATAAGTAGTTCTCTAAGGCCCGTCCAAGCATATAATCTAGCTGTAGAAGTACCAGTGCACGGCTTTTCTAGCTCTATCGAAATTTTTAATTTATTCGTAACACGAAGAAACTAATTAAATAGTAACATACATTTAAAAAAAAAACAACTGCAAATCTTTCAATAAAAAGTCATTTTTCGTCTGTTTAATTAAGTCTGGAATACAGTATTATCCCCTAACTCCTAATCGATAAGGAGTGCTGTGGCTTTCATCATATCAGCTGGCGACGACCCGTGCACCCACTGGCTTCACCCACCGGTGGGTGTAGGGGTAATTCCTGTTTACCCGTGTACCCACTGCGATATGGTTGGAATTAATTATCGATGAAAAAATAAAATAATAATACGATAAGTTCCATGTTAAAGAGAAAAATAATACAAAAAGTTTTAAACCTCATTATATACTATTAGACCTATTTATACATATCTCATTTGCTACATGCAGGAGTAATCGAGACCTATGTACCTACCTACCAACGCGGCCCGCAGCAGCAATGCGAAGACTTTTCATCAAATGTACCAGGCGAGCAGCAGAATGCAGGAGTAATTAGGTAACCGAATATCTAGAATACCGGTGAAATGGGGGCGAAAGTTTATCCAATGTACCAGGCTAGCAGAAAAATGCAGGAGTAATCGAGACTTATGTGGATAACACCGCGAGGCGCAGCAGCAATGCAATGAATTTTTCGAATGTACCAGGGGAGCAGCAGAATGCAGGAGTAATTTGATAAACGATTATATTCCCACGGGATTTAAACCTATGCGGGAAACAACGCGGGCGCAGCAGTTAATGCGAAGATGTCATGCTCTGTCATTCTCTGTCATTATCTGTCATTATCTGTCATTATCTGTCATTATCTGTCATTATCTGTCATTCTCTGTCATGCTCTGTCATTCTCTGTCATTATCCGTCATTCTATGTCATGCTCTGTCATATTCTGTCATTTTCATTCATTTCTCTTCATATTTTTTTTTATTTTTTTCATCGATAATTAATTCCAACCATATCGCAGTGGGTACACGGGTAAACAGGAATTACCCCTACACCCACCGGTGGGTGAAGCCAGTGGGTGCACGGGTCGTCGCCCATATCAGCTGGCGAGCATGAGATGGTGACTGCCAGACGCAAAACACCTGAATAAGTTAAGCGCAACTGTACGTGCCATTCTTTTTTGAGGATTTCCCTCGATTTCTCTGAGATTACATCATCAGATCCTGTCTTGGTGAATATGGGATCACCTCGGAAGTATTCCCATAGGTTTTTTCAAATTGGTTCAAAATTGACTGAGACATATGTGAATATCATAAAAAATATACTTACAGACGAACATAGTGTCTTCCTTTTCTGAAGTCGGTTAAAAAGACAGAAGAACCATCAAGTATTAATATAAGGAAAACAGAAAATTAATTAAGTCTATGGAGAGTTCGCCATTTGCCTCCAGAATCAGTGAATCAGCAAAGATTCCCTCGTAAAGCAGTCTCGGAAAACAAATAAAACGCCTTACGAAGTTGTTTGGCCGAGACCTTGCTTAGTTACTAGTGTCAATATCATATTTTTCCTGAGGAAATAACACTATTTTACCCCTTATTTGTAACCTTATTTTTGTCCTGTGAAGTAACTTTAAATACCTCTCAAACGACTTACTTAGTCTAACGAGTTATGAATATATAAAGGAATAGGTACGTTTGGGGGAAAAGCGTGGTGAGTAGGTCTTTATTTATGAGACGTGAAGATGTGGGTGCTATTTAAGTGCCAAAGAGATAATCAAGTTTTGTATTTACTGACTAAAACATGTTTCGGGGCAAGGCAAGGTTAAAATTAGTAGGCAGGTACGTCGATTCGATACTCAAAAGCGTGGGATAACAGTAATGTCGTAAGCCTACAGTGGCAAAACACCGGTAGCAATATTCAGGCACGTTTTTTGAATAAGAGGGGCCTTTATTAACTCATTTTTCGACAAAAGCACTTCCCATGGATTCCGAACAAATCCAATCGTACGTGAAATGTCAAGCGAATGTCGCAGAAAACGTATTATGAATGTGATTGACAAGTTAAAACCCGCAAAGGGAGCGGATATTGGCAGGTAATGGAGCTCCGCGATTATTTATTGAGAAATAATCAACTGGAAAGCTGGGGCAGAGCAAGGTTACAAAACAAAACAAATTCTACAGATAAAATAGGTATACGAACATGATATCTATTAGAAACATCCAACTAGAAAAAATGGCCCGTTCGCTATTTGCCCCTTTCTGATTTACTATATCGCAGAACGTCCAAGTTTACAAAAGGCAAAACGAACAAAGAACAATTTTTTTTTTTTTTTAAAACCGATCAAGTGCAAGTTGGAACCGCGTGAACAGAGTTTCGAACATATATACCAGAACTATAGTCTAGTTTTTTTTATACAATTTGAAATGACGAAACACCACGGTTCTTTCACCATTGGTCACTAGTATTAGATACTCAAGCATTTTTCGTCCAGTATAGGTACTAAGAAAATAGGCTGAAAAACCTACAATACTCTAAGGCTGTGACAGACGGACAGCAGACACGAGTGGATCCTCAATGGTTCCGTCGTTACCTTAACGTAGGGTATAGTAGTATTTTATCTGTGACGTAGGTAAGGAATCCTATAGTAGATTGTATCATAAGGGAGCAATGTAATATGTTTACGGCGAGGGCGTTTTTTTGAATCCAGAGCGAATTGAGGGATCTTTAGTAGAATCCTGAACGAAGCGAGGGATTCAAAGTACGTCGCCCGAGCCAAAAATATATGTTGCGCCCGAGTGATACACTCTACTTTTCATCACCCACTATGAGAAAATAAAAGGCGCCTCATGTTTTATTGTAATATTATTATTTAATAAAACATAGAGTAACAACTAAATTTAAATTATATAGTATCTAATCATAAAACAACTAAAACTTATATTAAAAATTACCACAAGCTTTCATATATTTCTCTCGGGATTTTGCAGGTAATGGAATATCCATCACATAGCAGTAGTAGTAGAGCTTTTTTGTGAAAGAGTTCGTCCGGGGAAGTACTACCACCATACCTATTTCTGCCGCAAAGCAGTAGTGCTCGCTTTGCTGTGTTCCGGTTTGAAGGGTATGGGTGCCGGTGAAATTACAGGCAGATGAGACTTTTCATTTTTATGTCTCAGGTTGGCGGGCGCAGTGCAATGTCACATAAGGCGCGTCCTAGGTGGACGTGACTTATGTGAGAATGCACTGTTCATAGGCAGAGGTTACCGCTTAACATCAGGTGGGCCATCTGCTTGGTCCGACATTCAAGTAGTATAAAAAATAAAAAATCATTTCTTGCGTCAGTTCTAATACTTTCAGGAGTTAATTCTATACTTTCACTGTCAGTTAATTCTTTCTTGAAGAACTCATTTATCAAAACAAAACCATGAATTTCTAAAAATCCGTGAAAATTGGCGAAAACACGGACTGTAGTTTGCGCGTTTTTTTTTTATTCAGCCGTCTGCGCTTCTATGGGCCGTCGTATCAGCCAGTATTTATTCAAAAAATATTTGCGTTCAATATCTAAGGCGCTGGTTCCAAATTAAAAAAGTGCGTGGCAAAGATAATTGCGGCGCACTTATAAAGTACCAAATACAAAAAGTGCGCGGCAAAGATAATTGCGGCGCACTTATAAAGTTCCAAATTCAAAAAGTACGTGGCATAGATAATTGCGGCGCACTAATAAAGAGGATAAAAAACTCATTACTGCCCGCTAAAAGTTTCTCATAGAAAACACCACCTTTGGGTTCACTTAAAGGCGAACCAAGTCGTCCTTTTCGAATAGATGGGATGAAAAAAACTTCAGATGTAAAAAGATGTCAGCCAGTATACAATGCAAATTCAATCACACTGTCTTAATAGTAGTTTATGCAACTGTCATATAAGAAGGGGTATTAAAACACGAGAGTCTGTTTATCGTTTTTTCATTTTAGCTGGTATAGAATAAGCCCAGAACAGCTCTACGCGAAACCGAGAGAAGACACTACAATTTAAATGCCACGTTTTTTTCATTAACCTTCGCTGTGTTTCTGATCGGTAAACAGATTCTGCGCCGATACATTCGGTACTCGAAATAGGCCGTCATTACAGTAACGTTTGTTTGAACAGATGTCTCGTTACCACAGGAATCGGTCGCGAGATGTTTACACATTTTATTATATACCTATGATCGCGTTATACCATCCTACCTAAACGTTTTACGTAATCATGTGACTACTGAGCAATTATTGGAGTTTACTCCTTATGAATCGATTTTCATATAAGGCCCATGGTGTGCAAATAGTTGGGGGGTAAAATCGAAAAATCCAAGACGCTATGTTTCCCTCTGCGCAATACATTCTGCGCATTCTGAGTAAACTGACGTCACGCCTTCGAGTTGACACACACCTTTTTAGGGTACCGTAGGGCGATGCCAATTTAGTCATGTTCAACGCCTCTAAAACGCAGGCTTGTCTCTTCTCGGCGAAAAAAAGTCCGTTTCTCCAAGTTCCTGTATTCCGAGATGTACCTGTTGCTATAGGAGATCACCTCGAGCTCTTAGGTGTTTCGCTCACGCCTACTCTCAACTTTGGCTCCTACATCGAGTCTAAGGCAAAAACAGCTGCCATGAAGCTAGGCATCCTGAATAAGGTAAAGCGTTACTTCACACCAGGACAGCTTCTCAGTTTATATAAAGCACAAGTCCGGGCTGGTATGGAGTACTGCTGCCATGTTTGGGATGGCTCGGCCAAACACCAGCTTGCTGCCTTGGACTCGATCGAACGTAGAGCTTTCAGGCTTATAGGTGAGCAACATATGGCGGAGACTAAGATCCAGAGTCTCGAGCACCGCCGTAAGGTTGCATGCCTTGCGATCTTCTATAGGTTACATTTCGGTGAATGCTCCCAGGAACTGCACGATCTGATCCCACCATCTCCTTTTCATCATAGGACGAGCAGGCGTACGGCTCAGTACCATCCTTACCTCATTGGTATACCTTCTATTCGCACAAAACGTTTCAGTTCTACCTTTATAATGCGAACTGCTAAGGAGTGGAATACACTACCGTCGTCTGTCTTTCCTGAAAACTATAATCTGGGTCTCTTCAAGTCAAGAGTGAATAGGTGCCTTCTAGACCTTTGTGCTTCATCTTCGGCCACATCGTCACTTACCAACAGGTGAGATCGTGGTCAAACAAAGGTCTATCAATGTTAAAAAAAAAAAAAAAAAAAAAAAAAAAAAACCGTAGTACTCAAAGGGTGCTAACACACACATAGCACCCAACAGTCACATACATAGTCATAATCCCACAATAGGATTCCCTGTGTCGTGGGTATCAGACACTACGAGAACCATGGTAACATAGCACTCAGACCCTGAACAAATATTTGCAGATTATACAAACATTTGTTCCACAGCGGGAATAGAACCCGCAATCTTTCGCATCTCAGCCGGCTACTCACCCGACGCGCTACAGAGATCGTCCAACGGGAGCCTATTACTAAGCCTCCGCTGTCGGGCCGTCTGTATGTCAGCGGGCTATTTTTAAATGCTTCTTCTTGTTTGTGGTTGCCTCCAAAACCTACAATTAGTTATTTCGTTTAAAATTAATTTTACTTTATTTATTTACAGAAAGAATAATACAAGGTATGTAATAAATACATATGAAACAGTTGTGCCACCTGAAGACCGCTGCAAGCGATCTAAAGGTAGCTCAACTGATCCAAATCACTACCAGGCGGAAGCGTCCCTAAGATGCTGGCTGCATTGCCACGCTGAATGGCAATACTAATGCGTTGAGCCAGATAAGAGCCAGCTCTCGGGTCACGCGTCGCTTCGACCAGATGCCCTGAAAGAATTTTGAAAACGCGAAGGGCCCCGGTACATTAAAATTAATTAATTACTACGAGTTCAGTTGGCATGAGGATGGTCTTATCAATATATATAATATAAAAAATCGTTGCATGACTGACTGACGACTGACTATCAATGCATCGTCTAAACCGTAAGTCCCGAAATTCAGAGAGTACATTCCTTTTGTGGTCTAGGGGTGCATTTAACGAATTTCCACAATTCTACCCCTAAGCAGAGAGTTTGCAGAAGTTTCGACGGGAAAAATATAAAAAAATTGTGTACAGTCAATAATATTAACAACTAGCAACTCGCCCCGGTTTTACGCGGCTTGTGCCGGGATCCCCAACGTTCTAACCCCTTATCTATCCACACACCAAATACCATCAAAATCGGCTAAAGCTGTTTCCTCTCCCTCCCCCCCTATGTTACTCACTAATAATTAAGTTTTCTGTAGGTGAAAGATTTTTTGAAATCGGTTCAGTAGTTTTTGAGTTCATTCATTACAAACAAACAATCAAACAAAGAAAGTTTACCTCATTATAATATTAGTGTAGATTGAATTATTAACTGCCTAAATTCAATAATGCAAACAAAATGTTGTTATAGAATTATAGAATCTTGTTCAAACCGTTTACTGCAGTAAAACGGTTTTGGCATATAAACAAGCTTTAATAAAATATGCGGCAACATGCCAAAACCCGCAACCCCACATTGGGGTTGAATTAATAACGAGAAATCCAATACAGATATTATAATGGGAATACCTGCTGTAATCTAAGTAATGTAAGTAGTACTAGAGGTTTTTTGTGAAAGAGTTCGTCCGGGGAAGTACTAACACCATACCAATTTCTGCCGTAAAGCAGTAGTGTTCGCATTGCTTTATTCAGGTTTGAATGGTAAGGGTGCCGGTGAAATTACAGGCACAAGAGTCTTTTCATCTTTATGTCTCAGGGTGGCGGGCGTGGTGCAATGCCACATATGGTGCGTCTTGGTGGACGTGACGTATGTGATAATGCAATGTTCGTTAACAGAGGGTCCACTTAACATCAGGTGGGCTATCTGCTTGATCCGTCATTCCTATACAGTAATTGCTTATTTGTTTTTGAAGTGTTCCCAAAAAATACCAACCACATGGGATTCAAACCCGAGACAGTCTCCTTGAAAAGGAGATGCGTTTGACCCACTGGCAGCCTTATTGCGGAAAAGCGTCTGCTCTACAAGTACACTCCTACGTACCTGATGTAGACGTTCTATACAAAAACGGTCCCGATGCCAATATTTAAAAGCATGCTGGAGGCAATAAACAGGGCGTAACTTAAATATCCCTATAAGCCCGGGGAGGGGTATTCTACACATCAGGGAGAATAACTTTAATCCTACGACATGTTAAATTTCGAAGTTTTTAATTCAAGAAATGCCTCGTAAAAATCCTGAAATTCCTCAAGAAATGTTCCTAACACAACACGAGGACATTACGGTACGTTAAGGTACCTTACGCAGGGCTGCCTCATGTTGTGTTAGGTACATTTCCGGAGAAATTTCTGGAATTTCTCAAGGAATTTCAGGATTTTTACGATTTTATTTTTATTAATGAAAACTTCAAAATTTCAAAAGTCGTAGAACTAAAGTTATTCGCCATGATGAGTAGAATACCCCCTGCCCGGGCTTATAGGGATATTATGTTAAAACCTGTATAATAATATGTAGAGTACAAGCAACGAAAAATATTGGAGGAGGTACGGCATTTATATTGATAATCCTACGCACATCTGCGCATCCAATTTCTAGCAGAACCGATAGGTGTATGGGTTTCATGTTTATTAAGTGGAGATGCCCTTTGATTGTGGATGGGGCCTGAACTTCAAACGTCGCATCGTGGTGTGAAGTGGTGTGTGACAATGTTGTTGCTGAAACTGAGATTATTGTTATTAAGGCGATATTAGACCCCAAACCGCAATAAAGACCTCTCTTTGAAAGCCTGCTAAAGCATTAGTAAGTTATCCTGCTCTGAGGTTTGTACAACTTAGTTATTACGTTTTTTTATCGGCGCTTAGCAAAGTCATAGATTAATAAACAAGTAGCCGAGTTGATAGTGCCCACAAATTTCAACGCCAGGGTTAGCTTGTTTCATGACCAAACTGGTCAAGGCATCGCCGATTGGAGGCGAAGATGCGGGTTCGAATCCCGCTTGAGCAAAATTTTTGCGTCACACTATATGTTTACCTACTACCTATCAATGTGACATCAAACCTACTCCATAGAATATTAGCAAACTAACATGCTACATTGCTTTTGAAAATATATATAGGACCTATCTACCATTTTGAATAACGTTAAGTAGAATTTGTAAAGCCATTTTGTGATATTTAAAATCCGAAGTCTTAAAAGGGAGCCCTGTTTAATTACGCTGGCTCTTCAGAAGGGTCACTGAGCCTCTATCCATGCATAAATCGCCGGTCGGTCGGGAGGTTCTTTTATCTCATAATGTAAATTAGTTTCTAAATAGCATCTAATTGCCCTACACTTAATGAATTGAGCGAGTCGGTTGGTCGGGGCTACTAGAAGAAAATGATTAAGAGTTGCGTTCGTATAGTGTTCAAGCTAGTAGGTATCCATCGTCATGCCACCCACACTACTACACACTACAGGACTGAGTTAGGAAAAAATACCTCACAATATTATATACTCATAATAATAGGTAAAATTACATTCAATAATAATAACACATGTCACTCATACAAAACCACACACATAATTAATTAAACACATAAACTGAATGAATTAAAGGTAAGTTTAGTTAGTAAGGTAGGCAGGTAGGTACGCAGACTCTCAACACGCTCTTCTGCACGGTTTGAGAACGGTACATGGTGTTCACAGTGGTTTACATAGGGGCAGTCAAAGTGGTCGTCTACCAAGTTGAAGAGGGTGTTGGCACTCGCCCGCACCCGCCGCACTAGCACCAAAACTATATAGATAATTTTGTGGCACTAATAGGGACGAGCCGCGCAAACGCATTGTTGCATAGAAACAAAATGAAATTTCACGAGGTGAAATTACAAGCACATGAGACTTCTCATCTTTATGTCCCAGGGTGGCGAGCGCAGTGCAATGCCACATAGGGTGCGTCCTAGGTGGACGTGACCTATGAGGATTATTAAAGGCAGAGTTTACCGCTTAAGGTGAATGCTCACGTTTGCGGCGCGAGATTCAAATTTTTTGGTGTTTTTTGCCCTTTACAGGTCATCAACACTTCTTCAGATGACGTTAGTTGAGTTCGCGACAACTAAGAGACCTAACACACATGTTTTAATTGATTGTATCTCATAAATATCATCAGTTTAGCTACGATACCCCTAAACAAATAAAAACACTGTAAAAATGTGTTTAGGGGTATCATAGCTAAACTGATGATATTTATGAGATACTATCAATTTAAAACATGTGTGTTAAATCTCCTAGTTGTCGCAAATTCAACTTTCGTTATCTGACGAAGTGTTGATGAGCTGTAATGGGCAAAAAACACAAAAAAAAATGAATTTCGCGCCGCAAGCGTGCGCATCCACCTTAACATCAGGTGGGCAATATGCTTGTACCGTCATGCATGAAAGAAAAATAAAAAATTGACGCACTCTCCGCGAATATTCACGAAGCGCTGCAGCAGCGGGGAAGCAATGAGCGTAGGCAGGGTGCCCAAAAGCATAGCCACGGTACCTAGTTCGATGGCAATACGTCATAACGTCACGTAAGCATACAGATTATCTGACGCAGGTAAGTGCCAGCAGTATAATATTAGGAATTATTTAGTTTTTTTGGTCAGAAATGTTGGATAATGTAGTTACGAACCTTCTACGCTCGATACGTGATATTAATTCTGGGTAAATTTTAATAAGATCGTACAAAAGTACTGATCGATATAAAATGCTGCGACCCACCCAGTAACCTTCCGTACGATAAAATATAACCAATTAGAGTAACAGGGGGTTATTGCGAGAACGAGCTACAATTAGCACACGACGGGTGTCGGGTGAAGGCGTCTTGCAGCTAAGAAGTCTACGGTCTCCAACAAGCCGGAGCAAAGCGGAAATATGTATGGAATAAAGTTAAGGAGAAACTTCATATTTATACTTTCTACTTATTATTTTAACTTAGTTATGTTTACCAATGTTGTTGAATTTGTTTTGTTTTGTGTCTCACTTTAGTTTAAGTGCGTACACAAATCTTAATAATCACTGGTGTAATCACCACTCTCTAGCCACAGAATAAATATTAGTACAGATTTTTGCTGGAAGAAAACTCTTTTTAGGTTTAAGCTCGCCTTTGTACTTGTCTTTTCATTCTGTCTTTTGTATTTGTGTATTTTGTGTGTACAATACAGAATAAAGAATACTTACAAAATGTATGCGTACTTCACCAATTAATTATCTGTATAGGTACTAGTACAATGCCCACAACTATGTCCACGTGTTTCTCAATGGATCGAACTCGTTTTATATTCCTTCTTGATTAATCAATATGAAGTCTGCAGATAATGTGGAGTTTTATATTCCTTCTTGATTAATCAATATGAAGTCTGCAGATAATGTGGAGTTTTATATTCCTTCTTGATTAATCAATATGAAGTCTGCAGATAATGTGGAGTTTTATATTCCTTCTTGATTAATCAATATGAAGTCTGCAGATAATGTGGAGTTTTATATTCCTTCTTGATTAATCAATATGAAGTCTGCAGATAATGTGGAGTTTTATATTCCTTCTTGATTAATCAATATGAAGTCTGCAGATAATGTAGAGTTTTATATTCCTTCTTGATTAATCAATATGAAGTCTGCAGATAATGTGGAGTTTTATATTCCATCTTGATTAATCAATATGAAGTCTGCAGATAATGTGGAGTTTTGTTGGATGTACAATATGAAGTCTGCAGATAATGTGGAGTTTTGTTGGATGTACAAACCTCTGCAATACTTAGCTTTTAACATCTTCCTCTCCACGGTGCGCTGTAAATACAATTAATCTATTTTATTTCTATCTTTCTTTCTCTGGTTTGGTGGATACAATACCTTGGTACGGAGAAGCACCTTATCGCACCGCGTGTGAAGTCTGCAGATAATGTGTAGTTTTATATTCCTTCTTGATTAATCAATATGAAGTCTACAGATAATGTGGAGTTTTATATTCCTTCTTGATTAATCAATATGAAGTCTGCAGATAATGTGGAGTTTTATATTCCTTCTTGATTAATCAATATGAAGTCTGCAGATAATGTAGAGTTTTATATTTCTTCTTGATTAATCAATATGAAGTCTGCAGATAATGTAGAGTTTTATATTCCTTCTTGATTAATCAATATGAAGTCTGCAGATAATGTGGAGTTTTATATTCCTTCTTGATTAATCAATATGAAGTCTGCAGATAATGTAGAGTTTTATATTCCTTCTTGATTAATCAATATGAAGTCTGCAGATAATGTAGAGTTTTATATTCCTTCTTGATTAATCAATATGAAGTCTGCAGATAATGTGGAGTTTTATATTCCATCTTGATTAATCAATATGAAGTCTGCAGATAATGTGGAGTTTTATATTCCATCTTGATTAATCAATATGAAGTCTGCAGATAATGTGGAGTTTTGTTGGATGTACAATATGAAGTCTACAGATAATGTGGAGTTTTGTTGGATGTACAAACCTCTGCAATACTTAGCTTTTAACATCTTCCTCTCCCCGGTGCGCTGTAAATACAATTAATCTATTTTATTTCTATCTTTCTTTCTCTGGTTTGGTGGATACAATACCTTGGTACGGAGAAGCACCTCATCGCACCGCGTGTGGGTCCTATTTCCTTTTTGTTGAGGCACTTTGTAACACAAACTTTGGAACATTAAAATCACTTGTCATAATATCATAGTACGAGTTGCGACAATACACCCATATATACTATATATATATAAAGCAGGGGTGGCTAACCGGTCGCACCGGCTATTATCCCAGTCGATCGTGGCAAGTTAAAAACGTAGAAGTTGAATATGCATAATAGTAATATTTATATGTAACAAAATACGTAGAACAGACTGCGCAACGTAACACCAACTGCTGCATGAATCATCTTGCATCATTTTTCAATCGCAGTTCCATCACGTTTTCCATTATATGCAATTCCATTTCCGCATTTGCCATTTTCAAGTATAATTAATGTATTTTCAATATTATTTGCAACGTTTATAATCCTACCAAGTCGTCAAAGTCAAAGCATTCAAGCCATTTTTTAGTAAAACAGTGGCCGTTTTACTAAAACTTTGGTAGACAATTTCCACCAATTTGAAAAGTCGCGCAATATACGTCCATTGCATTTCACTACAATTGTGCTCTACATTGGTTAAAATGCCACCAAAATTACACAAAATAACTCATAAAAACACTAGGTAAACAAAAAATAGATGACGTCTCTTTTAAAAAACGGCGGACAGAGCTTCCATTACGTTATTTTTCTTCTCTTCCACGCAGTAGCTCTCTTTTGTTTTCGTCACGCGATGGACAATAGGCGGGAAGCGTGCGGGATACGGGTGTGGGGCGGGTGTCCATCCATCAGTTGACGACAGGGACTAGCGGAGTTACGACGGCAACGACTACCGATGTAAATCACGATTAGTCTGCATCGCGCCTCATACGCTATGGATAAGTGGTTCAAGAGAAACGCTGACAGGACTTCAAATGAAGTAAGAAATGCTTCTGAAGTTTCATCAAATAAAGTAATCATAATCCGAACCCCTCAAAAAGTTATATAATTATCTATATTATTCACTCAACTCATAACCACATTAAAAATAAGTAAGCCAGCCATTCTAGAACCGAATGGTCTGCTACGTGACGATGGTAAGCGGCCTGACGGCATGACTCTTGTTCCGTGGGAGAAGGGTAGGCCTTTGGTGTGGGGCGCTACATGCGTTGATACCCTTGCGCCATCTCATCTGTCCGGGACATCAGTTAGGGCCGGTGCGGCGGCAGATTCCGCTAAGGACCTCAAAAGACGCAAATATGCAAGTCTCGATAGAGCTTACTTATTTGAGCCTTTCAGGGTTAAGACTCTGGGTCCGGGGGTTCCGGGGCCCTTCGCGTTTTCAAAATTCTTTCAGGGCTTCTGGTCGAAGCGACGCGTGACCCGAGAGCTGGCTCTTATCTGGCTCAACGCATTAGTATTGCCATTCAGCGTGGCCATGCAGCCAGCATCTTAGGGACGCTTCCGTCTGGTAGTGATTTGGATCAGTTGAGCTACCTTTAGATCGCTTGCAGCGGTCTTCAGGTAGCACAACTGTTTCATATGTATTTTGTACATACCTTGTATTATTCTTTCTGTAAATAAAAAATAAGTAAGTACAAAATAATTCAATTAATACATCATTTTTACGGTTCACTCCGCGCGCCTTCATATTTCCGCTGTACTGACTTCTAAAACAACAAAATTCTCGCGGATCACTTCGTTCACCTATTTGTTAGTTCGATTACCATTTTGGCTGTTCTCGCTTCTACAAACATAATTGCGGCTCGCTCCACTCGCCTGTACTTTGGTTCCATTACTATATCAGCTGTTCTTGCTTCTAAAACAACAACAATTTGTAAGTATGTAATACATAGATCGCACTGGGTTTCGTCAGTAAACAGTAGATGTTGGGTGTTATGAAGTTCGCCACCCCTGCTTGCTATAGAGTGTAGGGCCTGTAGTAACTTTAGATTTCCTGTAAACAGAAATTTATTCGGAAAAATTAGGATATTTAAATAAAACATTAATTGTCATATACCCGTTAACCAAACACGGGTATCGTAAATCCCTCCGCTTATTTAGCTGGAAAAGGACATTAAATTCCGCTAACGAATGGCTAAATGCTCACTTTGAAGGGGATCCTGAATTCATTCGTGTCCGAAAGGATTTCAGGCCGTTTTTATTAAAAGCTTTAATTAAACTTGCTGCGTTTGTTTTTCTGTAGATAATATATTTTTCAAGCACTTGCTGGAATCCGATTGAGCTGTACCTGTCAAGTTCCCATGACAATCAAATATTATGGTGACAGTGAGCTGATCTGATGATGGTGGACAATGAAACTCCTCGATTACTAATAGTAGCCTGGCGGTGTTTTCACTTTGTAAAAGCTTATTATATATTCTGTGGTATATATAGCTTGTTGGTCGACAACTTATAAATAAATAAATAATGCTGGACAGTTCACACAAAATTATCTAGCCCCAAGCTAAGCAGAGCTTGTGTTATGGGTACTAGACAACTGATATACTTAATACAATAAATTACATAGTTAGATATTTTTTATTATACAGGATGGATTGTTGAGACGGGACAGTAAGGGCAGGTACCTTAACCGTTATGGTTACAGGAAAACGTTACTAGGATACCATCCATAACTTTTTGAGATATTCTGAACTGCATTCACAGATTTTGGAAAAAATGTACAGTCAGCAAGAAAAAGGTAATTATACACAAAAACTTTTTTTAATGCCAAGCGATCCTGTTTCTTATAAGGACCAAAAGTCTCTACTGGACCATTGAGGTTTAAGTACTAGAAATGTCAGAAATAGTGAAAAAGTTTTTCCATACATTTCGGTAAGAGAGTCAAACTTCTGCATTGACCGAACTTTTAGTTCTCGGTAGATCCGCTATAATCCGCCTATAAAGAAGACTGGCTGCAAAAAAAATAAGTAAAAAAAGCTTTTACTTTCAAACTTAGAATTCAATTCGAATATCTTCAGGTCATTCTTATGTCTGCACTGAGAAAGTTCTAGATTGTAAGTTGGAATTTATGAACTTCTTGGCGGTCATTTAGAGCAATTTATTTGGTAGATCTCCAATCTTGTTACCTTGTCTGTGTTTAAAAATACACGTCAAAATTATTTCATTTTATTTTTATTTGTTTTAGTTCTAATGTGGTAGAATATCAGATAATCGATGCAACTATGATTTTCCACTTAGCTAGACACTTTTGCTTACAGAATGCCACTATGCCGGCTTAGCAAAAACTAAAATGTATCTTATAAACATAAGTTACCTGCGTGTTAACCCGGTCTTATGACTTACCGTAGTTTCTGTTCTCAAACTTCAGTTGGCCCCAAAGTCGTCGTTTGGCAACAGACTATTTCGTTTTTCCTAACAAAATGTATGGGAAAAGTTTTTGGTGATTTCTGACATTTCTAGTAATCAAACCTCAGTTGGTCCAGTAGAGACTTTTAATCCATATAAGAAACAGGATCGATTGGCATCAAAAAAAGATTTTGTATAAAATTACCATTTTCTTGCTGACTGTACATTTTTTATAAAATCTGTGAATGCAGATCGGAATATCTCAAAAAGTTATGGATGGTTTTCTAGGATCGTTTTCCTGTAACTATAACGGTTAAGGTACCTGCCCTTACTGTCCTGTCTCAAAAATCCAGCCTGTATATAGTAAATACCCAGAACAGCCTAAACAAATATGTTTTGTTTTATTAACTCAAAGTCACAGATAAAATAATACTATCTCAAAGTAAAGTTTGATTACATATAACGTAACACACCTTACAGTCACATACATACGTAGCCCGATCACACTACACATACACAATCAGTACGAATGCCTACACATATTTATCATGGATCACTAATTTGGTTGGAGACAGCAACAACACTTAACGAGACTTAAATTGAATTATAATTGAATGATCACTCACATGTGAGCAGTATACATTAAGCAGTGCTCACGAGGACGGCCGAGTCTAGACATCTAAATTACGGGCTATAAAGTCTTAGCGAGTTATGTTCACTTGATACGTACAAAGTGGATTAAACCTAACAAGACAGTAACTTTATCAATTAGGTACGAATAAAGCGAGAAGGCTCTGTTAAATGTTAATACTTACCTATTAAGTTGATCTTGACACTTTGCAATTAAAAACTAGACATACTATTCTTATGAAGAACAAGACTCGTGGAGATGTGAGACACTGATATAGTTTGTACAGCTAAGTACAACTTTAGACTATTTATTCAAGAGCTTAGTGCTTCTATACAAAAACTTAAGCAAGCCATCGTACTAGGAAAATAGAACAATAGTAGAAAACAACATCGTCGTAGCTATGTTCCTAAAATATCCTTGGACATACATAATATACACATACTCACGACCTCTAATATACATATACGGACGACCTCTGTGGTGCGTCGGGCGAAGGTTCGCCTACGACGCAGGAGGTTGCGTGTTCGATTCCCGCCTCGGAGCAGATATTTGTTCAGGGTGTTCTGGGTATTATATGTATAATAAAAAAAAAAAAATATTTAATGTATTGTAAATTGTGTATTGTGCTAATAAGTATATATCAGTTATCTAGTATCCATAACACAAGCTCTGCTTAGCTTGGGCTACCAAAACACAACATATTTGTTTAGAGTGTTCTGGGTATTTACTATATATAATGAAAAATATCTAACTATGTAATTTATTGTATTAAGTATATCAGTTGTCTAGTACCCATAACACAAGCTCTGCTTAGCTTGGGGCTAGATAATGTTGTGTGAACTGTCCAGCATTAATTATTTATTTATTTATTATATACACATACTGTGAGTAGGTTATTTACTAGTAGTTCTGCCAATAGTAGACCTCGCACCACAAACTTGTTTATAACAATAGTAGACCTCGCACCACAAACTTGTTTATAACAATACTAGACCTCGCACCACAAACTTGTTTATAACAATAGTAGACCTCGCACCACAAACTTGTTTATAACAATAGTAGACCTCGCACCACAAACTTGTTTATAACAATAGTAGACCTCGCACCACAAACTTGTTTATAACAATTGTGTTCAGTCTGTCATCATCATGCATATCTTGACAAGATCTTGACCGATTTTGCTCATATTCAAAACCAAAAATGAGTACGACCAAATTTGTCTGGTAAATATTATCTTAATCAGCCGGTAAATGGCGCTGCAGAAAACTTCCCCTCTTTTTGGGAGATTTAAACATCCAATAAAAAATCGCCGACAACAAAAAACAACTATGATATTATTGAATCATTTGGTTTGTCAAGATTCGTTAAAAAATACGACCTGACGCGTGTAACAATTACATAATTATCTACATCCGGACAGACGAAAGCACATTTTGTCATTTTTTGTAAAGGCTGTTCAGTCAACCGAATGGTCCTAAAGGCATTTTTCGATTCATGTTGTCCTATAATCACGAAAACCCGAGTGTCAATCTACTAAACGAGTTATTTCTATAATTAATTTATTACAAAGTTAATTATACGTACGCGTTAATTAAACACATTTTCGTCAGCGCTTAAGCAAAGCAACTAAGTTGAACATGCTGTATACTCTGACGAGGCTACATCTGCGGAAGTTTGTGTTCGCACCTCACAAAGAGCTGCTCTATTTCAAAGTGGCTGGCCAGCGGCCACTTTCGTATTACAGTTGAAAATTATACTTTATGTTGTCTGCCACTGACAGTAATTTAGCTGGCTGAAAGCAAAACAAAGCTACGTCCATAATATTCGGAGCAAGGCCGGGACGTAAGAGATGCGACAGATTAAAACGCATGAGTGCCGGCGATGATATCAACTGGATATAAAAACGATAATATCGTGTAATCTCTTCTTTTCAGCAGATGTCTACTACCCTCACATGTACTACAGACTAAAGTTTCATTTTGATGACATCCTGTTCGGATCCTTCCTCGCTTCGAAGGAGAGACCTTTAACGGGTTTTAAAAGAGCCAATTTTCAAAAATAAATTTGTCGAGATAAGTTCCACCAATCGTGTTTCTGTTTTTGATTTATTTAGATTACATCCTTAAATAATTACTGTATTAACATCAAGTTAACATCACTTATTCACCTATACTGTTAATGAGTGAGCATATATGTAACGCATAGCGACTACAAAATTGGAGTCGCATTAACCAACACTGTATGTCAGATTCAAACTTATTTGGTCTGAAAGGAATCATTATAGTCTGAGTAATAAACTGTAGGTATCTATACTGGTGCCTACCAAACTGTAGGTATCTATACTGGTGCCTACCAAACTGTAGGTATCTATACTGGTGCCTACCAAACTCCCATGAACCGAATGTACAAAACCGGCCGATCATGCGTTGCGTTGCCGCGTCGCAATGATGAAGGGGCTTTATAATAACTAACTACACTGACCCTCATCAGAAAGTTATAATTATATAATACTAGCATACACCCGGGGCTTCGCTTACGTGGGAGCGGGATTAAAGTATCCTTTAAATAACAGTTTTATGCATTCAGGTGGTGCGTGTTGGAATTGTTGTAAAACCCTAAAACTAGGGCCAACCAAACCAACGCGTTCTGCCTGCGTCCGCGGTGCCGTGCACGGTGCGTCCGCGGTGCCGTGCACGGTGGCGATCCATTCACTACCATTGATCACCACCGTGCACGGCACTGAGGACGCGGGCTGAACGATTTGGTCTGACCTTAGCCTTAAAGCTTTTATTTGACGGTTTTTTTGTATGGAAGCCTTATTTTTTCATCTGTTCCGTAAATGGTACGAACCTTCTCCGAATTGTAGTTTTTCAGTTACGAGGTGAGGGTGAGAATTTGTGGGGGAGGTTTTCGGTATTTTCTGGTACTCGCTGGAGAGATCTGTTTACGATCTCGCATAACATTTCCTCACCACGACCGCATCTGGGATAAATGTACGTCAATCGGGAGTGATTCAGTGAGTCTAAGGCAGCTTAGCTATACTTAATTATATTGTTTGTTTGCAGATACCTGCGGAGGCCGCGCCGACATGCCCTCTCCCCTTAAAG
Organism: Operophtera brumata; assembly: GCA_932527175.1. Classification (NCBI taxonomy): domain Eukaryota; kingdom Metazoa; phylum Arthropoda; class Insecta; order Lepidoptera; family Geometridae; genus Operophtera; species Operophtera brumata. The sequence goes on along the minus strand of OW052233.1, from coordinate 1,138,254 downwards.
GTTAGAACTTTGAGTTGATTCATATGAACCGCTAATAAATTATCATTGTGGACGAAATATGGAAATTAACTTCGTTTTTAGGGTTTCGTACCCAAAGGGTGCCAACGGAACTCTATTACTAAGCCTCCGCTGTGCGTCCGTCCGTCTGTCAGCGGACTGTATCTCATGAATCATAATATTGCCGTACTTATATTGCCGCTATGACAACAAAATTTGGAAATAAAAAGAAAATAAAAAAACTGTCCCCCCATCATGTGACATATAATCTTTTAGAACTCATTATGTAGAGTAAGCTGTATTTTTTATTTTCAAAAGTAATGGAAAACAAAGTTATGAGAGGCCGTCAAAGTCAGCTTTTTTGCTCGACCTTAACACTCGCCGTATAATAGGTAGATACTTGAAATTTTCACAGACTGAGTATTACTATTGTATATAATAACAAATAATAAAAATTAAACACAATATAAAGTGAATAATTAAAAGGGTTCCTAATAATAACAAAATGTGCATATTGTTAAATCTCGTAAGATGGTACGGAACCCTTCGTGTGCTAGTCTGACTCGCACTTGGCCAGTTTTTGAATATTACCAGGCGTGCCGAGAGTTAAAGTTTATATATCTTATTCCTGTTATGGATGGAGTCTTGATTACAGCACATAGGGCGCGTCCTAGGTGGACGTGACCTTTGAGGTAATGCACTGTTCATAGGCAGAGGTTACCGCTTAACATCAGGTGGGCCTCTTGCTTGTTCCGTCATCCAAGTAGTATAAAAAAAAAAAAGAAAAAAAAAAGAAAGTTGAACGCATTGCAAAATGTTTAAGAAGACTAAACATACTGAATAGAACATATTATTTGGTGGTGTGGTGTGTCCGGCCTAAGAATAGACCCCTCCGTCTCCTCCCGTGGATGTCGTAAAAGCCGACTAAGGGATTACCCGGACTTGTTGATAAGATTCGTTGGTATAAGATATGTCCTGGTTGCTAGATAATTGTAGAATGTGTTATTACTGGAAGAAAGTGTTAGGTGAGTCAGTCGTGGGAAGCAATGGCGGCGATGAGCTCACCACTTGTCACGTCTATATCCCACGATGGTGCAACCCACAGTGAAAAGAGGCCCATTGAGGCTCTGCCTACCCCTTCGGGGAAAGAGGCGTGTGTCTATATGTGTGTGTGTGTGTTATGGATGGAGTCTTGATTACAAATCAAATCAAATCAAATAAAATCATACAGCAAGTTGAACGCATTGCAAAATGTTTAAGAAGCCTAAACATACTGAATAGAACATATTATTTTCCGCTTTAGCTATGGATAGGCATAATCAATCATGTAAGTAGGTACACTACCTTATCATTCATTTCTACTAAGTAAGGGGAACGAGCTTGATGTTTTTATATTTTGTAGGCCCCACACAGTATTAAAAAGCGGTCGATACCGAAAAAGGTCAGGTAATTGAATAAAACCCAAAGTTGTGAATAGCTCTGCAGCACGTAACATATTGAGTTTGGAAATATGAAAAAGCTGAACGATGGATTTGAGGTTCTCATGAAATTTAACGATGCTCATGGTAGTTATAGATTTTAAACACATAAAATACTACAGTAGTAAGTACGTCGGTAACAGGACCGAAAGGTAAAAAATAATGTTTTATGTAACCATGGTAGGTACCAGTGAGTGTGATTTTATGTGACTGCTGGGTGTTGTGTTTTGTTATGTTATGTCCTAGAATATTTTGAAAATCATAATTTGAATAGCCAGCAGGTAATGATAACTATGAGGTTGCAGCCGTAGGTACCTACTCGTATGAAAATAGGTGTAGTACTAAGTGCTTGCCAACACCAAATTAGTGTCAGAAACACATAAAAAGTGGTAGGTTTATAATGTTGTTTTTTTCATTCTATTGCTTTTGTGATATTAACACTTTGAATGATAATTTAAATAAATAAATAATAAGTAAAAAATACCTTTCCGAAAGCAGCTTTTATGAAATAAGTGATTGGGACAGAGAGCTGATCAATATGAGCCCAAACACTACCAGGAGACTATAGATCATCGAGGAGATGTGGTCCACTTTCCGTCTCCACCATCAGTCAGCTCGCGGTCACCATAATATAATAATATTGTATTGTCTTCGGAAAGTACGTACGTATCTATACGCAAAATTTCAGCTCAATTGTTTGGGTGGAACTGATTTAAAATTCAGTCACACCACACACAAGTGAAGTTAAATAAAAGCTTTGAATAAAGAGACTTATATATTGGTTAAAACTGTATATAATTATAATGTTAGCTAAGGTTACTCCTTAATCATAATAAATTATTTTGTATACAAAATTAATAATGAGCTTTTCAAAGCGTGTTTCTATCAGCATTATTAATTTAGTTTCGACTTGGACAGCTTAAGTCAATCAAATCCGACTCAAAGCCAGATGAGGCAAAATGGGTTTACCCCTCAGCATCACCTAAAGTTAAGCCAAAAATTAGATAAGGAATAAATTGTCGCCGTAAAAAGAACATAAACTGAAAGTATGTCACCCACTAAAGTTTCGGGTGTTTGTTTGCCGCCCGGCCACCGTGTGGTTAGGGGTCCAAATATGGGGTAGTAACATCGAGCAACGCAGGCCTCCGTACCGGAGTGCTCGATGGGGTAGTAACTAATAGATCCTTTGGCTTTGATGCATTAAGGTGGGGTATAACGCAAAATTACCAGTCTTAGATTTGATTTTGAACTGACTGAATCAAGTACAATATTCAAATTATAAATATGCATGGATACTACATTATAATTCCGAGGGATCACTGTACCAGAAACACGATAGGACAATATTTGCTCTATAGAAAAATAACCCAAAGTTACCTCTATTTTTTGGCTAGATTCGTTTGTTTAATAGATTTATTCAATAAAAAGCGGCCAAGTGCAAGTCGGACTCGCCCATGAAGGGTTCCGTAGAAGCAAGTAACATAATATAAAAGTTCTTGGATGGATTACGATTTATGACGTACTAAAAAAAAACTACTTACTAGATCTCGTTCAAACCAATTTTGGTTGGAAGTTTACATGGTACCTCATATTTTTTTTTAGTTTCATAATTATCTTATTTTAGAAGTTATGGGGGGGGGGGGGGAGGGCACACTTTTTACCACTTTGGAAGTGTCTCTCGCGCAAACTATTCAGTTTAGAAAAAAAAAATATTTGAAACCTCAATATCATTTTTGAAGACCTATCCATAGACGTATGGGTTTGATGTTTTTTTTTTTGAGTTTCAGTTTTAAGTATAACCCCAAAAATTTCATTGCGGTTCACAGAATACATCTACTTACCAAGTTTCAAAAGCCTAGCTCATAAGAGCTAGGCTGTTGAAACTATAAAGTTTCGGAAAAAAGTGGCTGTGACATACACGGACAGACAGACACACAGACAGACATGACGAATCTATAATTTTTCCGTTCCGTAATTTTTGGTTACGGAACCCAAAAAACTGGTTGTTTGTGCGGCGCGAGGCGTTTTTTTATGAAGATTTACGAATGTACTCTTAAAAAATATTTTGACTACAAGATGAAATAGATGCCGGATAGTGTAATAATCGCTTTACCTGATTCAATTTCTCAGTGTTAGCTCGAGGGGTCGGCTTTCCTGTGATGTGGGTATCTATGTTTGAAGGGACTTTGTTCAAAAATATATACTTAGGTATCTACTATTCAATTGTCATGCACGAAAATGAGAAAAATCGGTAAAGAAAGATGACGAGGTGTCAGTTCGGGCGTTATGAATCTGGTACCTGAGCATGAGTGCTGGTAGGTTCAGATCCTAGGACAAAAAAGGATATATAATAACTCTTGCCTTCAAGATTTCCAAAGTTAACATGAAACATATTATAGCTAAGATAACAAAAGTCGATTAGGAAATGTGTACTCGAGTTATCTGCCAATATCAACACTGTGCCTTCTCTATGGTTTCTTACTGAATAGTCTGGATTTCTACCAGTGAGGACATTCATCAACCATCTATAAATAGTAAGTCAAGCGATAATTAATATTTTAATACGAATCTAATTTTATATTCGTTTCGCACAATGCCGTGTCAAGATGTAATGTACCGAGAACTGTCGTAAATATTTTCAGTATGTATGTCGGAGGTACGTCGTCGGTTTATTATTAGAAGTATTTTTATTTAACGGCTTTCTATTACCGAAGCTTTTATTCAGTAAACAGATAAACACTGTAAATAACAAAGCAACTATGCCAATATTATTTTGGGCGAGCGGTAGTACGATTTATGTACCTACTTTGGATGTTGTGCGTATAGTTAGATTAAAGTCTTCAATTTGTATTACAATTCAATACTATAAACAGAATCTTGACTGAATGCCAATGATATTAAATCAATCAAAGCTTGTCTATCATAAGCTTAGGTAGAGTACTTATTCAGCAGCCTCTACACGTCCACTGCTGGACGAGGCTTTCCCTAAATAATGCGATGGGGGGATATGCCATAATCACCACGCTTGTCAGGCGGGTTGGTGATTGCAGTATTGGTGTTGAGTACTCAGGCGGATGCTGCCTCCCATCCCTTGGTGTAATCCATGAGTTGGTTTGTACGACATCCATGGGGGGAGACGGAGGAGTATATTCTTAGGCCTGACACACCACGGCATTTTGTCTGTATATTTTTTGATTCGCAATAATTATCTTTGCTAAGATATCACCTATAAGGTTTTAAATAATGTAAATTGTATCGTATTCATAGATGAATATAGTACACGTAGTAGTAGTAGAGCTTTTTTGTGAAAAAGTTCGTCCGGGGAAGTACTACCGCCATACCTATTTCTGCCGCAAAGCAGTAGTGCTCGCATTGCTGTGTTCCGGTTTGAAGGGTAAGGGTGCCGGTGAAATTACAGGCACATGAGACTTTTCATCTATGTCTCAGGGTGGCGGGCGCAGTGCAATGCCACATAGGATGCGTCCTAGATGGACGTGACCTATGAGGTAATGCACTGTTCATAGGCAGAGGTTACCGCTTAACATCAGGTGGGCCTCTTGCTTGTTCCGTCATCCAAGTAGTAACACGTTCAATACTTTTTGTAAACTTTAAAAGCACTGGCATTGGTATGTCCTTTATTTACGAAATCTGAGTAAACGGGCATTTTCAGGTAAATTCCCATTGGAACGGTTTTGACAAAGCATACCTGTAAATTTTCTTGATTTAAAATTAATACAAGTTAATTTTATAAAAACTAAAAAGCTCCAACTATTTTCAGTAAGTAAGGCAGTAAGTAAGTAAGTAAAGCATTTATTGAATAAACCAATGTACATATTAAAATGAAGCTCTGACTCCTAAACTAGGGCTACCTGTATGTCAGGAGTCAGTTTCTTCCCAGTAGGTGTAACATAAAAATGGTTAATAAATCAACAATAATGTTCATACTTATAATTATTTAAACTAATACACAAATCGTATATCAGTGTTCCTTTAAAATTGAAAAATCTTAACATTTATGGAAGAACGTCGGTGTCTAGCATGATAGGGCCCCGAAGCCAATTACGCTATTCAAGACTAGATGTCGCCACAGCCTTTAGTAGACAGGCATGTGAGTAGGTGTATCTAGTTATAGTTAGACCAGCGTTGGCTGTTAGTTGCTAGTCAACCAACTCACGCTGAGGCAGAGCCATTTTGTTACTAGAGTTACACTCCGTACCTTCAAACCTGTTTGTTTAATAATAATAATAATAATAATAAATAATTCTGGACAGTTTTACACAACATTATCTAGCCCCAAGCTAAGCAGAGCTTGTGTTATGGGTACTAGATAACTGATATACTTAATACAATATAATACATAGATAGATATTTTTTATTATACATAGAAAATACCCAGAACACCCTGAACAAATATCTGCGATCGCACAAATATTTGTTCCGAGGCGGGAATCGAACTCGCAACCTCCTGTGTCGCAGGCCAACCTTGGCCCACCGCGCCACAGAGGTCGTCTTATTTGTTTAATATGTTTCTTCTTTCTTTCTTTATAGTCTGTGTAGGTACATGTGCGTATCGTACCCATAAATACTCGGGTACCTGTGCTCTATTGTTTGCGTTGACGTAATTATTAATTAAAAAACACAAAAAAAAAAAACACAGGAAACACAAATTAAAGGCAAAACAATTAAAAAAAATGAAAGGCAAAAAAAAAGCAAGGAAAAAATGATGGCAGGTGAAATTACAGGCACATGAGACTTTTCATCTTTATGTCTCAGGGTGGCGGGCGCAATGCAATGCCACATAGGGTGCGTCCTTGGTGGACGTGACCTATGAGGTAATGCACTGTTCATAGGCAGAGGTTACTGCTTAACATCAGGTGGGCCTCTTGCTTGTTCCGTCATCAAAGTAGTATAAAAAAATAAAAAATAAAAAATAACCGGTAATAATACAGCGGAAAAGGGTACCGCTTATCATCAGGTGGGCCATCTGCTTGTTCTGTCATTCTAAGTAGAAAAAAAACTACCTGTTCCTAGGTCTAACACACAGGAAAATTAAATGCTAGTTTAGTTTGTTTCTTTTAAATCCTCTTTTTTATCTTAAGTATATGAAAAGGATTATATCTAAATACAGTTTAGTACAGATAGATACAACTTAACTCAAAAGTAACTGCATTCTATGGCGCCTTAAACTGTATTTAATAACCGCAAAATTTAAGTGTTTTAACATTTTATTTATTTAAAATAATCATAAATGCTGAATTAAAAACTCCTTAATAATTTAATTAGCAGTATATTTAGCCAGCCCATCTAAAATGTTTACTAGCAAGGAGTTTTATAAAATAAGAATAAAATTATATCGACTTTTTATGTACCTGAGCCCTTTATACGAAGAAAAATTAATCTCGAGATAGGTATTTGGCGGTTAACGCTGTTCTCAGAACAATTAGTTATTGTTATTGTTTCTTGTTAATTTTGTACATACCTTGTATTAGTTGTATTATTCTTTCTGTAAATAAATATATTTGTTCTGAGATTAATTACCTATTTTCCCACAAATGTATTGAAAAACGTCGTATGATACACGGGCGTAAAGGGCGTAGGCAAACTAGTGACGATGGTAAACGTCAACTCGTTTGTAATATCACAATGTACTATATTTGAGTTAAAACTAAATTGCAGACTTTTTTGTATTTTTTCTTAGGGGTGGTGAACTCTCTGGTCAGCAAAATCTGTTCTACTCGCTAAGCGACACGACCTCTGTGGCGCGGTGGGCGAGGGTTCGCCTGCGACGCCGGAGGTTGCGGGCTCGAAAAAATATTTGTGCAATCTGCAGTTCAGGGTGTTCTGGGTATTTACTATGTAAAATATCTATCTATGTAATATATTGTATTAAGTATATCAGTTATCTAGTACCCATAACACAAGCTCTGCTTAGCTTGGGGCTAGATAATGTTGTGTGAACTGTCCAGAATTATTTATTTATTTATTTATTATTATAAAAAAATATCTATGCATCTAATATATTGTAGTAATAAGTATATTATTATCAGTTGTTTAGTACCCATAAAATAGTGCTTAGCTTGGGGCTAGATAATGTTGTGTGAACTGTCCAGCATTATTTATTTATAAATTACTGAGCTCCAAGAGCGAGAGTAGTTGCATCGTAGCATAAGCATGTTTGCACAGGGTGACGTCTCGGACCATTTCAATATCAAAGCTATAGGGAGAGATATTGCAATGCGACTGCAATGGATAAATATTGCTAGAGTATAAGTTGATTTGAATGAGAGCATATTTCAATATTGTTTTTATTGAAATCGAGCTGCGTTTCACGCTAAAGCAATTTTTTACATTCTAGGTCTTTTGATTCAGACCTGCCATAAAGTTTCATACGACATCGGTTGGAGGTGCAGACCGTTCACCGTAAGTTGGCATCTGCCATGGAGTATTTACAGGTGCCAACTTACGTTGAACGAGCTGTAATATTAGTACAAAAGTCAAACATACAACAAATTGATGCTGAGCTAGTGAACGGACAGTTAGTACGTATTTAGCTGGCCTTTTGAAACTCCAGTCGGATATCGGTATATGTGAACGCCGTTCCTTTTAGTTGGGTTGACCACGTACAAGCACAATATGAAAGTCACCCTGCCTGAGGCATGGCACCCTGGAGAGCCGTTAGGATCATCAGTCAGTCAGTCCGTGAGTTGTGTGCAAATACACTTTGAAAGGCCGTATCTTGTTATATTAAGTAAGAAACTTAAAGGTTTATGAGCCTGTAGACTTTAGAAGATACCTAGATAATCGAAAATAATATATTGCAAACCATACTATGAAAACAATTAAAAAAAAGAATATTGCATACTTAATTATGTTATATTATGTGCGATTTTATCGCTGAGTGTCGATCTCTACTAGACAACCTTCAGATGCCATGGACTGTGTATAATTTAAAAGGGGTAACTAATGGTGTACTTTACTCAATACCTCCAGCCGTTCCTGAGAAAAGGGTCTAGACCAGGTGTTCCCTAACTTATTTGGTCAGCGCCCCCTTTCTACCAAAACATATTAGGTCTCTGCGCCCCATTGGCGCGCCCCCAACTTTGTAAACCACTGGTCTAGTCGGACACACGAACAATAAAACACAAACAACTGATGGCCACAAAGTCACATAACGAACGCCATCCAGCAAATTCAGCCAGATTTAATTGAATCTCCCGAATCTACATGCCACCAAGCAAAGCCGCGGCGCACTTTTTAACGACGTTATCCATATACCATACTAGCAGAGACCCGCAGTTTCACCCGGGTAAGTCTCGATCCCGTGGGAATATCGGGATAAAAATATGCTTATGTGTTATTCCGGGAATCCAGTTATCTCCATTCCAAATTTCATGCAAATCCTTCAAGCCGTTGCAGCGTGGCGAAGTAACAAACACATTCACACACACACAAACTTTCACATTTATAATACTAGTAGGATTACTTAATAAAATAAAATATACATTCAAATAAAAAAAATGGATGCACTCAACTTCTTTTATTAACATTTAAAAATCAAGCTAATAATCCAGTCAAGATGTACATCCGTGCTTGCAAAAGTTTCGGTCACTCACGCTGACTTTTTTATATGTTGTTAGGACCTTAACAAATATTAAAAAACCAGATTTGCAATTTTCCAGCACTTGGAACTTGGTGATATTGAGCAAAAACTGAAAAAAAAAGCGGGCAAGTGCGAGTCGGACTCGCCCATGATGGGTTCCGTAGCAGCAAGTAACATAATATAAAAGTTCTAGGATGGTTTACGATTTATGACGTATTAAAAAGATCTCGTTCAAACCAATTTTCGGTGGAAGTTAACATGCACATCATTTTTTTTTTTAGTTTTATCCTTCTCTTATTTTAGAAGTTACGGGGTTGGCATCACACATTTGACCACTTAATTTTACTGTCTCTCGCGCAAACTATTCAGTTTAGAAAAAATATATATTAGAAACCTCAATATAATTTTTAAGACCTATCCATAGATACCCCACACGTATGTGTTTTTTTTTGTTGAGTTTCTATTCTAAGTATGGGGAACCCCAAAAAATTATTGTTTTTTTCTATTTTTGTATGAAAATCTTAATGCGGTTCACAGAATACATCTACTTACATAGCATATCTCTTATAGTTTCAGAAAAAAGTGTCTGTGACATACGGACGGACAGACAGACAGACATGGCGAATCCATAAGTGTTCCGGAATTTGGATACGGAACCCTAAAAACGAAAATTTCGTGGTTTATTGGCACACCACCGCTAGCTCAGCACTTGCAAAATTGCAAATCTGGTGTTTTAATGTTGGCTAAGGTCCTAACACCATATAAAAAAATCAGCGTGACCCGAGCTTTTGCAATCACGACCGCCTTTACATGTTTAACTTGACTGGACTATAAAGAAAGACCCAATCAATCGTAATTTATTCGAAAACATAAGTATTACAACATAAAATAAAAGTATTTTTCATCCCATCTATTCGAAAAGGACGACTGGGTTCGCCTTTAAGTGCACCCAACGGTGGTGTTTTCTATGAGAAACTTTTAGCGGGCAGTAATGAGTTTTCCGGCGCACTTATTAAGTTCCTAATTCAAAAAGTGCGCGGCAAAGATAATTGCGGCGCACTTATTGAATTTGGAACCAGCGCCAAATAATTCAAATGCAAATATTGTTTGAATAAATACTGGCTGGTACGACAACCCAAAACCCAAAACAAAAAAACCCAAAACACACAAAAAACACAAAACACAAAAAAACACAAAACACAAAAAACACAAAATAAAACACAATACACACAAAAAACACAAAACACAAAAAAAAACACAAAAACACAAAAAAAACACAAACACACAAAAAACACAAAACACAAAAAAAAACACAAAAACACAAAAAAAAACAAAAAAACACAAAACACAAAACACAAAAAATCACAAAACACAAAAAAAAACACAAAAAACACAAAAAACACAAAACACAAAAAAATACAAAAATACAAAAAAAAACACTAAAACAAAAAAAAACACAAAAAACACAACACAAAAAAAAAATACAAAAAAAACACAAAAAAGCACAATACACACAAAAAACACAAAAAAACCAAAACACACAAAAAACACAAAACACAAAAAAAACACAAAAACACAAAAAAAAAACAAAAAAAACACAAAAACACAAAACACAAAAAATCACAAAACACAAAAAAAAACACAAAACACAAAAAAAACACAAAAACACAAAAAAAACACAACACAAAAAACACAACACAAAAAAAAAATACAAAAAAAACACAAAAAAGCACAATACACACAAAAAACACAAAACAAAAAAAAACACAAAAAAAACACAAAAAAAAACACAAAAAAGCACAAAACACAAAAAAACACCCAAAAAAACACAAAAACACAACAAAAAAAACACAAAAACACAAAAAAACAACCATTTGTTTTATTAAATAATAATATTACAATAACATATGAGGCGCCTTTTATTTTCTCATAGTGGGTGATGAAAAGCAGAGTGTATCACACGGGCGCAACATATATTTTTGGCTCGGGCGACGTACTTTGAATCCCTCGCTACGTTCAGGATTCTACTAAAGAATCCCTCGCTACGCTCTGGATTCTACTCTAGAATCCCTCACTTCGCTCTGGATTCAAAAAAGCGCCCTCGCCGTAAAAATATTATGTTGCTCCCTTATGATACAATCTACTAAATCGTTCTAAAAAACGATGTACTCTTACATTACATACCTGACATCATCGACGTAAATAAAATGAATGGACGGGCCTTAGGGAACGATAGTTTTGAAGCTTCTAAACAGACCTAGCTAGTATACTTCGCTTCAGTCAGTCTTTGTCACGGCAACGAGTGACAGCTATGCTGAAAAATACCAAAATTAGATACCTTGGTAATACAATGCCTTCCTGTGCTTTTCTGCAAGTGCAAACAACACAAGAAATACAAATAAAGCTTCAGGCATCGCATTTCATTCGTAAGTAAAGGTTTTGTAATATAATTTTCATCAATTGATAAAAAACTTATAAATCGTCGTGTGGTAGGAAAACTACATAAGTAACACATTTTGCGAAATCGACTTTATTGCATGGTTATGATGGCCCATACATGTCGATGGACACGTCTTGCACTAGAGGACGAGCGACAAGGAGGACTACGCCCCAGGACATTATCTCAATGTTCCCCACTCTGAATGAAAGTTAACAGACACAAGTTTATACTCGTAGATAGTTTTAATTTTAGTCGACATACCTTTTTCTTTTTGATACTTAGAATTATTGTGTTCCACAATTTTTTTCATTTTGTTGATTTTATAAGCATTAGTCGTATGATAAGTTTGTTATGTCACTTACTTTGAATTTATAAGTCTGCTAAAATAATGTAGGTGTTTCAGTAGTTTTCTAATATTCAGTCTTGATAAAAAGAAATGATTATAAGTTGGTTTTATTTTAAAATGTATTTTAATATTATATAAATCTATACCCATGGATAGGATTGTCATATTCAAATAAGTAAATAATAGATCATTTCAATTATTCAAAACTTTGGCGAGGGAAAAATACATAGTCGTTTTTTTTATTTTTTTCTCTTAATCAAAAGAACTAAAATGTATTATCATTAAATTCGAAAATAGATACAGTACCAATCTATAACATATCAAAACACGGACTGAAAAATTAGTTACGATAAAAAAGCTATTGCCATTTTTGACGCAATAAAACAGTAAATCGCGTTTTTCTCGCGATGTTGGTTTTGTTGTTGTTATTACTTATTTAGTTTTCCAACTACAGCGACGAAATATTTGACAAGACTTCACGCATGACGGATGGTCCGGTACAGACTGCAAAAAAAACTGATGCCTATCGATGGGTATCGTATTGATTTAGAATTGTAATTTGCATTATTTACGTCAAAACATTGCTAAGCACGTCGCTTTAGGTAATTGCATATAATATGTAATGGCATGTTAATTAACCTTATAGCTTTCCAAAAAAAATCTAAGGTAAACAAAAATGGATAGAAGTCATAAGACGAGCAAGAACAGACGACTTTTGGAAGTGGAATACATTTTCCCGTATTTGCTCTGATCATTTTCTACACAATGAATTCTATACGCCAAAAAACGGTTAGTAGTAGTAGAGCTTTTTTGTAAAAGAGTTCGTCCGGGGAAGTACTACCACCATACCTGTTTCTGCCGCAAAGCAGTAGTGCTCGCATTGCTGTGTTCCGGTTTGAAGGGTAAGGGTGCCGATGAAATTACGGCCACATGGGACTTTTCATCTTTATGTTTCAGGGTGGCGGGCGCAGTGGAATGTCACATAGGGCGCATCCTAGGTGGACGTGACCTGAGGTAATGCACTGTTCATAGGCAGATGGTACCACTTAACATCAGGTGGGCCATCTTCTTGATCTGTCATTCCAAGTAGTATAAAAAAACTCATTGTGCAAAATTCTTAAAACTGCACTCTGCAGTTTCTTAAATACTGGAATTTTTATACATTTATGTTTCCGTACGATTTTTATGATATTTTCTTAGTTTATTGAGTGATGAAAAATATATTTTTCACAAATTGATTGAGCTGAAGACCTTAGGTGGACTTGCTTTTCTATTGATTTATATTGTGTATGTTTGAGAGCTGAAAAATAGATACGTAACTACATAAAACAGAAGGGAACCATGTATTTTTGTAAAAGTTTCATTCTATAATCGCATTTTTTTCGGCGATTTTTTGTACTATAAACCTACTGAAATAACTTTAGTAAACACATTGCATTAGTATTAAGTATTAAAAAAATACAGTTTTTAAGAAGTTCAATAATTTAATTTCACCTAGTTTATTTACAAGACCGCCAGGAGTGGCGCTATAGAGAAGAGGCCTTTACTCAGCAGTGGCTGGATAGATAGATAGATAGATAGATAGATAGATAGTTTATTTGTTGACCGTACCCTAAATCCGAATTGTCTTATTTTTCACGGACGTTTTGTATGCGTAAGGCCAGTCCATTTATTTTACTTTGGTCGAAGCCTGACATAGTGCTATTTATTTACTATATATCGTCGCTAATCTGACTAAGTGACGTAACCGACATTTTGGCGTAACTGACATTTTTGATGTTGGTTTTATCTACTTTTGAAGACGCACCGATCTGTCTAATCGCCGTTGCTGTATCTCCTACCAGTGTCTAGAAGTATGGTTGACGTATCTACAGTTCTTATAAATTATATTTATTCTAAGTGCCCTAAGTTACACTTACGACTTTTAGTAAGATTTTTATCCACGCAAAATGTACTCAAACAAGTCGTAAGTGTGAAATTTCCTCTTAAGACAGACATCAAGAAAAAATTATCTGTTACCGGCGAAAAGAGCCGAGTGTAAGCAGCAGTCAAAAATAACTCCGGAAAATGCACAGTGTGCAACTTTCGATCTACAACAGGTAATAAACTTGCTGCAGGGGACAGAATCGTTATTAGATTGTAGCTTCAACTTTGATGTATTTAATATTTAAATTGCCTAGAAGAAGCAAACCATATTATGTTATCGTCCTCGAACACACATCATTGTCTTACCCTTTTCCCAATTGATTTGTGGTCGCCGCAGTACGTCTATTTCTTCCACTCTGCCCTATCAGCCGTCACTTCATCATTCACTTCCTTCTCTTTCATATCATCTCTCATGCAATCCATCCATCTTTTCTAAGGTCTTCATCTTCTCTTCCATCCACTAACATTAATATTCATAACTTTCTTAGTCACATGCGTTTTATCCCTCCTCATAACATGCCCATACCAAGCTTAACGATTTCCTTTCAACTTTTCTGTCTTTGGTGCAATTTTCGAACTTCCTCTTATACTTATTCCCTTTTTTATCCATTCTTGTCACTCCACACTTTCATCTCAACATTCTCATCTCTGCTGCATGCAATCTTCTTTCATTCTTCTTCTTCATGACCCAGCATTCCGATCCTTACCTACACAACGACCGGTCATATTACGGATTTGTAAATGTTACCCTTAAACTTGAGTGGCATCCGTGGGTCACACGTTGTTGCTGTGACCTTTCGCCATTTCATCCACCCTGAGTTGATCCAATGCGTTACGTCCCGGTCAATCTCACTATCCCCCTGTAAGAGTGACCCTGTAAGGTAACGAAAACCGAAAGAGACCGGTAAGGACATCTCGGCAAGTGTTAATGTCAAAGGATTGAAGAGACCGCCGAAATAGCAGAACACGTACTCGGTTTTGGTTCTGATGATTTTCAGGCCATCACTCTCCAGTCTTTGCCGCCATTCCTTCAGTCTACTCTGGACCTCGAGACCATTCTCGGCAACCAGTACAATGTCATCGTCATCGGCAAACAGCAGGTACCAGGGAGCCTCCTCCTGGATGTCCGACGTAAGAGCGTCCATTATCACCAGGTAATAGCAAAGAGCTGACCCTTGGTGCAAGCTTACAGCTACATTGTAACTGTAGTGCCAACTGTCGGACTTGGATACTGCATCGAATGTACATTGCTCGGATCAACTCCATGTACTTCAGAGGCACACCTTTCTCCTAGGACCCAAGGACCCACCACTAAACCTCTCCGGGTACCTGGTCGTATGCCTTCTCAAGATCAATGAAGACAATGTGCAAGTTTTTATGTGCACCTCTGTATTTTTCGCATAGTTAACGCATTGCGAAAATGTTTGTACGGGTATTTTGTTAGTATGGAGTTAAATATTGATATTCTATTCTTCCTACGATAATCAATTAAGTACCTACTCAAAGATTACCTATCTTAAATAAATCTTATTTCGATTTATGTTAAAAATTGTTCCAATAATAATATTACTAATTAGGTTATAACGTATCAAGTAGGTACGACATTGTGATTAATTAACCTACCTTTAATGTTCGAGACAGATAGTTTAACAAATAAAAAAGTAAACTAAGCGTTTTTTAAATATTAAACTGTAATAGATTTAAAATTAACGAATTTAACTTCAAAAATACCCAGACCTATCTGAAATTTGAAGCCAAACATTTCAAAATAAAGTTCTAACGAGGTGTCGTATCTGCTTTAAATTGATTTATTGAATTAACTAATTATTCAAATAATATCAAAAGTACGTTATCAGGAAGGCCTTAGTTTGAAGTATATTGGTGTGCATTTTCATTTTAATCGATTCATATTTAAGCGTGTTACAGTCACAAATCAGTCACAATTGTACGCGAAGCCAACAAAAAAGCTTGTCCTGTAAAATTACCAAAATGTCGGTTACGTCACTTAGTAAAATTAGCGACGATATTATAGAGTCTGTTACATTGTGGCGTGTGACATTGGGGCGAGCAAGTTAGATCTAGATGTTGGCTGGCTGAGCTGAGGTGGTTCCGCAGTTAAACCATAAACAGGAAATTAACAAAGGTATTGTTTCAGAAGACTCCCGCTTGGAGACAATGGTGGAGGTGCCGTCAGCAGTCAGCGAGGAAGAGGCTGAGCGCTACGCAA
Source organism: Operophtera brumata (assembly GCA_932527175.1). Lineage (NCBI taxonomy): Eukaryota > Metazoa > Arthropoda > Insecta > Lepidoptera > Geometridae > Operophtera > Operophtera brumata. The sequence continues at coordinate 1,122,240 of OW052233.1, read as the reverse complement.
ACGGACATGTGAGTCTAGTGCGAACAAACCGATAAGTAGTAGTATAGCTTTTTTGTGAAAGAGTTCGTCCGGGGAAGTACTATCACCATACCTATTTCTGCCGCAAAGCAGTAGTGCTCGCATTGCTGTGTTCCGGTTTGAAGGGTAAGGCAGCCGGTGAAATTACAGGCACATGAGACTTTTCATCTATGTCTCAGGGTGGCGGGCGCAGTGCAATGCCACATAGGGTGCGTCCTAGGTGGACGTGACCTGTGAGGTAATGCACTGTTCATAGGCAGAGGTTACCGCTTAACATCAGGTGGGCCTCTTGCTTGTTCCGTCATCCAAGTAGTATAAAAATAAAAATAAAAAGTGAAAGTTTACCGAATCGAGACTGAATTGTGAATTGATTGAAAATTGGTATTGTTTTCCCTCATAATAACAATTTAGTCTACTTTCGATTGATGCCTACCGTAGATTAGAGTAGGATCGCGTTTGTTATATATCATTGGAAAGAGTGACGAGAGACACACACACCGCACATCCCGCCATCGTCAACGAGCTCACCCGCACATTTTTCTATCAATTAAACAACAACAAAAAAACACTTACGACATAAACACTAGGTCTGGGTCTCTTCAAGGCTAGAGTGAATAGGTGCCTTCTAGACCTTTGTGCTCCATCTTCGGCCACATCGTCACTTTCCAACAGGTGAGATCGTGGTCAAACAAAGGTCTATCAAAGTTATAAAAAAAAAAAAAAAAAAAAAAAATGACCGAACTAACATGATCTGAACTTTATTTTGACTATTTTTTATTACGAGAATTGGTCTAGAAATTTTTCTTCATTTGACAAAAATTCTAATTTCTAGAATTTCTTGATACTCTTTGAGAAGAACCTGGAAAGTCCTAGATTATAAGATGATAGAAAGTATAAACTATGTCCTTGTTCTATTCTTGTGAATAATTATGGAAATGGTGACTTTTTGCTGAAGGAAAGAAGTTGGAATGTCAGTGAAACATTATAATAGTTTATGAAAAACTTCCATTTTAAACGCAGACATTAGGTATTTAATATTCTTCAGGGATCTGTCTGGGAAAATAGTGCTAAGTAGGTACTAGGTACATTTTAATATTGCATTGGGTGGGTACCATCATCCCGCATATTCAACTCGTATTGTACTAGTAGTTCTAGTAAACATTCATAGAGCAAGTTGATATTCATTGTTAGTAAACGTAGGTTAATCTACTTACATGAAAATTATTGACTAAGACACAACATAAAACATAAAAACCATTACGGTGAGACTTCATGACTGTCCGTCCGGTTGTCTGGCGTAGGTCTGTGTGACTATCCATTGTTATAATTTGAGGCGAATCTTTTTAACTCGTTTTCTTAAACCTATTTAAATTAAAACATTATTAAAATATATATATTTTCATCAAATATGGGGTCTGAAATGAAGGTTTTTTGAAAGTGTAGGCAAGACAAATTGTTGGGTTATTATATGAAAATATTTTTGGGATGTTATTAAAAGAAAAGTGCCAAAAGCACTTTATAAAAAATTATTTAAATTTTAGACTAGATCTTCTGCGAACAGTAGATCTCGCGGGCACAAACTAGTATGAAACTACGGATCATGTCGATCCATAATTATCAAACGAAGAACCCAAAAAGGCAAATTATATTTTCAGAAAAACTAAAATTAAATTTCCAGTTTTTTTCAATGCAGTACTTATTATTTTCAAAATAGAGCCCGTAACTCCTAACACCACTTTTCGATAGCTCTCACGGTTTCAGACTTCACCTAAGTGGCTCTGAAAAAAAAACTCAACATGTATAGCTAGACAACCTCTTGACCGATTTTGCTCATATTCGAAGTTCTTGTTTAGAATTGAGTACAGGATGATTCTGCCAAATATTATCAAAATCGGCCGGTAAATGGGATTTGGACGGTAATGGTGCCGGCACCGCAGCAAATTTGCCCGCTTGAATCAAAAACGATTAGAATGTTATATACAATTTTAAAACCCGTTTGTATCTAGTTTTGTCAAGGTTATTTGAAAAATACGACCTGTATGCGAGTAACAACACACATACATACAACATACATATGTACATCCGGGCAGATGAAAGCTTTTTCCAGTTGCTGTAAGGACGCTTCGCTCGCTCGGTCAATTAAATTCCGTTTCGAAATAACCATACAAATACCAACCGTGCTACTATAAAATTCGAATTATATCTATGGAATAGTTACGCAGTCTTTTGCATTGACAGGCAGTTTCAATTTCGATCGAAAAAGACAGAACACGGTGTAACTATTCCAAGGCTCATCCGCGTTTATTAGTAGCACGGTATTTGGCATGTTACATGTTATTCGATAGTTAGTCATGTCGCAAAAACTTTACCAAATAGTTTACCGTCGAAATAACTCTCAAAGTAAAGTGAGACGTTAGGACAAATAAATTGTAAAATGACAGAGATTGGAGACTGACTGTACGCAGACCAGTCGGCGCCACCTGTTTACCTTTTAGTTTAAATGTCTGCAAAGAGTTTGTTATAACTCTATTCAATGTCTGGGTAAATATGGAAAGGGAACACTTTTCTGTTAATCTTGCTTTAACTTTTTAACCCCTGACTATAAAGGGGGATTTTATTAGTTTGAGGCCGTGGTGTTCTATCTTCTAGCTATGTTATTATTTTGAGGCCATGGTGTTCTATGTTCTAGCTATGTTATTAGTTTGAGGCCATGGTGCTATATCTTCTAGCTATATTATTAGATTGAGGCTATGGTGTTATATATCTTCTAGCTATGTTATTAGTTTGAGGCTATGGTGTTATATATCTTCTAGCTATATTATTAGTTTGAGGCCATGGTTTTCTATGTTCTAGCTATGTTATTAGTTTGAAGCCATGGTCTTCTATATGTTCTAGCTATGTTATTAGTTTGAGGCCATGATATTCTATGTTCTAACTATGTTATTAGTTTGAGCGCATAGTGTTCCATCTTCTAGCTATTTTATTAGTTTGAGGCCATGGTGCTATATCTTCTAGCTATGTTATTAGTTTGAGGCCATGGTGTTCTATGTTCTAGCTATGTTATTAGTTTCAGGCCAAGGTGTTCTATGTTCTAGCTATGTTATTAGTTTGAGGCCGTGGAGTTCAATGTTCTACCTGTTTGGTGGAAATTGGTGCAGCCGTTTCCTGGATCATCAGCTTGCAACAATTTTTTTGAAGGTTTTGGGCATTTTTGTAAGCAACCTTCAGTTTGAGCTCAATGTGTTTCACTTTCGACGACATCAGGCTCCAAGGTCTCATGACAGCTAGTATAGGATGATCAGGATCAAGGTTGTAAAGGGAGCTCCGATTCCAATGCGGTTTCATTTGTATGAAAACTCCTGTTAGAATACTAAGCATAGTCGGGGTATTGATTTGTTTTTAAAATTGACTAGTCTCTATAAGTAACCTACCTAGGTTGTTTCTTGATACGCTCTCGGTAGTCCAGCAATACATGTTAGTGGTTGCGTAAGTGCTCTTATCTAAAAGTGGAAATTCAGAGGGATTACCATTAAAGTGTGATGTATCTTCATAGATTTGGAAATTAAGATATTTCGCCACGCAGTAAAATAACACTCAGACATGATTTAGAGCATATAAATAGCTCGAAACGCCGGGTAGTATCTATACTATACCTACTCGGAAAAATCTGCGTACAATAAACCGGTTTTTTATTATGAACACTACACTAAAAAGGAAAGTTTTTATCATAAAAACCTTCATAACTAGTTTTAGAAAGGAATTAAAAACCAAAACTATGCGTTGTAGAATGCATCCTTTCCACAATATGTGCAATCGAGAAAATACTCGTAAACTAGTCAGAGTGATCCATCTCCCCAACACGGGTTCTTAATAAAGCGAACAGCAAATATGTGGCAACACCCTATTGATCCTTCGCGTAATCGGGGCCAAGTGGCGACACCTGGCGAGTCGGGCGGTAGCCGGCTGATGCGCGAGAGGTGCAGGTTCAATTCCTGCCACGAGACACATGTTAGTATGATCTGTAAAATATGTTTGTTCCGGCTTGGTGTTGTGTTATCACGTGGTTCGTAGTTACTGATATCAATTACTCAGGGAATCCTTGTGCTCCATTACCAACACACTATTCAGTAGTTATGTGATTGTCAAAACAGTAATTCACTTTTAACAAGAATTGTACTACATTTAGTTATCAATCTCAAGTCACTTGATTGATTCGCACTGAAAACCCATTTACGACTGACTGCTTTTTCAGCGAGCTGCACTTATATAGCTACATGAACCATATAAATCTCGAGTTCCTTTAAAGGAACTGCCAAAAGGGACTAGTGGGAATAAATCGAATGTAGATACTACTACTATCTACAATTTCGTAGAACATTCTACAATATCTCTCTCACTAACGTCACTGTCTAATCACGTAGTGCGTCTACTCAAAAACATATGGCGCTGGCAATTTTACATTTCCTGTAGCTCATCTACTCGTCAACAGATGGCGCTAAGAAGCTCTAAATGCGTTTACGCCAAGCAGTCGGCGTAACAATATTTTTTAGAGTAAGTAATGTATTTCTCCTGAATGTTTGCTAATTTAAGTGGGCATCCCCTCGTGGTAGAGATAATGTTATTGTGTAGGGGAAGTTGTCCAATTTAGTTCTGAATGTACCAGTTTACGTTCAATTTGTCACATATCCGGTTAGCGAGTGTTTGGCTTGTTGTTCCGTTTTGCGCTTTCCCTAAACGGTAGGGATGGCACTTTTTCGTTTCGCAATGCTTCCGAATGTTACCTACTTTCTAACACGTTCTTATGTAATACCTTACTGACTGAATGAAGTAACTCCTCTCCAGCTGCTCGTCAGGAAATAGTGAAGCATCACATTCCGTGCAGTGTTTCTGATAAAAGCAGACGACAACCTCCCCATAATATTTCACAAACTATGTAAGCTTCTTTGTTTTTTGTGTTATATAAACTGATGAAGCCTAGTCGTGTGTGATAAATTCAAATCCAATTTTAAAATATTATGGAAATAAGGCTAAAAAATAAACAATTTCAATTCTAAAAATCTAATAAATATTGCACAAATAATATGTACCTACACTGCTTTCTTTTTTGTGGATCATTAACCGTTTGAGCTGAGTTGTGTGTGATAAATTTAGATCCAACTTTAAAATATTATGGAAATTACCCTTTTTAACTTTGATAGATCTTTGCTTGACCGCGATCTCACCTGTTGGTAAGTGACGATGTGGTCGAAGATGGAGCACAAAGGTCTAGAAGACACCTACATTCACTCTAACCTTGAAGAGACCCAGATTACAGTTTTCGGGAACGACAGACGATGGTAGTGTATACCATTCCTTAGCAGTTCGCATTTGGACTCGAGCACTGAAGGTTCCGTACTATAAAACAGTAACTATTATAACTATAAGCCCATACTGTCCCATTGTTGGTTAAAGGTCTCCCCCACATGTCCGCCAGTCACCACGGTGTTGTGAACCCTTTCCCATTCACTCTCAAGGCGTCCAGTTCATCCGCCACCTCATGTGTGGTCTAGCGCGACCCTCGCTGTATCAGGGCTCCATGAAAGGTATTTTTTTTATTAGTTTCGAAGATAATAAAAATAAAAAGAAAAAAAGAAATTTGCATTTATTTTACAACACATAATCAGTGAAAATTTCAACGACATGTAATTAAATTGATATCTGTATATTCCCTTTTTTGGAACAAAATATTTCAAAGTTAAACCAAAAATACACAAATTATGCACACTAAATAAATCAAATTAAATATTTAATGGTATTTGCAGAACTGTTTTACTTAAAAAACACTTAAAATAGGAAGTGTCGGACTTCGGTATGGGCTCTCGCCAGTACCTACTCTCGCGAAGTCGCCCTTGAGTGTCGCTTCACCCACTCGACCTTCGCTTCACTACAGGTCGCCGACTCGCTTCACTCGCCACCTTCGCTCTGCTCGGCCTAGCGGGCTTACCCCACTCAAGATCTCCTACGCGAGCTACTGGCTCCGCGTTATTATATACACTCTAGGGGCGTGACGCACAAGACCACGTGGAGTCAGGGTGCTCCGTGTCTGTTCTGCCTATAATTTAGAGTGCAAGTTAGTTTTTTGATGTACGAACCACATTTTTGGTGTGAATTCGATAAAAAAGGGTCGTTTTGTGTGATTTTTTAGTTATTTTTGTAGGACATGTTTAGTTAATCAAATGGTTTTTTTGCACAGCATTCATTTTTCTGGTATGCATTCAGTTAATTAGTGGAGTTACCTGGTGTGCTGAGAAATTATACAGATGTGCATGCATTTAAAAATATCCCAATTTCAACGCTCTTACGGCTCTGCTGCGCCCTCTTCGGCTGCCAAGATCTAGCCCTGTGACAAGCAGCCAGACAGCGCAGGCTTAGTAATAACTGTTGGTCTTTTAGTACGAAATCCTATTAACTCATTTCTATTACTAGCACAGAAGGCAAAGTTGTTCCTTACGAACATCATTTTGACGGGCGAAGCTTGGCCTGCGACGCAGGAGGTTGCGGGTTCGATTCCTGCCTCGGATCAAATATTTATGCGATCGCAGATATTTGTTCAGGGTGTTCTGGGTATTTTCTATGTATAATAAAAATATCTATCTATGTAATATATTGTATTAAGTATATCAGTTATCTAGTACCCATAACACAAGCTCTGCTTAGCTTGGGGCGAGATAATGATGTGTGAACTGTCCAGCATTATTTATTTTATTTATTTATTTATCTTTAATTATGTTTTGTTGTATACCTATTCTAAGTGAAATAAAGTTATCTTTATCTTTATCTAATCTTTATTTATTTTTTAGTTTTTAAAACATAGAGTGATTTTGAGCACACCAAAAATGACAATTCCTATTCGATGGGAACTTCTAAGGGACGCTTCCGTCTGGTAGTGATTTGGATCAGTTGAGCTACCTTTAGATCGCTTGCAGCGGTCTTCAGGTGGCACAACTGTTTCATATGTATTTTGTACATACCTTGTATTATTTTTTCTGTAAATAAATGTATTACTTCTAAATTAGAACGCACGTAATATTTTATTATTAATACGAGCCCAAAACTTTTTCATTATAAATTCTTTAGTTTTCAAGTGTTTTTCTTAGCTCAGCAATTCGCAGGTTCAACCCTACATCACTGGGTGGACTTTATTGAGCCCTTATCCGTCTCCAAGTGGATTTATGCGACCACATTTCGCTTACGAATGACTGCAAATACATTCTTACTTACAGATCGCTTACTCGTGTAGAAATAAACTCTTGGTATAGCCCGTTCGATGAAATGGTGCGGTGGACTAAGGGCTGTTGTTCTGTGAACATTCAGCTAGCAATATACTAGTAGAAATCACTACAAAGCGATAAGACCCCCCATCATATAGCACAGACAAAATAGCTTTAATTTTTGTTTTTAAAATTGATTTTATACCACGTTGTGCATAAAATATTTAACATAGCCGCTAACAAGCGCTAAAAACATTGCGTAGCGGAATATGAAGAGAGCTATGCTTGGAGTTTCACGGCCGGTTCACACATGTCTCCGTTTAACTGTTCCGTTTTATCGTGTACGTTTTTTTTTCGTCGATGGCCTCGTGGTAGAATATTATTCCAATATTATTTTCTGTCTCTTTACATTACAAATTAAGATATCCTTACATCACACCCCGTCCATAGGAACCCGCCTGCCGAAGATATCCCCACATCACACCCCGTCCATAGGGACCCGCCTGCCGAAGATGTCCCCACATCACATCCCGTCCATAGGGACCCGCCTACCGAAGATATCCCCACATCACACCCCGTCCATAGGGACCCGCCTGCCAAAGATATCCCCACATCACACCCCGTCCATAGGGACCCGCCTGCCGAAGATATCCCCACATCACACCCCGTCCATAGGAACCCGCCTGCCGAAGATATCCCCACATCACACCCCGTCCATAGGAACCCGCCTGCCGAAGATATCCCCACATCACACCCCGTCCATAGGGACCCGCCTGCCGAAGATGTCCCCACATCACATCCCGTCCATAGGGACCCGCCTACCGAAGATATCCCCACATCACACCCCGTCCATAGGGACCCGCCTGCCAAAGATATCCCCACATCACACCCCGTCCATAGGGACCCGCCTGCCGAAGATGTCCCCACATCACATCCCGTCCATAGGGACCCGCCTACCGAAGATATCCCCACATCACACCCCGTCCATAGGGACCCGCCTGCCGAAGATATCCCCACATCACACCCCATTCATAGGGACCCGCCTGCCGAAGATATCCCCATATCACATCCCGTCCATAGGGACCCGCCTGCCGAAGATATCCCCACATCACACCCCATCCATAGGGACCTGCCTGCCAAAGATATCCCCACATCACATCCCGTCCATAGGGACCCGCCTACCGAAGATATCCCCACATCACATCCCGTCCATAGGAATCCGCCTGCCGAAGATATCCCCACATCACATCCCGTCTGTTCAGGTTTCCACCGAACACGGCAAATGTGTATTACTGCAACGTCTGCATTTAATAAGCATTTGCCTAAACCGGAGCAGTCAGAGACTATATACCATTGAGGCAGATTGTGTCCTTAAAACCATACCAACCATTAACCATATAGAATAAATTACCATAGGGAACCGCCTGCCGAAGATATCCCCACATCACATCCCGTCCATAGGGACCCGCCTGCCGAACGATTAAGATAATTTTACTCACATAAAAGTGAGTACCAAAGGCACATAAGAAGACAAAGAAAAAAAAACTGCATTCTTTGTTTCCATACGGAGTCGGCCCACAGTGAACGCCGCGGGCGGGCGGGTGCCATGGTCGATATAGAGTGTATCTCCTGTGGCAATGGGCGTGCGGGGGCTAGACTTCGTGTGAGTATATAGTTGATGGTGCACAACATAACAGATGTCACAAGGTAGGTAGTTCACAGCACAAAACACAGGAAACATTTTATGCAGGTATACGATATATTAGTAGGTAGTTACAATTTGTGGTCTAGGTATTATTACACAATGAACGCGGTCGCGCGCGGCGCAAACAGACACGCATTCGTCTCGAGTACAAACTTCTCGATGTGGCGAGCTCGTTCACCCTAACAAAACAACAATAACTTGCACACGAAGTGTAGCCCCATAGGTAGGCGAAACCAGACGTACTCATAATGAAAGATTATTAGAGCCTATGTACACGGCGTATTTTATCGCGATACAAATGCGATGCAGTGGCGCTTTGGTATAGTTTCCTTTCATTACCTACAACGAATTGCATAAGGCATTTTTTTTATACAACTTAGTATGACGGATCAAGCAGATGGTCCACCTGATGTTAAGCGGTACCCTCTGCCTATGAACCATTTAGGTCACGTCCACCTAGGACACATCCTATGTGGCATTGCACTGCGCCCGCCACCCTGAGACATAAAGATGAAAAGTCACATGTGCCTGTAATTTCACCGGCAACCATACCCTTCAAACCGGCATACAACAATGCGAGCACTACTGCTTTGCGGCAGATATAGGTAAGGTACATCCCCGGACGAACTCTTACACAAAAAAAGCTCTACTACTACTACTAAACTACTACTACTAGGCATATTTCATATAAGGCCCGTGGGCTTATATTAATATCGCGGTACGCAAATAGATGGGGGGTAAAATCCTATAATTGAGCGTTAACAAAAAGTGAAGTCCGTTATGTTTTCCCTCTGCGCAACATATTCGCGCATCTTATACTGAACTAGACTCGAGTAAACTCCAGTCACACATCGAAGCTGACACACACCTTTTAGTGGTTTTTCTTCAACTATGGAACCCTAAGATGTCCTATGACCCTAAGATAACTATGTCCGGCCTAAGAATAGACCCCTCCGTCTCCTCCCGTGGATGTCGTAAAAGCCGACTAAGGGATTACCCGGACTTGTTGATAAGATTCGTTGGTATCAGATTTGTCCTGGCTGCTAGCTTATTATGGAATGTGTTCTTACTGAAAGAAAGCGTTAGCTGAGTCAGTCGTGGGAAGCAATGGTGGCGATGAGATGACCACTTGTCACGTCTATATTCCACGATGGTGCAACCCACTGTGAAAAGAGGCCTATTGTGGCTCTGCCTACCCCTTCGGGGAAAAAGGCGTGTGTCTATGTATGTATGTATGTATGGAACCCTAACTTTATTTATTTCTTATGCAAATAAAGTATCACTAGCAAATTCATCTCGAACACATTGTATGTCTGGTCGAGAAACTAACTCGTATTTATATTCCTGTTTTCCATTTCGTAGTCTAGGAATTTTCCTCAGCTGTCGAGTAATGCAAGTGCAATATCCAACTTTGCAGATCCCACACATGAGCATGACAAACAAGCAAAAGGAATTTTTCTAAGTAAAAATGTAAGATAAAGATAAAAGATAAAGATAAAAATATATTTATTTCGTAACCAAATACAACAAATTCGAATATTTAAAGTAGGCGTTCAAATCAAAGTTACAAAAAAGGCAACCACTCAGCATGTGCTATGGCAGAGTTAGTGCCATAGCGCTGGTCTTCCGTGGCCGCACATACGAGCGCATAGTGGCTGCTGCGGTACACAATGTCATTAACTATTAAATAACTTACTTTACTATACTATACTATAAACCTAAATAATATAAACTTGTCATCTTGTCAACTTGTTGTGAGATACTCTCATTAAAAACACACTTCACTATCAGCAATTACAATTGAGGATTAAAACGACTGCCAGCCTTGTCCGTGGGTAGTTTTTGGGATTCTAGCAAATTTTTCTTTAATTGTTTTTTAAATGAATAAACGGATTTACTGTTTTTTATAGGCGGTGGTAGGTTGTTCCAACATTTCGTGGCAGCATATTTAAAGTACTGACCATAGTGTACATACCTACTTAGATTAATATTGTCGTAGAAACATAGGATCCAGATTACGTAAAAACCTACCTACATGTACACATATGTACAGTTTTAGGTAGGTTTTGAAACAATACCTATTACTGGATCATTTCATAATCCACTCACGTATTATATTCAAAATGAACGTAATACTCGTAGTTACCTTATTATAACTACCAATAATTTTCCAGGGTTTTGTTTACCTTTACGAAGAATTGGTTGTCCAATTTAGGCATTATTACAGTCATTGGCTCCACGTGATATTGGCAGCTTATCCCTAACTGACCCATCTGGGTCACTGCCTGCTCGGTCACTTGCGTGAATAAAGCGATATAGCTAGCGATGCATGAATTTTCGCATTGTAGCTGAAATCATGTAATTATATATTATTATTATTATTATTTAGCTATTATTGTCCACTCTTCGCCCAAAATAAAAAAGTATGGACGGGCCTTAGGGAACGATGGTTTTGAAGCTTATAAAGTGAGTGAGCTCACTCGCTTCGCTTCAGTCTTTTCTTTTTTTTTTTCTTTTCAGTTCTTTGTGACGGCAACGAGTGACGTAACGTGCGTGTGTTGTAATTGTGACTTATTTTTTACGGTCGTTTTGTATGGGTTAGGCCCGTCCATACTTTTTTATTATGGTCTCCAAAATAAGGGCCTCCCTTCCCTTCTTCCACTCTTCGCGATTTAACGCAGTGGCAGGCCATGAGCTTAGCTCGTCCCGCCATCTCATTCAAGGCCTTCCGCGTCGCCGCCTTGCGTTGGGTGGGATCCATTTTGTGGTTCTTTTTGCCCACAAGTCGCTTATCATGCGGCAAACGTGTCCAGCCCAGTTCCACTTTAGGACGGCTGCTTTCTGACCAACGAATTACATACAATCGCGTAATTTTTGTTTGTCATAGTAGGTGGTGCTGGATTTGTGTCACCGGGACCACACGAACAAAGTTTCGAGCGGGCCGCTAGTTTTTTATATTTACTGAAAATTGTAACTCGATGTATCCTCTTGAGCATGGCGTGGCGTGATCATCACCGCTCGTGACCCATTTATCAACACAAACTGCTATGCGGCGGCATTCCGGCTTACTGACTTGTCAAAAACATTGATAGAGTTTGAGTGCCTAAGTTATTTGAAGTAGGTACGACATAACCATTGTATTGATATAACAGTTTGTGAATCTGTAACACATCACATTTTGGCAAATAATGGAGTATGAAGGTTAACATAATATTTTAAATCTTTTTTTATGTTTGACAAGTTCTAATTAAACATGGTAATGCTTTTTCGGCACCTAGAGCCAAATCATTAAAGGAAAGTCCGTTACAATGCATTAAAATCATCCACCTTCGAATATAGACCCTGCAATAAAATGTACCTGCGGGATAAAAATATGCCGGCTTTTCGTAGTAGATATCGGTACGAAAATTGACAAAAACCTCAAGGGAACGTCCGGATGTCGACCAACTTGGATACCGTACGACAAATAAATGGACAAGCCATTTGCGATATTGTTCCCACCTTATATTATAAAGTAACGTATCGACGGGCAAGGTCAATATCACAGGGGATATAAGAGAGCGATTCTATACCACATAATATGGAACCTAAAACAACACTGATACGTAAACAAAACTTCGAGTTTACTAAGGAAATTATGTTTTTGAATATGCTCAATACGATCATAACTTGTACTCGTATGTTTTGTGTGATACAGATATTTAATAAGTTATCTAATGAGGTCTTCTTCTTTCGTGTCAGTGGCTTAACATGACTAAATTTTATTGGTCCAATAGGAAGCAATCGCTAAGCTCCTCTCCGTCGCCTGATTCAGGTCTTCTAGTGTGCAGGTGGTCTGGCAGAGAGAGCAAAGGCGCAGGCGAGTCATACTTTGTATAGGGGGTCAGTTACACTGACTCTGAGATGGGTCGATGTAACCCCACTTGGCCAGGTTCTCTCGGCAGCGATCAACTTGAGTCCTCAGCCAGTTTAGGGACTTCCAAGTTGGCAGTTGACTGCTCGTGGCCGGGAGGCAGATGTTCTGCGGGTGAAATAACAACAACCAAACAACCTCACGGCGAGCGCTTGGTGGTGCAATGGCTGCCAGTGGATAGAGCATTTTAGGGGGGTGGGTTTTAGGCAGCCTGTAATAATTCTGCATGTGTCGTGTGCCTGTAATAATTCTACATGTTCAAATAAGGTATTCTATTGTAATAGGCATAAGCCACCTGCCTAATTACTTCACTTATTCATAAACTAATTGAAGTTTCATTATACGCTACTGATTATAATTATCTTGGTTAGTCTCAGATTAATATTTGACAAGCATATTGTGCACACATGGTGTCATCGTCGTACTGAGAGACCGCGTTTTGGGATTATTGAAAGATCATAAGCACTAATGTTGCATGGTTGGATAAAGTAATTCCAGTGGCAAAGTACAGGCTGGCTTAACCCGGTAATTCTCATCCTAAGATCGTGTACCTATGTCGGTGCTATAATGTATTCTACGGCAAAGTTAACAAACACTAAACTAAACCTGTTTACAGTGACGAATATGCAAAGTCGTGAATTAATTTACATTTCTGATTGACAAATTCTAAGGTACCCAGGGGATGGGATGGGACTAGAAGTTAGATCTGATTCTCTACGTTTATTACGTATCCGGTCTTTGTGAGTAGGTTACATAATTTGTAAAGATTTTTCAGTTTATTTAATATTATAAACTGACCCAAAATTAACTACAAAGACCAATAGAACTCCTCAATAATTAATTAGCCTGGTGGTGTTAGGGCTAATTTTGATGTTTGAAGATAAGCTTGTTTTGATAGAGATATTTTTCAACAGACAATAACTTATTCTCTTCAAGCTACCGTAAACTTTTAAAACTACGTAAAGAATTTTTTTTTCCAGAATAGCCGTAACTACAGTCTTTCAGGGACAGCCATAAAAATGCTCCTAAATCAAAGTTTAATATCACAAATGGTATTTTATTGAGCAATCGCTTATTATCATAGCGGTCATAACCGTTCAATAAAGGCTCATCCATCACCCCAATCCGGGGCGAAGATAAATAGACAATGACACATGTGTGAGACACGATCAAATATGCACGAAAATGTATCCTATGACGTTGACATAGGGGTCACATTGTGAGGTTTGGGTTCACTGTTGCTCGAAGAAATAAGGTAGTTTTTTGATATAATCGTGAAAGTGTCCGTTGTTATATGAACAAAGTTATGGAGCTATTTTGGAAAAGGTCTTTTATTTCATACCAGCTTGTGAAAACGTGAATATCGAAAACTATAAAAATATTGAACGCACGAATTGCAACCATCTGTGATGTTTTATCATGTCGACTCACGAACCGTGCCTGTATGCCAGTCTCTCTCAATGCAGGTATTATTTAAATGGCAACGATTCAACTTTATTAAACTAGTTCATACAGTCTGCTAACCGCCTCACTTATTAGAGAGGTTTCCTGAATTCCAGTATATATAATATTAAAGCTTAAAATAACTATAAAGTTCTTAACAATAAAAAATAATTATCTAGTCGTCGTCGTCGTTTCGTATGAGGTAGTGCTGGCCTCTGGTGTCAGAGTTTGTCAAGCCGCCCGAGGGCCTCTGACATGGCTTATCGACTGCTATTAATCAATAACAGCCGGGACCGACAGCTTAACCTGCCCTCCGAAGCACAGATCGATGGAAATCCACACATAACTTAGAAAAGTCATTGGTGCGGAGCCTAGGATCGAACCCGGTATCGTTGGATTCTGAGTTGCACTATTGAACCGTTAGGCTACCATCGCTCTACCAATTATCTAGTGAAAAATATGTTTCAATAAAAATAAGTTTTTTATTGAAAAAAAAATTTGAAACCAAGCTTTTCTAAAGTTAGTAGTCGGAACCGAGAGCTGATCAATATGAGTCCAAACACTGCCAGGCTACTATTAATCATCGAGGAGTTCCGTTGGCCACCTTCCGACACCATCATCAGATCAGCTCGCTTTCACCATAATATTGTATTGCCATCGATCCTTGATGAGTCCGCAATGTTTCAATTTAATCTGACGTTGTGAAGTGGATGAAAATCACGTTCATAGATTCCAGTACATACATACATACAAACATACAGACCAAGCTAATAAAAGCTTGGCTCACTAAATCAACAGCACTACAATGTACTACTTCCGCAAGTAACATTTGTTTTTATCAGGACCGTATCAGTAATAATAACATCCGCATTACGTTGATACGTCGATACCATCATGAATATACATCTGAAACTCTCGCAAGTCACCATCAACCCTGAGACAGAAGAAGGAACTGCTTGTACGGATCAAATCAAAAGTACGGAGTTACTTACTATTTACTTGGCACGTACCTACATATGCTTAGCTCTGTCCCTGTCCTAAAAACAAACCTTCCTCCTTAAAACATGAGAGGTGGAGAGTGACATAGACAATTCTAAGCCCTAATTTAACTTAGGACCCTAGTTTCTAATAAGCTTTTATTTAACTGTACTTTATACACTAATGTTACTCATACCTGTGACATTGTAAGCTGCAAATCCTCACTCACTTTTCGTTTGGGGAAATACTACCATCATAACTATTTCTGCCGCAAAGCAGTAGTGCTCGCATTGCTGTGTTCCGTTTTAAAGAGTATGGGTGCCGGTGAAATTACTGAGACACATGAGACATCTTGGTGTCTCAGGGTGGCGGGCGCAGTGCAATGCCACATAGGGTGCGTCCTAGGAGGCATTGAGTGGGCTATCTGTTTGACCCGTCCTTCAAAAAGTATCAAAAAAAGTTTTTTTTTTGACAAGCTTTGTTTCAACATGCAATGTATGTTTGTTCAGGTCAAATCTTGCAAGCTGAATTAGTACCACTTTTCCACATCCGATTGAGCTGAAAGTACCTGTCAAATTCTGATGACAATACAATATTACGGTGACCGCGAGCTGATCTGATGATGGACAAACTCCTCGATGGATAATAGTAGACTGGCCGTGTTTACGCTCATTTTGATCAGCACACGATTCCGATCACTAATTTTATAAAAGCTTTATATAGAAAAATATATTTCTTACAAAAACTTTTCTCGTAGATATTTTTTACTACGTAATACATGTTGCAGCCACTGGTTGAAGTAGTTGTCTTGCCCTTTCATTCAACAAATCCATTCAGTATACATATACAAATCCATTCAGTATACATATACAAATCCATTCAGTATACATATACAAATCCATTCAGCAGGCTCTTATTATGAGCTCTTATTTCCATTCAGTTCAAAAACTATTCAGTACAAAATATCGGTTCCGTGATATCCGCAACTATATTTAAAGGCACAGTTGCAGAGAGTCTATAGACATCTGCGATTAAATTTATTCAGCGACGCGGATGTCAACGATGAACCAATATTTTGTACTGAATAGTTTTTGAACTGAATGGAAATAAGAGCTCATAATATGCCTGCAGTATACATATACAAATCCATTCAGTATACATATACAAATCCATTCAGTATACATATACAAATCCATTCAGTATACATATACAAAATCCTGGGACTTCGAGAATACAGCTATAATATTATCGTGAGATAGTAGTCCTGATAGTAGTCCCCCGGTCAGATTCAACATAAAACTTATTATCAACCAACTGTTCTGATTGATTACTAATTTAATTATACTATTAGCCTCATTACAAGAAGCGTCTTTCGAAATATTTATTTTTTCCAACAATAAACTTGTTATTGAATTAAATGTACCATTATATATTATATATTGTCTCAATGAATATACTTACTTATGTACCTCGCGATAAAGCCTACAGAAGTATTAGGCAGCGAACTCAGCTGGGTATGTTTTTTAGGGTTCCGTACCCAAAGGATAAAACGGGACCCTATTACTAAGGCTCCGCTGCCCGTCTGTCTGTCCGTCTGTCACCTATCAACACGACCCGAGTAGATAGGGTTCGCAGCGGAAACTACGGGTTCCGCTGTTTGGACTAGGGTACCACGGGCGTCAGGAGAAGCCACCTAATGGGTAAAACTGGTAGGTCCTGACTTGGGTTCGGTTTCGTGGTGGCTTTGTGGTTAGTTGCAGGGGGTGGGCATGTCGTCTTCCCGGTACATTGGTGGTTACCGGGGTCTCCCCCCGTGCGCAACTAGCTGGTGTCTTCACAGGTCTAAGGCGTCGGGCCGTAAGGTGGGCACTAGCGGGGTCAGTGAGTGATCCTTTAAGCAACAACCTAACGGTGCGTTGTAATCTCCGGTACTTACCTGGATAGTAAGTAGAGACGTGAGCTGGCATGGATCCGGCCACCCAGCTGCAGGACCTGGGTAGGCACATGTACGTCTGCCGAGAAGTGAGCGTGCTTTACAGCTCCGGTACCATTCTGGAGATATGGCAGTTAGCCTCTCTAACGCCCCTAGCTGGGGTTGAAGCTAGCATCTTTGCGGGTGCGGGTGGTGAGCGACCACAATTGCTCCGATACCATTTTGGATAAATGGTAGTGTTCTGTATAGTTCACGAGCAACTCGCATGAGTACCCGGAGTGGTAAGCATGATGGGCGGCAGGACCTGCCGCAACTGGTCCTGGCCTCGGCCAGATAAAGTGCGCTACCGCGTATACCGTAAGGTTGGTCGGGCAACCACTTTAAACACGTATAGATGATGTGGGTTTGTCCGTCTGTCACCAGGCTGTATCTCATGAACTGTGATAGATAGACAGTTGAAATTTTTACAGATGGTGTATTTCTGTTGCCGCTATAACAACAAATACTAAAAAATAGAATAAAATAAATATTTAAGGGGGTTTCCAAACATAAATCTTTTTTTTGCCGTTTTTATAGATAATGGCGTCACCAGGCTGTATCCCATGAACCGTTATAGTTAGACAGTTGAAATTTTGACAGGTGATGTATTTCTATTATCGCTATCAACAAATATTAAATACAGAATAAAGTAAATATTTAAGGGGGCTCATGGGAGCGTTTGTTGTCCATACAAAAAAAACACGTTATTTTGCCGTTTTTACAGATAATGGTAAGGAACCCTTCGTGCGCGAGTCTGACTCGCACTTGGCCTGTTTTTATAACTTTTTTTTACTACTAGGTAACTTTGGTGATGATGAAATGGAAACTATGAATGGCGCTACAACGTACTTACAACAAAGGTACCTCCTTTGGTGATGATGAAATGGAAACTATGAATGGCGCTACAACGTACTTACAACTTAAAAACAAATGTTCTGGCAGGTTTATCAGGAGCCGGTATCAGTGATAACGTCCACACTAATGCGTTGGCACAGAGATACCATTATGTTCGACATTTGTTAGCGACACCTGATGCTATTTCTAGGACCAAATGATTATCTGTGGTATCAATGGACTAGCCAGCACGCAACGGAGGTGAATCACATTTCTAGTAACCTGTTTCACTACATAGCCGTGGTCCGATTCTAAGAAACAGTACAACTCTATTCTACCTACTCTCCGTCTTTTGTTGCGGTTACTGTGTGGACTGCTGAGGTTGAATTGTGGAGTTTTCTAAGAAACCGGACCATTATATAAATAATTCATCATTCGTTTATTCTTGTTGAAATATAACACATACAATGATGATGATGATGCGTGACGACGGGAAAAGACCTGACGGTATGACACTGATACCCTGGAGAATGGGACGACCTCTGGTGTGGGATGCTACCTGTGTCGATACTCTGGCGCCGTCCCATCTTCCGGGTACATCAATGCGGGCTGGCTCCGCAGCAACAACAGCGGAGTCCGTCAAACGGCGCAAGTATGCACTACTCGACAGAGGGTACATATTTGAGCCGTTTGGCGTGGAAACTCTAGGCCCGTGGGGAACATAAAATTTTCAAGGACCTTGCGGAGCGTCTTTTTGAGTCCACGCGTGGATAAATAAAAAGAATATACTAGTTATACTCTAAAAAAAATACTTATAATACATAATTTCTAATATATACATACAATATAATAATATACATTAAGATACATAATAATATAATTGAGGTTAGGTTAGATCTAGGTTGACCCTGTCGGGCGTTGCAATTCAATCAGTGTTTCAATAGCTACATTAGTTTAAATAATATAACTAATAGCAATACATACGTAGACATACGCCTCCTTCCCCGAAAGGGTAGGCAGAGCCTCAATGGGACATTTTTCACCGTGGGTATATTATGATAACGTTATTAATTGAATTAACTTTGTTTCAGAACCACAGCTGTGGTGACGGCGGCAAGCCTCAGGAGCCTGAGCCAACGCAGACCCAGTATCCTGAGGGAGAGCGGCTGCCGGGAGATGGCGCTAGTAGTTCAGCACAAGATGAACAGGTAATGCCGTCTGTACACTCTCACGAGACCACTAAGCGAGACATCTCGCAGAGCGGCCTTCTTCCGAGCCATTCCATTGCACTTTCGTCAAGTTCATTCGTGAATCTGGTTGAGATGACCGCGCTAGAAGTAACAGCAGCGTTACTTTGTGTGAAATATCCTATTATACATTTTATGAGCGCGTATTGCGCTATAACCAGTCACCAAGTAAAGTACCGGCATTTTTTCTAAACTAAAAATGAACGCATAATTATATTATCCTGGGCTAGAAAAGTACACAGGTAACTTATATAAAGTAAAATCCTAATTTTCCTTTTCCAGAATCGAGTCAGTGAAGACGGCCGCTCTAACTACGTGAGCAGATTTAACACGCCGGATGAACCAAGTAATTACATACAAAAACGTTATAAAATCAATAACTTACCTAGATACGGTCAAGTAAAAGTTTTACTTTAAAGAAAGAGCAATAATATTCAGCTATTTTGGAACCTCGTAGATGTCTACGAAGTGCTACGAAATCGTAGCACATCGTTTGCCTGGTTTCGTTCTAACCCGACTAATATTGTGGATGTGAAAGTTTGCGTGTTTGTTAGTTTGAATGTCACTCAATCACGACGTATTAGCTGGACTGATTTCGATTAAATTTTGTGGAAGGATAGATTATGACCTGCATTGACAATAGCGTAATTTGCGTAGCACGCAAATGTTTAATTAAGTTATTGTGTTTTGTTGTGTATCCTGGCCTCAGAATAGATGCCTACGTGTCCCCCCGTGGATATAGTAAAAGCCAACTAAGGGATTACACCAGGAGATGGGCACCAGCATCCAGCTGAGTACCTAACACAAAGAGCGATCACCAATCCGCCTGCCAAGCGTGGTGATATAGCAAATCCCCTCATTGTATTCTATGGGAGAGGCCTCGTCCAGCAGTGGACATCTAACTGCTGATGATGGTATTGTAATGATTAATATTTGAATGTGCAACTTCCTTATGTTTTCTAAGAGTCTATTGTTTTCAGAATCTCCAGAATGTACTCTAAAGACGCCGCGGTACTACCGAGGTATTTTCTGGCCCTCACTATCTTACACTTTTAAGGTGGGTCAAAGTTAGTAGGTCAGTTTATTTATTTTAATAAGCTGAGCCCTGAGCGCTTACCACGTTACAGCGCAGCAGAGGTTATTGTTTTAGAAATTGCTACTGCGCAGTATTTGCCGCTTACTATATTGTATTATAAGGAAGAGTCTATATAGATGTTCAATCGGACAGTATTATTTCAGGTCGATGAGGTGGAGACGCGGTATCAATGCTACTCTAGAAGGCAGCGACAAAAATCACTCATCATGGTCAACGTAGTTGATTTAGTACTTAAGGTATGTATAGTGTGAGGATCGGTATGTATAGTAAAACGGCCAGTGTTTTACTAAAACTTGACTTGACTGTGTGTGAGTTTGACGACATAGAAGTAGTAGTAACGTTTCAAAATATATTGAAATTACAATAAATAAACTTGAAAATGGCAAATGCACAAGCCGTGCAGCGCCAGTTATTCAAATACAAATTCAAAATGATTTATTCAGTCTTGGTACCAATTATTGTACACTAGGAAAAGTCATATTTTACATAACTGTCACATAATATTCTAAAAATTACAGATAATTGAACATAAATTCAAAAAAACATCATACATTAGTAGTAGTACAGCTTTTTTGTGAAAGAGTTCGTCCGGGGAAGTACTACCACCATACCTATTTCTGCCGCAAAGCAGTAGTGCTCGCATTGCTGTGTTCCGGTTTGAAGGGTAAGGGTGCCGGTGAAATTACAGGCACATGAGACTTTTCATCTTTATGTGTCAGGGTGGCGGGCGCAGTGCAATGCCACATAGGGCGCGTCCTAGGTGGACGTGACCTATGAGGTAATGCACTGTTCATAGGCAGAGGATACCGCTTAACATCAGGTGGGCCATCTGCTTGTTCCATTATTCAGTAGTATAAAAAAAAAAAACACTTATACCGGTATGATTACATACTAAAGTCATCAGCTAGAGCTTCATCAATGTCATAGTAAGATTTTAATAGTATTTTTTTTTATATGAATACTAAAATCCTTAAAATTTAAATTTCTAATGTGTAAGGGCAATTTATTAAAAAGGTTTATGCCTATGCATAAAAAGCTATTAGCTCCTTTAGCTAGTCTGTGTTTTGGAACAACTATATAGTTTTTATTGCGTGTATTGTAATTGTGTATAAAGAAAGAAAAGAGGTACCTACTAGTAGTTCTGCGAACAGTAGACCTCGCGACCACAAACTTTTTACAACAATTGTGTTCAGTTTACATCCAAATATCATCTAAGTTTTTAATGATTTCAAAAACATTGCTTTTGTACAAATCGTTATAATAATATTCTACTACAAGCACCTGTTAAACCGACTGCCTTTACGACGATTTTAAAGTCGGGTAGGTACTTACTTGCATAATCTATAACTTGACATCATCTTAACCAATTTTGCTCATATTCGAAATTCTTGTTTAGAAATGAGTGTACAGTCAGGAAGGTTTCCCTTGGAACCCCGACTGCACATGCAGTATATCTACGGTAAGGCAATAGACCTACAGCCTGAACCCCAAGTTCCTAGCGTCCTAGTCCCCTAGTGTCCCTAGCGGCCCTAGATCCCTAGCCCTAACCATAGAGCGACGATACATAAATAGATATAATAAGTGCGGGATGTCCACTACCATGAGACCTAAGGTAGTCGACGGAGTGCTGGTAGGATCCAGGTATATGGATAGATGGTTTCCTCACGCCAGTCAAGCGGGCTCGCAAGACTGATTAAGGGCTGAAGGGTGTCTTCGCCACGTGAGAGGTGTATGGTGAGGTAGGATGCATCAGCGGTGAGGCAGAGCCTCAGCGCTTCAGCAGGGTATGAGGTCCAACCGTCAGAGAGTAGCCCTGACCGTGCCGGTGGAATGAGACAACCAATTGCTCGGTAACGTCTGATGTATTTTCATAATTAACACTTATTTATACTCTTAACTATACAGGGTCTAACACACACTAACGCTAGTTCTACTTTTACATCTTGTCACGTTCTGCTTAGGTTGAGGGTTTGCTGGTGGACGTGCGGTAACTGCTGATACCACCGACCTCGGTCGCGTGGTGTTAGGAATGCATGTTCATGCTTGAACAATGAGTAACAAACGTTTTTGTCAAATATTATCAAAACCGGCTGGTAAATGTTGCCACAGCAAACTTTCTCCTTTTTTTAAAGAAGTACCTCTGCAATCAAAAATCGCCGATGACAAAAAAAAACAATGACATTGTAGAACCCTTCGACCAAAGTAAAATAATGGACGGGGGCCTTACCCATACAAAACGTCCGTGAAAAATAAGATAATTCGGATTTAAGGTACAGCAAATAAACTAACTATCTATCTATCTATCCAGCCGGTAACACCCACTGCTGAGTAAAGGCCTCTTCTCTACAGCGCCACTCCTGGTGGTCGTGTAAATAAACTAGGTGAAATTAAAATATTTAACTTCTTAAAAACTGTATTTTTTTACAGATGCAATGTGTTTTCTAAAGTTATTTCAGTAGATTTATAGTACAAAAAATCGCCGAAAAAAATGCAATTATTGAATGAAACTTTTACAAAAATACATGGTTCCCTTCTGTTTTATGTAGTTACGTATCTATTTTTCAGCTCTCAAACATACACAATATAAATCGATAGAAAAGCAAGTCCACCTAAGGTCTTCAGCTCAATCAATTTGTGAAAAATATATTTTTCATCACTCAATAAACTAAGAAATATCATAAAAATCGTACGGAAACATAAATGTATATAAATTCCAGTATTTTAGAAACTGCAGAGTGCAGTTTTAAGAATTTTGCACAATGAGTCTTTTTATGCTACTTGGAATGACAGATCAAGAAGATGGCCCACCTGATGTTAAGTGGTACCCTCTGCTTATGAACAGTGCATTACCTCAGGTCACGTCCACCTAGGACGCGCCCTATGTGGCATTCCACTGCGCCCGCCACCCTGAAACATAAAGATGAAAAGTCCCATGTGGCCGTAATTTCACCGGCACCCTTACTCTTCAAACCGGAACACAGCAATGCGAGCACTACTGCTTTGCGGCAGAAACAGGTATGGTGGTAGTACTTCCCCGGACGAACTCTTTCACAAAAAAGCTCTACTACTACTAAACGTTTTTTGGCGTATAAAATTCATTGTGTAGAAAATGATCAGAGCAAATACGGGAAAATGTATTCCACTTCCAAAAGTCGTCTGTTCTTGCTCGTCTTATGACTTCTATCTATTTTTGTTTACCTTAGATTTTTTTTTGAAAGCTATAAGGTTAATTAACATGCCATTACATATTATAAGCAATTACCTAAAGCGACGTGCTTAGCAATGTTTTGACGTAAATAATGCAAATTACAATTCTAAATCAATACGATACCCCTTAGACATCAGATTTTTTTGCAGTCTGTACCGGACCATCCGTCATGCGTGAAGTCTTGTCAAATATTTCATCGCTGTAGTTGGAAAACTAATAACAACAACAAAACTAAAATCGCGAGAAAAACGCGATTTACTGTTTTATTGCGTCGAGAATGGTAATAACTTTTTTATCGTAACTAATTTTTCAGTCCGTGTTTTGATATGTTATAGATTGGTACTGTATCTATTTTCGAATTTAATGATAATATATTTTAGTTCTTTTGATTAGGAGAAAAAAATAAAAAACGACTATGTATTTTTTCCTCGCCAAAGTTTTGAATAATTAATGCAGTTATTTATTTTTGCATGTCAATTATTTAGTTTTCCTTCGTCAATGATCTCCACTGAGGTTCAAAAAGCTAATGATAAGTGCCATTATTTAATTTTCCCATAATAGTGAAATCAAGAAATGATCTATTATTTACTCATTTGAATATGACAATCCTATCCATGGGTATAGATTTAAATAATATTAAAATACATTTTAAAATAAAACCAAATTATAATCATTTATTTTTATCAAGACTGAATATTAGAAAACTATTGAAACACCAACATTATTTTAGCAGACTTATAAATTCAAAGTAAGTGACAACAAACTTATCATACGACTAATGCTTATAAAATCAACAAAATGAAATCAATTTGTGGAACACAATAATTCTAAGTATCAAAATGAAAAAGGTATGTCGACTAAAATTAAAACTATCTACGAGTATAAACTTGTGTCTGTTAACTTTCATTCAGAGTGGGGAACATTGAGATAATGTCCTGGGGCGTAGTCCTCCTTGTCGCTCGTCCTCTAGAGCAAGACGTGTCCATCTACATGTATGGGCCATCATAACCATGCAATAAAGTCGATTTCGCAAAATGTGTTAGTTACGTAGTTTTCCTACTACACGACGATTTATAAGTTTTTTATCAATTGATGAAAATTATATTACAAAACCTTAACTTACGAATGAAATGCGATGCCTGAAGCTTTATTTGTACATATTTCTTGTGTTGTTTGCACTTGCAGAAAAGCACAGGAAGGCATTGTATCACCAAGGTATCTAATTTCGGTATTTTTCAGCATAGCTGTCACTCGTTGCCGTGACAAAGACTGACTGAAGCGAAGTGTACTAGCTAGGTCTCTTTAGAAGCTTCAAAACTATCGTTCCCTAAGGCCCGTCCATTCATTTTATTTACGTCGATGGTAGAACCTGTATATCAAGTTTTTAGTGGTAGTAGAGCATTTTTGTTAGAGTTCGTCCGGGGAAGTATACTACCTCCATACCTATTTCTGCCGCATAGTATTAGTGCTCGCATTTCTGAGTTCCGGTTTGAAGGGTATAGGTGCCGGTGAAATTACAGGCACATGAGACTTTTCATCTTTATGTCTCAGGGTGGCGGGCGCAGTGCAATGCCACATAGAGTGCGTCCTTGGAAAATGCGTTACGCATGTCCATCTGCTAGGGGAGAGCTGAGGGGGTCTGTCGGGCTCTCCGTTGGCTAGCACCCAACGGCATACCGACTAAAAACCCATCGATATTCCTTCCTTCACCTTAATGCTAGTGCATCATCAAACCACTCATCATCTGACGAGTGGTTTAGAGATGCACTAACACTTGACAGGGTCACGGGGTCCCGGTTGGATTCTACCGCGGCCCTGTCGGTGATTGTTCGCATAAAGCGAACCCCTCGGTCCCCCCCATGTGGGGGAGGGGAATATCCTGGAATACGAAGGACATTCCCCGGTGTAGGAGACCTGTGCAATGCCAGATTGGGGCTCCCCGCACCCGAAACTGGCTGGCCACCATCGAGCAGAAGAAGGCGGTTGAATTGCCGCCACCTTCTTCCGGTCCTATTACGGCGGAGTATGTCAGATTGAGGGTCCTCCTCCCTGACATAGAGTGCGTCCTAGATGGAAGAGACTTATATGATAATGCACTGTTCATAGGCAGAGGGTACCGCTTAACATCAGGTGAGTCATTTGCTTGCTCCGTCATTCAAGTACGTAATTACCTGGTCAAAGTTTACACCACCATAGATACACATCCGGACAGATGAAAGCAAATGCCAGTTGTTGCAAGACTTCGCTTCGCAATTAGTTTATTAGCCATGATGAATGAAGTTCCTTCAAAGCCAAGAACCTCGGTGTAATTTTCGACAATCGGCTATCTTGGGGAAGCCATGTAAACGAAATTAGCAAAAGGGTGCATTTTTCGTTTCAGTCTCTCAAACGCTTCCAGAAATTTCTTCCTATTGAAACTAAAATTACTCTTGCCCAATCCTTAGGCTGCGTTTCCATTGACGCGGAGCTGGGCGGAGCGGAGCTTAGCGGTGCATGAATTGACCAATCACTATGCTCGAAATCTCTGCTGGCTGCTCGCTCGCCATTGTGATTGGTCAATTCATGCACCGCTAAGCTCCGCTCCGCCCAGCTCCGCGTCAATGGAAACGCAGCCTTAATGTTGCCCCTTCTCGACTATGCCGATGTCTGTTTTCTCGATGCCACGGAGGAACTTTTTTTTTTTTTTTTTTTTTTTTTAACATTGATAGACCTTTGTTTGACCACGATCTCACCTGTTGGTAAGTGACGATGTGGCCGAAGATGGAGCACAAAGGTCTAGAAGGCACCTATTCACTCTAGACTTGAAGAGACCCAGATTATAGTTTTCAGGAAAGACAGACGACGGCAGTGTATTCCACTCCTTAGCAGTTCGCATTATAAAGGTAGAACCGAAACGTTTTGTGCGAATAGAAGGTATACTAATGAGGTAAGGATGGTACTGAGCCGTACGCCTGCTCGTCCTATGATGAAAAGGAGATGGTGGGATCAGATCGTGCAGTTCCTGGGAGCATTCCCCGAAATGTAACCTATAGAAGATTGAAAGGCATGCAACCTTACGGCGGTGCTCGAGACTCTCTTGACAAACTCGAACGTCTTCAAAACTTGTCTATCCGATTTGTATTCGGACTGCTCAAGTTTGATCACGTATCCGAGTTTAGATTCAAACTTAACTGGCTGCCAATTCGTCGTCGTAGTGATCTTCACGTTCTGACACTTCTCTTCAAAGTTCTTTATAGTCCACTCTCTCCCCCTTACCTCCGTGAGCGCTTTGATTTCCTTGTCCCTCGTGGTGTGCCCTGTAGGTCCGCTAAGTACCTTCTCCTCGAAACACCGTCTCACAAGTCGAGTCGCTACGGTGGCTCTTTTACCGTTCATGCGGTAAGGCTCTGGAATGCCCTTCCCCATGAGATTCGCAACAGCCCTTCAGTTTCTATCTTTAAAGGAAAAACAAAAGAGCACTATTTATCTCTTTAACTTTATTAAAGTATGTATTTTATTTTTATATATGTAATATCTAATTCTATTAATTTATGTATCACGTTAGGTTTATTTTGTAGATTGTGTATTTATTATATATAAATAGGTATATATATTTATATATATATAAATTTGTATTTATTGTTATTATGATTTAATTATTATTTCTCTGGGAAACTGATTTTATTTCTAGATCTGTTTCCTATTTTAATTTACTTTTTGCACCAACCTACCTCTATAATCACCTCTCTCTAGCCTCAAAGGTTTGCTGGTAGAAAACTCTTTTTAGGGTTAAGCTCGCCTCTGTACATGTTCGCTACCTCTTACTGTTTTTTTTGTTTTTTCTTGCGTGCAATAAAGAATAAAGAATAAAGAAGTTTCTTCTGTTTCAGATATGTTTAGCGGTAATTTATGCCTCGCAGGATGATGTAAATTGTGAGTATCGACCCACTACATATTTTTTTTTAAATTTCGCGGTTATTTTTTAATGTTTGAATTAATCTACTTGCTTACATCTTATGCATTGAGAACACATTTATAAAACTACAAAACTTACTATCCCTGGTATTAAAAAAAAACTTGATATATTAGGAAATTCTATCGCAACAGCGATGCGCTAACTACCAGATTTTTACCGACCGACCCAATTTGCTATTAGTATTATAACTAGCGGCGGGCGAAGGTTCGCCTGCCACGCAGGAGGTTCCTGGTTCGATTCCCGCCTCGGAACAAATATATGTACGATCTGCAGATATTTGGTCAGGGTGTTCTAGGTATTTACTATGTATAATAAAAAATATCTATTTATTTAATGTATTATATTAAGTACTAGCGACTCGCCCGGCTTCGCACGGGTAGCCCCCGGTGAAAAACAGCCCCCCCCCCCCCCCCCCCGCGATATTTAATAACTTATTCTGCTATTCGGAGCGGATAAGAATCCACCAAAAAAGATATAACTAACATCGGTCCAGCCGATCTTAAGTTATAAGTGGTGTAACTAACACGACTTTATTTTATATATATATACATATCAGTTATCTAGTACACATAACACAAGCTCTGCTTAGCTTGGGGCTTGGAATTGTTGTGTGAACTGTCCAGCATTATTTATTATTTATTTATTATTATTATTTTGATGAAAATGTGGCATCTGAAATTGTAAGTACCTAATAGATGAGATAAGATTGAGCTGATCCCAATTTATTGTTACAAATACTACAGTCCTCCAGGGATCGGGTTGCAGTGGCAACACGTGGGCCTGCTCCATCGGCTGGACGGTGGCGTACTCGTTCCTGAACCTGGCGGTGTGCTTGCTGGGCTGGTGGCGGTGCTTCGCTAACGACTACCTGCACTGGGCAGCCGCCGCCACCTGGCTGCTGCTGATCGCACAAGGTACTAACATTACACGTTTATCTGAGAACTAGCGGCTTCGCACGCGTGATGTAACATCCATCCACACACCAAATATCATAAAAATCTGGTCAACCGTTACGGAGATGAGCGGAACTACTCATATAACGCGAGCGTAGCACCGGGAGGAAGCTAGTAAAACACAGTATACTCGTAGTACTCAGGGATAATGTACCTTCCTGTTCTTGTTTGTTTTTTTTGGAATCGTCACGTCTATATTCCACGATGGTGCAACCCACTATGAAAAGAGGCTCATTGAGGCCTACCCCCCTTCGGGGTAAAAGGCGTTTGTCTATGTATTATATGTATGTATGGATCAGTAGTTCCGGAAATTACCCCCTACATACAAACTCACAAATAAACTTTACCTTTTTATAATATTTGTATAGACTAGCCTTTTGCCCGCGGCTTCGCATGCGTGGTGTCGGGTTAAAAATAATCTCTCCTTTTGCTTCCCCAGCATTAATACACTCACACACTGAATATCAACAAAATTAAAGTAGTAGTAGAGCTTCTTTGTGAAATAGTTCGTCCGGGAAAATACTACCACCATACCTATTTCTGCCGCAAAGCAGTAATGCTCGCATTGCTGTGTTCCAGTTTGAAGGGTAATGGTGCCGGTGAAATTACAGGCACATGAGACTTGTCATCTTTATGTCTCAGGGTGGAGCGCGCAATGCAATGTCACATATACTCGTATAGGGTGCGTCCTAGGTGGGCGAGACCTGTGAGGTAATGCACTGTTCATAGGCAGAGGGTACCACTTAACATCAGGTGTGCCATCTGCTAAACCTGTCATTCCAAGTAGTATAAAAAAACCTCGGCGAAGTATACCTCAATCTAGTGTGTCCTTTTGCAACATAGATTCTCTAACAAGTACTTAGGTATATTTTTTGTGTGCGGTACCTTGTTATCGCTGTTAGCAGATAGCACGGGCCACCCCACCGCTATGGTCTGCTGCTTCAGTGTCAGTTGTATGATGTTGCCATGTTATCGAATAATGCAACCATATTCTCAGGTCTGAGCAGAACCAGCATCGGGTTCCAAGCGCCACAGAACCAAGTATGGTACATGCTGTTTATCGTGTTCGTGCCGTACGCCATGCTGCCGCTGTCTCTGTTCTGGTGCATCGTCATCGGCTCGCTATCCTCCATGTCTCACTTGCTGGCCACCTCGCTCATCAAACCAGACATCAACGGGTCTGTGGTAAGTTGACTAAATACCTGCTGCTGTTAATCACAAAGTTTAATCAGTAGGTAGATACCTACTCAGGATAAAGCTTTAAAAAACAGACAATACATTTATAAACAGGTTTTTTTTTACAAAAAAATATGACTATTCAAACAGATGGCCCACCTGATGCTAAGCGGTACCCTCTGCCTAGAACAGTGCATTATCTCACAGGTCACGTCCACCTAGGACGCGCCCTATGAGGCATTGCACTGCGCCCGCCACCCTGAGCCATAAAGATGGAAAGTCTCATGTACCTGTAATTTCACCGGCACCTTCAAACCGGAACACAGCAATGCGAGCACTTCTGCTTTGCAGCAGAAATAGGTATGGTGGTAGTACTTCCCCGGACTTACTTCACGGAGGTTTGCGAGGAGAAGACTAGTTTAGGGAGTGTGCAAAAAATATGCAAATTACTTTGGATTTACCTTGCCGTTTTTAACCCTTGACGCAAAAAGAGGGGTGCTTAAGTTTGGCCGCTATGTGTGTCTGTTTGTCTGTGTGTGTGTATCTGCCTGTGGCATCGTAGCTCTTAAACGGGTGAACCGATTTGAATGTGTTTTTTTATTTGAAAGCCGGTTTTCTAGCGATGGTTCTTAGACATATTTTATCAAATTCGGTTCAGCCGTTTCATTGCGTTTGGATTATTAAATTTTTATAAAATTCACTTGTTATAACTTTTTTAATACCTTCCAGACTGCACACTGCGGAGTTCGACTGCTGATCGGGAAGTCGCTTCTTTACATAGCAGTCAACTTCGTAGGCATGTATGCCAAGTCGCTGGCGGACGGGGGCCAGCGCAAGGCATTTTTGGAGACACACAAGACCATGATCACGCGACTGCGGCACAAGCGAGAGTCAGAGAGATACTGGAAACTCTTCAATAGTGGTGAGACAACAAAAATTAACATCTACCAAACGCTATTTGGTTAGAGAAGGCTATTGATGATGATGGGGATCAGTCTTGAGTTAATCTTAGTATAACTGCGAGAGCGCCGTGAGAAGAAATTCACTCCTGCAATCAGTAGGAATGATGATCCTTCATAGTCGTAGACAATATTTTCTAAGGGAAACCACCTTGCTCAAATATTCGCGTACCCTTTGCATCGTCATCAGCCTGTAGAATAGGATCTGGGGACTGCGGGCCGTCTTGTTGCAGTGTTTACCATATAGCGGGGAGAAGGAGTGTTACCACGGGAGGAGAAGGAGAAGTCTATTCGTAGGTCGGACATACCACAGCCCTTTCTAATAGTCTTAAATGAAAGAGCCAGCGGTCGATTTAGCGTGGTTTTTATGGCATGCAATTAACACTAGTTTTGTTGGGATTTTGTTAGTAGCAGAGCTTTTTTGTGAAAGAGTTCGTCCGGAAAAGTACTACCACCATACGTATTTCTGCCGCAAAGCAGTAGAGCTCGCATTGTTGTGTTCGGGTATGGGAGACTTTTCATCTTTATGTCTCAGGGTGGCGGGCGCAGTGCAATGCCACACAGGGTGCGTCCTAGGTGGACGTGACCTATGTGATAATGGTTCATAGGCAGAGGGTACCGATAACATCAGGTGGGAAATCTGCTTGACCCGTCATACAAAGTTGTATACTTATATTTAAAAAAAACACTAATATCGATGTTTCTTGATACAGTAATACCAGACTTCTTGGCGAAGGAGATCTTCATCGACATGATGCACATGAAGAGCAACATGCAGGAACAGCAGTTCAATAACCTGTACATCCAGAGGTACAACGATGTCTCCATACTCTACGCTGACATCAAGGGCTTCACGGGTGAGTTTATTTTTTGGACAGATAAGAATGTTACCGATTTCAGTTCTTTATTTATATTTATTTATATTTATTATAAGGAAAACCAGCGGCACAGGCATACAAAATAAATAAAAGAAGTTAAAGCAGAATGCTATTAAAAGGTTTTCACGTTTAGAAATAATAATAGATACATAAAAAGAGAGAACAGGCTGAGTGAGGCTGAAAAACCTACTATAAACTACAAACTAGTATACAAAACACATAGTAGAAAAATAGAATAAAAAAGGAGAGATACAAATGATGAATTATTTGAACATTGGCTGTCCAGGAAAGTCACTATTTAGTTTGTACCTACACTTTCATTCAATAGGTGCATTTAACTACAGTAAAACCCTGTGTAAAACCTCTTTTGTAAAAATAATAACAAAAAACCCTGTATATATTGCACAAAAGATGAAAAAAACTGAGACATCCAAATAACTTGTGCATGTTTTCTCTGTTTCCAGAACTATCCGCAAAGTGCAGTGCTCCAGAACTGGTGAAGTTGCTCAATGAGCTATTCGCACGTTTCGACAAATTAGCCTCGGTAAGACATCAAATTGCTACTTATGGGGTATGATGATCTAGGCAAAATGCGGATGCACCATTGCCTTAAAAATTTGAGCGTTTTCACTACCTCCTACTAGGCTATGTGGCCTGCCTAGTAAAACACGCTAATGCTACTTTAGAACAAACTTATCCAACAATAACCGTTTCAGGAAAACAATTGTATCCGTATCAAGTTGCTGGGTGACTGTTACTTCTGCGTAAGCGGACTGCCGGAACGGAGAGAGGACCACGCCTTCTGCTGCGTTAATATGGGCCTGCACATGATTCGGGCCATCCGAGACGTGCGGTATAATAGACAGGTAGGTACTTGGGTACTCTTTGCCCAACTATGAATTTCGCGTCAAAACGCTCACAGTGTAATGACGGCTGCTTGTTACGTCATTATTTTGTAAACAAAGTAAAGCCAGTGTAGTAAATTATTTAAACTGTACCTACTTTTGGCACTTTCTTGAGCTTCAGAGGCGTTTACGTCACGCCCTTGACTTGGTTCGATTCGCGTTTCGCATAGCCGTATTTATTATTTTATTTTATGATCATAATAAGTTTGCTTTTATTATGAAATTAAGGAAACATTTTGGAGTTATTTTGACCTATTTTCATTTTATATCAATAATATAATGATGATATTTCCGAGCTAGTTGGAGAAACGTAATGGTTTCCAGGTGGACCTGGACATGCGGATAGGGATCCACAGCGGCACGGTGCTGTGTGGAGTGCTGGGCCTGCTGAAGTGGCAGTTCGATCTGTGGTCGCATGACGTCACCGTCGCCAATCACATGGAGAGTGGCGGATTGCCGGGGTAAGGCACATTCGGTATCATATGACAATTAGGTTCGATTCGCGCTGCGGCTCAGATGTTTGTATGATCTGCCAATATTTGTTCCGGGTCTGGGTGTTGTGGTGCCATGGTACTCATAGTGCCTGATACCCATGACACAGGAAGTCCTAGTATGGGACCAGGATTGTATGTGATTAAAACTAGACGAAACGATTATGTAGATTGCAGAAAATGCGAAGGTTATTTATTTACGTAAACTTGATTTATTTCTGCTAAATTTTTGATTACTTGACAAGCTGATCATTGTATTGGGGATCTTCAATGATCAATGATTTTAATAATTATAATAAAAATTACGGGATTACCGTCATGTGGGATGTGAATTCAACGATAATCGTCCCGATAGTCGTTTCAGTGAATGGACTGATGGCGAGGAGCCTCGACCAATACCTTAAGAGATTCTCGCTAAATAGTTGGATCAAGGGTCAGATAGGAGGCAGTACTCCTGGACTCTGCACGCATAGTCAGGAGGTTCCTCTCTCTGCAGAACTTGGGCTCTACTCTCTCTTGGGCTTTGCTCCGCGGTCGGTGGTTTCCCGTTTTGATATATATATATATATATATATATATATATATATCTATGTACAACGCCTACTTTGGGGACAATATTTAGAGCGCAAGCATAGTTTGAGGACATTTGTATAGTTTGGGGACAGGTCTCAAAGTATCCATGATAAACAACGTTTACTTTGGGGTCAGTGTCTGTTTTTATACATTTTTTTATGCAATGTTTACTTTGAAGCCCAAAGTTTTATATGGATTTTATATGCTACGGTTTTATACGCTGTATACTAGTGTGCGTTGTCCCCAAACTGTTTTATACAATGTATATAAATAACGTTTTTTCGTTACCTAGTACGAAAAAATAGTAGTAGGTATTCAAAGCTCAGGGTACATACATACATACATAGACACACGCCTTTTTCCCCGAAGGGGTAGGCAGAGCCACAATAGGCCTCTTTTCACAGTGGGTTGCACCATCGTGGAATATAGACGTGACAAGTGGTGAGCTCATCGCCGCCATTGCTTCCCACGACTGACTCAGCTAACGCTTCCTTTCAGTAATAACACATTCCATAATAAGCTACCAGCCAGGACAAATCTTATACCAACGAATCTTATCAACAAGTCCGGGTAATCCCTTAGTTCCCCTTAGTATCCCTTTGCTGTGGTGTGTCCGGCCTAAGAATAGACCCCTCCGTCTCCTCCCGTGGATGTCGTAAAAGCCGAAAGCTCAGGGTAAACCTAGAGTTATCTAAATCTCGCGGGAAACAGGATCATAACAACAAAACATAAAAATATACCTAAATGTTAATTATTACCTATTGATTTAGATACAGTAAAAGGTTTTTTTTTCTACGTGTAATTTTTTTGTTTAAACAATCAAACATAAATTGATTTTTTTGTTGTGGTTGTTTGTTTGTTTTTAATTGTTTGTTTAGAAGAAGCTTCTTCTCGACATCTGATTGAGCTGACAATTAGTTCCGATGAAAATACAATATACCGGTAATGCTTTTTAGGCGTAGCCAAATGGCCAACTTTATATACCTGGGCTCCAGCATCTCTAACACCGGCTCATGTCAGCTTGAAGTTCGATGAAGGGTTGGGATGGCCAAGAACGCAATGAGTCAGCTGGGGGGAATATGGAAGGATAGGAGAATCACCAATAGGATTAAAATTAGGCTTATCTGGAACCTAGTCTTTTCTATATTCCAATACGGTGCAGAAACTGGACTCTCAAAGCAAAGGATCGCAGACGTGTTGACGCTTTCGAGATGTGGTGTTGAAGACGGATGCTGCGAATCCCCTGGACAGCCCGTAGGACGAACGTATCAATACTCAAGGAACTCAAGATAACTACTAGGCTTTCTTCCATCTGCCTCCAGCGAGTCCTTATATAGCCATATATAGCACGGTCATATAGCACGGAAAGGCAGTGACAACTTAGAGAAACTGATTATTACGGGAAAAATTCAGGGGAAGAGGCCACGAGGCCGTAGCTCATTACGTTGGTCAGACCAGATCCGCACCACTCTCGATTCGAAATTCCACGAATATTGCAGCTCGCTGACTACAGATCTCATTGGCGCAACATCGTCCGGCAGAAGGTGATCCATGGAGGTCACGACCCACAGCATTGAGGAATACGACGCGAGGAGGAGGAGCCAAATGGCAAAAAACGGAACCCTTATGGATTCATCATGTCCGTCTGTCTGTCTATCCGTATAGACAAGTGGCTGTGACATACACGGGTATGTCACAGCCACTTTTTTCCTAAACTATCAGAGCTATGGTGTTGAAACTTGGTAAGTAGAGATGTATTCTGTGAACCGCGTTAAGATATTCACACAAAATTAGAAAAAAAAACAATATTTTTTGGGGTTCCCCATACTTAGAACTGAAACTCAAAATATATTTATCCATCAAACCCATACGTGTAGGTTATCTATGGATATAACTTTTGAAACTATCATGGTTATGTACATAACCATGGTAGTGGTGTAACGATGGTAGTGGTATCGTTCGTAATAAAAGAGTGAGAAAGAGGGTAGATCGATATATCTGCCAATAACATCTACTCGCAAAGACTTTAGTCAGTTCTCCCGTGATCATGGCGCATGCAACTGTGCCGAAATATCGGGAACATATAAAACTCAAAAATCATGGTAAATATCCCGTTTCTAGTGAAAATTATCTATGGATAGGTCTTCAAAAACTATATTGAGGTTTCTAATAATTTTTTTACCTAAACTGAATAATTTGTGCGAGAGACACTTCCAGTGGTAAAATGTGCGCCCCCCCCCCCCCCCCCCCCCACCCGTAACTTCTAAAATAAGAGAATGATAAAACTAAAAAAAAAATGATGTAGGTACTTCCTTGTAAACTTCCACCGAAAATTGGTTTGAACGAGATCTAGGTAAGTAGTTTTTTTTAATACGTCATAAATCGTAAACCATCCAAGAACTTTTATATTATGTTAAGTACTTGCTGCTACGGAACCCTTCATGGGCGAGTCTGACTCGCACTTGTCCGCTTTTTCTAATTGGTTACCCAACATGCTTAAAACTTATTGTTTTGCCTCCATGCCTCAAAGCTAGTTTTGACGCCGGCATCAAATTATTTTCTACATACATACATACATAGACACACGCCTCTTTCCCCGAAGGAGTAGGCAGAGCCTCAATGGGCCTCTTTTCACTGTGGGTTGCACCATCGTGGGATATAGACGTGACAAGTGGTGAGCTCATCGCCGCCATTGCTTCCCACGACTGACTCACCTAACACTTTCTTCCAGTAATAACACATTCTACAATTATCCAGCAACCAGGACATATCTTATACCAACGAATCTTATCAACAAGTCCGGGTAATCCCTTAGTCGGCTTTTACGACATCCACGGGAGGAGACGGAGGGGTCTATTCTTAGGCCGGACACACCACGGCTATATATATGGTGATAAGTAGGTTTTCTCGAAACTCGTGGTCTGAGTATTTCACTTATTTAGGTAGGTACCTACCTCACCTACTTAATTGAGTAGGTAGGTAGTAGGTAGATTTTAGTTCGCACTTTGAAGACGGTTATATTTTAGTTCAAAATAATAAGAGAGTTCAGATTAATAATAAGAAAGTGATATGCGGTATGAGGCGATTTGTCGAAGAACCAAGAGAGAGAGAGGAGAGAGACAAAATAAAGAGAGAGAGGAATAAGCAAGTTGAAGTAGCAAAGCGCATTCGCAGAACTGCTACTCTCGACGGACATAAGATATATGAAAAAGGTCGCGGGAAGTCGGTGGATGGAGGCAGCTCAAGACCGTTTCTCATGGCATTCTATGACGGATTCCTCATGCCCAGCGTTGAAGTAGGTACCCTAGCTATACCTAATCACCACGCTTGGCAGGCGGATTGGTGATCGCTGTCATAGATAAATAAACAATTAAATAGGTAGGTACTTAGGTAGGTATTTATCTGTCGCAGAACAAATTGGTAGGTAGGTACCTACCTACTTATTGATACCTAGTGGTTAGTGGCTGCCCGCAACTTCGCTCGCGTTTTACCAGGATTAAAAGTAGCCTATAGCTCAATCTAGGTCGTACCTACGTGCTATATGTATGAAGAATTGAAGATAAGTACCTATTTCGAAAGTTTTCTGCGAGCACCTGTAAATCAGGGAGTTGTTGAGATATCAGGGTCCAAGAGTTTATAAGACAGCAGGGACATGGGTAGGTACCTACCTAGTGATTATACCTATACCTACATACATACATAAAAGTAAAGTAAAGTAATCGTTTATTATCTTAAACAGTGTGGAACATTTCTTGACAGTTAAATGTGTATTGTAACAAAAAATATAAAATTACCATAGGTTAGGCTCTATCCCCACACTAGGTCTGTAAAGCCTGTAAGGTGGGGTAACATGTCCTCAGACTATGCCTTGAGACGGTTAAAGCATAGTTTGAGGACATTCTACTTAGGTACCTACCTACTTACCTACCCCTGATTTAATGTGGCATATTATTAGGTAGATTTAATATAGGTAAAGATATCCTCAATCGCGCCCATGGATGGCCCGGGGCGGTTCCGGCCGTCGCGTCGTCGCCACAGGCCAATAAGAGATACCTACTTACCTACTTATGCATGTCGTAATCCAATACGCCAATGCGCACACCAGTGTTGCCAGCTGCCCTTTTCGGGCTCGATCTAGCACATTTTACTGTAGGTGAACTTGTTTTTTGATGATTTAGCCCGGATAGTGAAATCTAGTCCTTTTCCTTATGCGATACGAAACTTTACACCGCGCTTACAACCAAGTTTACACACCACTACTCTTAACTAAAATAGAAAAAAAAATGCTGGAGAGTTCACACAACATTTTCTAGCCCCAAGCTAAGCAGAGCTTGTGTTATGGGTACCGGATAACTCATATACTTAATACAATACATTACATATATAGTAATTTTTTAATATACATAGTAAGAAACCGTAATCTTAAAACAGCCAGTTGAGGTACCGAGAAAGGAAACACATCAATGCGAAATCTAAGGGAGAGTAATGGTGTGAAGCAGGGTTATAGGTCGATAATATTAAATATTTGTACAGAGTTTTATAAACAGCTTTACTCAAATAATACGGGTATAACTCCCCGATGGGCCACAACCGCTTACTCATGCCCAGAAAACAGAGTGTATAACTGGTTTAGAAGTACATCAAGCACTCCTGAGCATGAAATACAGCAGAAGCCCCGGTCATGATAGCATTACGACCGAAGCTCTGAAGATTGGCGAGCAAGCCCTTCTCCCCCACGTAACAAACTTATTTAACTTTATATTAAACAAGCCCGGAACATTACCGAAAGATATCTGTTATTCAAACATAATTCTACTTCACAAAAAAGGAGACAAGTCGGACATAGGAAACTATAGACCTATCAGCCTTGTTTCACACCTTTACAAAACCTTCATAAAAGTTATAGAAAATCGAATCTCGAGTCGACTAGATCTGCACCAGCCAGCAGAGCAGGCCGGCTTCCGACGAGGACTTAGTACCACTGACCACCTTCAAGCAATAGACCATTTTTATTTTTGTTTTATGTCTCATATTTTGTGCACTGTCTCCGTCATTTTCAATCCGTGGCGCGATAGCACTGGTGACCTACTTCAAACCTACTTCAGGTACCAGTCTCTCACAAAATAATAATCACAAAATAACAATTAATTGATGTAACATAATTAAAAAAAAACAAATTTATCAAGAAACCTCTGTGAGAGAAAATTAATGCTTTATTATTATTTTTTCTGTGTAGTCAATGTTAATGTAATTATTTTGTTATGTACCTTCAGTTTATATTTATTTGTTTATTTTTTGCTTTGTAATTGTAATTATTGCAATTGCAAATTGTTAATGCTCATTTAATTATTAGAGCTATTCGAGACTTTCATACACTTTGTATACCTACCTACCTTTATTATTGTATTCTGGAGTTTCGACACGAAAATCAGCTTTATGAATTAATTGTATTATTGTACTACTATCCCTTTACTGTACAATCCCCATACTAGGCATTTCTAGCTTGTCCAACTGCCCCTTTCCAAAAACCAAGGACAACCCCCGTACTAGGCATATCTAGCTTGTCCAACTGCCCCTTTCCAAAAACCAAGGCGGCAACACTGCCGTACTATCGATAGCTCACTCATTCGTAAATTTTTAGTTTGTTACGGTTCCAACTAGGGATTGCAAATATTTCATATTTTTGGTTTTCGAATATTCGAATATTTTTCAGCCCTATTCGAATATTTCAGAAAAATAAAGTATTTATATAACTTGTCACATTTTTATTGCCTTACAAACAAGTAATGTATTTTTATGTACCTAAGTAGGCCTAACATATACCAACATATACCAACATTTATACATGTTTTTTTTTATGTTTTACTTAAAGTTAACATAACCACTAAACTTAACCAGACTTTCGCAGAAAATATTTTTTTACAAATAAATTCATATAAACATAATTATATTTTAAAAAACTATCAAATTGTTTTGAGTTTTATATTCTTAACCAAAACAATGCATCCTTTGAAGGTAGTTGAAACTAAACAATACAAGTAATCATAATGTTCATGAAATAAAACATACTAAATTCTTAAAACATCAAACAATATGTTAATAAACTTTCTACAACAAAGTAGGTAAAAGTAAAAAAAATATAGTACAGATATTGTAGGTACTATCAATTTCTTAATAGTACAATCATTCTTCTAACTAAAAGTAAATAGCAGACAAGTGCGATTTGGACTCGCCCATGAAGGGTTACGTAGCAGCAAGTAACATAATCTATTAGTTCTTGGATGGTTTACGATTTATGACGTATTAAAAAAACTACTTACTTATCTCGTTCAAACCAATTTTCGGTGGAAGTTTACATGGTTCACAGAATACATCTACTTACCAAGTTTCAACAGCATAGCTCTTATAGTTTCGGAAAAAAGTGGCTGTGACATACACGGACAGACAGACATACAGACATGGCGAATCCATAAGCGTTCTGTTTTTTGGCAATTGGCTACGGAACCCTAAAAACGAGATCAAAATTACAATTTGCATGACTTCCATCTCAAGTCCTTAAGAACAAGTTCCATACTGCATACTTGTCCAGCGTAGGTTTTGTCAACTATTATATATTCAGTGGTTTTGTGTACTCTTTATGAAAATAAATTTGTTTTGATATATGGTCAACTGAACTACAACCTGTAAAAACACGCATTTGGTTATCAGTCAGTGCATGTTGAAGTGAAGTAATACACTTTACACGTTCAATAAGTAAATCCCGATTTAGTTAAGAAACATAGCAGAGATCTATTATAGTACGTATGATATCGTTCTGGATGTTATGGATAATAAGTATTCTCGCGTAATATCCATACCTACTAGGTATTTACTAACAAACTACCTGCTAATTATTTAAAAAAATATATTAAAGTAGGATAATTTTAGGATAATTATAAACTCAATTTCATTTTAGTGTTATATTAGTTATTGTTGCAGCATCGGTTAACAAATGTATACTTACATTGAATCGGTAATCCTTAAACACTTATGTATAAAGAGTACTCGCTATGTATCGAAGTGGAACAGATTAGGCCGTTCACCCACGTTCTACTAATTTGTGTGCGTCCGTCTTATAAAATGTGATAAATTTTTAAAATGTAACAGTTTTCGATGTACCTTTGGTTTTTATTCAACTGCCACCTTAGATAGGTAGAAGTAAAATCAGGGGTCATACGGTACAACGCCGAGTTCGTAATCTACAAAATAATGCTGTAATTTTATTGCTGTGGTAATATTCGAAATTTTTATAAATTACTATTCAAATATGAATTTCAAACGGATATTTTAATAATTCGAATAGGTATTCGATTGCAATCCCTAGTTCCAACCGTCCGTCCATCCCGCCGTTAAAATATTTATGTTCTGTGGTCTTCGGCGTAGCTCCGTCCGTTCTTACTTTCCGTCTGTCCTTCCATCGGTTCGGTCGGGTCTGTTGTTTGTTTTGTTACTGTTAATTGCGAATTTTCCTGGTACCTACAATTATAGTAATTTTTGGATCTTATCCGTGTTGGTTTTACAAAGACTAATTACTGTAGGTACCCTAGTAGTAGTGCCTAGTCCCTAAGAGTCTACTATTATTAGATCTACTAAGTACTTAACGTGTGGATTTTTCTGTGATGCCTCGTGCCTCCTGCCTGCATTACCTACTAGGTATATATTTTGTGCCTGCATCCTATGATGCCTTTTCTGGAAAATACAAAGTAGGTAAACTACCTACCTACATAGTTCGGTAAGTACCTACATAAAACCTACTGACTAATTATTATACTAGTAACCTATCTAACTACCTATTATAAGTACTAGGTACCTATAGTACGCGTCAAGTAAAAAGAACGCTGGCGCAGGCACATGAAACTTTTCATCTTTATGTCTCAGGGTGGCGGGCGCAGTGCAATGCCACATAGGGCGCGTCCTAGGTGGACGTGACCTATGAGGTAATGCACTGTTCATAGGCAGAGGTTACCACTTAACATCAGGTGGGCCATTCATTCAGCTTGTTCCGTCATTCAAGTACCTACCTAGTACGCGTTCCAGCGTTCTTTTTACATGACGCGCACTATACCTACCTACCTAAACTAAGTTAGTATTTAGGTACTTATCTAAGGCCCGTAATATCAAATAGCAGTTTAATCTGTAAATGTTAGTTGCATCCTTCAGTCCATTGACAAAAATAGTCGGTTTAGAATCATGGGTTAAACTGATATTGTTATTACGGGCCCTAATAACTATTGATCAGCATATTATGTACCTACCAACTAGTAGGTAAAATATTTTTTCTCACTGGTTTTCTCACGGTGTTTTCTTTTACCGTTTTGAGCATACTACTAGGTACCTACGTACCTACAAGAATTTCAAGTGGAAAAATCCGTCGGTGCACGCACGGCTGGGATTGAGGTAGCAAGTCGGGATGTAGGTAGGCATATACCGACTTCCAATCCGAAGGTGGCGATGCGATGGCAGGCACTGACATTGTGAACGTAGCAGTAATAAGGAGTGAGGAAAAAATAAATTTTAGACAAAAAGAATACCTAACGTTTTTTTTGCCTATCGTGTAGCGTTTCTCTTAGCAATCAATTAACTTTGAAGGAAAAGTTGCGGAACCCCCCACTTTTCGAGAAAAAAAAGAACATTTTGAGGTTAAGTATGGAATTTATAAAAAAGGGATCACCACGTGAGCTGCGAGCGAGCCGAATGAGTTAGGGGAGGAGTGGGAGGCAGAGGGAGACCTCTGCCCTATAGGTGGGGAAATGTAGAAACTCATAGTTTTAGAGAAAAAAAATAAAGAAAGTGTTTAGGTTCGGTTAGAATATGATCAGCACGTGAGCTGCGAGCGAGCCGAAGGCGAGCGTGGCCCGGTAGGGCCCGCAGCGAACCAGAACCAACATTTGCACGCCAATACCCAATAGCCTTTTTAATATCCTATCTACCTTAACTTGAACGGCCAACAGTATCTTAACTATGTATCTACAGTATTTAAGTATTTTACAGTATTTTGCGAGGTTTCTGCAACTCCCACTCACGGGTGGTGTTTTACACCACCCCCCTTAAATCGATGGCAAGTAAAGTAAATTCCTACATAAAAAAGCCCCTTTTTTTATAAATTCCATACTTAACCTCAAAATGTTCTTTATTTTTTTTTCTCGAAAAGTGGGGGTTCTGCAAATTTTACTTAAAAGGGGGTGTTTTACCCCTCCCCCCACCCCTTCCCCTCCCAAAAATCGACGGTCGGTAAAGTAAATTCCTACCCATTTTCCTACCTACGACGAAAAGCAACTGGATACGTTGCGCATATAAAAACTAGTCTATTTTTGTCGAAAATTTGCCTGTCCTTTACGTAAAATAGCATGGGTGAAAA
Source organism: Operophtera brumata (assembly GCA_932527175.1). Lineage (NCBI taxonomy): Eukaryota > Metazoa > Arthropoda > Insecta > Lepidoptera > Geometridae > Operophtera > Operophtera brumata. The sequence continues at coordinate 1,079,289 of OW052233.1, read as the reverse complement.
AGCCTTAGAAGTTAATATAGGTACAGTAGCATTTGTAGGGATTTTAATTCAATACAAGACCTTTATTATAAACATAAATACATTATGTAGGTACCTATGTGTATAATAATAATTATTCTTATGTTGTATTTTCAGAAAAATGTTTTCTTTGGTAAAATCTGACAACGACGAGCTCCTAGTAGTGCCCACAAAACGTATTAAAATTGGAAAAAAACAAAAAATGCACAGTAAACTGCAAAGGCTCGAAATATGGTGCAGTGCTACTGAAATCACATGGTAAGACATTTCCTTGGTAGGTGGTTACGCCATCTATTGGTGTCAGGTGTTATATTAAAACTGCTTTCCAATCATTCTTCCCTCCCAATACCGCTACCCGCTACACGCAGTGCGCAGATTGAACTGAACGGGTAGCAAGCAACGCTCGCTCGCGACCTACGCTAATACCGCAAGGACTCCGAGTGTGTCCTAACATTACGCAGTGAAGTGCTTATTAATTGTGCCCAAGGACATTGCGTCCTTAAAACAACCATCGTGATGGGAGCCCCCTTAAATATTTGTTTTATTTAATTTAATTACTTATTTTTAAAGTGAATATATAACTAAATATTCTGTGAATATTTCAAGGGTCTATCTGTTCCCGTTTTTTTTATACCACTTTAGATGACGGAACAAGCAGATGGCCCACCTGATGTTAAGTGATACCCTCTGCCTATGAACAGTGTATTATCTCATAGGTCACGTCCACCTAGGACGCACCCTATGTGGCACTGCACTGCGCCCGTCATCCTGAGACATAAAGATGGAAAGTCTCATGTGCCAGTAATTTCATCGGCACCCAACCCTTCAAAATAAAACACAGTAATGCGAGCACTACTGCTTTGCTGCAGAAATAGGTATGGTGGTAGTACTTCCCCGGACGAACTCTTTCACAAAAAAGCTCTACTACTAACAAAACAAAACAGTTTTCAATATCAAACAAAAACGAGTCGTCCACGTCCGATAATATGTTTCAGGCTTTATGGTTCACGGTCACAGTGTTGTCGAGTTTTTTAACTGTAACTGTTTAAACTATATTTCCAGATTCGAAAGAGGTATTACACAAAAAAATTGGAAAATAAAATGTGGCAAAAAAGTTCGAGACCCAAACAAAAAAACAGAAACACAGTATCTCAAAAACAACAAAAAATGATCTTCGCAGAATAGAGCTCGGAGATACTCTTGATATTAAGAAAGCCCAACACAGTTCGGGTGTTCAAATAATATGCAACAAAGAAGTCGTTATAAAGAATAAAAATGAAAACTTCAATCCCAGTACTTCACTGTCTGAGTTAACACCAATTGATCCTGATATGGAAGCAAAGGTATGTGCTGCTCTCGTTGAGTTTACACACGTTAACCCTGAACTGGAAGCACAGATATCTGCTGCCCTCGTTGAGTTTACAACGGTTGACCCTGAAATGGAACCAAAGATATATGCTGATCGAGCCGACATAGCACCAGTTGGCCCTGAAATGGAACCAAAGATATATGCTGCTCGAGCCGACTTAGCACCAGTTGGCCCTGAAATGGAACCAAAGATATATGCTGCTCACGCCAAGTTCACACCAGTTGACCCTGAAATGGAACCAAAGATATATGCTGCTCACGCTAAGTTCACACCAGTTGACCCTGAAATGGAACCAAAGATATATGCTGCTCACGCCAAGTTCACACCAGTTGACCCTGAAACGGAACCAAAGATATATGCTGCTCACGCCAAGTTCACACCAGTTGACCCTGAAACGGAACCAAAGATATATGCTGCTCACGCCAAGTTCACACCAGTTGACCCTGAAATGGAACCAAAGATATATGCTGCTCACGCCAAGTTCACACCAGTTGACCCTGAAATGGAACCAAAGATATATGCTGCTCACGCCAAGTTCACACCAGTTGACCCTGAAATGGAACCAAAGATATATGCTGCTCACGCCAAGTTCACACCAGTGGACCCTGAAATGGAACCAAAGATATATGCTGCTCACGCCAAGTTCACACCAGTTGACCCTGAAATGGAACCAAAGATATATGCTGCTCACGCCAAGTTCACACCAGTTGACCCTGAAATGGAACCAAAGATATATGCTGCTCACGCCAAGTTTACCAAGTTTACTGCTTACATAGTCTTCTGCAGAATTTTTACTTATCACTTGTAGTCTACATGTAATAAGTATACCTGTGTTGTGTTCTGGTTGAGTCTTATGAATATAATTTCCAACCAGACCCCCCCCATAACTCCCGACGCAAAAACGACGGGGTGTTATAATTTTGACGTGTGTGTGTGTGTGTGTGTGTGTGTGTGTGTGTGTGTGTGTGTGTGTATCTGTCTGTGGCATCGTAGCTCCCGAATGGATGAACCGATTCCGTTTTTTTTTGTTAGAAAGGTGTTTATGTAGGGAGTTTTCTTAGCTATGTTTGATCACAAGTAATTAATTTTGTAAAAATTAAAAAAAACCCCAACGCTGAACGGCTGTTCCGATTTTGATCAAACAAAGCTAAGAACACTCCCGACAAATACACCTTTCAAACAAACAAAAAAACTAAATCGGTTCATCCATTCGGGAGCTACGATGGGACGGACAGACATACACACACACACACAGACACGTCAAACTTATAACACCCCTTCCTTTTTCGTCGGGGGTTAAAAATCGGCTCAGCCGTTTCATTGCGTTGAGGGGTTTCTTTTTTTAAATTAATTACTTGTTGCGTATTGTTTCAATTTTTTTTTTTTTTTTTTTTTTATTATTTCCTTTCGGTAGTGTTGTAAACTTTTGAACTTCTGTTTCAGAACTATGTATAAGTTCTAGATGTCTTGCAAATTTGCTTTGAAGTTTTTTACAAAATGGGCAACAGTATTTCTTTGTTGTTCTTTTATCAGAGATCTTTGACTATTGAACAATCATTTTCATTTTTGTGTTTTGTACTGGAATGTAGAACATTCATTAAACATCTGTAACAAACTTATTGCCTGTGTTACTATGTATCTTCTTAGTACTATACATCTAAGTATTTGACTTTTTAGTACCTGAGTAAGTTCATTGTTCATGCTTAATTTAATTACTTACTTGACGTTTTTCCTATTGAATTTATAAACTAAAAATATACTAAGTTTGTTCTGGGATTACTGAATTAAAAGTTAATGATACAAGTACTGTATTAGTTTTATTTTGTATGATTAGGAAAACAAGCATGTCAGTTAGTCAGTGAGTGGTAATCGAGCTTTATATGATATATAATAGATAAAATAAAAAAAATGGTTTCTTACATAGTAGGTATGAAGAGTAGGTACCTGTCCCCTAACTATGCAAAACTTACCTTTTTTTAACTTCTTGTGATTGACGGATCAAGCAGATGGCCCATCTGATGTTAAGCGCTAACCTCTGCCTTTAACAATGCATTACCACCCAGGACGCACCCTATGTGGCATTGCACTGCGCCCGCCACCCAGAGACATAAAGATGAAAAGTCTCATGTGCCTGTAATTTCACCGGCAACCAAACCGGAACACAGCAATGCGAGCACTACTTGCTTTGCGGCAGAAATAGGTATGGTGGTAGTACTTCCACGGACGAGCTCTTTCACTAAAAAGCTCTACTACTACTAAACCTACTACCTACCTACTCAAACTATACTTGCGCTACAAATATAATATTGTTCCCAAAGTAAACGTTGAATGTAGGTACATATACGATGTAGATTATGCAAGCTCTGTCTTTGGTAAATCGAAAGGGGGGCATTGCACTGCGCCCGCCACCCAGAGACATAAAGATGAAAAGTCTCATGTGCCTGTAATTTCACCGGCAACCAAACCGGAACACAGCAATGCGAGCACTACTTGCTTTGCGGCAGAAATAGGTATGGTGGTAGTACTTCCACGGACGAGCTCTTTCACTAAAAAGCTCTACTACTACTAAACCTACTACCTACCTACTCAAACTATACTTGCGCTACAAATATAATATTGTTCCCAAAGTAAACGTTGAATGTAGGTACATATACGATGTAGATTATGCAAGCTCTGTCTTTGGTAAATCGAAAGGGGGGCATTGCACTGCGCCCGCCACCCAGAGACATAAAGATGGAAAGTCTCATGTGCCTGTAATTTCACCGGCAACCAAACCGGAACACAGCAATGCGAGCACTACTTGCTTTGCGGCAGAAATAGGTATGGTGGTAGTACTTCCACGGACGAGCTCTTTCACTAAAAAGCTCTACTACTACTAAACCTACTACCTACCTACTCAAACTATACTTGCGCTACAAATATAATATTGTTCCCAAAGTAAACGTTGAATGTAGGTACATATACGATGTAGATTATGCAAGCTCTGTCTTTGGTAAATCGAAAGGGGGGCATTCCTCTATTACGTCGTCCGGTTTGTACCTACATACCTAAATACTTAAAGGAAAACTCTGAAATCAGACCAGACTTCAGCGCCTGACTGATACGGGACAGCAGCGGCATCAGTAAATTTTAATTATGAAACAAATGTACGCTAAACCATACTATCGGGAGCGGTGGGAGGGATGTGGGAGTATTAAGGTGAAGGACAACCGTGACCTTGACTTTTTTTTTACAAAAAATGTACGCCAAACCATACTGTCGGAAGCGGGGGGGGACCACGTGGGACCAAATATACCTAATAACTACTCATTTTCTAGTCTCTCAAGCAGTGTATTCACGTACAGGTTGAAAATTAAGGGTGTACTTAACCCCCCTCCCCCCGAGGGGTGGCTCACCCCGCATTCCAACCTGTATGCGTCCGACAACTTTTCATCTTTATGCCTCAGGGTGGCGGGCGCAGTGCAATGTCTCATAGGATGCGTCCTAGGTGGAAGTGACCTATGAGGCAATGCATTGTTCAAGGCAGTAGTTACCGCTTAACATGGTGGGCCATCTACTACTTCCGCCATGGACAAAGCTAAAAAAAACGTCGTAGGAAGCCATCGCGTGCATTCGCGAGGTCTCAGTTCGGGGCGAACCACTAGTTATATAGGTCGCGAGTGCCTCACTTGTCGGATTGTTGGTATGATAGCATTACAACAATATTTATGACGACCTCTGTGGCGCGGCGGGCGAAGCTTGGCCTGCGACACAGGAGGTTGCGGGTTAGATTCCCGCTTCGGAACAAATATTTGTGCGATCGCAGATATTTGTTCAGGGTGTTCTGGGTATTTTCTATTGTATAATAAAAAATATCTTTCTATGTAATATATTGTATTAAGTATATCAGTTATCTAGTACCCATAACACAAGCTCTGCTTAGCTTGGGGCTAGATAATGTTGTGTGAACTGTCCAGCACTATTTAATTATTTATTTATTTATCAAGTAGGTACGTATACCTACATAGACTCATAGTTCAGTGGGGTAGGTCTGGTATAAGGAAAATATATGCTACCTCCTATGATGATATTTTCATTTATATGATCCATTTTCCAAAGTTATAGCAGTTTTAGTATACAAAGCATCTATTGAAACTTCATATATGTAACGTGTAGTGTGAGGTCTATGTCCTCAAACTAATCGTTGAATCCAATTACCACTCACACATATTAATTTCCCCTCCATATCTACGGGGAAACGGAAAATAGCGTAACTAGAGAAAATGCATACAAATATGTGATGATAATGAAATAATTATGTTCAATTCATTGGCATTTTGGGCACTTACCTGAGCAACGCCTTTTTTGAAGTCTTGTCCCCATAACAAACTTTAGATACGAATAATTACATATGTGTGAGTGGTAATTGGATTCAACGATTAGTTTGAGGACATGTACCTCACACTACACGTTACATATATGAAGTTTCAATACATGCTTTGTATACTAAAACTGCTATAACTTTGGAAAATGGATCATATAAATGAAAATATCATCATCCCCTAACGTGGGGGGTTGTAGGCTTTAAATTTACCACCCCTAATTATCAAGTCCCAAATCATGCCTTGTACATAGATATATATATATATATATATATATATATATTTCTGTCTATAATGTTTTTATTTTGTAATGATTTTTAAAATAAATCTGTGTTATAACAATTAATAAATCATATTTTTTTATTTTTATTTATATTTGCATTTTTCCAAAAGTGTGAACTACACTTTAAAAATACAACATTGATCATCAATTTATTGTCATCTAACTAATTTTACAGACGAGTCCACATATCAGAGGCCACCCTGGAGTGCCTCGCCGGAGCCTTCGAGGTGGAGCCTGGCGAGGGCACCTCCCGGGACCCCTACATCAAGGAGCATGAGATCAAAACACACCTCATCAAGACCACGGAGGAGCCTAGACGGATCAAGCAGAGGTCTAAGCCAGTGTAAGCATAATTAAACATTTTACTATATTTCAGCTATATAATTAATTTATTTGTTTATTTATTATGGAACATAACAAGAATTGACATGGTTGGTTGCATGCAATTCCAAATATAGATGAAGAGATCGTGCGCAAAACATTTTGCATAAACATAATTCAAATAGACGACATAATGACGACGGAGAGGGTACCAGCCGATAATGGAAGACAATCATTATCATCAATAGATAGTTACCCAATTTTCTGTACCCAAGTGAAATCATTACTGGTCAGCAAAACAATTTATAATGTAAAAGATTTTTTTAATAATAATTACAAAGATTTTAAATTGACTGTAGACAATACTAATTATTGTCAAAATATTATGTTTTAATTCTAAATACCTACTTATTTTTGTCAATTTTATCTTTAGTTTGTAAACTTGTTTGCTTTAACTTGTCTTTATTTATATACTTTACGACGTGGCCCTTTTACAGCCTAATGTTAAAATTTATTAATTTAATTTTAGATTAGAATTATCTTAAATGATTAAAATTAATAGCATATTCAAGGATAATTATACATCTTATGACATAAATCACGATATATTATGTAAACAAGTGTTTGACGAGTCGTTGTATTTGTGGCGCTCTTTTAGTTTAAACTAAAATGTTGTGTAGCTCATACTTTGGGACAATAAACAATTTCATATCATTTCATTTTCAATACAACATGACAATACTTACAATCAAAGGTTAAACAAGACGTTAAAAAGATTACAATAATTAGATATTTTTTAATGCCACTGGGCCTCTTAGCTATCAACTTATTTCGTCCAGTAGTTTCGGATAAAATAGGTTGTGACAGACGGACAGACACGAGAGTGATCTATAGGAATGGTTCTGTCTGCTGGTGTCTTTTGAGGAATGGAAACCAAAAAATCATAATCCTCCCAATCCAATTACATAACCCTTTAGAGCAGCATCCTTAGATTTTCTCAGGCAACTAAACTTCTTCCTGACCACCTTCGTGCCTTTTCATTCACAGAAACCGTATATCGCAGCAAGTACCATGCGACACCCCGCGAAGACCCAGCAGCAGCACAGAAGACGACATGACCACTAACTGGACTCCTGAGATGCCTTTTCAGAACGTGAGTGACATTTTACTTGAGTGTGAACAAAATAAATTAGGATCTTTATTTTATTTAATAACCGTTGGCCACGTGGACAACGGAAATAGACCGGATCTTTAACTATTCTTTAACGGAAAGTAAAGATAATCATAGCTGTAGGCTGGATTTAGTGGTCGATTGACGTATCAATGAAAACATACGATCGACTACAGTACAGCGCTGATGAATCATCATCGGTCGAGCTCGTCGGTCAACTGACACGCTAAGCGCGCGTTTAATACGACAATGACCGAACGACGAGCGCTGAAGGCACTCATCGTCGGCCGAGCACTAAATTTTAGCCAAAATTTCAAATAAAATACGTTATTTTGTTAATTTCCTGATTCCTAGATGCAAAATGAAACACCATACTAATTCTAATGTACAATTGCTGCTAAGACATGTGAGTACGAAATATACGACGTTCGACTGAGATGCACCAAACAGGTGTCGCTATGATACGTACCATCGTACGATGTACCAATAAATACTTGACGCTGGCACAGATAAAATAATACTAAACTAGACGCTGGATAAATTAACGAAACTATCCTCAGAGGCCATATTTTTTAAGAAGGAGAACTAACTAAGATTTGACGACACATTTAATCAATCTACAATTTACGAACAAACAAATATCTGTTCTGTTGGTACCGACCTTTGGAAGTATCCTATTGGTTTTCGGTTAGGTGTATCTTGAGTATCAATGTGAGAAAAAAATAAGAACTATGTATGTACCAATATATGTTGAAGATGATCCGTTTAAAGTAATTCCTAATTTTGTGTTTTTGTGTATAGCAGACAACGAACAGATGGCCCACTTGATGCCAGGTTAGTTGTCTGAAATTAGCTCACAAAACTTCTCTACTTTCAAACATTCATTTAGAACTTGCATTTCACTTAGCATAAAGCTAGCTATTTTACTGTTGGATAGCATAATTTTCACTAACTTCACATTTTTTACTCGTAGTGAATTTTGACAAAACATAGTGTGATTTTTTGCGCGCCACTGATTTTTTCTTTGTGATAGTCATGTTGAACTGATAACAGGATGCAGATTTCTGGTAGAGGCATAAAAGTAGAATAGGCTTGTAGTACGTAAAGATTGAAAGAAATTCAAACTAAAAAGCTATGTTTGATCAGTATTACTCGAGCAGTGCAGCCGGCGTGGTGAGCGCGCGACCTCGCCAGAAGTGGGAAGAAGAAGAGCAGGAGCTCGATGACGTCACATCACTATCCGAAGTCGAGGTATCAACTCTATTCCTAATCATATACCTATTATTTAAATATGCATGTCCAGCGTAGCCCTTAGAAATAAGATAATTTATGCGGACAGGCACAATCATCTAAGAAAAATTCAAAATCAGTCTCATTTAATTTTTCGTCTCTAGCACTTTATTTCCATTCTTTCTGCACCAATCTCATCTCAATCAATTCTCCTGTAAAAGGGAAACTATCCCTTGCAGGAGAACGACATCATCAACTCGATCGAGGTGAAGTCGAACCGACGCATGCGCAAGAACAACATGCAGGCGTGCACGCTGCGCTTCCGGAAGGCCTCCTTAGAGAAAACGTTCGCGGCTCTGGAAGAGAGGACCTTCAAGTCGAATGTGATGTGCTGTCTCATTCTTTGGATCTTCATTGTCACCGTGCAAACTGTCATGCACTGCAAGTAAGTTATCATACTAATTACGGGCTGTTTTGTCTGTTTCTCTCCTGTCTCATGTGGAATAGGTGAGACTCTGACAACAAAATAGCCAAGTAAGATTATTGAAAACGCCGTTACTTTTGATTGAATTACTTCTCTTTCTCATGGTAGTTGGAGGAAAAATAATAAGTGTGACAAGAACAAGAAAGATTCACACTTTCATAACATTAAGCGTTTGTAGTTCGTTTCGTTTCGTATGAGGTAGTGCTGGCCTCTGGTGTCAGAGTTCGTCAAGCCGCCCGAGGGCCTCTGACATAGCTTATCGACTGCTAAGTAATAATTAGTAGAATTAATTACTGCGTTTGTAGTAATTAATAAAAATGCAATGTCTTGCCGTATTCCAGCTGCACAAGGCTCATAATAGTGCTGAGCGTGATGACGGTGCCACTGCTGTTGTCCTTCATATTCGTGATGCTGGAGGAGTTCCCGGCGGTCATGCCGCGCTTGTTCAAGCTCTCTTCAGCTCTGAGCGGCACGAGGCTGAGGCGGGACGTCTACATTTGCTGCTTCGTCACTATCATGTCGATATCCAGGTAAACAAAACATCTAAAACTTAATAAGTATTATAGGGTAGTCTATTTCTCAAACTATTATTGTGATATGGGCTTGGGTATGGCAGAAGAAACATGAAAGTATAATAAATGCAGTGGAGATGAGAGCTTTTTGATGTATGTGTGCGCTACATAGATGAACAGTGCGTTAAGAGAGCATTTTGGAGTGAAAGAAAACGCAGTGACTAAAAATAATTGTGCTGTGTTGTGTCCAGCCTAAGAATATACCCCTCCGTCTCCTCCTGTGGATGTCGTAATACCTACTAAGGGACTACACGCCGATGGGCAGCAATAACCCCATTGCATTATAAGAATCAGCACACGGTTCCGATCACTAATATTATAAAGTCTTGTATTGTGTATAAATTCCTAGCTTCGAAGTCTTTTTTGGTCGAATAAAGTAAAATAAAACAAAATAAAAAATAACATGAATTAACTAAAATAGTCACCTAAATACCTTTATAACAGAGAATTTAAAAAAATTGGCTGAATATATAATCAAAGCCTAAATACAGATTCCCAGCCAATAAGTGCATGAGTTGGGCTTTCGAAATCTGAAGAGGGGAACCTCTCTCAGTTATTTTTTATAAACCCTGAAACTTTTTTCCAGCACAGCAAAGCTGTATGTATGTGAGTTTAACTCGGGAGTACAGAACAACAGCACTAATAGTACTCCAACGGAGAACATCACCAATAATACACAATGTGAAGAATGCCACAGTCCCGAATACGTGGTCTTCACCTGGATTCTCTGCCTCGTGGCTCTCACTTCTATCCTGAAGCTATACTATCTCATTAAGACCTTCTTAGCGACGATAAACTACATCATGTACTGTGCTCTACTGCTGAAGTACTACAATATACCTCTCAACACGAATGATAACTCGACGTAAGTAATAGGTGTTAAGATGTTTTTTTTTATTTGAGTGAATGACGGAGCAACTTTGCTTATCTAAATAAATAATAAATAAATAAATAATGCTGGACAGTTCACACAACATTGTCTAGCCCCAAGCTAAGCAGAGCTTGTGGTTATGGGTACTAGACAACTGATATACTTAATATAATATATTACATAGATAGATGTTTTTTATTATATATAGAAAACACCCAGAACACCTTGAACAAATATCTGCAGATCGCACAAATATTTGTTCCGAGGCGGGAATCGAACCCGCAACCTCCTGGGTCGCAGGCGAACGTTCGCCCGCCGCGTCACAGAGGTCGTCAAATGATGTTAAGCGGTAATCTCAGCCTTATAACAATGCATTAACTAAACTTATTACGTGCCATTGCATTAGGCACTAGTACTACTTACACGTGGTTCCTACGAAATTTTCTTCACGTTCTTCGAAACTTTCTACGAGACTTTCTTTAGAAATTTTCGGATTTGTTTGTTCGATGCTTTGCTTACTAGCTACCCTTGAGAGATTAAGAGTAGGTAATGAAGAATATAATGAAGATGAGAGAAACAATCAAAAAACACCGGAACAAAGAAGATCAGTAATCAAAATTGAACCTACTGAAAGAAGTTAATACCATTCAAGTTTCGATGTTTGTTTGTTACTCAATCACAAGCAGAACCAGTTTCAGTGAGGTCAGATAGGTTACCTGGATTAAGACATAAGCTGCTTTTTATCCCAGTAAGCGGCCTAAACTGCAGGCAGACACTAGTCTATACTACTGTCTATATTGTTTGTATTGGATAAACTCGAAAAAAACTTAACCGATTTCAAACAATATTTCACCTATATACAGTTACATCACGATATGTCAAAATACCGAAATGGCGGAGTCTAGCAAGAAAACAATAGCTGTAAGACAGTGACAGCGCTATTGCTCACTTGAACCCGGGAAAAGGTGAGGTATAGATTTTTGCCACTCGGAAGTAACTGACGTAAGCGACAAATGATAAAACTTCGTTTAGCTTCTAAAGTAGCAAATATAAAAATAAATTATCTATAATTAATGTGATTACCTACTGAATAATATAAAAAAATATGCTTAATACTTTCTCTAGTCGAAGGAGGGACCTAAAAAGGAAAGCTTAGAAGAGCCAATTTCAAAAATAAAGCTATCAAGAAAAGTTTCGCGAATCGTGTTTCTAGTCTATAATTTATTTAGATTACATCCTCAAGTAATTACTGTATTAACATCAAGTTGGTAACCTTTACTGATAGTGAGTGAGCATGTAACGAAACGACCCCAAATTTTTAACATAGCGTCTTAGCTTAATATAGGGTTTGGTTTATCAGCTTCCGCCAGCGGCTACGCTCGCGTTATGTCTAGTTAACAGTTTAGCGGATTTTGAGTAGATTTATATGTATAGATTTTGATTTTTGGTTTGCGTTTTTGGAGTTTGGATAGATGCTTAAGGTACAGAGGAAAGGGGACTATTTTTTTTTTTCATCACGCATGCGAAGGTGCTTGGAGGCTAGTATTTAATAAAATGTTATAGTTTTTAATGGCATGTTTATTTGCTGACAACCTCCGTGGCGTTGTGGGCGAGTAGCCAGCTGAGAAGCGAGAGGTGCGAGTTCAATTCCCGCTGCGGCACAAATGCTTGCAAGATCTGCAAATATTCGTTCCGGGGCTTTGTGTTGTGGTACCATTGTACTCGTAGTCCCTGACACACACAGGGGATCCTCGTTGGTGAGACTATGAATGTGACTGTGGGTTTTTTCTTAGTGCGTGGCAGAACCAGGCCAACGTCCCAATGTTGATCCTAATGACGATATTCCTCGTGGTGGTGATCTACCACGCGCGACTGGTGGAAGTGACGTCACGGCTCGACTTCCTCTGGAACCTGCAAGCCAGCCAGGACTTGAACTTGATGAAGGAGACGCAGAACACTAACGAACTTCTGCTCGAGCATATACTGCCGGACCACGTGGTCAATCACTTTCTCTACAGAAAGCTCTGTCCTAATGTAAGTATTTCTCAACGTACCTACTGTCGTATTACGTCTGTTATAACGTGATCGAGATTAGTGATCCCGAAAAGTAACAATAATCGTTTAGATTTATATTGCATTTGCTCAACAAATTATTTGCTAACACTGAATATAGCCGAATACTAATGTGCAAAAACTAAGCTCATTTAAAATAAATAAGGACCAACTTTAAAGTGCCCCCTAAAAAGATATTATTTAAGTACTATTTTTTAACTGGCACTTCATTAAATAGATGAAACAAACACAGATAACTTTAATATTTTTAAGTTGGCGCCAAATCTATGTTTGATAGATTTGAAAGAAAAGTCGTAATTTTTATTTAATTGCATTTTAATGTGTTTTTTCGTGTTATTTCGTGGATTCATTCTGCCATTTTTGAAAGAAAAGTTGTTATTTTTATTTAATTACATTTTAATGTGTTTTTTCGAGTTATTTCGTGTAATTTTAGTGGCATTTTAACCGGTGTAACTTGGCTAAATAGCACATGTGTGATGTAGTGAAATTTAAGTATATTGCGTGTCTTTTCGAAATGGTGGATTTTCCCCTGTAAAAACTCTGTTTTTCTGCCACTATTTAAACTGGGTTATGACTTGACGGAGACTCTTGACGACTTGACTATAAAAAATATAATTACGTATATCACTTGACATTGGCGAAATTGTTTGGAGCACTCCTCAGAAGCTTACTATAAGAAGAGAAGAGACAAGATATTGAATATGAACGGAATGGATTGCCTAGTTGACAACCTCCGTAGCGAAGCGGGCGAGTAGTCGAGTGAGAAGCGTGAGGTGCGGGATCGATTCCCGTAGAGGCGGTTCTGTGACTTTAAATTAACTTATTTGTATTCCATTGTATTTCAGGAGCTGTATTCGAAATGGCATGACGAGGTGGGCGTGATGTTCGCGGGAATACCTAACTTCCACGAGTTCTATTTCGAGCAGAAAGCCATCGACTGCATGCGCCTGCTCAACGAGATCATTTGTAATGTACCAACCGATCGACTTACGCTTTTATAATTAACCGCTTAATATACGCCGTAGCATAAATTACTACGCCGTAGCACAACAATCTACATCGTAGCTAAGGCTATTGTGACGTAGCACAATCTACTACGCCGTAGCTCAGACTACTAGGATATAGCATAATATACTACTCGTACGTTGCAGCCCAAATGACTAGTTTTAGTATAAATTGCTAAGCCGTAGCTTCCATGCTTTGACGCTATAATAATTTGTAGGTTACTGATGTAAATAATTGTTTCTTGTACACGATTAACCAAACGAAAACTGTGCCTATTCACGGCTGTCACTGGTTGTTAGTTGCATGATGTCTTTATTTATAAGGCGGTTTTTATTACAGTTGACTTCGATAGGCTGCTGCTAGATAAACGGTTCAATAGCATAGAGAAGATCAAAACTATTGGAGCTACTTACATGGCCGCCTCTGGACTAAACCCAAATTGCAAGGTATTTACATGAGCTCCTCTTAGATAAGTAACAAACTATGCGTGTATTTAAAATAGAGTCTTTTCAGTTTTCCATTTAACTAACCCATGAAGATTAGATGTTTGGATGTTTGTTACTCAATTACGCCGAAACGGCTGAACCGATTATGGTGAAATTTGGTATGCATATAGATTATGACCTGGATTGAGCTATAGGCTACTGCTTATTCAGTTAAAATGCGAACGAAGTTGCGGCGGGACAATTAGTTATTCATAAGTTCAAGGTAGTGCCAAACTTGGATTAAAGGCAAAGATGGCTAAATGTGTTCGTTTGCAGTCAGCAGATGACGACTGCAGCCATCTGTACGCGCTGGTGGACTACGCTCTTGCTCTGCGCGAGACTCTGGAAGACATCAACAAGCATAGCTTCAACAAGTTTCGCCTCAGGGTTGGTAAGTCTCAGTAAAACTACAGACAATATGTGCCTCCTATTTGTTTTAACAAATAGTTTTTTTTCCCACATTGTCAACTGAGCCCACTGTCCGTTCTGCCCGCAGACTCAGTTGACCACATTCAGTTTTATTCGTGACTCGACCCATGGTCAACTCCGCCCGCTGCCGATCTGAAGCTCAGTTGACAACATTAGTTACAACTTTGAGTTTTTTACTCCTTAAAAATTGATTTTCATATAAGACTCACGGTACGCATATTGCACCTCTATACTCCAATAATGTTCAACTATCTGATCAACCAGTTGAACATATTGGACGACTTTTCTCCAATTTTTTCAACTTCAAAATGTACTTAGTTGAACTCTTTGGACTGAAAATTACAATAAGTTCAATTACAATATTTGGGGAGTAAAATCGAACATTAACAAAAAGTGAAGACCGCGTATGTTTTGCGCAACAATTTCACGCATTGCCACTCTGAATGGCAATACTAATGCTTCGAATCAGATATGAGCCAGCTCTCGAGTCACGCGTCGCGTCGAGAACCTTTTTATCGCGGCCCTGTGACCTTGAAAACTATAATGTTACATACTATCTTGTACGCTTCTTATTTCTTTGCCCTCTTTTAGGCATAAGCTGCGGACCCCTAGTGAGCGGAGTGATCGGCGCTCGCAAGCCGGTGTACGACATCTGGGGCAACACCGTGAACGAGGCCGCGCGCATGGAGACCACCGGCGCCATGGACCGCATTCAGGTCACCAAGTACACCAAGCAGGTATGTCTAACACATGGAAGTATGCTTATCATAGACTTTCGCAGCAGTAAAGGCAGTAATTGAATCGTAGGTATAAACGGTAAAGTAAACATTATCTACATGTTTGGGCTTTTGTTTACCCTAATGGGAACCACAGTATGATTTTCACAAACATGCTTGGATCTTTATAATTTTTTACGATGATCTTCTTCGAGACCAGAATTGTTATTCATACCTATCGTGTTAGCACAATAATAATTTCACTATGAAAATCAGTTGTGTGATGACTTTTTAACCCGATTAGGAGTTAGGAGATAATACTGAATTTCAGACTTAATTAAAAAGACAAAAATGCGCATAAGACTTTTTATTGAAAGTTTTGAAGACTGTTGTTTTTTCATAAATGTATTCGTCTTATTAACAAATTTCCCCCCTCTCCTTTTTGTTTGAGAAAAATTTAATTGGCAGCAAGTTGCCAGCAACCAGGCGAAAATGTTCTTACATTCACACATTCGACCATCATCGCCTGATTGGCCAACCTCCACGGTATTGTAGGTACTATATTATACATTGTACGGCCAGACAAACGACTGATGTCAAACCACCAACATCTTACATGGATACAAACTGTAGAAAGAACTATAATTGTCGTGGAAGGGGTATGTGGGTGAATCTGCAGGGGCACATTCTAGTTGTACCTAGTATACAACATTTATTCTGTGTTAGCTATTGGAGCGCATCGGGTACGGGTTGGAAGCGCGAGGCGCCGTGGAAGTGAAAGGCAAGGGCCGGATGGAAACGTGGTGGGTGGTGAGCGAGAGAGGCGTGGCTCCGACTCTGGAGATGCAGCGCGAGGCTGAAGACACGCTGCCTGCGGACAATGAGAACCACCCGAGATCTCTGGCTGCGATCGTGTTTACCATGATGAGGAAGAGGATCTACACGCATCCACTCGACTCTGTTGACATACGTGAGTACTAACAACAAATCTGGGATACCTTAGTAGTATAACTAACAGGTTACACAGGTTTGAGCTACAAGTCAATCAAAAACCAACATCAAGAGCAGAGGCCTATTTCTCGAAGCTTACAAGTTACAAAGTTACGAGTGAGTAGTCATGGTTTCCCGTGACAAAATAACAAATAATAACTTTATCATAGCAACACACTCATCATTTGTAGCTTGTAAGCTCCGGGAAATAAGTCTCAGGCAGGTCTTTCAATAGTCAAACTAGCTGTTTAAGTAAATATTTAATTTATCAATGATTTCATATAACAGTTGCCATCGAAACATTATTTTTAATTACAAATTAAATCTAGAAGTAGGACTACACAAGAACTAACAAAATCTTTGTTTTGTGGACAGCTCGAAGCGGCAGCATCCGCGGGCGGGAGGCGCGCGCGGTGACAGCGCCGAGCGGCACCAACCGACACCGCTCCATGCTACAGCGAGTGCGCACGCGAGGCAAGAAGCAGTAAGTAACAAACTAACATTTAACACTCACTGCTGTAGGTAGACGAAACTCCTGCCAGCTTTCAATACCGCGGAGTTGAAAGCTAGGTCGGACTCAGAAGTCAGGCAGCCCAGATAATAATGGAGGAATAGGTATCTAACTAGCGACTAGGCCTAGCCCTTATTAGGTATAACGAGTTAGGGTTCGCGATGAAGTAAACACACTGAACTCCAGTTTAACCACAAATACACTTTTATTAAAATTATCAATAAACACCAATTCACTCTTCAATTCGACATAGATCAGATTGCTACGCCGTAGCACAAATAACTACGTCGTAGCTCAGAGTACTCTTACTAGCACAATATACTACGTTGTAGCCCAGATGACTAGTGTTAGTACAAGTTGCTACGCCGTAGCTGCGAGGCTGCCTCGAATGTTTTACTAAATTCAGCCAGTAGGACTATGGAAGATTCTAGACGTAGGTCCCTATACATTCCGAACGTTCGAGATGTTTGTGGAATCACAATGGAATGTGTTCAGACTTATCTGAAGTTTTCGATAATTTCGTAGAACATTCTTCAAACATATTCATAGACAGCTCAGGCACAGAAATGGGTCCTACTATTTTCGTCCAAAGTTCTACTGTAAGTGCGTCTACTCGAAACCAGATGGCACTAGCAATTTTTCATTTCCAATAGCGTGACAATCACAGGTTAGTCACTTTTCGGGTGGCCTTGTTGATTTGAGCTTCTCCGCTCTACCTCCTTGGGTCGATCTTTATATCGAGTCTTGCACTGTTTATTTTTAGCGATGACATAGAGATGGGCATCCGTCCCATGACGCGGTCCATGGTGGACCGTCGCAGAGATGGCGCGGGGGCTGCGGGCCCCATCAGCAGCCTGTCTGCGCCGCACACGCCCACCACACATCACCAGCCCGCGATCCCCAGATCTGATGACCAGCCACCGAAGCGGGGATTAGGTGAGCTTGCACCTGTCATATAGCATAGATGAAGTGTAGCTTAAGGTGCTTGGTGTTGAAGCTATGGGTCCCATCAGCAGCCTGTCTGCCACCCTCTATCTCGAGAGCTGATACAGGCAGATTGTTTGTTTGGACAGAGGTCACTTGGGCTTTTCTTATACAACTTGAAATGTCGGTACAAGTATGGCCCACCTTATGTTAAAAGTGTTAAGCGGTAGCCTCTGCCTATGAATAGTGCATTATCTCATAGGTCACGTCCTCCTAAGACGTCACTATGCGGCATTGCACTGCGTTCGCCCCCTGAGACAATGATGAAATGTCTCATGTGCTTGTAATTTCATCGGCACCCATACTTTTTAACCGGAGCACTGCAGCTTTTCGGTTGAAATAGGTATGATGGTAGTACTTCCCTGGACGAAGTCTGGATTCGAGTCTATAACAGTGTGGCCACACGTGCCAGACATTTTGAATTCTAAATGGTAAATTAATGCTAGAATAAACTGTAACTTGGAATTATATCAAAAAAGGTCCTCGAAAAAATAAATGAAAATACAAGCATGTTGGGAAAAGCAATCAAACTTACATTTTGTCTCCAGCATCACGACTAAAAGCTGCCAGTTTCTCGTACCACCGGCCCCGGCCCAGCGAGCTGTCTCCAAAGCCTTCCCCGCTGGGCGACGGGACTACGAACGGAGCGCCGGGCTCCTTCCGCATCCGGTCCATCACAGGCGGAGCCGTCAAGAGAAAAGAGAAGAGGAGCAAAGAACAGTTGAATGAAGAGCCTAAAGAGAACGGCGGTAGTGAGGACAATGTCACCAAAATGTAGGTTCTGGAACTTGACGTTGGTCTTCTCTCGTGGTTGGTTCTTTAAGGCACTAGTGTAAGAGACAGTGCACGGTAAAGAATTCAGTCTGCGCCCAGCATAAGAACTCGTATCTTTGTACATGCCACATGCAGTGTTATGGAAAGGAGATAAGGTTAAAAATAGTCAGGCCCGGCCATTACCTAAAAAACTGATTGGTGTATGTACACACTACTCCTACATATAAACAGATGACGTTTCTACACGCGCCAAATGTGTAAGTAGGCACATAGGACCAAAAAAAAGAGAAAGATATAGATGCGAAATACCAATAGATAGATGTCGTCGCGTCGTCGCACCAAACAATATCTCACACTGTTACGTTATGGAACTACGAAACTAGACTTTCTCCGATTATTCTTATACACCTTTTTTGGTTTCTGAAATCTAAGGTTTGTTTTCCCCTTTTTTCTCAACATTATGTCTAGCGAGCTACCAACTTATGCAGAAGTCTTCTGATGTTTTAAGAAGACTTCTGCATAAGCTGGTAGACGAAGCCTCCCCCGTAGAATAGGGGGGATTTGCCATAAGCACCACGCTTGGCAGGCGGATTGGTGATTACAGTATTAGTGTTGAGTACTCAGGAAGGCTTATTCCACTATAACCCCCTTAGGGGAAAAGTTAGAAGGATGCTGCTGCCCAGCCCCTGGCATAATCCCTTAGTCACCTTTTACGACATCCAAGGCATTGGACGAGTCCTATTCTCAGGTAGAGACCACCACGCCTAAGTAGACAGGATATAAGGAATAAGGGTGTAAGAAATACTTTCCTCGAAATGTTGCAAAAGAGGAAAAAATAACAAATCAAATAAAAAAACTATGTAAAATAAATATTTCAATCATAAAATATGTAGGGTACTATTTAGGTATGTTGTTTTCCGTACGAGTAATTTTTTGTACAGTGTATATAAAATTGTAAAAACGTATAACTATGTTGAATTAATAATCTTCTATTGAAACGTTTCTGCTAAAGTTATTAAGAAAGTAATCTCCTCCGGGAGTAAGTACTGCGTTAAACCATGGTTAATTTCAAACATCAGCCTATACGTATGCGTTTTTAGTTATGTATCCCTTTATATATTGCTGGGTCGTCTAATAAATCAGTTATTTGGCCAAAACAAAAGGAACTGAGTAGTCTACATAATGCTGATTTTGTTTTGAACAAATAACTCTTGTTTGTGCAAATAACGACGTGAAGTGCTATTGTGTGAGTACAAATAACGACGTGAAGTGCCATAGTGTGAGTACAAATTTAAATTTGTTTAATGTGCGTCATTGGAATGCCAAAGAAGCTTGATCTCAACAGCATTTTTATAGCTTTTCTATTCGTAGAAATTTTAGATCTTTTAATTAACGGTTATAAACATTAAATGTTAAATGTAAATATTTAAAATGAGAGCTGTATAAAGAAAAAAATGCGCTTATTGAAATAGTTAAGTAAAATTGTTGACTTATAGTGTAAGCTCCATCGGGATTTTCGGTTGCAAAATATGCAGACCCAATTCTGATTTCTGATAATTGTTTTGTAGTTGTAGGCTTCAGATTAGAACCAATAGTGTTTTGAAGTAAACAATGTTAACAGGGAGGGGTGGGGGGCGGCTGACCACAATAGTCACTGGCAACATCAGGTAGTCAGAATGGGGTCTGCATATTAAGCATACGGGTCTTCACTGGGAGCCTAGTCTATTAAGAATAACGTAGCTTGATGTTGTAAGCCAAATTTATGTGTAGTAATTAAAAACTAAGTTATTAAATAAAACGATTTATCCATTTAAATTATTTATTATATTTTATTGCCAAATTGATTTACCCTTTCTCAAACATTGTATAAGAAAAAAATCGCTTATTCTTTTAATCCTCCCGCCAATCCATGCCAAGGAGGAAATATACTTTTAAATCTAACTTTGGAAATAACATCATCCAGTCATATTTATTTTTATGAACATACTGTTTTGTGATCAACATTAAATGCCAAATTATTGCCTTTTAAGACAGTATGTTATATAGCTATACAAAAAAACTGCATCTGTTCAATAATAGCTTGATACATTTTCTATTTTAATATCTATTGCAAAAAAAATACTCCGGTCACATAACTACGTCATTTCTCAAACTCGTAAACTTTGTTTGTACATAATTATCACAAGCCATAATTGATTGGCTATGTTTAGATGACAAAAATCTGACACGTTTATTAAAATCGCGCGTCTAGACATTTTACCCATTACACACATGAACGCGTTCGTTCACGTTGACGCGCGTTAACGCGCGGTACCGCCACGTTCAATTTCTAGACGCCGGCAATCGCGCGGTTACTCGCTTTTAGAAAAACAGCCAATTACAGTGTACTGTTCAGTTGACCGCCCGATTCCCTCGTAATCGGACGTGTTTAGCTTTGTTTTTTCTGGTCCCATACTAGAGATATTGTGAATCCGAAATTATACCATTTTCTATGCTCAACCGCAGACTGAGGTACGACGAGCTAAATCAGAGGTTGGCACTCACCGCGCGTTAGCGCTCACGCCCTTAGCACACCTCCGCTGCGAAACTAAGGTGTGCTAAGGGCCTCATCGTCTGCACCACGCTTTCAAACGCGCGTTGTCGCACGTCACCGTGCGTGATATTTCATAATACGACCCACACCTTTCATATACTCATTACTGTCATCCGCAGCCTTTAGACGTCCACTGCTGGAAGAGGCCTCCGCCATAATAAACACTGGAGGGATTTGCCATAATCACCACGATTGGCTGGCGGATTGGTGATCGCAGTACTCACGTTGAGTAACCAGGTGGATGCTGCTGCCCATCCCCTGGTGTAATCCCATCATTACGGTGTTTATTTTCTCATATGGTAATTGTTTCCAAATATGGTAATTATTTCCAAATATGGTAAATATTTCCAAATATGGTAGTTTTTTCCAAATATGACAATTATTTCCAAATCTGGACATTATTTTGTTGTCTTTCATTCATAAACTTCCATTCATTTCCAATGTGAAATTCGTATTACTATAAAATGAAATACTACTTAGTATATAATATTGCTGCTAACTTATAGACTCTTATAAGTAGTATGTGACATGATCTATAAGTTATAAATTCCTACATGATTTACTATCACAATCTTGAATAAATACCTTAAGTAAAACGGACGTTTACGAAAATCCGGTCATCCTTATACTCGTACTTGCGCCGCATTTCATTTTTCTCATAGAAATAAGTTTGTACACTTAGGGCGGTTTCGCACTACGTCCGATCCGAAAAGGGCCGTTTTAAGAAAGAGCCGTTTCGTGGACGGGCCCTTTTGAGCATTCGGGAGGTTACCGTCCGAATCCGAAAATACGGTCCGCAGTCTATAGTCGTAGACCTATTTGTATGGTAGTTTATGCACTAGTTCCGTCATCCGATTTCTGATGACGAATCCATACAAATAGTTCTAAGACTATTCCAGACCGTATTTTCACGGATTCGGATCGGAAGTAGTGCGAAACCGCTCTTACAATGTATACAGGGCGTCCCAAGACTATGCGACATGCAGGGAAAGTACCTTAAATATTGTAGATAGGATATTTTGCTGAAAGGACACAGTATACCAGAATAAAGTATTACTTGTGCTTCGGCACGTCAAGTAGACCGGACTTTTATGTAACGAATTGCGGCGCGCGTGAATGGACGTTCAGCTTTACAAGTCGTAATGTTGACGTGTGAACTACCATCCACTAGGCGACGTGTGTTCTGTCGCCACAGAAGCGTGCGCAGTGTCGCAACGTCGCGAGACTTGTAGAGTAGATCGTGATATTTCGATACTCATTTCGCAAAGTTGCGGAACAATAGTCGCCTCAAATGAAAACGCAGCTATATTCTAAAAATAATAATACTTCGCTGCCATATTCTCTGTGAGGTTATTTCATTTCTATTGATTTATTAGAGCCCTATGTTATCCGTTCTAGTCGAAGGGCTAACTTCAGTTCGGTCTAGCTATATCGACAGTAAGTCAATAAATTGATTTACAACACAATTAGTATATATAGGCAAGATAAATGATTGCTATAGATAATACGCTATTTCACGAAGCCCGTTTGCCTGTTTGTCGGGATTAGTGCTTATTATGTTCACGTCATATTTTGGCAGCGAGTACCGTCAGCATGGCAACTAAGCGCAAAGAAAGCAAAACAAAGGCAACCAAGAAATTTTAAAAATAAAAAATCCCCCTATGCTATGATACGGCTGAACCGATTTTGAAATATGTCTAAGAACCATCGCTACAAAACCTGTTTTCAAATTTTAAAAAACCGCATTCTAATCGGTTCACCCGTTTAAGAGCTACGGTGCCACAAACACAGTCAAACACACATATCAAACTTATAACTTATAATTAGCTTGGGGCTAGATAATGTTGTGTGAACTGTCCAGAATTATTTATTTATTTTATTTTATTTTTTTATAACACCCCTGTTTTTGCGTCGGGAGTTAAAAAGAGCGGACTTCGTGAGATAGAACAAATGTAACATGATTTTGCTCATTTCATTGATTCGTAAATACATACAAAAATATAATATTTCAAATTGCTTAACATCGAGTCAGGTATGTTGGGAATGGCACCAAACATTGTAAGTGTTCAAGAAACACACATTTTAATATACCTATATTTATATAATGTTACTCTTCACTTGTCTCATCTTGGATCATCGCTGTCTGTAGCACTTCCGTCCACCTGCGGGCAAACATTGCGATCACATAATGTGCACAGTATTGCTAATAAGCGGTGTGTACTGCGTGCAGCTGCATGCATGTATGGTGGAGTACGCGCTGACATACTATATATGTTTATTTTATATATGCACTCATGGACCTATTTAGAGGAACGCATCATCAATCGAAAAAAATACTGAAATATGTACAAACGTTCGTAGTACAAACTGGCCGAATATACCTCTTAATATATAATTTGAAAAAAGAATTACTTAGTTCTTGTTTTTCTCGTTAATTTGTTATTTTCACTAGCCTATTGGAATAATTTTGCTGACGTTAGCGTATGAATTTCATAAAATTCTGTCCTTTTTCTATATTTTATCACAAAAACGTATTGCAATATAGGTGCTTACACATCAATGAATACCTGAAGGGACAATGCCGGATCTTAGCGGTTTCCAAAGCTTGTTTACTTTAATTGAAAATGGTTGAATTACTTTGATTGAAATAGCACGATCTACCTGCTGTACGTGAAGTGGCTGTCAGCTCGGAAGAAATACACGTGATTCTTGAACTGCAGTTTGAACACAAAGTCCTTATCGATGCTGTCCTCTGGCGACGGAACTCCTACGGAATACCTGCAAGAAACAATACAGTCGTTTGTAGATTATCAGTATTTTATTCATTGAAATCATAAGGATCATTTTTATTATAACTTAGCGATCAAGCTTTAGTGAAAGGTCAGCAGGATCATGGCATTGCGATTATTGTACAACACCAGAATTGCTACAGATTAATGGACAGACTGGGGAAAAATTGGCGCTACTATAAAAAACCAGTTTTAGTAGTAGTAAAGCTTTTTTGTGAAAGAGTTTGTCCGCTCGCATTGCTGTATTCCGGTTTGAAGGGTATGTGTGTGGTGGCTGGCCTCTGGTGTCAGAGTTTGTCAAGCCGCCCGAGGGCCTCTGACATGGCTTATCGACTGCTATTAATCAATAACAGCCGGGACCGACAGCTGTGTGTGGTGAAATTACAGGCACATGAGACTTTTATGTTTATATCTCTGGGTGGCGGGCGCAAAGCAGATTTTTGGCACAAAAACGTGTTTTTTTTAAACTCCTAAGCCGATAGGCTTAGGATGAAGGGTATGCTAACCAACTCGATAGAGTTGGTTAGCAAAGAGAAGGGTTTTAAAAGGCGATTATAAAAATATATTCATACTATATATTTAAATGTAATTTGGAATAAGAAATGATAAAAACAATAACGAACTTGAGTGTGTAAGAACCCGTTATCATCCGATTATAAGTAGCGAGATCATGATAAGTATTCTGTACACGGGTTATTTTTTACTTTTTCTTAAAATCTTTTTCTGTACGAGTTATATGTCCCGTAAAACTAAATGACATCATCATCATCAATGTCCACAGCTGAACATAGGCCTCTCCCATAGAATGTCACGACGAGCAGTGTTGAGCCGCCTCCGTCCACCGCCGTCCTGCAACTTATAAAATGTCGTAGTTCGTGTCGTAAACGGAGCTATATGGCCTGCCCAAAATATAAGCCGTGCTACTCGCGGAATATCCTTGGAACAGATAAACCGTGTTTAGTATCTAACTTTTGAAACTATCATGATTGTTTCACTAGAAACGGGATATTTACCATGATTTTTGAGTTTTAATTGTACCTAAACTCAATTGACTTCATCTATAAAGAACAATATGGTTTCAGACCCAAAATTAACACTCTAGCAGCAACAATTGACTTAGTAACTAAAATCAAGTCTAATATAGATCAGAAAAGTATCGTCCTAGGCATATTCATTGATTTAAAAAAGCCTTTGACACAGTAACTCAAAAGTTGCTCTTAAAAAAACTAAAATGCATAGGTATTAACGGCACTGCGCTTAAGATGTTCGAGTCATATCTATCTAATAGATCACAGGTAGCCAAAATAGACACAGTTCAAAGCAAATCAGCACCAGTAACTTATGGGGTCCTGCAAGGATCAATATTAGGTCCATTACTTTTCCTGATATACATTAATAATATTTTATTTTACAATATTATTTATGTTTAACATTAACAAAATTATGGCCAAAAAAGGTCTACACAGCTTAAAATTAACAAAAGATTCTACTTAGTACGATATATCAAACAAAACTTACTAGTTGCTACAAACAGATTGATCACGATGATAAAAGGGTGCGGGTGCATGAGTATGTATGTGTATGTGTGTATGAATCTATGTGTATGTTCGTGGGTGTGTGGATGTATGTGTGGGTGTGGGTGCAGTGTGGAGTGTTACAAATGTTGGTATGTGTTAGTATAGTAGAGTTTAGTTTTAGGTCTTGTTTTTAGACATTTTTGTTTTATTCTTGTGATGATCTATGCGTTGAAATAAAACTTATAAATATGAGCGATGCAGTTTTTAAATTTCCCATTTAAGGGTATCCTTCGAGTGCCTAAAGATGTCAATGCTAGAATATGATTTATTGTAAGTATTAGCAGCTCGACACAGGACCGAGTTTTGTGCATAGTTGGTGTTCACACGTGGGACATGAAAGAGCTCAGTATGCCTTGTGCGACATAACGGCGCCCCCAGCGACACACTACCAAGGAGTTCAGGGCAAACCAAACGACCAGACAATATATCATACAGCAACACGACATCATATTGCTTGCGTCTTTGCACTAAAGAATCAACACTGTAATAATTACATGCTTCCGAGTAAGAATCAAATGTTCTGTGGTCTTTGAAACTGAGATATTTTATAAACTTTCTTTGGATGGACTCCAACCTCTGGATGTGTACAATATAACATGGTGACCAGATACTGCAGGCATAATATAAATGAGATAGGTCTACACGGTCTGACATTACCTGAGGGGCTAGTCTGCATATTTGACAAGCAACTTACACGGGTGTTAGGTGTACACTACACGGATTTTTGTATGGAATTCGAGGTTCTCAAGGTGCCCGCTAGGGGCGCTCTTCGATTTCTCCATACTAAAATCCGTGTAGTGTACACCACACGGTCGTGTAAGTTGCTTGTCAAATTTGCAGACTAGGCCCCCTGGTACGCGGATGACACATGTCTATTTTACTTTGGAGCCTCAATACTTGACATGCTACCAAATGCTCAGCAAGCAGGTAAAACACTTTTTTTAAGAAAATTTGTGTTATTATCAAATAAGTGTGGTACCTGCTACGCGTCCGGATACCGTTAGTCTTGTGTGTCGAGGTGGAGTGAAGTGAGACAATGAAACCGGTGGTGGAGGGTAGATCGATATATCTGCCAATAACATCTACTCGCAAAGACTTTAGTTAGTTCTCTCCGCATGCAACTGTGCCAAAATATCGGGAACAATTAAAACTCAAAAATCATGATAAATATACCGTTTCTAGTGAAAAGTACGTGTTTAGTATCTTTCTTTCGATCGAATTTGAAAATGCTTGTCAATGCAAAATGTTAGAAAGCAAAATGTGTTGATGCAAAAAGTTCGAGGTTTTTCTTACCCGAGAAGCGGCAAGGAGGCGAGCGGCGCGTCGTCGTGCCAGCTCTTGTAGAAAAAGAGCGAGAACGCCGCGAACACCACCCACAGCTTCTGCCAGCCGGGGGACTTCTTGAACTTGCGCAGCAGGTAGCCCGACAGCTGCGTCTGCGCAACAACGTCACATCTATTCAATTATATGGTCTCGATGGATAATCTGAGCATCATCGTAACGGCCAACGGTTGGATGAGGCTTCCGCCATGGGGGATAGCCATAGTCACCACGCATGGCAGACCGATTGATGATCGATCACAGTACTATTAGTTGAGTACGTGGATGCTGCTGCTAACCTCCTGGTGTAATCTCTTAATCGGCTTTTACAAAATCTATCCTTACGGCTTGTTACTCTACTTCTACTACAACATTGCAGACCCAACTCTGCTCTACTGTTGCAGTGTCAGTTGTATGTAAGTATAGCAAGACGTTCGAAGTTCACTTTCAATCTCTTAATCGGCTTTTACAAAATCTATCCGTACGGCTTGTTACTCTACTTCTACTACAACATGGCAGACCCACCTCTGCTCTACTGTTGCAGTGTCAGTTGTATGTAAGTATAGCAAGACGTTCGAAGTTCACTTTCAATCGTTATTTGTGTATAGTCAGCGCGCGAGGGCTACCGCCTGAGGTAGGCAAGCGGCGAGAGGAGGGCGGCGCACTCTACCAGTCTCTGGCCCTCTCCCTTGGCGCCTCTAGCGTATGAAAAGCGATCGTGCGCAGGCTATACAAATAGTAGTGGAGCCATGCTATGTACCACATCTAGCGCGCATGTTAGTAGTTACCCTCATAGCGAGATGTAGATGCTCCCTCGCCAGTGACGTGACGCGATGCCAGCACACGTGCGCCAGGCTGTTCCCGCTCACGGTGCACAGGCTGCTGCTCGACGAATCTGTACAAAATTAAAAACGTAACATATATTTGGTATACTTAATACAATACATCACATAGATAGATATTTATTAATATACATAGAAAATACCAAGAACACCCTGAACAAATATCTGCAGATCGCACAAATATTTGTTCCAAAGCGGGAATCGAAACCGCAACCACCTGCGTCGCAGGCAAACCTTCGCCCGCCGCGCCAGAGAGGTGATCAAATATTTGTTTATTTTATTATCTTGTAGCTAACAATGCCATGAATAGTAAGATATCTTACTGATTTCCTGTTCGTATGGCGTGAGTTCAGTGTCAACGTGCAGCTCTCTCTCCCGTGAGTATTCTATGGCCTGCTCCAGTGCGTTGCACCAACCAGTCCATTCCTGGTCGTTGGTCGCGCTCACTACGATATCCACATCAGGACCTGTAACACCAACAATGTTATTTGTAATTAAGTACGCTTGAAGATTCCGTGGTGTGTCCGGCCTAATAGTGTACACCGCGTCTCCTCCCGTGGATGTCGTAAAAGCCGACTAGGGGTTAAACCGAACTTGTTGATAAGATTCGTTGGTATAAGATTTGTCCTGGCTGCTAGCTTATTATGAAATGTCATTATTTTTTACTGGAAGAGAGCGTTAGCCGAGTCAGTCGTGGGAAGCAATTGCGGCGATGATCTCACCACTTGTCACGTCCATATTCCACAATGGTGCAACCCACTCTGAAACGAGGCCCATTGAAGCTCTGCCTATCCCTTTAGGGAAAAAGGCATGTATATACCATGGGATGGGCAGCAGCATTCACCTGAGTCCTTAAAGCCAATACTGCGATCACCAATACACCTGCCAAGTGTGGTGATTATGCCAAATCCCTCCATTGCATTCCATGAGGCCTCATCTAACAGTAGAAGTCTAAGGGCTGCTGTTTTAGGAGGTTGTGGAGGTCCCAAGCTGGAAGCGAGGTGTAGGAACACCCCAGAGGTTTTAGTCGGTAATAGGAGTCCGACATAACCTTTCATCCTCCCGGGCTGGAAGGTATCCGTAAATAAAATAAATAAATAATGCTGGACAGTTCACACAACATTATCTAGCCCCAAGCTAAGCAGAGCTTGTGTTATGAGTACTAGATAACTGATATACTTAATACAATACATTACATAGTTTTTTTTATTATTATACTTAGAAAATACCCAGAACACCCTGAACAAACATTTGCTCCGCGGCGGGAATCGAACCCGCAACCTCCTGCGTCACCTCAACTTTCGCCTGCCGCGCCAAAGAGGTCGTCAAAGGATTTCCCCTAGGAAAAAAGACAAAAAAGGACGTTGCTGTAGTGGCGTGGTTGTAGGCTGTAGGCACCGGTCTGACGGTGTTTTATGGGTTTGTTTCCCAGATCCCGAGCAAAGCTCAGTTGTCTACACTAGTGTATTTACCGACGAGTGCGAACGTGTGCGGCAGCTCCGACGGTTTGAGGTCCAGCGTGTGGAGCGCGAGGGCCGCGTGCGCGCGGAACTGAGCGCTGCCAGACTTGGACGATATCACCAACAAGTCACTGAACTGAAATTACATACATACTACTCATATTATAATTGCGAAAGTTAAGATAACATAACACCCAACAATCACATACAGTTTTACCCAAAATATAAGTGCGATCGATAGTTTTCGTTTGCGCAGAAAATCGAAGACTGATATCCGACAGTAGCCGAGCGTATAGTATAGCTCTGTCCCGCTCACATCTAAGAGTCGACTGAATGAACAAGATGTCGCGATTTTGCCGCGAAATCGTTTAACCAATAAAAGCGCAAAGATTTTAGCGCGCGATTGCTATTGGTAGAAAGAAGGTCCCCGCACTATAGACATTGGTCTAAGGCGCAAGTACATCGGGACTACTTATATTTTGGGTAAAACTGTACATAGTGTGGGTGAAACCTATCACCACATTGAAGAACTAAAAACGCAAGCAGATGCTGTCACGAATTAAAGCGACGCTTCTCCAAGAGATGGCGCTATCGCCAATAAATCACGAAAGTTCTGAATCGCGCAAACGAAATAACTGTTTGACCATAATTATATAGAAACCTCCCAACAACATCTGTTGGTCGTACGACCCCGGATGGAAGATCTTTTCTTTTCAATGGAGGACACATTTCCAACCGTTGTTGATCTCACATTAGGATCCCTGTGTCGTGGGTATCAGGAACTGCGAGTACCATGGTACCACAACACCCAGACCCGGAAAAAATATTTGCAGATCATGCAAACATTTGTCTCGCAGCGGGAATGGAACCCGCAACCTCTTGCATCTCAGCCGGCTAATCGCACCACAGCATCAACAGAGTTAGTTAGTTAGTTAGTTAGTTAGTTACTCAATAACTTGTAACTCCTGATCCGATTTAAATGAAGTTTGGAAGAGTTTGTGTATACAAAGGCTATTTTATATCCCGGAACACTCGAGGGAAGCCGCGAGCGATACAAGTGTTCCACAAATATTTGCTTTAGTATTAGAAATCTCATCGAAATTAACTTATTTTGTTACAAAAAGGTGATAAATGAAGGCTCAATCAGTTGCTTTTTCAAAGAACGAATCAACAAAAAAAAACAGATCCCTTGAAACTTGTATGTTATTGTGAACAGTCAAGTTTTATCCGCGGATCTTTTATTTTAAATTCATCTAAATAATCATAAATAGCAATAATCCAACGTTGTCAGCCTGTGTCACAATACTTGGATTGGAACTTCCCTACCATAACACATAGTGGAATGTATCTGTCACAAAGACGCAGATTGTAAGCAGCAGTGCAAAACTCAGACTAGGCCCTCAGGAACTCACCAAAAAAAGCATTCGTTGTTGGAGTCCTCTCGTCGAATGCTTGTAGAGACACCCCATCCTGATGAACTCTCGTTCAGCCACTAGCAGCTTGTCATAACCTGTTCGTGCAACAATAATACCACGTCACAATTAGATGTATAGCTTAGAATTGTTTAACAACCCAACATTCACATTCATAGTCCTGATCGCGCACTAGGATCCCCTGTGTCGGGGGTATCACGAACTAAGAGTACCATGGAAACACAACACCCACAAATAAATACTTGCAGATCATACAAACATTTGTTCCGCAGCGGGAATCGAACCCGCAACCTCTCTCATCTCAGCTAGGTACTCGCCCGCCGCGACACATTAGTCATCGAACTAGATTTAACCGTTGATTAGACTAATCTTTCCTAATGAAGTTCACCGAGCACGATACGACGTATCTTATTGGAACTAGACCCAAGGCATATTGACATGACGAATGATGATGCTGATGATGAAGATAATAAATTTTCGGAATATAAATTCCCTTTGAGTAGTGCGGTTATCAAAAAATTTAATTTTGTACCTTCTGAATAGACCATTTCGAGCCAGATGTAAGTCAAATCACAGAGTAGAGTTACTGTGTTGATCAACACCATTACTAGTCAAAGGGCTGATTGAAATGATCCCAAATACTCCCATTCTACTCGTATTGATCAAGGAGTTTTTCTGTCAACCTTTCGTCTGGGCATCAGAACTCCTTGACCTGGCGACCTCCTTGGCGCGGAGGGCGAGTAGCCGACCGAGATGCGAGAGATGATAGTTCGGTTCCCGCTTCGGTACAAATGTTTGTATGATCTACAAATACATAACACAAGCTCTGCTTAGCTTGGGGCTAGACAATGTTGTGTGAACTGTCAAGCATTATTTATTTATTTTATTTTATTTATTTGTTCCAAGTTGTGTTGTGGTACTCTTAGTTCCTGACACCCATGACACAGTGGACCTAGTGTGAGATCAGGAATATATTTGACTATTGGGTCCACAAAAAGCTCAAAAAATCTCAATGGAAATGGCGTCAAAAATGGCGGTAAAAATGGCTCGCAAGATTTGAATCAAACAAACATACACAGGAAGATAAACCATCATCACATCCGGTAGACATCCACAACTGGACATAGGGTACCTCAGAGCCTTGAGCCGCCTTCATTCACTGACTTACGACTGTTACAATATCATCGGTCCATCGCGCGGGGCCATCCTTTAACGCGACGTGGTAGCCGCTTGATTATCAAATCCCCCGCCGCGGCCGTTCTCCCCGGCACGGTCGCAGAAATAATAGACGTGATCAGTGGTGAGTTCATCAACGCCTTTGCATTCTTCGACCAACTCGGCTAACACTTTATTCCAGTAATAACACCTTAGTAAGCCAGAAGCCAGGACAAATCTGTTATCAACGAATATTTCCCAACAAATCCAGGTTTGTAAAGCTCAGTGAACGCACCTGCAATGTCCCTTTGCAAATGGCAGAGCGCGCAGTGGTTTTCTATATGCCTCAGTTGTTCCCTCGCGAGGCTCGCAGTGCTCTGCGCCAGGTCGAGCGCCGGCTGGGCCGCCCCCTCCACGCCATTTGAACACAACTCTGAAACACACAGCTTGTTTGAACTCCATCATCAGCCGCATTCACATAGTTGCAATGCTTCACCATGAACTTCGCTCAAGTGTCCCAAAATAAGAGAAACATACATAGACACACGCCTTTTTTCTCGAAAGGGTAGACAGAGTCTCAATGGGAATCTTTTCACCATGGGTTGCACAATCGTGAAACAAAACGCAAAAAAAGAAACGATTCTTCTTCTGTCTCCGTTTGGCCGCCTGACATTAAACACGAAGTTGATACATTTTTAAAGGCAAATAATAGGCTTTTTTGTAATGGCGTAAGACATAAATTAAAATATTTGAGTTTGTTCACTTATATTAGGTAAGCTCAGAACACTTTTTTGTCCATTCCTACTCGGACACGATTGCCCATTCCTACTTATAAAGTATATGTCAATAATCAGCCGGTAGAAGACTGCTGGACGGAGTCTCCTCCAATGAATAGGGGGGATTTGCCATAATCAGTACGCTTGACAGGGGGAGTGGCGATCGCATACTCCATATGCTCTAAAGCTTTTTTTTTAAGTGGCTACCTGATAAACCGGTAGTTTATACGCGGAAGCACACTTCGATTGATCGAAGCCAGAACCAATAACGGTCTTGCCGCCAAACTATAAGATAAGGTGTAGAGTACAAGATGCTACTGGCCATCCCCATTACATTGAGGAGTCATATTCTTGGGCCGGACACATCACGAAAATAAACAACGAAAAACACTAAAATTTCTGCTTATTACTTATTTGCAACTTCTTAAATTTTCGTGGGTAGAAGCATCCCATGTATACGAGCTCTTTAATGTGAGAGGTAGTGACCTGCGGCGAGCCGCTCGAGGTGCAGAGTGCGGTGCAGCGGGCGCAGCAGCAGGCAGGCGAGGGGGAGCGGGGAGGCGGCGTCGAAAGCGGCGCAGTGCGCGCTCACGGCGGGGTGGCTGCGGCGCACGCTCTCGAACAGACCGACCAGAGTCGCCGACCGCTCGATGTAGCTTGTGTACGCCTATAGAAAAAAACTGTACTTTTAGTCATTTAATTTTCTATGCTAGGAACAGATACATAGTTTCGTAATATACACTCACAGGCACAATTAACCGCCCACCTTGTATTTCTTTCAGCTAACAGTAACCGTCAAATTATGAGCATATTTGATGGAAAATATGTTAAAAGCAACCATTAAGAAAAAAAAAATTCAAAAAGTCTTGAAAAAATCCGTTTATATAAAAAATATGGCAAAAAATCGATATCGCGAAAAATTTGAATGATGTTTAATTTTGAACAAAATCTACCATTTTTTTTTTCAATTAAAATTTTAATAATGGGTGTTCCTAATGACTTCTTTGAGCCGGTTTGACAATCCATCCATGATGTCTTGAATATCCGACTGAGGGATATTGTGCCACTCCTCTACCGCAGCCGTCTTAAGCTCTGCTAGGGTCGTAGGGGCCGGTACTCTTGCTCGGATACGTCTCTTTAGGTTGTCCCAAATGTGCTCAATCGGGTTCAGATCGGGACTGCGTGCAGGCCATGGCAAAACTTGATAGCATGGCAGATCTTGCGGTATGGCAACGAGCATTGTCATGCATTAATCTGAAGTTCTCACCAATAAATGGTGCCAGAGGTGGACTTGTAAGACTTCCTCCATGTATCTTTGAGCGTTCACACTGCCTCTATCAAACACCACAAGATCGGTACGAGCCTCGTAAGAGATGATTCCCCATACCATTATTGACCCTCCCTAATAACCCACGGTTTCAGTTATTGCGCATGGAGCAAACCGCAGCGCAGCGTTCATTTTGGCGCCTGTATACACGTTGGCGTCCATCTAGACCTTTTAAGGCTATTCTGCTCTCATCTGAGAACAATACGTTCTTCCATTCCTCCATAGTAAAGTCAGCATATTCTCGCGCAAAGGCAAGTCTAATAGCTCTACGGTGCTGTGGAAGCAGTTGTGGAGCGCGAGCTGGACGAAAAGCCCTCAGATTACTTTCAGCCAGTCTTCTTCTAATGGTACGTTCACTGACACTGACATTTCTCACCTCAAAATGACGTGTACACGCTTCAGTAGCGGTGCTAAAGCGATTTCTTAGCACTTTTAAAAAAGCCTATGTAGTTGACTCTTGACAGCCTCTTAATCTTTCATGACTCAATGACATTGCAACCGCATTAACGGCAGTGATAGCGTCATCGGGATCACCAAGAATGTGGCTTGATCATTGATTGAGGGACTTCGGCGAGGGCTCACACGATAGCACGCTTATATCTTCGTAATTATAATCCAAAATGGGGGATATAACAGGGGAGTATTGTGCATTGTGCCCCTGCTAACCTATCCTAACTACTTAACATAACGAAAAAGGGCCCTGGGTTGATGGTAGCACTGTTCCAGTGTCCCCGAGGGTGTTGTAGATTCATCATCATCAGACACTCACTGCTGGACGAAGCCTCCCCATAGAATGCAATGGGAGGATTTACCATAATTACCACGCTTCACCGGCGGATTGGTGATCGCAGTATTGTTGGTGAGCACTCAGGTGGATGCTGCTGCCCATCCCCAAGCTAGTGTAATCAGTTAACCGGCTTTTACGACATCCACGGGAAGAGACGGAAGGGTACATTCTTAGGCCATGCCAGAGCAAACTACCAAATCTTCCTTATGGTTCAAGGTAACTTAATGGTAACTCACCTCAGCCGTTGTTGTAAGGTAGTCATATAATAATTCTGCAATTTTTTTGTACTCTGGTTCTTCAGCTTCTGTAAAAAAGGTTTAACATTACAACATAGTCTCAATAAAACATCCTTGAGTATGACGCGCGCAGCAGGTCACATGTCCTACTTCTACTTGGTTTACTGGTTCTTTCATGGTCACCATGCATTAGGTCAGGGACCAGCTTGAAAGTCCTTGAAGCCTTGTAAAGGGCCTCGTGACTGATGGTGACAGAGACAATGGCATCTTCATCATCAGCATACAGAAGTCCCCTGCTAGTATTCATCACTACTTCGGGCCACAGGTTCTTTCTCGGTCACTTGTGTCAAGTGTCTAAATATTCTTCTCTACTACGGTTCTCACACTAGCATGGTATTTTCTTTAGGCCGCGCACAGATTATACTATAAGAGTTACAAATGATAATAAGCTGACAAGGCCTATATGTACAGACGCTAAATAACAAAAGCAATTGTTCAATGTGTCCCAAACCCAATAAATGATGAATACTGAATACATTGCTACACATAATACATACATTGGTCAGAGGTTGGTTATTATCTATCAAACTGGAAATCACTTTCGATTACCTGTTTGCAATACATTTCGCCGCGTATTTTAGCTTCTTTTCAAGAACATAAATATTCCAAGCATACCGCGCAATGTACTACACACTGGTAATGTAGGTGGACTGCTTCAAACCATTAGTACCATTGTGCGTAGAGGGCGAGGCGGCCGCCAGCGTGCGCTCGAGCCGCGCTAGCAGCGCGCCCGCGGGCAGCGCCAGCGGCTCCAGCGCTAGGCACGCGCGCGCCAGCGTGCTCACCACCTCCGCGCCTTCGCTCGTCAGCTCCGATATACGATGAGACCACTTCTGTTAACAACACAATTATAACGTTATGGAGCCCTGATACAGCCAGGCGTCGCATGAGGTGGCAAATGAACTGGATGCCTGTGACAGAGAATGGGAAACGATTGCACAAAACCATAGTGACTGGCGGAAATGGGGGAACGCCTTTGCCCAACAATGGGACAGTACGGGCTAATAGTAATAATAATTTAGAGAAAGATACCGTCGATAAGGTATAACCGACACGTGCCCGCTTAAGAGGGCGCGGCGCATGCAGAATAATTACAGCTCGTAGATTTGATTTTTAACTGCGTAAATAAAGATGATATTCAGGTTAAACATCTGAACGGATACTACATTATAATTCCGAGGGATCACTGCACCAAAAAACAATATGTTTTCGATGGAAAAAAGTTTTATCTCTACAGACCGTTTACCGTAAGATGTTCCCCTGTTACCGTTGGCACTAGTCCCAAGACATCTTACGGTGATCGGTCTGTAACCTTTGGCTACATTCGATTGTTTCTCAATATTCATTAAACATAAGTACATTACATTACACATTATTTACAACCTTTTATTTTCTTTGCTTTCAAGTACGCGTATGGCTCAAATCTTGCAACTCAATTTTGAAGTAGTTTCTGTTATCCGATTCGATTTGAAACTTTGCACACCCGTCATTTTCCGATGCCAATAATATATTGATTTATTTTATTTGAATGACGTTTAAGCAGATGGTCCACCTGATGCTGAAGAGAGAAAAATGTGAAGTAATTGTAGTAGTACTTACAACAGTAACTAGTTCCAAGTCTCTCTTGTATGTGCGTTCAGTCATGAGCAGCTCCTTGGCGACGAAGTAGGTAATATCACAGTTGCGTCGTCGAGGCAGCTCGTTCGTGCTCTCCTTCAGGGTGCCCAGCAGGCATGATGATATACTACAAATAAATAAGTTTTTCGTGAAAAATATATTGTTCAATAAAGCTTTTATAAAATTAGTTATCGTAACCTTGTGCTGATCAAAATGGTTAGGCCCATTTTGATCAGCACAAGGTTACGCGGCCAGTCTACTATTATCCCTCGAGGAGTTCCGTTGTCCACCTTCCGTCTCCAACATCAGATCAACTCGCTGTCACCATCATATTGCTTTGTCATCGGAACTTGACAGGTATGCAAAATATTATCTGAATCAGTTGAGAATAACAGCTATAAAATTCAGTTGCAAGATTCCACCTGGACAAACATACATTGCAAGTTAAATAAAAGCTTGTAATAAAATTAACGTCCATTGTAGTAGTTACGGCAACGGGCGGCCTACAAATAGAATACATACATACATAGACACACTCCCTTTTCCCCGAAGGGGTAGGCAGAGCCTCAATGGGCCTCTTTTCAACAAGTCTGGGTAATACCTTAGTTGGATTTTACGACATCCACGGGAGGAGACGGAGGGGTCTATTCTTAGGCCGAACACACATACGGAAACATAGCTAAGAACCATCTCGCAAACACCAACTTTCATAAAAAACCGCATTGAAATCAGAGCAACCGTTCCAGAGCTATAAGGCCACAGACAAACATACCAACACACTAAACCTCAACCACAGATAAATAAATAAAATAAATAAATAAATAATAATGCTGGACAGTTCACACAACATTATCTAGCCCCAAGCTAAGCCAGAGCTTGTGTTATGGGTACTAGATAACTGATATACTTAATACAATATATTACATAGATAGATATTTTTATTATATATAGAAAATACCCAGAACACCCGGAACAAATATCTGCAGATCGCACAAATATTTGTTCCGAGGCGGGAATCGAACCCGCAACCTCCTGCGTCGCAAGCGAACGTTCGCCCGCCGCACCACAGAGTTCGTCTAAAATAATACTATACCCTCAACCTTATAAGAAAAAGAGGAGTGCCTCTTTTTTAGGCTTCCAGTCTGTTAGGACAGATTTTAATTAGTCGTGGGTTAACAATACAGTAACAAAAGAATAAAACTATAAGTACAGTGGTCGCTTTTATCGATAAAAGAGATCTATACCAGACAAAAACTTTAAAAAAAAGAATGTATTTGACAATTGTAATCTCGTTAATTTACCTATTGTTGTTCCGCCGTGACAGCGTATCGCCGGCGTCGCTTTCCCCGCCACTCAGCACGTCCATGCTATTTGTCGACTCATGGATGATGTTCACTGCAAACATAACATCATGATAAAACATTGCAATGGTTCTCGAACTGCACAAGTTCCGACTACGACACAGGTATATAGACCTGTCAGACACAGACCTGTCGGAGACAGTCAACTGCAATTGTCATTGATTACATGATGAGGCGACCGATTGGTCGTTCAGTTGAAGCTATTTTCAATTGCAATTGTTCGTCGCTCGCGCGTATTAGAGTCCATTTCAACTAGATCACACATAGAGCTGACCTGGCGTTTTCGGCTTAAGAATAGACCCCTCCGTCTCCTTCTGTGGATTACAACCAACTAAGGATGGCAGAAGCCAGAAGATGGGCAGCAACATCAGACTGAGAACACAACACCAGTACTATGATCACCAACCCGCCAGCCAAGCATGGTGATAATGGCAAACCCCCACATTACATTATATGAGGGGTCTCGTCCAGCAGTGGACGTCTAAGGGAAGCCGATGATGATGATGAACCACATAGAACTCACCATTGACGTTGCCGTTGATGACGTCACTGTCGCTTCGTTTCCTACCATCGACCAGATCGTGTCCGTTGGTGAGGGGGCGCGCGTACGGCGTGGACGCACAGAGCGGCGCCGGCGGCTCGGTGCGATCACACGGCGCGGGGGATATGCAAAGACTCGCCGACGATATCGTGTTATCCTCCTCGGGTGACGTTTCGTCTGTTTACGAAAAGAATAAGTAAATAAATAGTTCAAATAGTTGCCAAGAAAGTGCGCAGAAATAAAATGTCCAGTAAAAAAAATAAAATAAAATGTAATTGAGAATAAAAACTGGTTTACGGTTATAAACATAGAAATCTGAACTAATGAGAATTGGTACCTAAGTAGGCGCAGCGCGTGTCGCTAGAGTATGGGCAAACTGTTCATACTCTTTCACTCACGGTCTAGTGTTTATTGTAAGTATTTACGATAATAAATTATTAAATCAAACACAAAATTGTTTGATAATATGTCAAATGTCAATGTCGTGGTGACTTTCCAGTAATTTTCCACTTCCTTTATTTAACGGAAATAACGGGAAAATTAACTATGCGCAGCGATTTGTTCCGGTTAGCGGCTAAATGTGTCTTGTCTTGCAAAAACGCATTCAAAAGATAAATACAGAACGCAATGAATCATATAACAACACGTAAGTAAAAGAATTCAAGTGTTTTAAGTTTAAAAGTGTAAAAAGTAGTGGGGTAAAAATTGGACACATTGCTTTCAATACAAAACAGCCCGGATAACACTTCTCCTTAATTCATATTTCTATGGTTATACATATAAAAGGCAGGGGGATTTGCAAAGTGCTGTCTCTAAGGCCCAATTACACCAACCAGGGTTAGCATTGTAACCCTACATTACGATCTTAATTAATAATGGCGCACTGCGCACAACAATCAACTTATACTCGCCCTAGTGGGTGCAATTCGGTCTAAAAATCATTTGTAAGGCGTAAGCTCGCCTGTTTGACAAGACCCCGTTCAGTCCATACCAGTATTTTAAGACGATGAAGGTAAACAAGGCGAAGATACCGGGAGAGAACAAAACAAATTGAAGGGGTGTACATCCATCCGTTCGCAGGAACAGGAACAGGACCGATATTAGAGGCTACATTTAAGTTTAGTACTGGAAAAGCCAATAATAAATCAGTAAAAAATATTGAAAGGGTCAAAAAATATTCTTAAAACTAAGGTAAAAAGCTCATAGAAGTTAAATCAATAAACATCTTAAAACTAATAAGCAAGGAGGCTGAAAGTAAAACTGTATTAGGACATGTACAAATAAAATTATACTGAAAAAAAAGAAGCAAAATAACAAATGACAAATAGAACATGCAGTGTACATTTTAAGAACTTACATTGTTATTCCTGGCAGCTTATAATAACTTGGAAGGGGGCTTTTGCATGAATTTCTCTATTACATAAATTTGATAGAAGATCATATTTTTAATAGAAGAATTTAATGCATTTTAAACTCAATAGTAAAAACTTAAATGCCAATGAAAACACCGGAATTAATTTAGTTCGATTTATTAAACTATCCCCGTGAGGAGGAAGTGACGTGTATTGCGGGGCAAAGTACACTCGCACTCACATATAAATTCAAAAAGGAAGTTAACGTTTCAATATCCGAAACAATGGGTACCATAGAAGTACCAGCCAATGTAGCAAAGTATGGCCAAAAACAACTAACTTGTTTACGCCGATCACTTCTTCTTGACCAATCAGATTAATCGTAATTGACCATTCAATATTATTTTGGCTGGTTTATCTATACGTAAATAAACTTAAACAATAAATACAATTGAGATCAACATTAATGACAGTCTATTCAGATTGTACACTCTTAAAAGTCGAAGTACTTACGCTAAGATTCATTTAACCGACCGATTATTGCACTAACAGGGTGGTCGGTCCCTTACCGCTAAGTCTAGAATTGCTTCGTGAACGCCACCACGACCAATCGAATTAATTGAACACTATCCAGCAGTGGATTTGGGAATAACGATACGCTCAAAACAAAGGATCAGATAAATTAAAGCCAAAATACAGACGACGTCGATGACAGAAGACCGTTTTTTTGGGTACTATTTTTGTAATTGAAGGTTTTAAAACTTTATTATTTGTGTACTGTTGAAAGAGCAGGACGCAATTTTATGAAAAACAAGTAACATCCAGCTTTTTAGGGTTCCGTAGTCAAAGACAAGGAACCCTTATGGATTCGTCATGTCTGTCTGTCTGTCTGTCCGTGTATGTCACAGCCTTTTTTTTCCGAAACTATAAGAGCTATACTGTTGAAACTTGGTAGGTAGATGTATTCTGTGAACCGCATTAAGATTTTTCCACAAAAATTGAAAAAAAAAACAATTAGTTTTGGGGTTCCCCATACTTAGAACTGAAACTCATTTTCATCAAACCCATACGTGTGGGGTGTCTATGGATAGGTCTTCAAAAATGATATTGAGGTTTCTAATATCATTTTTTTCTAAACTGAATTGTTTGCGCGAGAGACACTTCCAAAGTGGTAAAAAGTGTGTGTGTGTGTGTGTGTGTGTGTCCCCCCCCCCATAACTTCTATAATAAGAGAATTATAAAACTAAAAAAAATATATGATGTACATTACCATGTAAACTTCCAACCAAAATTGGTTTGAACGAGATCTAGTAAGTAGTTTTTTTTAATACGTCATAAATCCTAATCCATCCAAGAACTTTTATATTATGTTACTTGCTGCTACGGAACCCTTCATGGGCGAGTCCGACTCGCACTTGGCCGCTTTTTTTACACTATTACTGATACAAGCTAACATCGTTCCAACATCAAATCTATTTCCAAAATACAAGCGACTAGTATCCACAATATCAACATACAACTCGTCTATTTTCAGATACATTTTATTCCTATCTACGTCATGTACGAATTGCAAAGGTTTAACGATGTTTTAAGATAA
The DNA here is from genome assembly GCA_932527175.1 of Operophtera brumata. Taxonomy (NCBI): domain Eukaryota; kingdom Metazoa; phylum Arthropoda; class Insecta; order Lepidoptera; family Geometridae; genus Operophtera; species Operophtera brumata. The sequence goes on along the minus strand of OW052233.1, from coordinate 1,037,819 downwards.
GTAAACAAAACGTAACATACCTGGGAAGATTGCCGTTTATCATTTAAATAATTTCTATACTACTAATTCAACAAATGTTCGTAAATTTAAGCCCGAAAGAGATCGATGCAACTCATTTGTAAACCACTAAATTTTAAAAAGTTTAAGATAAAATCTTGAAAACTACCGTAAAGGCGTTAAGAACAATAACATAATAAGTTCGATGGCTGCTAAACATTTTTTGCGCTAAACATTCACACGATTATAATTCTCGTATCTATTCCAACATACGCGTCGAAATTTGTTAATAATGTGGCCGAAAAATTGAGCATATTTGGCACGATCGCAAGATTCCAAGTAGGAAGTCTAGCATCATGTGGATGAAATTAAATGTGTGTCAATAATAATGTTTTAAGTAAACGATCATAACGAACCACAAATCTCAAACTTGAGATTAACATACTTGAACAAAGATCTTGGATCTCAACACTCAAAGTAAAATCACAGCCTTTACAATAATACTATTATGATGAATATTTTCAATTATATTTCAATGGAGATCGACAATACATTTCATTTGACTAGGAAAAATTGGCACTACGTACATAATAACATGATTCTATTGATAGATCACCTTTTATAGCTCTAGGGTTACTACTTAAACGATAACATTTGACAATAACTAATAGTAGATGCAGTTCCACGTGTCTTAACAAGAATCGTGAGTAATGCCTGAAGATGCATTCGATACACATGACTACTCCGAAGTTCTTAATAAGCTAGGTTATAAGTCCGCATAAACGCGATAGTCAAAGGGGTCGCGCTATCCGGGAATTGGCACTAGATATTAAATTCATTATATGCTTTTCAAATATTCAAATATGCATTATTCAAATATTGAAAGTGAGAATGTATATATTCGATAAAATGAGTATCCTAATACCAAATACAAATATAACAATAATTGCGTTAGTGATAATATAAATTTCGAAAAGTTGCTTACTTCAGCCTTCAACATTCGCTCACCGTATTATGAACACTCATCCAATAGGAGGGGGTGACAACGATTAAAGTAACGCATGTTAGCTAACTTTGAATTGCACTACATTTCGCGCACTTGGGCCCAACTTCCGTGTCAAGTTAACCTGCTGATTCGATCCTATACAGCCCGTGATAAGTGCGCGACCTGAACCTGTTTACTCATTCTCATCATCCGAACAAAGCGGTGGAGGCAGAGTGGAAACGTCAAACTTTTGCTCCGGGCTATCGCTTGAAGCCTGCGAGTCAACGTAATGACTCGAATAGAACCTCTCCACGTTATTCAAGCTGAAGCGTTGGTCAAGGTCGCGAGAGTAATGAGCCTCGTCACCGCCTCTGCCTTCTTCCATGTATTGCGGATAACACTCCTGTGTTTGAAACATGACAACTTCTTCGTAGTGCTCAGGATAAGGACTGCCTCTGTACTCATCATACTCGTCTTTGTCTGGTGCCAAATCGGTATCAGAGTAAGCCACGGATTCTCCTCGCTCGAACATGTAACTTTCAGATTTGGACATTTTTGGAGCACGCTTTATAGTATCAATTGGATATGCGTAGTCATCCGAATCATCTCTATCACTCTGTTCCTCATAGAACACTCTCTGCTGGTGTTGTCCAGAAGCCTCTCCCATTGACAAATCTTCGGATTGACGATATGGCGAAGACTTATTCCTTTTCAGAGACGATTGGCGACTGCTCTTATTCGAATAAGACGTTCGTGGAGGACTGTCTTCAGATACGAATGGCGGTTCCTGTGAGTCAAGATAAGGGTGGCGCAGTCTGCCTAATCTATCGAAGCGAGGGAAGCCCATCTCATCCTCATCAGCAGATGACCCAAATCCTTGAAACTGCACCGGAGTAATGCTAATAGGAAACTGTTTGGCTTCATAGTTAGCACTTTTATATTTTTCGTATTCGTCATGGCATTCGTCTTCTGAATAGCTAGCGGCCTCCGCTAAGTCACCCTTCGACATTTCTGAAGAGCCAGATTCTACTTCTGGTAGATAGCTATCCGAGCATTCTGAGCTCTCCATGCGGCGATGGGATTCCTCCACAGCTAAATATTGTTCGCAGTGATGTTTATCACTTTCAGATGAGCATTGACTCTTCGTAGAGTCTTCCTCTAAAACGTCCTGTATCTTTTCTTGACGTTTACGAGCACTAGTCACTTGCTTCTTTCGTCTAAATGTTCTCATTCGCTCCCTAGGATCTCTAATTACATCTAGAGAGCTATCGGTATCGTTACCACTCGGAGGACTTTTCATTGATATATTCCTCACTAACAGAGATTTCTTCACTGGCGCTTTTGATGGTTGAATCGGAGGAGATTCTGAGCTTAAGCTGCTGGAATAATATGGAGAGCAACGGGAGAGAGGTGTCTTCCCAGATCTTTCAGCCGACTTCTCTTGCAGATCTCTGTGCACAGAAGGTATTTCAGGAACAGATATAACGGGCAAATCAGATGAGGATAGATAATGCTCATGGAACGACCAGCTCCTTGGTTTGCAGCGATATTGCTGAGATGTTTTGTATTCTTTTATCTGGTTCTTAGACAGTGTTTTATCGTCATAGCTTGCGTGTTTGGCCAACGGCTTGTAGTCAGATTTTATGAACTGATGAGTGCCCACTTCCTCTCGCATGATGTTAGAGAATTCTTGGCTCTGATATCGCTCGCTGTGTTTTTCTTCTTGACTATAAAGCTGAGATGGCATATCGATATCAAGCTCGGGTTGAGGCTCTGCAAAGTATGGCTTGAAGCCACTATCTTCGCTCTGGCATCGAATGGTCTGTTTCAAATATCGGTGTGACTGTTCTTCATAGCTCATGCTTTTCGGTGGAGCATTATGGTATCGTTCATGTGCTGAATCATGTGGATGCTGATAACCCTTTAGTCTTTGATCGAACCTGAGCACGCCATTGGTATGTTTTTGGAGGCTACTCAAGGAACTCGAACTTGATTTATCAGACTTGTCGCTGTAGCTTATCGAGGAAGATTTATCCGTCTTACCGTACGAAGCCGTCAATCTGAGTACGGCTTCAGTGGGCTCGTTATTCTCTGCCATAGGTGAAGATGGTTTAGTCACAGTCACTTCTATTTCATATTTGTCTTCTGCTTCATCAGCGTCGGAGGGTGCCTCTTGTGGGATAGTGTTATCGTATTTCGCATTGTCAGCTATTAGATGATCACGAGCAGTGGCGACGAGAGTGTGAGTACTACTCGCCGACCAGTCAGAAATAGATTGAGCTAGCGTCAAAGTACTGTCGCTTTTGGTGCCAGAGCTGCTATCAATTCCTTTACGCGAGATTGTAGTTTCGGAGCTACATAGTTTATCATACTTGATATTATCTGAACTCCTATCGAGACTACTGCTTTTAGAGCTCATTTCAGCTTGAGAGCTAATCTTACGTGGTTTCGGTTCCGATTTCTTAGTTGCATGGGATGCCGAATACGCTTTACCTGACATATTTTCTGACTTCTCACTTTTGGGTACCGATACAGCAGATATGCTCTCGGAAGCCGATAGGTTTGCGTACTGACGAACCGTATTTGTTCCGGTCGACCACTCAGAAATACTCAAACAAATAGATGTGTCCTCAGAATGGGAACTGTGAGTACATTTCTTCTGAGGCAGCCCAATTTTAACAGTGCCATCTAAATCAGTACCGAATGAGCTCGTCTCTTCTTCAGAATGGCTACTGTGACTGCATCTTTTGCAAGTTCCAGCACTCCCAGTACTGAGTTTAGTCACCGCACGAACCGTCTCGTCGGCATTCGTTAGTGAAAGAATATCGTCAACCGAAGTATCGGAATTATTCGAACCGTAGGAGTATTTGGTCTGATTTCCAAGGTGACAAAAACCTTTGTCGAAGTCTGGCGACAACGACTTGCTGTCACCGCCAAATACATCATCGGTGTACAATTGGTCATCTTCAAAATTAGGGCTAAGGTTTGTAGGAGACTTAGGAGACCTTTGCGGTTGGCTAATGATAACAGTGTCATCCAAATTGCTTTTGGAAAATGATTTGTGTTCAGCCCGAGAACAACATGCTCCTACATCGCCCATGAGACATGTTTTACCGAATGTACCACTGAGACATGACTGGTCATAGCTAGGGACAACCCCATTATTTAGGCAAGCAGACTCATCATCCTTTTCCAAAGGTTCTACCATGTAACCAGATTTTTCGTACGGAATGACTTTTATATTCTGCTGTGAACGCTCATCACTCAACTCCGATTTCGACTGTACGTCCCTTTCCAAATCTTCGTCATTGTTCAAAGTATCACTATCTTCGTCAGAACCTTGCAGAACCTGTTCCTTGGAACTCTCAGACTGCAAAGTGACTTTCATGGCCTGTTCTGGTTCATTACTCATGTAGTAAATGTGCACTTTCTCTATAATAGGAGTTTCCAGTAAGCTGGAAGGCAGAGATGGCCACTGATCGAAGTCACTCGACTCACGCCTGCTCATTCCTTCAGATTCTGGGCATTTAATAGCAGCTTGCGGAGGCAATTCTGGCAAGGGCCAATCTTCAGAATCCTGGCTTTCACTAGCTGACGATTGTTTCGACGGTGCTCTAAGGGAAATTCTACGACAAGTAGGACTTCCTTTATCTTTTTTTAAATCAAAAGCATCATCCGAACTTTTATTAGCTTTAGCTTCTTTTGTTGATTTTTCGTACATCTCGCTGATTTTCGTTTGATCTATTGGTATGTCTGGCATTTCAGCCGACGTCCTGCGATCGGTATCTGATATATAAGCGATATTGGCGTTGCTAGGTGGATCAGAGCTCAGACTAGCTTGGTGATCACTGGAGTTCAGCGACTCTTCATTGATACTCTCAGAACGAGAAATAGCTTTTGTAGAATCTTCGTCGGCGCTAGTTTTTTCGGACGCTGTGCTACGTTCAGAAATTCGCGACAAAGTGCGACCAAAGTTTTGACCATATCCTATTACAACATCGTTGCTAGTAGATGAAGTAGCAGGATATAGAAAATTTACTGGAAAATCATTGAGATCATCTGTGAAATCAGCTTCGGTAGAATCTTTAGAAGAATTTGCAGATAACGGTGGATTCTTCGAAAATGACTGGAAGTCGTCAAGCAATCTTTGATTATTTAATTCGAAGACATCTTTATTCAGGGCCATGCTTTCATACCCTTCATGGTCTTGCGGAATCCATGCTTCTTCGATACTAGTACTATTTTCGCTACCTGAAGCACCGAAGAATGGACGCCATGTTGGTTTCAGTTCTTCGCCACGACGATAAGCCTCGCCAAGTGAGCCCGAAGTAGATTCCGTAGTTTCAAATGACCCTCTGGATTCCACGCTAAGAGATCCTTTAGAATCCATACTAGATTTAGACGAGCTCTTTTGCTCATCCAAGCGACATTTCCTTCTGGAAGACGAATCTTCAACACTAAGTGACCCTTTAGAAGGAGTTGTGGTGGTCGTGGTATCCATGCTTGATTTAGAAGAACTCCTTCGATCATCGTCTTTCAAAGTTCTCTTCCTCCCCCTTATATCCCTTTCAAATGAAGAAGTTATAACGTTACCGTCATCATCAAAATCAATAGTAGTATTCTGATCCTCTTGTGATATAGTGATAGCAATTTTTGTCTTTTTGACGGTCCGTTGAAGTTCCAAGGCCACATCTGACGTTTTAGATGCTGCGGATTGACTAGATTCAGATTCTTCAATAACGAATTTACCTAATTTATCTATGCCAGTCTTTCTTACGCCGGGGCGAGAAAGTTGTTCAACAGTTCTATCGATGCTTTCCGAACTAGAGTCAGAATCAGACGGAGCTTTTTGGGAATCTACTTGGCCCTGCTTTTCTAAAGTAGGTGTTGGAGACTTCCTGGCACCGTATTTTGACGGACTGCGAGGACTTTCAATGCGAGACATCTCAGGTACTGGTGAAGGGGATTTAGAGTTTGACTTGGAATGCTCACTGGAACAGGTATGCTGAGACAGTAAGTGCTCCTCGCCGTATTCCATAGCCTGTTTCAATTCTTCCAAGCATTCTCTGTCCTTCTTATTGAGCTTTTCAATATCCTGCGATATGCCCAAAGGTCTGGCGATTGAACAGCTAACACTGGATTCATCATCGATAGAACTGCCTTTAATGTGACTCGATGGGCTTGCATCTTTTTCGATACTTGTCCAGGATGTGGATTCAGAGCTTCTTGAACGTTCGGCACTAAGCTTTAGAAGCTCGCTTCGTCTCGACTTTGCAGTCAACAAGGCTTTATGATCAGGTTTTTGTTCTGTAGGAGATTTGTCACTACCAGAGCTTCCCGTATGTTCTGCAGACTCAGACTTATTCGTTGATTTCGAAATACTAGAGTCAATAAATGGTATATTTTCTATAGTGGGGCTATTTTCTTGGGGTGGAGTTACGATGATCTTATTTTTATTTTTCCACTTGAGGGACAAATCCATGTTTCTAGGATCTTTTGGTACTTTTGGTTCGGTTTCATTATCAGAGACTATTTGCGACATAGTTTCATGTTTAAGGAATTCAACCAAACTAGCAGAGGACTCGTCAAATGTTCCTTGCGTATCTAGAATCTTCCTTCCTCTAGTAGTACTGTGGCTTAGATCTGAGAACTGCAGTTCTGTTTCAGCCGTATCGTCATTGTCTACTGAGACCCACGATCCTGTATCGTTGCTTTTGCCACGTTGGAGTTTATTCTTTGACTCTTGGTCAGAAGAACTGTCGGCGTCAATGTATGGTAGCAACACTCCTAACATGTGACTGTCGTCTGAAACCTTTAGCTCACTGATTTCCGTCAAGGATTCTTCCTCACTAGTAAGTCGGGATACTTCGGCTTTGTTTTCTTTTGATACCAATTCGTGAATATCTTGACTACTTCTACTTTCCTGAAGTTCCCTTTGCTTGTTATAAATATCCATCTTTCGTCGTTCGATGATAACCGTTTGCGTATCGTTCTCAATAACTGTGTGTTGAGAGCTGGACATATATTCGATACTTGAATCATCTTCTTTTTCTCTGTAACTGTTTGATGGTGAGATTTCTTTCATGTCCTGTTGAACTTCTGGTTCTTCTTTGACACTCGGTACGCTTGACATAGTAGGATGAACCTCCACCTTAACAACTTCTTGTTTGAAGTGTATGTCATCGGGTTCCGGTGGCGGTTTAATTGGCAGTGACACCACATAATTTCTGTCCAAGCTCTTTGATTTTGTTTTAGCATCGAGGTGGATATCTACCTTGCGATCCAAACTCTTTGACTTTGCACTTGGATTGATTTTCTGATAAACCACTTTCCCTTCAATTTGTTGTTTGATTTCCTGCTTCTTCGACAAGGTCTTGGGAGATTTTTGTAAGGCAGCGAGGTCATCGAATTTGTCTTCCATCGATTGACTCTTATCATCCATACTCTTATTGATCTTGTTGCTTGATTTCGATGTTTTCTGATCCTCAAAACTTCTGCTGACTTTACCGCCTAATTTATTATCCAATTTCTTAGGTGACTTTGCAATGAATACATGATCCTCAGCTTTACTGTTGATTTTGGTATCGATGATAATTTTGTCGCCTTCAGTCTTTACCACAATCTTGTCTTCTGGAGGTGGGAATGGTGGCATCGTGTCCTTGACTGGACTGATGAGCGTTTTAGTTTGTTTCAAAGCAGCTTCGAACAGCATTTGTTGTTTTTCCTTGCGCTTAAAGATTTCGGTATCACTTTCTTCTTGGGATTTGGTCCTTTCTTTGCTATTTCCGCGTTTGATATCCATTTTCTCAAGAGACTTTGATTTTTCTTTCATCATCTTTTTGGCAGTTTGTTCTAACTCTTGGCTTTTCGCACGAGCCATTTCAAGTGGCGGCACTGTCAAGAAGTCTGGTCGATCTTTTAAAGAAGACGGTAAAGACTTTTGAGTATGCAGCGCTTTTATTTGTGTAGCGTTTGTATCAACAGAACCAGCTTTGTTCAACTTATTGGTGAGTAACTTCTGTTTCTCATCAGGTTTGGTTTTTAAAGTCAGTTTCTTCTTGTCCTTGCGCTTGATTCGTTCGATATCGGGCACTATTTGGTCTTCACTTAAATCAGAGAGCTTCCTTATGCTACCTCTTGGTGAGTTCAGCGATGACGTAGGCGATCTCGATGGAGATTTTGAGATAGGTGAGCGTGATATAGGTGACCTACTCAAAGGCGATCTTGACGGTGATTTGGCTTGTGATATCAATTTAGTCAAGTCATATGTTCGCTTAAAAGACCTCGGGCGTCGCTGTTCAACCAAATCTGCCAAAAGTGCCAACTCTTCATTATCAATGAGAACAGACTTTGTTTCTGCTAGAGGCTCGTTTTCTTCGACTTCCTCGATTTTCTCAATAGTATCTTTCTTATGTGGCGCCTTTGCTTTTTCATCGATTATAGCCTTTTCCTCCAATATGTCACCCTCTTCATTATCTCCAACTGTATCATCTTTCGAGGAAAACGCATTCATAGGCGGGAGTCTATGTAATTGGATAACAGGTGTATCTAAGCTTTTAGCTCTACGACTGGCTGTTGGAGAATCCGTAGCTTTCTGACGTTGTAGAGAAAATACTGAGCCTTCTGATAGGTTCAGTCGAGCATGTGCAAATAGGATTGGAGTACCGCCTTGTTTGCGCAACATTGGAGAGATCAGCTCATCGCGTAAACTCTTTTTCACATTCAGTGACATAGTTTCTGTCTTTTCTTCTTTAGTATCTACGCTTTTCTCTTCAGAAGGAGTGTGTATACCGGTTACTTTAGCTATTTCCATATCAGCGAAATGTTCATCATCTGATTTGAGAAATTCAATGCTTTCGGGAATCGGCGAGGGGATATTCTCGTTGTACTCCCAAGTCGAGCTTTCTTTGCTAGTCTGCTTGAACTGCTGCTGTTGTTGTTGCAACTCTTGCTCTGCCATTTTTATAGCAATTTCATCCTCAGAGCTTGGTATAGAAATTGACCGTTCCGAAATACGTCGTAGCTCCGTCGCATTACCGGTTATGCCGTCAAGTACTTGAGGATTGTACTTCGCTTCGAGTTCGGCTAACTTACGGCACTGCGGCGGAGACCCTTCAATTTCCGTGGAGCTCATAGTTTGACCGCGATGCCAAGCCCCAGAAGTAATCTTATCGTATTCTAGCTGCAGTATCGGCTCAAGTTCTTTTCTTGATTGTGGTGGAGAGAACTCCAGTTTTGGTGCCGCTTCAGTAGTACCGAAGACGTCATCAGAATCAACACTTTCATCGTCAGAAGAGAACGAGGTGATTCTAATTTTGTTGCTATTTTTAGTCTTAATTTTGCCACCGGTACCTTTTTTACCCGTACCGCGAATTTTAGCACCTCTTTTACCAGGAGGAAGCTTTTCAGATTTGGATTTGATATCAGCGCGTAATTTTTCAGCAGCTGTCATAGGTTTAGGTTCTTTGCTTATGGGCGGTTGTTGCACGTTGCGACCGTTTATTGTGAATTTGATATCGTGAGGATATTGAAGCTCCTTCATCATACTATCGGTTTTGGAACTGGTTGCAGAGTCACTTTCAATTTGAGACAGTTTAGAATTTAAAGTCTCAAGCAAATGTGGATCTAAGCTTTTAGTGATGTCCCGTTTCGGGCTGGGCAGATGTTGGACCTGGCCACTCTTGTCGACTTCTAAAGTGACAGGGTCAACTTTGGATAAGTCAATATTTTGAGTAAACAAAAAATCTCGATTTTCTACTTCCAAAAACTTGGAACTATGATCGAGTTGTACGCTGTTTCGTGGTGATTTGGGCGATTTGGGGGATTTTGGCGATTTCGGAGACTTGGGAGATTTAGGAGACTTTGGCGACTTCGGAGACTTGGGAGATTTTGGAGAGCGTGGGGACTTTGGATGATCGTGGTACTTGCATCTAGGATGAGCGTTCACAATTATATGGCGGCCGTTTTGTGGGGGGAGCATGATAATATCCGGGGGTTGTCTATGTTCATCCATAGGAGACGGGGCAGTTCCATTCATAATGTGCCTCTTATGGAGCACATAGGGAATATCATACCCGTCGTCGATTACCTTTTTGTTATCCTTGAAACCTGCTTTGAAAGCATCAAACTCCTTGAAATAATTCTTTGGTAGATCGAAAGGCGAGCGGCCGTGATCATTGTGCCTAGACGGTAACTCAAAGTGAGACCGTTTTGTTGCGATGGGCGGTGCGCTGGGAATCTGACGGAAAATGTAATCCTCATCACTAGATTCAGCTGGGGTTAGATCAATTGATTTCTGATGCATTAACACGTGTCGACGTGAATTGACGCTACTGAATCGAGGCCTGTTTGCGAGACTGTTCGGATCGCTTTTAGTGCGTTCGACTGTCGGATGAATGTACGGCACAGCGGCTGTGTCCGCCAGGCGACTGCTCGAGCTAGTCTCTAGTATCAACTTAGGGTTGTACTCGTCGAAATGAGTCTTAGCCATGAGCTCCTCCTTCAGACTATCCTTCTTGATCATATGCGTGTGTACTTTGCCGCGCATTGTCTTATCGAACTCCGACTGGAGGATGGGCGCGCCGCCTGATTGTATCGCTAGCTTGTTCTTGGCGTATTCAATGCTATCCATTGCTGGCAGTACGCGTATGTTTACTTCCGATTCATTGGAGGATTCCTTTATAAGATGTGACGGGGCGGTTTCCTTGCTAGTAGAGCGCGTCAAAGACTCTATTTTATCCTTGTCGAAGCTAAAGACAGTATCTGAAGAGCGGCGGCGTTGGAAAGTTTGCACCTTTGCGGAGCGTGTTCCTTCGATTTCAGTATCGAGGCCGGCAATTTTCTCGGGCCATATGTGCGTGGTGCCGTGAGGAGGTTCATCCTCCTCTGCCGTGTCAGTGTCGGTGAGTGGGTGGGGGAGGGGGTGACGCCACGCGCCGACATGCGGCAGGCTAGCAGCAGTAGTATGCATTGGCCCGGATTCTCCGCGGCGGGTCTCACTCGGGAAGGTCGAGTACGGAGTTGGAAGACGGAAGTAGGTCGGCGACGTCGGCAAGTTTGCAATGAGCTCCTCGTGCGAGCGATCGATCGGCGTACGCTCCTCGTAGTCCGGCGGCTCGAGGGAGAGGAAGGTGCCTCGCGGGTCAAAGTAGTCTTCCGGGCTCGACGGACCGGAGCCCGGGCCTAAACCGGCCGCGTATGGGTCACCCACAATGTATGGGTCGTTCGCTGCATAAGGGTCACCAGCTGCGTATGGGTCGCCCGCCGCGTAAGGGTCGTAAGGGGCACGCCGGCATTCGTAGTACTCCGATTTGGAGTCTTGTGATGAGGTGCGTGAGCCGCTGCGGTCCGAACTTTTGCTCTTGAGCGTCTCGCGCGACTTCTTGCTATCCGTGTGGTAGACGCTGTCGCGCGATTTCTTGCTCGACTCGCCGCTGCTCTTCGATATCTTCGAGTCGTAGATCTCTGAGCGGGATTCCTGACTCGATGTGCGGGAACCTAGCGCACGTTTTATTTCGCGGTAGAAGGCCCCGTCGGAGCGTACGGAGAGTTTCTCGCGTGGCAACATGCGCGGATCGTCTGCAAGGAACGGCTCTAGTGGTACATCGTCGTCCGAGCGTACAGCAGCCCCGCCCGCAGACACCTCCTCGTCGGAAGGCTCGTTGCCCGAATCGAGCGAGCACGAGCGCGTGCGCGCCCCCCTCCACATGCGACCGTCCTCTTCGTCGTCCGAACGCTCAATGAGCTCGTAGCTGTCGTGCGACACGTCGTCTTGGGAGGCCGTGCGAGGGAAGAGAGGGGGAGGGGCTCGGAGTTCCCCGCCCGCACCGGGGAAGCTGGCCGAGTATGCGCGGCCGAGTAAAGCGCGGCGCACATCCGGGGGGAGCTTGTCGGTGAGGGCTAGGTGGAGCGTGCGCGCGTCCGAGTATCTGGTGACGGGCGAGTCGAGCCGGCGGCGGCGCGCGCACCCTGTCTCGTCGAAGCTGTAATCGCGAAGGTTCCTCGCGGAGGCGGAGCGGCGCGCCGGCGCGGGGCGCGGCAGCTCGTCGTCGGGCGACGGCGAGTCGGCCTCGACGAGCAGCGAGCCGCCCGAGCGCGAGGAGCGCGTCGAAGGACACGCAGAGTACATGTTGGTCATGGACAGCTCGTACTCGAGCCGCTCGCATGACGAGCGGAACGAGCGCGAGCGCTCGGCGAGCACGAGCGCGGGGTAAGCGCTAGGCGGCGCGGTGCGCTGACCTGTGTGAGCACGCGGCGGCGGCGTGGGCGCGCGCCCTCGCGCACTGACGCTCACTAAGCTCGCCCGGCTCCATGTATTCTCCGGAGAATCCTGCTAAGCAAACAATTCAGTTAAACTTCTATTGCCGCTGCTACGACGCCAGTATACCAACCCAAATAAACCAGTAGTCAACCATTTCTCCTATCATGTCGTAAGATTGTTTAAACAAAGATAAAACTAAGGAAAATAAATTTTAACCCTTGTATACTTGTATATATATTTATAGCAAATTATCTTTTGCCAACTGATATTTCTGTTCCAAATTTTAAAAAACACGTCGATTGAACATTCATTTGATTTGATCTGAATGATTACTGGCCAGGCATCGTGAATATATTGCGGCAGTTTCTTCCAATCCGCTTTAGTAAAACCGGCATAATATACGGATGTACGGACAGGAAACTGGAGCCTATATTCTCAATGCAGGCAACGCACTTCCTAATATTCTGGTACGTGCATGTTCGTAAAAAACTTAATGCGCCAGTTTTTTACGAACATGCACATGAACCGCATGAAACACAATTTACACAACGTTGTTCGAGAATACGCCGTCGGGCTAAAACGGTAACACGGTCGCCGTAGCAGTCATATGGCACGTAAAGCAGTTTGAAGAATGTACTCACCAATGGTGTCGTCATCCGATGAGGCGGAGGCGAATCCTCCGTAGGATGATGGTTGACCTCGGCATGGGTCACAAGCTCGCCCACCTGCAAAAACAATGCATTAACACACTCCATACTGCCGTGCTGCGTCTTTAGCGTACACAAAGGTGTCAAGTTTGTACAGAATTCTATTTAATACGTTTAAATTGTCGGAGTCTCTTTTCATTCGCGACGTAAGGAGTCTGTTATATTCAGCCTTATATGTTTTTCTATTTCCATTTATCTCTAAAACGGCAACTGACTGAAATGCGTTTTGTATGACTTCAAGAAAGGCTTTTGAGTAGGTTTTACCACAATACGTTACTACGTGTCTGCATAGACTAATGCCTAAGCGGCAAACCTTAATGCCGTTCATGAAACGTATAAGATATATCTGAATGGAAATACGGCAAATTTAGCTTTATAGAATTTTTTAATCTTAACAAGGAGGCGCTTTGAATGAAGACGGAATGATATAACGACAGCGGCATTTTTTACAATTAATAATTGTATTACCGTATTTCAGAGGTGATTATTTTAGCGTGATTTAAGTTTACAAAATGCTGTACAGAATCGACACCATTTTATTGTTATTTACAACATTTAGATGAACAGTGGTTGGAGTTACGTGCTTGAAACGTGCAGCTAACAAAAAAGCATGAAAACTTAATTTAAAAAATATGTTGTTGCCGTTACATAATGCTAAATAAAACAATCGCTTATAAAAAAGGGAAAATATGTTGGTAAAACACGAATTTAAACAAACAAGTGATAATGTTTATCGTTTGTGGACCATGCTTTCCCTATGAAAGATACCTAATTTGGTTTCTACCCAGAAAAATGAGCCTCGATAATTTTTATTGCAATTTACTGAGTTTTAAAAGTTCCTATCAGACACTACAGCCGTGAACACAACGTAGCGTCAGCAACCAAATTAGGCTCATACATGAATGAAGAAGATTGTTAGAACTGATGGAAAGAAGTTTAGAAAAACAGGACAACTTTATAAGGCCCTTACGATTTGATCGCAGTATAGTTTTGAGAGCTGAAAGAAATAAAAATACTTGAATCAGGCGTTTCATTGCGATCATACATTTTTTTAAAGTAAACTAAATATGTGGATATTTATAACGTTACTTTTACTTGCAAAGTGAGCTAAGACGGACAATATTATAGCAAGTGTTGCTAGATGGACTTGAATTGTCTCCTTGTGTTCGCACCTGACGTTGCCCAAACAAGGCAGTACTTCCCAACTACCAGTAGACGTGCTTGACAGCCCCACTCTCCAGCTTTAATACGTTAATCCCTTCGCTTCGAAGTCACCAATTATGTGGTTTACCCATCACCGACTTTCCTGGTTGTGGAAGCTATTTATGGTGGTGTAGACATCTCCAATTCGTAGTAGAGCTCTGTTTATAGTGGTGCACAATACGAGGGCGATTTACCCTAGACCGTCCTGCTTGTCGGCTCTCCTCGAAGCCGAGAGATATGAGAACGTGTACGTACCTTGTCCCTCGTGGTGGCATAGGCGGTAGCTGCGAGAGGCGGGCGAGTCGCGTCCCGGGTCGCGAGAGGCGCGGCGCGCATGGCTCGATACACCCTAGACCGTCCTGCTTGTCGGCTCTCCTCGAAGCCGAGAGATATGAGAACGTGTACGTACCTTGTCCCTCGTGGTGGCATAGGCGGTAGCTGCGAGAGGCGGGCGAGTCGCGTCCCGGGTCGCGAGAGGCGCGGCGCGCATGGCTCGATACACCCTAGACCGTCCTGCTTGTCGGCTCTCCTCGAAGCCGAGAGATATGAGAACGTGTACGTACCTTGTCCCTCGTGGTGGCATAGGCGGTAGCTGCGAGAGGCGGGCGAGTCGCGTCCCGGGTCGCGAGAGGCGCGGCGCGCATGGCTCGCAGCGCCGCCTCGCGCGCCTCCGCCGCTGAGTATCCCTTCATCATCAGAGAAGCCTCCAGGTAGTGAGGTTGCTTGTCCCACTCCAGGGAAATCGCTGCGCCAAAATAATAGCTTTTTATGGTGATTTTACGGAACAACTTTTACGTCATCTGAAGGCAGAATAGGGAAGTAATTGATGGAGTGTTGTTGACCTTCTGCGTTAGACATTATAAAAATTAATTACTGCACATCTAATGCCTTAAAAAGCTGAGACATGGCATGCTAATAATGTATGAAAGAAGACGCAACACAGAATGTATCATATAGGATGTATTTTGAAGAAAATAACCACACACTATTGAGTACCATCTAAACCCAACTAAATACTGCGGTGCATATCAGTCTAGCACATAATGCAGGCTGCGACTTCGTGAACTTTGTTATACATTTTGGCCTTCTTCATAAAACATTTAATAAGCGTCCTGCATATGCATTAATGAATGACTCAACAAATCTTTTCGTCAAAACTCTACGTATATCTTTCCGATTCTATATCATTTGAAAACGTACAAGGACCCTTGTGAAGGCACTATTTGCGTCACCTATATTGATCACCAGAATTCATCACACACAACCTTTGTTTGGTTGCTCATTCAAGCAGAATCACGTGTAATAGTGTGTATTCTAGAAACATTTCATTTCTAGCCCGGTTACTTTATTTTTAATATAAAACTCTTGTTGCTTTATCCCATGGTTCCAAGTATTTCAAATTGTCACCCTAAGGTCCGTGTACGTAGTTATGGCACGCATTGTTCACGCACGAGTTCACGTAGCGCGCGTGCCGCTGGCGCGTCCGCCTCGTGTACGTACCGTCGGAGCCGGGCGGCAGCGGCAGCAGCGGGTGCGCGGAGAGGCTCTGGTTGCCGGACGGCGCCACGCTGCTCACCGACCGCGCCGCGCGGAACGACCCCGACCTGCGACATCGGGCAGAGGATGGTGACACGCGCCACGACTCACACAACACAAACTCGACAACCCTCACTTCTCAATCCTACTATAACCATTTACAACGGCTTACACTCCGACTTCATACACAAGGAAATTTCCTTTATTTATTTATCTTAAATTCCCCCTAACTTTTCCCTAAACTCTTGTTTCTTTAGTGGTACAAGCGTTAGCAAGTGCAGGTGGCTGTTGTATATGCACTGCGAGCGACAAAGTTTGATCCCAATTTATTTTATTTTCATGTTTTAAATCCGATAACGATATTCTCAAACTATCCGAAATGTTGTTTCTACCACATCTTTTAATTATTTAGGTCTCAATTGAGATATGGCCTTGATATCATTGATTCCTTTCAGATAAGCTAAGTTGATTTTTTAAATATTATGTGGTAGGCAACCAGCTTTTGGTTTCGAAAGAGTGAGCCTCGAGAAATATAATATGTGTTGTGGGCTGCGCGTCCGAATTACTAAGAACAACACTAGGAACGTCTACAAATGTATGTGAAGTGCAATAGTAAACGTGCACCTCGGTGCTGGCAAAAACAGAAACAGAATGACCTGAATAACAAACGCGCCCAAATTATTTTTATGTCGCGAACTTGTGGTATTGAACTGACAACAATGAAGGAGGAAAACTACCGCTAATAGTACAAGATCCAGCCGGAGAGATGACGGCCAACATCTGAATTTTTAAAAGACGTGGCTGTGAGTAAGGCTAGAAGTATCGTCTACACGATAGAATTAGATTATCAGCTCCAAATCTGCCGGACTTCCAGGCGGCCTGTAAAGCCCTGGCCGCTGGGCAGTGAGTCATCAAGATTTTGATCAGATAGCAAAAAATATTCTTTTCGTGATGGAATTTGTTGCCTGCCGCACTTTCCACCAGCCAAGAAAACGTTTAACCCTAACTGAAGTGCGGCAGCTTTTGAGATTTCAACTCAATTCCGTATTGAAGATACCATTGCTTGCCTAAATCAAAATCATGGTAACGCACTGCCTGACAGCCAGAGTATTACAGGCTGCCGGTAAGTCCAGCAGTTTTAAAGCTGGTAAATCGAATTTCAAAGTCAAAAGCATTTTATTCATTGAAATCACAAGGATCATTTTAATCGCATTATAAACTAAATTTACTCCTGTTTTCTTCAAACCCGTGTATACAATAATTCTAGCTTTCTTTACAGCTAAGTCTCATCAAGATTCAGATGTGTACAGGAATATCATAGGCCGGATCTTGCACTATAACCAGTTAGAACGTAGAGTACATTAAAAATTGTCTGCTTATTGTTTTCTCCTGATACTATTAAGTAACATAGCTGAGATTTTGTTCAGCAAAGAACGAAGACGGTCAGTAAATAATTATATTCCATAGCAGAAAAAAAATGTACGTTCAACAATGAGCTAAGATCAAAATTGGATCACAGACCCAAATTGTGTAAGAATCCCTAAACATTTTTCGACACACCATCCTCCGACCGATAGTCACGATTGCAACGCACTCTATTATATCTTGGAAGAAGCGAATATCAACTCTTACAGCGCATGCTTGAATGCTAATCACCATCGATTATACAAAAACTATCGAAGCCTCTCTGTTCTAACGAATTTCAACTTTAAATTAGTCGTTTTAAGGGACTTTTTACCATGCAAAACCTCGTTAGTTCGCTCGTATATTCTCACACAAACGCCCACAAGACAAAACCAAAAGCTAGTGTTTCCCAGTCTGTGCTAACCACTCACCTTTAGAATCCCACATCTAAATCCCTTGTTAGACATACCTAAGTACCCTATAGTTCGATTATACGGTAACTAGATCTATAAGCAGTGTACTACTCCTAGGTATGTAACTTGTAAGTACAAGAAAGCATCGACTTGCGGCTAAAGCTCTTTGAAAAAATATCTTTTACATGCATTTCGACACAAGATGAAGGATGACCTTAGTGACCTTTATTTTGTGTCAATTTAAGCTTTGATCTTAGTTAATATGCTAAGCTTAGCAAGTGAAGTTTGTTAATTTACCTCTGGAATGTTTGTCGCTTCACGTAGTTGTCTCGTACGAACTCGACGATTTGTTTCTGCGTTTTTCCGCTATACCTGAAAAATATAACACAAATAGATAATATTTATGAAGTTCTTGGTGAAAATACTGCTACGCCGACTGATTGGCGTAAATGAATTGCGCCATCTGTTGACAAGTAACATAAAAGTAACATGTATTGTTATGTAGAATTGCAAGCACCATCTGTTGACGAGTAGACGCACTGCGTTAAAACGCAAATATGCATCTGTCATCTTTGGATAGTTCAAAAAAGTTATATGTAATTCTCGATAGCAGTAGAACATTCTAGGTTTCTCTTACTGACGTATACAAGCGGAGCTCGCAAGAAGCAATCAGTCGCAAACTGGCTGGCAAAGTGACTTGAGAATTATATTTAGTGAACTAAACTGTTCACTCGTGAAGAGTGAACTGGTGCTTTTGGATTATTTTATTAAAGATGAATTTGGTTAAACCGGAGTTCAGTGTGATTATGTTATCCCGAACTTGTAATGGTACCAAGTAGTAATATTCGTTTTCATCATCGTCAATATTAGCTGTAGATGTCCACAGCTAGACATAAGCCATTAACTCACGACGAACGGTCTTGAGCCGCCTCCATCCACCTACTTCCATTGACCGTTACAATGTCGTCAGTGTACAATGAGACAGATCATAGTTACATACATAGACATACGCCTTTTTCCCCGAAGAGGGGTAGGCAGAGCCTCAATGGGCCTCTTTTCACAGTGGGTTGCACCATCGTGGAATATAGACATGACAAGTGGTGAGCTCAGCGCCGCCATTGCTTCCCACGCGACTGACTTGGCTAACGCTTTCTTCCAGTAATAACACATTTCATAATAAGGACAAATCTCGGTAATTAAAATTAATATTACTACTACTAGTTTGTGTCACCGGCTCTTTCTTGCTTTCTTTCGGCAAGTGAGCTCCACTTCGTCCTAGCTCCAATAAAGAGTACTAATTTAGCTTGAGAGAAGGTCATGTTTAGAGTGTACCTCCATGACACACGGCCATGTGCCAGCTCAGTCCTCACCTGAACGAGGAGCCCCTGGATATGACCCTGGTCTTGTGGCGGGCGGGTCGCGGCACGCTCGTACATCTGAAGAAACCATGGTTCTCGACACACTTCTTCCAAAAATTCTTGCATTCGTTGCGTCCTTCGAAGAAGAATTCCACCACGTCACGGTAGTAACCCTGTAGAGAAATAAAAGTCAAGGCCACCATTTAGATTTTTGAAATATTTAAATCCATGAACCATCCCAAGGTAAAGACTGACACTTCATTTGTAAAAATAGCTTGGCGTTCAAAAAAACATAACCCCATAGCCCGAGACCATAGCTTCGGTAAGCCTCACTAAAGTAGTCAGGCAAAAAGTGTCAAAACTCTTCCTATCTACGTGTAAAGTAGGAAGGATCAAAACATAAAAATAGTATGTCTTATTACCTTAACTTTGTCATACCATCCTATCATTAACCACCAGAACTTAGCCGTGGCGTGAAGTTCAGTCCGCTCTAAAAATAAACCCTCCCATCTCCTTGCATGGATAACGTATGCACACCGTTACACCAGGGGAAGGCCAGCAGCATCCAACTGAGTACTAAACTACTGCGATCACCAGCCCACCTGCGGAGCATGGTAATTATGGCAAATCCCCCCAATTTCTTTCTCTGGGGGAGGCCTCGTCCGGCAGTGGACGTATAAAGTCAAACTCTCAAGGATCATTTTGATTTTCACTCAGCTAAAGGCTGCGTATCAGGAATTACGATTTCCATAGTACCACAACACCCAGACCCGAATGTTTACATTATCTGCAAATACAGCAAGAATCGAAGCCGCATCTCTCGCATTACAGACGGTTAGTCGCGCGCCGTGCCACGTAGGTCGAATTATTGAACTTACATAGCCCTCAGGGTGCAGTTTGATGAGAAACTTCTTCCTCTTGAACGATATCTTCCTGATCTTGGCCCAGCTGAAGGTGTTGATCTTAGTGTAGTTCTGGAACACGACGATGCCCATGTGCGCCACGGCCAGGTTCAGGGAGACTCCCTCGTGATCCTTTGCTGGATGCATTTTAACACCTGCAACCAGAAATCATAAGAGAATCTTAGTTTTTTTTTTTGTATGACGTAACTCCCATCACTCACATACATAATCCTGATCATACTAGGATCCCCTGTGTCTTTGTTATCAGGAACTACAGGTCTTGCGCTTAGCTGAGTCATTCCCTGAGGTATGGGAGCGGTACGGGAGGGGTGTTTTCGTTACGTCAAAATGAAGCGTGGCTTAAGTCATCTGATAATTTGAGAGCCGAAAACACCCCTCCCATACTGCTCCCATACCTCAGGGACTGACAAAGTTAAGCGCTAGACCTGTACGAGTACATGGTACCACAACACCCAGAACCGGAACTAATATTTGCAGAACATACAAATATTGAATTTTCACTAAAAATGGGATATTTACCATGATTTTTGAGTTTTGTTTATGTTCATAACCATGATAGTTTCAAAAATTATAGACAAATATTTGTGCCGCAGCGGGAATCGAACCCGTAACTCCCTCTTAAATTAAATATAAATTGAAAAAAACCCAGGTGTGGTGTGAAGTTTGCGTTAGCCCGATCTTGTTAAGGGTATAATTTAGACGGTCACCAAAAATATTTTTAAGACTCTAAGCCTAGGCACCAAATAAAATAAACACCACCCAAAAAAGTACTAAACGGTTACCAAAATGATGGATAAATGGTCACCAAATTACGATGGATTAACGGTCACCAAATTCTGTTAAGTTAGGTTAGGTCAGGTTGCGCAAAAAAAAAAAAAAAAAAAAAGTCTAAGTGTAAAGTGTATTTTAAAGGCGTCCATATATTTTTATGGCAGTCAATAATAAGAAAAAAAGGATTTATTTCATAATATTTTAGGAAACGTAATTTGGTGACCATTTATCCATTTTGGTAACCGTTTAGTACTTTTTTGGGCGGTGTTTAAACACAAGTCTCTCGTTAATTCATCTTCAGCCAGTCCATTGATAAACATAAGCTTCCTCCGTAGAATGCCACGACGAACGGTCTAGAACCGCCCGCATCCACCGAATTCCTGTGACCGGTACAATGTCCTCGATCCATCGACCGGGCGGCCGTCCTGCACTGGCTCGAGAGCCCTTAAGCCCTAGCGGTTTACGGTTCTGCAAGCTGTATTGCCTGCCTTTTGCCACTTCAACTTGCTCATTCTGAAATCTATGTTGTTGACCACGGTTCTTCTATTTTAGTATCCACGGTATTGCAAACGCGCTGCCTACCATTAAGAGCTCTATTGATATTTCTCTTAAATTTACCCATATTGTAGCAGAACTTGAGCAAATTTGCATGAAGTTCATGTTAGAGCGGTAAATTTCATTATTCTTTTGCATTTACACACCGTATTTACTATAGGGCTTCGTGAAGCAAGTTTACATCTGCAAGCGAGATTTGAATTTATTGTAGAGCGACAAAGTTCGTTTTCGATTGCGCGTTAGGCTAGCTATCAACGAGCCGTTATTTAACACTTGCAAATTGATACTCGTAAATTCCGAGTGACGTATTTTTTGCACTCAACTCGTTGCCCATTGAAACTTGTGGCTTGCTACTTATTGCTCAACAGGGCTCTTAGCCTCAACCATACAGTCGTAATGGAATGAATGAGTAATGATAGGTCGGAAAAGAGGTCAATCCGTTTTGATCAGTACACATTCATTAATTTCTTTCAACGTGCTTACGAAGAAAGATTACCTTCTGAAGCAGCAATGATGGATAAAAGCCATCCTTCGAAACGAGTGATGGTGGCGAAAACACTTATCTAGGAATCTTCTGTAAAGTCGAACAAGACATTTGCATCAAACCCAATAACTTTGAGGTCAATGAATAAACCTCATTACAATCGGTTCAACTATTTTGGAGATGAATTATAATATGCAACACACAACCGCAAAAAATTTAAGCCCTAACGCGAATTCAATTCTTTTATTTTTATTTCAGATACACAATTATACACAAAACATATTAGCAATAGTCCACAGTTTGGATAAATATAAAAATAAGTACTACAATAACTTAATACTAAAAATAACTCTTACTAAAGAGACACTGGCTGAGGCCGATATAACATAACAGCCACATACATAGTTCTGATCCCACAGGAGGACTCCCTGTGTCGTGGGTATCAGAAACTTGCCAGTACCATTACCAGACCCGGAACAAATATTTGCAGATCATACAAACATTTCTCCCGCAGCTGAAATCGAACCGGCGCGATATCGAGGTCCTATAATCCTAGAACGAATTTCTGACGTTATCGAGTAGCTAGCGAGACGATCGTGGAACTAAAATCAAATTGAAAAGATATGAAGCCACCCCAGTTTAACTGGCTACAATAAGTCTCGCCAGCGACTCGATAACTACAGATATTTGTGCTAACCCCACCTACTCCGCCGTGGCGGGCAATGAATAGAGAGAAGAGGTTTCAAGAAATTTTCATTTTACAAACTTTTATTTAACTTGCTTTCCTGTTTGTGATCTTGCAACTAAATTTTAAACCAGGTCCACCCAAACGATTGAGCTGAAATTTGCCATAAGTACCGATGACAATACAATATTATGGAAATAGCGAGCTGATCTGATGATGGAGACGGAAGGTGGACAACGGAAATCCTCGATGATTAATAGTAGCTTGGCAGTGTTTGGGCACATTTTGATCAGCTCACGGTACCGAGTCCCGGTCCCTTATTCCATAAAAAATATTTTTCAACTATTCAATCAAATATTTTTCAACTAGTGTACAACTTACCATACAGTTCGCATCTCCTCGCCGTTTCTAATAAATTCAAATCGGCTTCAGCGGGGCTCTGACCTCTGCAACAAGAGCGCTCCATTATCTGTCTGGTCGTATCACTCCCCGAGCGCGGAGCTCGCCGGCGGACCACACGCCGCTGAACATAGCACGTCAGCGTGACAGGCGCAATAAAACAGCGGTACTTTGATTCATATTTAGGTGTAGTTAAACTAGGCAGTAGACTCGCTTGGAAATACAAAATAATGTTGAAGTCGGCAAAACAGTACTAGTTTATACTAGTACAGTAGTACTAGTTTATACTAGTACAGTAGTACTAGTTTATACTAGTACAGTAGTACTAGTTTATACTAGTACAGTAGTACTAGTTTATACTAGTACAGTAGTACTAGTTTATACTAGTACAGTAGTACTAGTTTATACTAGTACAGTAGTACTAGTTTATACTAGTACAGTAGTACTAGTTTATACTAGTACAGTAGTACTAGTTTATACTAGTACAGTAGTACTAGTTTATACTAGTACAGTAGTACTAGTTTATACTAGTACAGTAGTACTAGTTTATACTAGTACAGTAGTACTAGTTTATACTAGTACAGTAGTACTAGTTTATACTAGTACAGTAGTACTAGTTTATACTAGTACAGTAAGTACTAGTAGTAAAGTATAAAAAATATAAAGTTTATTTAGCTCTTCACAAAAGGTTTCATTGTCATCAAGTAACTTTTTTTTATACTACTTGAATGCCTTTACAAGCAGATGGCCCACCTGATGTTAAGCGGTAACCTGTGCCTATGAACAGTGCATTACCTCATAGGTCACGTCCACCTAGGACGTGCCCTATGTTGCATTGCACTGCGCCCGCCACCCTGAGACATAAAGATGAAAAGTCTCATGTGCCTGTAATTTCACCGGCACCCTTACCCTTCAAACCGGAGCACAGCAATGCAAGCACTATTGCTTTGCGGCAGAAATGCAAAAAAAAGTGCTGTTCGTGTTCGTGAATAAGTAAAACCAACCTAAAGGTCTATGTGATTAAAAACCAAGCTTCTTATTCGACGCATTAACAAGTAATTAATTTTGTAAAAATTTAAAAAACCCTCAACGCAATGAAACGGCTGAACCGATTTTGATCAAACATAGCTAAGAACACTCCCGATAAATTCACCTTTCAAACAAACAAAAAAATCGGTTCATCCGTTCGGGAGCTACGATGCCACATACTGCCACACACAGAGACACACGCAGACACACAGACACACACACTAACAGACACGTAAAACTTATAACAACCCGTCGTTTTTGCGTCGGGGGTTAATAAAAATATATTGCAATAAATGTAAATTTTTGGTTACATGTGTTTCTTATGATTCTCCATGATCCGCCGCTCCGACTCCATGTCCTGTCCGGGAAAGAACTTGTACCCGCTGAGATACGAGTGGTCCGGGTAATCTTCTGGGACGAAATCTCCGCACTCCGCTGTAAAAACGATAATATAGTTTTACCCAAAATATAAGTCGCCCCGATGTACCTGCGCCGTAGACCAATTTCTATAGCGCGGGAATCTTCTTTCTACCAATAGCAATCGCGCGCTAAAATCTTGCTTTGTTATTGGTTAATCGATTTGGCGTCAAAAACGCGGCAAAAAGCTAAAATTCCTTCGCGAAATTTTAGCTCTGCTTATTTGGTTCCATTCAAAGGTTGTCCGGAGAGATCGTTCTCAGCGTTTAGGCCACCCATTGTATTGCATAATTAGTGTGTAATATTTTTGTGTCCCGATGATATCAATTAAAATTGTTTTTTTTTCATACAAAAATACATTTTAATACGAATAGTATCAAAATCACTGACCTCAAAATTAAGGGACTTCAAGGTCAGCGCTCAAAAAGAGTCCGAACAAACAAAGAGAGACAACACGAATAAAAGTAAAAAAAAATGAATCCGTCCATTGCAGCTTGATTATTGAACACTTTTGAAGGATTAGAATATGCACCAGCAGTGTTTCTAACTCATTTGTTAGCGTTCTTTTTTTCTTTTTCTTTTTTTTCTTTATAATTGGCGCCGCACGGCTTGTGCATTTGCCATTTTCAAGTAAGTATCTGTATTTTAACTATATTGTATTTTCAATATATTTTGCAACGTTACACTCCTTCCAAGTCGTCAAAGTCACAGTCGAGTCATGATTTAGTAAAACGGTGGCCAATTTTACTAAAACTTTGGTAGACAATTTCCACCAATTTCAAAAGTCTCGCAATTCACTTCCATTTCATTTCACTACACTTGTGCTTTTTAAACGAGCTACATTAGTTAAAATGCCACCAAAATAACACAAAATAACTCAAGAAAACACTAGGAAAAGAAATAAAATAAAAGTAGACAACGTCTCTTTTCGAAAATGGCGGGAAGAGCCTGTTAGCGTTCTAATTTTCCATATTTAGCCGTTGATAGTGTGTGGAATGTTAAGTCCATCGTAGTCTTTGGTAAAAATGTATTCTTTGTAATAAAACTGGTCATTTTGTTATTAGTTTGTATATTATCTAATCTATCAGCAACATTGGCTCCTCGATGTTTGAATGGTAAACCATTGGACTATCCACCTTAAACCACTTCGAAATTCGATGCAATTTCGTACGCAGCGTTTGTCAGCAGAATCACTTGTTTCTTCCCCTCGGTAAGCTCACCTTGTACTATGTAGCTGGCCATCAGCGCCGCGGTGTTCTCGTTGCACTGTATGCATCCGTGCATAAGGTCCCTTTTCACTTGCAGACAGAACAGGTACCGCGTGAACTCCTCCTCCAGCCGCGCTGGGTCGGGGGTGTAGAACTTGACGCAGAAACGAAGTGTCGGCTCCAGCATGGACAGGCCCAGCTGTCGACACATAGGCTTCTCTACGTCCAGCCAATACTGTGGGAGAGCAAGCATTTAGGAATACATCGTCATAATCACCCGACGTCTTGGACGTCCACTGCTGGACGCGTTTAAGGCGATATGTTAAAATACCGAATAGGCGGAGTCTGGCAAGAAAAGAATAGCTGCAAGAAAGTGACAGCGCTATTGCTCACTTGAACCCGGGAAGAGATGTGGTAAAGATTTCTTCAGCTCGGAAGTAACTAACGTAAGCGACAAATGATAAAACTTCGTTTTGCTTCTAAAGTAGCAAATATAAAAAACAAACATTCTCTTATATTTATCTAAGTAATCAACCTACTGAATAGTATAAAAAAATTTCGCTTAATATTTTCTCTAATCGAAGGAAGGACCTAAAACGGGTATTAGGAAGGCCAATTTCAAAAAATAAAGCTATCGAGGAAGTTTTCACTGATCGTGTTTGTTGTCTATGATTTATTTATATTACATCCTCAAGTGATTACTGTATTAACATCAAGTGTGTAACCTTTACTGTTACTGAGTGAGAATGTAACGCAACGACTCCAAATTTTTAACATACAGTCTTAAATGTTTAGCGCGATACGAAATGAGCATAACGTAACCGTTTTGGTTGGTTTTGGTGTTATCGCTCAATATTAGCGCGATTGGTATCGTCCCCAAGACAATCAACAAATCGGTGAAATTATCAGGTTACTACAGGTCTAGCGCTTAACTGAGGCAGTCCCTCATGTATGGGAGCGGTACGGGAGGGGTGTTTTCGTTACGTCGTTCGTACATTGTCACATGTCATCTGATAATTTGAGATACGAAAACACCCCTCCCGTACCGCTCCCATACCTCAGGGACTGCCTCAGTTAAGCGCTGGACCTGTAGTTATAATTTTTAAACGATATCGCTTTTCGCTTACAAGCGAATGCTATAAGTTAGCACGAGTATATTAGCATTATTCAATTATGAGTGCAACACGCCCTCGTATGGTTTCCATGTAAGTGCTGCGAGTGCAAGTTTTGCGTCAACGGAACCTTGGATGGACCTTAATTAAATATGCAAGAGATTGTGGCGAACATCCAGATAGGTTTTGATAGCTTTGCATGGTATGAACTATAATATTATATCAATAACTAGCCTTTTGCGCGCGGCTTCACACGCGTTGTATCGGGATGAAATTTAGCCCCCTCATTCCCTCCCCGCAGCATACATCCACACAACAAATATCATCAAAATCTGGTCAACCGTTACGGAGCTGAGTGGAACACATAAAGCGCGCGTATCCGCGGGCGGTACCTAATAAAACATAGCACTCAGGGATAATGTAGCTTCCTGTTAGTGAAGAAAATTAGAATTACAATTTTCGTAATCGAATCAGTAAAAAAAATGAAAAAAAAATGAAAATTTATTTATTACAACGAAAAGAGTCACTGCTTACAAAATAATTATTTCCTATAGTTATAACAATTTGAACAAATTTCGAAGACAAAATTAATTTTAAATGGTTTATCTGTCAGTTTCCTCACTAGGCTAGGCCTGTATCGAGGAAACTTTTTTACGATAGTCAAATGCGCTATATTGCAAGGTGACAGCTTAAAATTAACAGAACAACAGCAGATTAACATATTAACAGTAGTTCCGGAGATTACCCATACATCCGAACTCGCCAAACTAATTTAACCTCTTTATACCTATTGTATTAGAACTAAGAAAAACTAAGTCTAACAAACAAAATTAGTCCTTCAACCTGCTGCTTGCCTGGTGTTGGTATAAGATAATATTCTGATATCTGGATAATTAATACTAGATAGCGGTTGCCCCTTATTTTAATTTTTTTTTGTCGAATTTTTTTTAAATAATTAAAAAAAGCAAGATTCAATATATTTATTTGCATCTTTGCAAACAATCCAAGCTTATCTCAATAAACCACTGAAACCCGCATCCGAATTGGTTCAGCCATTCTGGAACATTAGCGCGAATAAACGCACAGACAAACAAACAAACTAGAAACTGTTGGTTTAGACTTAGTAGCATGTCTTCAGTAGGTAGCACTGAACAGTAGCCATGGTCAGATCAATCATACTGATCTGACAACGGATACCTAACGGAATTAATTACTAACCAAATGAGGTTCAAACTCGGTTTTTGTATGGAGCGCGCTAGTGGTACATTTCCCTTAAAAATATTCCAAGTAACACATACCTTCGTCCCGTTAGCGTCAACGTATTCGAGGCCGAAGTAGTCCGCCTCCAACAGATGCAGTTGCCGGCACACCTGGTCAAACAGCACTCGTCCCAACGCTTTTGACTGCAACAATACACACATGCTCATTATAATAACAACTAAAATATACAGGAACAAATACAGACTGAAGTCAACATACACCATCCATGCACTATGCAGAAGGTTTACCAAAAAAAAAGTAGAAAAGGATGATTGTTATTTTTTACCCCGACACAAAAACGACGGGGTGTTATAAGTTCGACGTGTATGTGTGTGTGTGTGTGTGTGTGTGTGTGTGTGTGTGTGTGTGTGTGTGTGTGTGTCTGTTTGTGGCATCGTAGCTCCCGAAGGGATGAACCGTTGTTTTGTTTGTTTGAAATGTGAATTTGTCGGAAGTGTTCTTAGCTATGTTTTATCAAAATCGGTTCAGACGTTTCATTGCGTCGAGGGTTTTAACTTGTTACTGTCTTATTCAATGACTTCACTTAGGTACTCGTATTGCTTTCAATTACCTTCAGAACAATGACAGAAATAGCCAACAGCAAAAGTAGGTGGTTGGAGTAGAAGGAGTCCTTAGAGGTATTTCATAGGTCTCATTCATTTATCCTACTGTACAATGCAGCAATGGGCAGGCCTTATAGCGCGCAGAGCCGACTACCTCTGAGGAATAAAGGTTCTCCAGTGGCGACCAGGAACCGGAACACGGAGGGCCCCAATCAATGGGCCGGAGATATTGCTAGTCTGTGTCCAGCAGTGGACGTCAAGCGGATGATAGTGGCAGTACAAAAGAGATACCAGAATGCACTATATGAAATGAAAAATGAAATGAAAAACATTTATTTGGCACAAACAAAAAAAACAAAAAACAAACAAAACAAACAGAATACTAGGAAACAGTAGGACAAAAAAAAGAAAAATAAATAAAAAATAACAACCGAAAACATACAAAAACAGATACAAAAACATAATTTAGACACTTAAGTTATAAATAAAATAAAATCAAAAAATTTAAAAAAAAAAAGAATGAAAAACAATGTTTATTAGTTGAAAATAAATAAAGAAATGTCCCACGCATCCAATCTGTCCGAAACAAATGAGTAGTATATGTCTTACTCGAGTAAAATAGGTACAGTTTAACGGGTTGGTTTGTTGAAAACTTCAAGCAGAAGGCATGTGTCGTAGCTCGGTGTAGTAAAGTACCATAAGAGTTAATCCAGAAACAATTACTACAATAGCCAATAAAGTTACAAACACAAGTCAATATCAAACTTGAAACTGAAATTCCTGTATTGGATTTCATAGTTAACTGGGTTAGTTTACCAAGAAACACTTTAGAATTTACATCTAGGATCTGGAGCATATTTTCTGGAACATATTTCCCAAAGTTTAATGCAACCGGGGAGAAAAGTTTAATTTTAATTTTTTATTTTTTATTATGGAACATCAACAGAATTTACATGGTTGGGTGCTTACTATTGCTAGCTTAAGATCTAATTAACATGCAATTCCAATTACAGATGAACACATCGTGCACTAAACATTTTGCATAAACATAAGGTAGTTAAAACAAAGACGACATAATAAGGCCAATGATGGCAGACAATACAACACAACTTGCTTACATAATTATAATCATCAAGGCATCAGAAAAATAAATATAAATTAAGTAATTAAATATAAAAAAAAAAATACTATCTGTTTTTTTTTGACATTATAGTATAAAACAAACAATTGAACAAAAAACCTAACTTAAAAAAAAAAAAAACATTGAATTAAAATTTACGTACCCTTTATACAATCACGTGGATTTAGGGTTCAAGACCCTATATATTTTAGTTTTGAACGTAGTCAGCTTATCATTAAAGATGTCTATGGTATTATCTTTGCTTGATAACTCCTTGAGTAATCTACACAGTCTTGGTATAAGAGAATGGTAACCGAGATTCGTTTTATAAGTTTTATGCTTTAGTAATGACGCAGGGTACCGCGGCAAGCGTGATGGGACGCCAAATTAAGGAGTTTTAAGCATAGGCACGCGCACAGCTACGAGCTGAGCGCGTGCCTATGCTTAAAACTCCTTAATGTGTCTGAAACTCTGAACCCTTAGGGTGTCCCTAAGGGTTCAGAGTTTCCGAGGCTGAATTTAAATGGAAGTAACGGCACTGAATACCTTTTGTATAAAATACTTTACCGGCGAACTGAAAGAGTTTCTGAGAACTTATAGGCGTATTTTGCTGTTTTCTATCCATTATAGATTGCGAAAATGTTTGCTATTTTTGTTCAACCTTATGACATGCCCAGGGCCCCAATTATTATATACCAAAACAACCAAAACAAAACCATATCCGTTCACGTTATTTCGTACGCCTGGATTGAGGGATTCTTGTGCTGTAGTTTCAGGCCAATTCAAACAAGGATTCTCAATCCAACGTGAACGGTTCCGGTTTTGTTTTGGTATTAGCGTTCAAAAGTATTGCGATTGGGGCCCAGCTCACCTTATTCACGAATATACAGATATAAAATCGTTTCCTGACTGACTGACTGGCTATCAACGCACAGCCAATGCTGTAAGTCTTAGAGACTTGATATTTGGAGGATACATATCATCCATAATACATACATACATACATACATACATATCTTTTGTAGTTCTGGGGGTGCACTTAGAAAGGAATAACCGAAACTCATTCTGGTGCTGAGGGTGTTGAAGTTTGTATGAAAAAAACTCCACGCGGACAAAGTCGCGGGCATTCCACTAGTGTAAAATGATTCGTAAATTTTCAAGATTCTATAATAGTCGAATCAAACACCAGAAATTGTAAAGCCTTCTGTAACGAGATTTTATCGTCCACTAAACGTAGCAGGCTCCAAAGCCTTTGCGTAATAGCTTACTTTTATGTTTTAATTAAGGAATGTTTCCTTTGATTAAGGATTTTATAAATGTTTAAAGGGAATTCAAAAACGTTAAGGTTGGGATGTTGACTTTGTGGTCCAAGGTTTGAGGACCATTGACACTGCGTCACGTTTTGCATTATTTTCGTTGACGTTATGCTGTACAAACAACTCTCACAGAACAAAACAGGTCAGGCAATGACCTTTACTTACTCTTGATATTCGGAAGAGGCCTGGAGCTCAGGCCAGCCAGTGAATACGAAATAGGCAGATTTAAAAACCTATTTTAATCTGCCTTAAATTTTTAAAGGCATGATCATAGTTCTCAACCCTGGAAACTATGATCGACCTTCCGACAGAGGAGACTGAATCTGTTCTCCTGAGCGTGACCGTTACAATATCGATTAACAAATAACAGATAACTAAATATAAACGTAAAATATACACGGTTCGTTTAACAACAACAGCATGATAGGTGAACCCCCCTACCTAGCTAAAGCGACAGATAGGATTTGCGTCGTTAGTCGCAACTATAAATCCAAGTAAAGCCCGGATCACACTAGCCTGTAGATGGAAGCTTGCTTGATTAAAATAGCTGTGGTTCCTAATATCTTACTTAGAGATCTGAACAAAATCTAAACGCCGGATTTTTCATCTACCTTTACAGTCCAAGGCCACCAGAGCCTTGCTGTTGCCTGTTGCCTAGGCTGTCAAACCCTCTTCTTTTTCTGGGATCTAGATTACCCTGAGTTGATCTGCTACCAATACCAGATCCTCTCCGGCTGGTATATCACCAAGATCAAATGTCTCCATAACCTGAACATGCGTACATCTTCCCACGCGGGACTCTTTTTTTTTTTTTTTTTTTTTTTTTTAACTTTGATAGACCTTTGTTTGACCACGATCTCACCTGTTGGAAAGTGACGATGTGGCCGAAGATGGAGCACAAAGGTCTAGAAGGCACCTATTCACTCTAGCCTTTAAGAGACCCAGATTATAGTTTTCAGGAAAGACAGACGACGGTAGTGTATTCCACTCCTTAGCAGTTCGCATTATAAAGGTGGAACTGAAACGTTTAGTACGAATAGCGGGTATACTAATCAGGTAAGGGTGGTACCGAGCCGTGCGCCTGCTCGTCCTATGATGAAAAGGAGATGGTGGGATCAGATCATGAAGTTCCTGGGAGCATTCCCCGAAATGTAACCTATAGAAGATCGAAAGGCATGCGACCTTACGGCGGTGCTCGAGACTCTGGACCTTAGTCTCCGCCATATGTTGCTCACCTATTAGCCTAAAAGCTCTGCGTTCAATCGAGTCCAAGGCAGCAAGCTGGTGTTTGGCCGAGCCATCCCAAACGTGGCAGCAATACTCCATACCAGCCCGGACTTGTGCTTTGTACAGACTTAGAAGCTGTCCTGGTGTGAAGTAACGCTTTACCTTATTCAGGATACCCAGCTTCATGGAAGCAGTTTTTGCCTTAGACTCGATGTAGGAGCCAAAGTTGAGAGTAGGCGTGAGTGAAACGCCTAAGAGCTCGAGGTGATCACCTATAGCTACAGGTACATCTCGGAAGACAGGAACTTGGAGAAACGGACTTTTTTTCGCCGAGAAGAGACAAGCCTGCGTTTTAGAGGCGTTGAACTTGACTAGATTGGCATCGCCCCAATCGGATACAGCCTTGAGAGTCAAATTCAGACGCTGCAGCATCTCATCTCTTAACTCCAGAATTTCATTCTGCCTAGCACGCGCAGTGGAAACGTATCTCTCCACAACTGTGCTGTCGTCTGCATACCCAATGATACTGGGCATTAGCAGATCAT
This sequence comes from Operophtera brumata, assembly GCA_932527175.1. NCBI lineage: Eukaryota > Metazoa > Arthropoda > Insecta > Lepidoptera > Geometridae > Operophtera > Operophtera brumata. The sequence continues at coordinate 1,005,342 of OW052233.1, read as the reverse complement.
TAATATGCAGCAGAAACAGTGTGGCAGATAGCACTGACCCCTGAGGTACCCCGGCATTTATAGCCATTTGATCCGACGAGCAGCCGTCAACAACTACTCGAATGGATCTTTCCCTCAGAAAGTCTGCGAGCCAGGAGCAGAATTGAACTGGCAGTCCGTAAGCAGGAAGCTTGCCAATAAGGCTAGCATGCCAAACCCTGTCAAAGGCCTTCGAGACATCAAGTGAAACAGCCAGTGCTTCACCATGCTTCTCGATGGCCTCACTCCAAATGTGCGTGGCATACACAAGAAGGTCCCCAGTAGACCGATTTCGGCGAAATCCGTATTGGCGATCACTGAGGAGGTCGTTACCTTCGAGGTATGCAAGGAGTTTCCTATTCAGCACACGCTCCATACATTTACATAGCAGGGAGGTGACCGAGATAGGGCGGTAGTTCGAAGGGTCAGCACGACTGCCTTTCTTGGGCACTGGCTGCACGTTAGCGAGCTTCCAAGACTTGGGAACATCACCAGTTTTCAAAGAGAGGCGGAAAAGTCGCGTTAATATTGGAGACAACTCAGGGGCACAGGTTTTTAACACTACGGCCGAGATACCATCCGGACCGCTAGCTTTATTCACGTCGAGACTACGTAGCGTTTTGAGCACTTCCTTTTGCTGGATGCGAATTTCTTGCATAGAAGCCCCGCACCGAGGAAGGCTGGGTGGAATTTCGCCAGAGGTGTCAAGACGCGAAGCCTCCGCAAATTGATTGGCAAATAAATTTGCTTTCTCAACCGCAGCGTGAGCTAGGGACCCGTCTGGTTTCAGTAGTGGGGGGAGTGAAGGGCGGCAGAAGTTCGCTTCCACCGACTTAGCCAGAGACCAGAAAGCTTTACTTCCCGCAGGGTATGCGGCAAGCTTAGCCCCCAGACGGCCAATCCGATTGAAGCGAGCCTTCCGTATCACCTTCTTGCAGGACTTGGCGGCTTTGTTAAAGGCTTTCTTCTTAATCCGTGCATCCGAGGTTTTACCGTTTCTTGCGTCAACCCAGGCTAGGTATGCCGCACGTTTTTGCGCTTCCGCGCTAGCACACGCAGGACTGAACCAAGGGCGAGCATTGCTTGAAGGTGAAGCATCAGAGAATGGAATAAAATACTCCATTGCTCTTTTGATCACCTCCGTAACGGCATTCGCACAGACCGTCGGGTCACAAGAAGAAAAGCAGGTTTGCCGCCAAGGATAAGAAGCGAAGAAGTGTCGCATCTCATCCCAATCTGCCGACTTGTAACGCCACACTCGCCTACTACCTCTGGGTGAGGGATCGGGTGGCGAGTATGAAGATACAGACCTCACCACACAGTGATCAGATGAACCCAAAGGGGGCATCACTGATACCGAGTGGCGATCCGGCTCGTTTGTCAGCGGAAGGTCCAGGCAGTTGGCTGTGTGGTCCTCAACGTCCGGAATTCTGGTTGCCTCATTGACCAGCTGAGTGAGATTTAGCGTGAGTGCAAGTTTGCACGCCTCTCTCCCAGCATGGTCAGACAACTGGTAAGGGAACAGCCACTGTTGGTGGTGGGCGTTAAAGTCCCCTAGAATCACCAGTTGGGCATCAGGATAACGTTGTTGGGCCACATCCGCCGCTTCACAGATGTAATTGAACAACCTAGTTGTCTCGTGGTCTCCGGAGTGCGATCTATATAAACCAGCATAGATGATTTTATCCATGCCGGAGTCCACCAAAGTCCATAGAACGGAGAAATCGGGTTCTTCAAGGTCACGAAGACGCAGACAACAAATGTCCTCCCGGACAAATAAACAGATACCAGCTTTGGATTTAAAGTTGTGCTCCAGAGCATAGCCTGGGTATGTGAGGTATGCTGTATCGGGAGGACATTGAATCTGTGTCTCCGTGAGGAATAATAAGTGTGGCTTGGCGGTCTCTAGGTGGTGGTGGACCGGATCGAGATTGGAGTGCAGTCCTCGAATGTTAGAGAGGTGCACTTGAAGCGAGAGGAAGTGCTTCCGCTGTAGAAACGACTTATTATTTTTGGACTTTTTCATGATGGTTTTAAGAGTGATAGGTTTGTGGGAAAAACGGCTGTTGAGCGAGGCACTGGTCAGCGAAAACCTAGAGATAAAACAGCAGGCACCTGCGCCAGTGGGAGACTAGACTGGAGACTGTGGGGACGCCCGAACCCCCCCAGGAATGGCCATCGGGTCCTCTCATCCGGTCGCCAACCGGCACGATGGAGCATTCTGGGATTTTTCGCGAGGCGGCGGGGCAGCCTTTCATGAGTGGCTAACTCACTAGTTGGGCCCCCTACAACCTGCGGTCGGCCAGCGGAGAACCGTGCTTCGGATCCCGCTACCCTCCAAGTCTAGCCACCCGGCACACTTGCACAGCTGCAGTCTCTAGAACGCACATGCTGAATCCAGTGCACGAACTGCTCAAACCCGTCACTTCCACGATGGCTACACTGGACATCAGTCCGAAACACGACAATGTCGCTTCACGGACTGGCTTTGTCCAGTGGGTGGTGACAAGCCACGGCCGAAGCCTACCACCAGAAATGTTGCTACCCGTTTGGCACCACCCAGAGATCACGTGTAGGGACGCAAGGGTATCTTCCTACGGACGCGGGTAACTTCGATCTCCATTCTCTGTGCAACCCTCCTACTCGGAGGGGGTTTAACTTCTTCATAAACATCAAATTCATATACTAATCCAGTAACAGTCATATGTTTGGACATTTTTCCAAGTTTTTCTTTAAATTTAGGCAGGTTCTTCCTAGGCAATTACCTTAATAACTTATGATACCAAAAAAAAACCGCTGTTGTTTCCGTTTAAAAAAACGGTTTGCTTCTCTCAACAAGCGATCCATTAAGACAATTAAGAGAACGATCAATGTGGAACGTGCTTGTGCTCGCATCCTAAGCTCCCCTGCCGGTTAGCTGCCGTATCAAACCCTCGTAAACTCCAGGCTAATCTGTGCCCTGACCTCGCGTGTCTGTCCGAACAACGAGACGAGAAATGGCGAGTGATGCTCTGTTTCATGTTCCCGGTCGATAAAGTAACAAGACAATTGCATCCTTGTTTGCATTTTACAGACGACAGTTTACTAACACGCTGATTCATTCAGATAATGAGGAAATTTCATTGACTTGATTTGATGAATCACTCACAGCATTTGTGTTGATGATATTTACACAATGTTAATGTTTTTATTCATCAGCCTGCTATGATTGTCCTCAAGCATCAACAAGCATGTCATCAACACACATAATTTCAAACGATTTACGGACATGCCTGCCAAGATGTGTTCCTGATACATTTTTAGAAGGCTTATAAAAATACGACGATATTACGACGATATTACGACGATATTACTTGAACATGATTGATCGACGGCAATCGATCTTCGACGCCTTCGCATAATTTATGCAAATATGAAATGCGGTGGAAGACTCGTATTTGTTTTTCTGCTATTTTTGGAAGTGATAATATGTTTTTTCTGACAAGTCAGATCAAAAGCCATTGTTTACGAATAGTTTCAATAGTAGCACTACCAATATTACAGTAGACAACTGAATGGAATACTACACAGTCATCTCTAGCCGGGAGATGAGGGGAGCAGAATATAAATAACATTTAATGTTATCGTGTGTATAAGTCGTACAAATACCCTAAAGAGAACGGCACAGCCCTGAACACTGTTTGTTTATGACAAAAAAGTAATAGTTTCAGTAGATAAACATCGACAACTCTCACTGAATGGAATTCCATACATCCCTACTTCGAGACGAGGGGGATTATAAATATCATTGGAGGCGAATTGGATTACGAACTCGGAGTTTATCTCCCGAGGAAAGGATTGTTGTACGTGATAGGGGTACTCATCAACAACGATGCAAGCTACGTATAGTACAGTTTTGTTGACTAGCGAGACCATTAGGGACGACGCACGGTTAAAAATACTATGTTAGATAGATAGAAAATTCTTTATTGCACATAAAACAAAGAAGTACAAAGGCGAACTTAATGCTAGAAAGCATTCTCTTTCAGGTAACCTTGGTGTATTGCGGAAAAATATGTATAGGTATGTTCAGTTCTCAGTAAAGATTTACTCATATATAAACTACGAATTCTTGGTTTATGGCTTTAGTTGTTTGCTGTCACCAGAGCACTGTAGGCCTCCGTACCGGAGGCTGTCAAGATTAAGGGCACGGCTTCTACATGACAATGACAGATTTACGTCCAAAATTGTTATATTTGGCGTGTTTTAGGCAGGCATGGCCTTGGAGGTTGAATCTAGCGACATTCATTTGTAACCCCTACTAACAAATGGGTGTTATAAGTTTGAGGCCATAGTGTATGTATGTCTGTATGCATTTTTTAGTTTATTTCCTGCCACGTAGCTCCGAAACGGGTGCTCTGATTTCAATACTTATTTTGTATGAAAGACGTGTTTTGTATGTTTTCGAGAGGGTTTCTAGCTCTATGCCTGGTGGAAGTTGGCGCAGCTATTTCCAGGAACATCAGCTCGCAATAACTTTTTAAAGGTAACTCATGCATTTTTTTACCTAGAGCCTTTAGTTTGAGCTCAAAATTGAAAATTTCGCCGACGTAATGCTATTTCCGATTTCAATGGGGGTTTATTTGTATGAAAACTTGTTTTGGAACAAATATACAGAGGATTAACTAACGAAAGGAGAAACTGATATGGTACTCCTGGTTATTGGCGGCCTGTTACCCAAACAAAACCTTATTTTTGTTAGATTTGAAACTCCAACGGAATGGAATCTTCAAGTTGTTGCTGCAGGGTAAGTTAAATTAATTGAATTTATCTCAAAGTAAGTGTGCTAGGGGGCTTGGGGGCTTCGCAATAGAAGCCCCACGACCCCCCCAGCACACAGCAAAAGTAAATCTGCTCTAGGTAATCTAATAACCGTTGTGCAACTCTGCAGCGAAAATGAATAAATTTCACAGTTCAGATAACTTTGAACCATAATTTAATTTGCAACAAATTACGCTAAAAGCTATAGAACAAACTCTGCGCAATCATATTTGAATGTTTTCTAAATGCAACAGTTGAACTAGGTACCTAGTAAAATTTGGTTGTACTTTTATAATTTTTTGTTCATCTCATTATCATCTTCCAGCACATCCCACACTTAGTGGGTACGGTACAACATCATGTACATCATTTTTACATTTTCATGTATTTTTTATGTTATCAAAATTTAGATTAATAACTGTTATTGAACGAATATATTGCAACGAAATCTTTTATGAAAACATTGGATGTACCGTCGCATCTGCAGATTTGTCCCCCGTAGATAAAAGTCAAAGTCTAAGTCAAAAGTATTTTATTCATTGAAATCACAAGGATCATTTTGAATCGTCTTAAAAAAATAATTTACATTTACTCCTGTTCCAACGCAACCAGACCTAGAAGAATCAGGCAACAAACACGGTCTGTTTTTCTTTTGATGATCCTTCTTACTACTAGGTGGGGAGCGCCTGTGTGGTGCCTCGAGAACAAGTGGAAGCTGATTCAAGGAAAAAAAGGAAAACCAAATTAAAAGCCTTACTTAGGTAGGCAGTCAAAAGTAAGATGAAAGAGAGAATCAGCAAAAGTTCATAAGGCAGCACACACTACGCTTGATATACTCATAAATAACACATCTGTAATAAATTATATGCAGGTACAGACATTGCAAATAGATAGACAAAAGCTTGTAAAAATAAACAAGTTTTATGCTGTATGTTTTTCAAACCAAGCTTTTATGAAATGATCGAAACGGTGTGGTGTGATGTGACCAAACTGGGCCTAAATACACAATAGTTTTCAAAATTGGTTGAGGGTGATGTCGGCCTGATCACCACACAGAAACAACAATAATTTTACACTAAAAAGGCTATATTATTATAACTAGTCCCTTTTGCTTAATTTTGCTTAAAAATGACGTGTTCAAATCAATCTATTTAATGATTAGCAAATCATAAAACAGATTGAGATCATTCGATTTTAATGTGGGCTGAAGTTATGGACCGGTTTGACACAAGTTGTCACACTTTTTGCTCTTGAATTTAGAGAAACACAGCCTAACAATATTTTTATAAAGTTTTTAGGGTTCCGTACCCAAAGGGTAAAACGGGACCCTATTACTAAGGCTCGGCTGTCCGTCTGTCTGTCTGTCTGTCCGTCTGTCACCAGGCTGTATCTCATGAACCATGATAGTTAGACAGTTGAAAATTTCACAGATGATGTATTTCTGTTGCCGCTATAACAAAAAAAACTAAAAAACAGGATATAATAAATATTTAAGGGGGCTCCCATACAACAAAGGTGTTTTTTTTTGCCTTTTTTATAGAGTACAGAACCTTTCGTGCGCAATTCCGACTCGCACTTGGCTGTTTTTTTTTTTTTTTTTAATTGCGTTTCTACAAGTTTTTACATACAATAATTGTAGTCAAATCTTGCAACTGAATTTTAAACCAGTTACACTCAATCAATTGAGCTAAAATTTTGCATACCTGTCAAGTTCCAATGACAATACAATATTATGGTGATCTGATGTTGGAAACGGAAGGACAACGAAACACCTCGATTATTAATAGTAGCCTGGCGGTGTTTGGGCCCATTTTGATCAGCTCACGGTTTCAATAACTAATTTCATAAAATCTTGATTTGAAAAAGATATTTTTCAACAAAAAACTTATTATTGATTAGGCACGACATAACTAACTGAAAGAAGAAGAAGAAAGCAATAAAAGAATGAAAGAAAATATAATAAGTGTTCCTCAATGAACACACAACACAATAGTAGATAATATATGAAACAAATTACGATTACACAAGACATAAGCAGATAAAAGATGAAAAATAAACCGTAACTAGTAAGTAGGCATCAATGTTTTTTTTTTTTTTTTTTTATACTACTTGGATGGCTGAACAAGCAAGATGCCCACCTGATGTTAAGCGGTAACCTCTGCCTATGAACAGTGCATGACCTCATAGGTCACGTCAATGTGTTGTGTGGGGTCAAATAGATCCTTGTCTTCAGCATAAGTTGCACCAACTTGGGTAGGGTGTGGCGCTTTCTAGTAAATGGAACAGTTAAGGAGTAATATATAAATTATGGCAAGCAAATACGCTGCATTGGAGCAGCGCCAAAGAACCATGGTGCCATGGAGTATAAACCAAGAATTGCTTTTCACTTAGACATTTTACTATATATTATATATATATATATTTTATATATACACATAAACACTTAGATAGATTTATGAAAAAAAGTGACGTGCATTGTTTTAACACGAGAAATAAAAATTAACTGAGTATTCCCAAATTTAGATTAAAAAAAGTAAGTGGGTCTTTTATGGGGAATTCTGTTCGGTTCTATAATAAACTTCCAGAAAGTGCTTCTAAACTTTCGATTCGAAGATTTAAATCTTACATAAAGAATAATTTAATTAAGAAAGCGTATTACACACTACATGACTATGTTAATGATAAAGCCGCGTAGCCTGATGTCGCTCTGCCCCTCGACACCTAATTTGTCAATTTGCAATGTCTGTACCTGCATATAATTTATTACTGATGTGTTATTTATGTGTATATCAAGCGTAGTGTGTGCTGCCTTATGAACTTTTGCTGATTCTCTCTATCATCTTACTTTTGACTGCCTACCTAAGTAAGGCTTTTAATTTGGTTTTCCTTTTTTCCTTGAATCAGCTTCAACTTGTTCTCGAGGCACCCACACAGGCGCTCTGCACCTAGTAGTAAGAAGGATCATCAAAAGAAAAACAGACCGTGTTTGTTGCCTGATTCTTCTAGGTCTGGTTGCGTTGGAACAGGAGTAACTGTAAATTTATTTTTTAAGACGATTCAAAATGATCCTTGTGATTTCAATGAATAAAATACTTTGACTTTGACTTTGACTATGATTTAGGTATTTAGTTTCTAGTTTGCTAATGGTGGTAGTGTGCTGGTGTGTTGTTTGTGGCGGTCGTTTACAATCATTTAACCCAGATGCTATCCTTAAAGTTAACAACTAGGGCAACCCTTTTTATTTTTGCTTCTATTTATTTACGGACCCCGTAGGCTCTAGTTGACGTCACGGTTCAGTTCTGTCATTGAAAAACAACCTTTATAGCTCAGCACTTAAAGGTTAAACAAGAGAATATAGGTCAAAACGAGGCTATGAAGAAGGAAAATCTTCGCTCGTACTTTATTATTAGTAGGTCGGCCGTGAAGAATTGATAATTTTCAAGAATTTGTGACACAGTAATTTGTTTTCTCGATACGCCCTTTTGAGCACAGAATCAGCATGAAAGGACCTACCTACTTACAATATAAACTCAAGCTTGCTTCGGCTGTCCCTAATCAAAGAGATCGTTGCATGTACTCACGCAAGGCTAAGTGACAACTGACGAGACTGAACTCAAACAACACCGTCATTCTACGGGCAATTCCTCTTCAAATTTTATCTCTAAGTTTTACGCCGGTTAATGTTTATTGCAAACAAACTTTTTTAGATAAACTGATACGAAACAACTATCAGGGGTTCAACAAACTACAGAAGCGAGCCCAAATGCTACAATGCTCTTAGGAGAATAAACTGAATGAATTGGTAGATTTAATGTTCAAGTAGATGGGCGGGACATTGCTTGTAAAGGGAAAAAGCTCCTAAAGGATGAAATAAAACAGATTTAGTGGAAGGGAATAGACACTGAAGTTTATTCGAAGTTTATTCGAGGTTCTTGTGGAATACAAGCACGGAAGATAATACAAGTTCTGGATGTTGCTCTACATTTTAAAAGACAAGAAGACATTAATCATTTATTCATAAGACAATAATCATTTATTCATAAAACCTGTACACAGGTTAATAACACAAACACTATAAACATACACAGAAAATAACATTACAGGGAAACATGCGCATGAGGAACGCCGGTATATACTGAGTTGTACGAAAAGCCCTGAGCTCAGCAAATATATGCTGTGATAGAACGAATTTACCAATTTGGCACAGGGGTAACGCAAAAACATAACTAAAATAAATTCAAGGTTCTGCCTAAAGCAATGCATTACCTCACAGGTCACGTCCACCTAGGACGCGCCTTACGTGGCATTGCACTATGCCCGCCACCCTGAGACATAACTTGTGGACCTTAACTAAAAATAATCAAATTCACGGGTTATGCGTTTTCACTGACTTGAAATTGACCTCAGCAAAGTCTTTGAAATTCAGTGAATTGAGAAAAACGTGCGCGTTGAGTTCATTTAAACAAAATTCAAAAAGGTATGCGCTTCAGTGCACTGGAATAATTTAAATAAGAACTTTTGAATTATTCACAAGGTTTTTTTAAAGCCACTGTTTCCATTTATCGTGTCTTACTTTACAACTCTATAAATATTTAATGAATCATTGATATGAGAGAAAAGAGAATACAGGTTTTGCTTGATAGCTCGGTTTCGGATTTCCGATACACACAGAAAATAATCAATGCTTTTTAACTTGACATACTCGTACTCTAGCGACTCTAGTTTTAGGTAAACATGCACATGACTTCGTTCCAAAGCTTGCATCAAAACCTCGTTTAAAGTGATACCGAAACTAGTTAAACTAACCGGCGTATAATGAAGTCGTTAAAACACCTAGAACGTACGGAGTGCCTCGGGAGGGCAGTGAGGCACTAATTGGCGTAAACTCTGCAGAATCTAGTAATTACGAGGACTTCGCTTGGTAGCAATAACTGTGTACCTAAGCCCGTTACAGTTTAACTGTTCAAAGAAATTATATCGGATTGAAACCGTACATCTATAACTGTAACGTGGTCGCGATATTTAAAAAGTTTTTAACGATGAACACGCGATGAATCTGCGCACAACCTATTGAGAAAAGAGACAGCCACAGAAAAACGTTTTGGCATAGAACCTTCCACCGGAATATTATCTAAGACCAACTTGCTCCGCTTGAGAATATTTAATTGAAATGCGGTAACAAGTGCTACTTTATCACATATGAAGGCTATAGATTTGTATTAATTCGTGATTATATAATGGAGCAGATTTCTTGTTAAGACAGGAGAATTGTCATCGATCGCTTTGCGACAAAGGGTGTAGCAGCAACTTAACTTATGTTATCATATTGTTATGTTATGCCTCATCGATAACATTCTATGTGAGACAAACACGTAGCGACGTCCATTAGATATCAGAGATGATGATAGAGATTAGATGACAAACTAATGGTCAGTCCTAAACATGTTATTTTTTACTTTGATAGACCTTCGTTTGACCGCGATCTCACCTGTTGGTAAGTGACGATTTGGCTGATGATGGAGCACAAAGGTCTAGAAGGCACCTATTCACTCTAGCCTTGACGAGACCCAGATTATAGTTTTCAGGAAAGACAGACGACGGTAGTTTGTTCCATTCCATAGCAGTTCGCTTTATAGAGGTAGAACCGAAACGCTTAGTACGAATAGAGGGTATTATAATGAGGTAGGGATAGGCTAGGGCTTCCAAGTTCGTCCGCCTTAAGACACCAGCGCCAAAAACCAGAGCTCATAAAACCTTCAAGGTATTTTTGTGCATAAGAAATTGATCTATGAAGAAAAAAAACTTGCAAGGGGGAAAATACTTAAATTTAAAATATTTAATTTAATAAATAAATTGGACCGAATCGTCTTTTAAATAAGAAGCATAATTGCATCTGCGAAAAAGTACTACAAAATTCTGCAAGTAATTCGACTGCACAGGGCGATAAAGTTTATGCGCATCTAGCATCTTTACTTGCAAGTTGCAAGTTTTTTTTTACTATCAAGACTTTAGGGTCCGCACCTGGTCGGCGTACTTGCAAGCTAAAACCTGGTGGAAAACCCTGGTCCCGTAACTACGCTCCTTCCCTATAATGAGGTAAGGATGGTACTGAGCCGTGAGTTTGCTCGTCCTGTGATTAAAAGGAGATGGTGTGATCAGATTGTGAAGTTCCTGGGAGCATTCTCCGAAATGCAACACAATAGATACGTGTAGTTTGTATGAATATAATTTTGTTTATCCAAAAAGGCCCTCACACAATCCTATCGGGAAATATACAATGAAAAACACGCAATAACCGAGTGACAAAAACCTTGTGTCGTCATTATTTACTTTCCACGGGGGAGCTGAAGCAGAACATGACACAAGATTGTGATAAATCATCGGATTACCATAAAATACGGCGGCCCTCTAATATCACGGAAAATTTACTAAAAGATCTGCAGAACAATCTAAGTTTAGAGCACGCCAATCAATGTGTGGATGAATGGCAGAAAATGTTGATTTGTACAACTCATTGTGTTTTTTTGTAAACTTTCCCCTTCAGGACACATATTTATTAATATTATCACGGGTATTTATGACGCGTACAAAATAAATAATAGTACAACTTATTATTTATTTTGAGTCAGCCCGCGACCACGATTGTTGCAACACAGTCGAAACCTCGGGAAAATAAACAATAAGGCGACGCAACACGCGATAAATACCCGTGATAATATCAATAAATAATTGTGTTTGTTTGTGCCATACATAAATAAATAAATGAATACACAATAGAGTCATGGGCCAATAAAAACTGTCACGCTCAGGCGTTCCAGACCCTGGCTGGGCGCCAATCTAAAGCATAGAGCCCGTAGCCCCGAGATAAGGGACAAACACATGACATTTTATTTACACCAAAATTCGGACGGACAAATATTTTCCCGGCAAAATGTAATGCAAACTCTGTTGATTACACGGCAAACAATAGATAGTAATTATCGTTGTTGTCGGTGGATCAGTAAAGAGATGAGCGATAACTACAGATAGCAATAAGCAATCATACTACGTTGTTTATAGTCTGAACTTAAGGTGAATGCTCACGTTTGCGGCGCGAGATTCAAATTTTTTGAAGAAGTGTTGATGAGCTGTAATGGGCAAAAAACACCAAAAAATTTGAATTTCGCGCCGCAAGCGTGCGCATCCACCTTAACAAGCATTTCACTGAGCTTATAATAAACAAGATAAAAACTAGACTACTAGTATAGTAGTGTAGTAGTATACTAGTATAGTATTCTTTTATCTGTGACTAGACCAACAAATCAAGCATGATACTATTTTGATGACCACGTCGAAATGTCCATTTCTCGGCGGAAACTCTTTATCATCCGCACACAATGCTTGTCAAAAAACCTTTAGCGCGCATGTTTATAAATAGCGCACATTACTTTTCACAGAAACCGTATAGTTTCCTGTGAAACCTTTGTAAAGGAAGCTTGGACCAATTTTCTGTAAAAGTGATATTGTATGTAGGACGCACCCATTTGTTCAAAGTTACAACCTCCGCCCCTTACGTAATTGCGATTTTAAACATTGTACCAATGAATTCCGAGCTTCCTAAAGTCCATATAGTAACTAGTGTTTGATCTGTGGCCCCAGAACCTATCAAGATTCAGCGGAATGGCTTTTAATTTGAGTCCTGAATATTCAGTATCAGCGCGAATAAATTCTGTTCAACCTGGCTCATAATCAAGTCAAAACACGAGTCTGTGTTTTAGAGCGCCGTGGTAAATAACTGATGTATGGCCAAATTTTAATGAACATAAAAATCTTCTATTAATTATTATTTATTTCCTAAGAACTAGGTTAAGAGTTTTTGGATATCTTTGAAAGAATCAATTTACTTATTACTATTATGTATTGGTTTACCTTTTTAAAAGCATTTATTTCTTTCACTATTTTGTGATCGAGGACGTTTTCATTAAATACATTTTATTGTTGGATAAAAATAGGAGTGTTTATAAAACTGCAGTTTAAAAAGAAAACCCGCGCTGGCACTATACACGAGACCACTATCGTCGATCAAACACGTCGCTAGCAGAAATTTAATAGTTGTATCGGTAAACGGTTTCGAATGCAATCGTCGAATACTCGTGTCCGGAGAAGTACCACTGACGCCATCCGTGTTGAATACTGAATTGCAAGAGCATAGTAAGGTAGCTAGCACGTTAGAGAAACTAGATCAAAGGCAATACTACCAAGAATAATGTAAAGGCTGATACTGGGAAAATATTGCAAGAAAATATGTTTATCAGTATATAGACATGAGGCCTTTCTCAAAATATGGCATGAAGCAGAGTTTTCGACTTGTCACATCCATTTTCATGTTCAGCCTTTGTCAGCCGTCACTCCACCTGGTTCGAGGGTGCTACACGTTTGCCCGTATGCGTCTATACTCAAGAACACTTAGCCCGGCTATTATAGCAACTAACTTGAGCTTGCTACTTCTATGAACTACGTCGTTACGTCACTTTTTAGTAAACTGACGCTAGGTGGTGGAATTCCAGGCTTGTTCAACTCTGTCTCAGAGACAATAGTGAATGAATCATTCAATATTGTCTGTAAGACCGAATGGTAAGATCGTCACTCAAGCTCAGTGAACTGTGAAATTACGCACATGACATCATCTCGTAGGTTTTATTATGTTTAGTTATAGTCAAGCTTTAAATTCCACCAATGAATTATTATTTTTAGAAAAAAAAAAGTAAAGTACGTGGTGTATTGTCGTAATTTTTCTAAAAATGATACCAAGCCACGATAATTTCAATTCTATAATGAATTATTAGTCTAGTAACTTTGTCGTCTGAAAGTATGGGGTAGTATGCGTCAAATCCGGTAGTTCTGATTTTTTGCAGACTTGTTTATGATGTTGGCCTAATTAATAATCCAAGTTTTTGACCTCGAGCGCTGAACGCAACCTTGTTAAAAATACAAAAAAACTTTTTTTTTCAAGTTTTGCCGATTATAACCCTTAAGGACTAGTTTTTGAGAAAACATTCTTAGGACGTTTTTAAAGTAAAGTAGGCTAAATTTGTATCTGTATAGACCCAATACATGATGAGATGATTTCTTGCGGGTGCACGAAGGGTTGTGGGAACGCATGCAGCTGCAGGAAGGCAGGATTAAAATGTTCATCACTCTGCAGGCACTGCAGCGGGGCCTCTTGTGATAATATACCTGATGTTGCAGTAGTAGATATCCCAGAAGGCGACGATCTGTCCGATGTCGAAATGGAGGATGACTTGTGGGCAAAAGACTTCGACGATTCACCACCATCCCCTTATGGGTATGTGCCTAAAAAATGCAAAAAATTGCGTAGTTCGAAAAAAATTATAAACTTTGAAAGGCTTAATCTCAGAAACTATTGGGTCTACAGATACAGTTCTAGTATCGTATTGTAGCAAATTTAGTCTTCTTTAAAAACGTCCTATAAGAAAGTTTTCTCAATAACTAATCCTTTGGGGTATAATCGCCAAAACTTGAAAAAAATAAACGTTTTTTTTCGATTTTTGACAAGGTTGCGTTCGGCGCTCGAGGTCAAAAACTTGGATTATTCATAACATCATAAAAAAGTCTGCAAAAAATCAGTACTACCGGATTTAACGCATACTGTGATGTATAAAGTTATTGGACTATATTACTGCGCAATAGAAAGAGACAAACGTTGGTAATGATTCTTCACGAAATCACTTTCCACCAACTTTCCGTCTAATAATTACAAAGTAAGGCATCACAACTTTTATCTGCCGCCACAGATAAAATAATACTGCCGCAAAGATTTTACAAGGCTGCTCAAACTTCGGCGCAAGTTTATACTCGTAGAATTAGGAAATGCTTTTGTTCTAGAGTATTCGAAGTCATAATTTCTGCTTGAATCCACTTGGAAGGCACTACCAAGTTTTCTAGCTTCCAGTCAAGATAACTGCGAGTTAGGTGGGACTGTGTTGGCAGCCTTTTAGGAGCTTCATTTTTATTTACAAATTATTGTGAAGGATATGTTGGTCCACTGGTTTTACAGAGTCCAGTTAGTTCTAGATGAAAACACAGCAATTCGCACAACATATTATTATCATCATCTTCATCAGCCCACAGAAGTCCACTGCTGGGCATAGGCCTCCCCATAAAATGCCACGACGAATGGTCTTGATCCGCCTCCACCCACCGTTTTCCTGCGACCATAATGTCTTTGGTCCATCGAGGCTTCCTCTTTTGCGTCGTCCGCTTTGTGTTTGCCACTCGAGAACCTTTATTCCCCAACAGTTCAGTTCTGCAAGCTATATGCTCTGCCCATATTGCTACTTCAACATCCTAATTCTAAGAGCTATGCCGGTGAACTTGGTTCTCCTACGGATCTCCTCATTTCGGATTCTATCACGTAGTGAAACACCGAGCATAGCTCTCCCCATAGCCCGCTGCATAACTTTGATCAACTTTGAGTTATTAGATACTATTGTACTCGTAATAGTAGGTACTTATTCAAATTCAAATTCTATAGCTTCTAAAACCACCCATGTTGAACAAGCGGAACTGTCGACACAATTTTGGTTCTGCCCTTTTGGGTCGACGCCGTTTCGGAAGCTTCCGGCAATACGTGAATCCAAATGCACATTTTATGTAACAAGCAACGGATTGGAAAGTTTTAATTTGATTAGATGCATATTATTGAATTTCATTCTCAGATCACGTTTTGTTTGACTTGAGAATTATGCGCGCATTATATGCTATGCGGTAAAAGGCGATCGGAACTTTATCAGTTCCTTAGTTTAGAGTTGGGTAGAAGAAAGTCCTGGTCAACCCACGAAACAAAGTATCATTTTGAAGGCAGAATAGCAATCTCAGTTGTTGAAGTTGAAAGTTTTATTTTAGTAGTAGTAGAGCTTTTTTGTGAAAGAGTTCGTCCGGGGAAGAGTACTACCACCATACCTATTTCTGCCGCAAAACAGTAGTGCTCGCATTGCTGTGTTCCGGTTTGAAGGGTAAGGGTGCCGGTGAAATTACAGGCACATGAGACTTTTCATCCTTATGTCTCAGGGTGGCGGGCGCATTGCAATGCCATATAGGGCGCGTCCTAGGTGGACGTGACCTATGAGGTAATGCACTGTTCATAGGCAGGGGTTACCGCTTAACATCAGGTGGGCCATGAGCTTGTTCCGTCATTCAGAAGTATAAAAAAAAAAAAAAAAAAAAAAAAACGATGTCTAACTGAATGAACATAGTGATAGTACATCTACTATTAATTTTTGTGGTGACAGGCAGTTTGAAGATCATTGATTTAATGTTTGTTTAGAACCGGAGTCTCTTTCGATTTGTACCCTAAAAAAATCATCAAATCCTGAAAAACCTTCACAATTGTTTCACTGTTTTCAATTACCCAATACTCCAAGCCCAAACGAAACATGTCCGAATATGATGGAGCGACGGAAATACCTGAAATAGACCATTCCATTTTCTGGTCGGAATTCCTAGCTGAATCAACTGTGTTTCCCGAAAACACATCCGGTATTTCGTCTGCATACTCGCGGCTAAAATGTTACATAACATTCATCTGATGTAACTTTTATGCAGGGTACGAAGTGATAATTATCAAGATAAATATAGGTTGATAATTATCTTGATAAGTATAATCGAAAATATTTGCCACTGGTTAATATATCGCATTCAACGACTGCGTATATCAGAACAATACGCAGACGAAGACGACGATATGATGATATTCCACTCATCAATTTAATTAAGTAGTATGTAGTTGATTAACTTCTCGTATTTTGGTTTGCAAGTTTTTATTCACGCAATTATAAAAAAAAAAAAAAGAAGAAGATTACCTTGATTGTAAAACATGTATAATTTATTTATTAAACTACTTGCTTCTAACATAAATGTTGATATGTTCAGTTAAAAAAGGATTCCTAAAAAGGATTATATCTGTTTGATAATTATCGGATAATTATCATTTATTTTATTTATTTTATTTTATTTTATTAATCCAGGATTTACAGTTATCATGATAATTATCGCGATAATTATCAAAGGGCATATTTATCTTGATAATTTCAAACCCTGTTTTTATGCACACAAAACTGAATGGGACCTTAGCATATTAGAATAAAGCCGACACAAATCAGAAGCACAATTATCTTAAGAAAAACTATCAAAATATAGGTCGGGTCGTATCATGCTCCGATCTAGTGTCGATGTCATAAATATCACAACGTGTTCCACTCAACTGGCAATACAACACGGAAATTTGACTGAACGAAACAACTTTTTCAAATGCAGAACTTATTATTTTTAAAATCAAGTCTGTAACTCCTATCTTCACTTTTCGATAACTTCTTTCAGACTTCGACAATGGCCCCATAAAAAACTCATTCTATATAATCTAAACAACATCTTGACCAATTTTGCACATATCCGAAATTCTTGTTAAGAATTGACTATCCAATGTTTCTCCCAAATATTATCAAAATCGCCCGGTAAATGGCGCCTCAGCAAACTTCCCGCCTTTTTTAGGGAAATACCCCTGCAATCAAAAATCACAGACGACAAAAAAACCTAAGAAATTTTTGAACCCGTAAGTTTCGTACAGATCGGTCTAAATTCGACCTGTAGGTAGAGGAGTACCTTCAAACTAACTCACGACTACGAGAACTCACGCTACTCTTTCATTTGCAAAATACTGTTCAGTTTTGCCCGGTAGTTGGCCTTAATTCGTATGTGTGTGTAATGAATAAGAAAGTATCACCAATCTACCTCAGTTATAAATTGTTTCTCATCCAAGGTGTAATAACATTACACGAACATTTGCATAGAAAGCAAAATCCCTAAGCCAATAAGGTATGTTCAACGCTCATACATATTAATGGCACTAATATTCAGTGTTTCGGGAGCCGCATGAAAACATCATACTGGGGTCATGGTACTCATACATTATGGAAAATCTGAATTAGTGCAATCATAATACATTTGAATTTATTATTCAGAGGGTCTTATAGCTCGATCTCTGATTTTCGTGAAGTACATCGCGTGAATTCACTTGCTTACTTTGTAGATCCGCAAAAATTGGATCCCGCCCCAAATTCTCTCGACTTCGGGGAAAGGAAGTTACTGACTACAGAGGGACCCATATTTTTTGGCTGATTCCTCTGCGACATCGATCACGTGCATTGATTTCGGTTAATTTTTGTGTGAAAGCCACAGACCATATATCAAGACTGATTTGAGGTTTGCATTGCACCTACTTCGGACAGGTACACGCAAAGTAGTGCACTTGCGTTATCTAGTGTAATTATAGGTCTGTGGTGAAAGCTCTAATGGCCAAGGTATTGAAGTTACGAATACAGTTCATAGCTGATCTAATGTCAAATTTACCATTAGTACGTAGAAGTTTACATTAATTTTCTGGCTAAATGAAAGGATGAAAGAACATTTTTTTAAAAATATTTGTCTCTATTTCTGTTATCCTTTTTTGACATAATTCGTGTTTCTAAACTCACTGGCATTTCGACGATTTCAGTACAATATAAAAATCGGAAAGTAACCAAAGCGTCAAGTTAGCAGCCTGAAATATTTGTACGCTGAAATGCAGAGTCTAGCGATCTTCACCATACCTAATCAACCAACTACTGTAATTTACTGGATTCACAAACAATAAATGATTTATGATTTCAACAATATGCTATAATATCTCGGCTTCTATATGAATCATTATTTACATAGCAAAATCATTTACTAAACCCTTGATATTTCCGACCTAGCGGAAGTATGATATCGGAAGCACACATAAAATAATACTATAGTATGAGTAATTAATCTGAACTGTATTGCGTCCAAATAAATCTTATTATTTATATCTGACTAGCGACTCGCCCCGACTTCGCACGGGTAGCCCCCGGTGCCCCCCCCCCCCCGTCCTACCCCTCCCACTATGTCCTATCTCCTGGTTCTAAGCTACCTCCCTACCAATTTTCAGCCAAATCGGTTCACCCATTCTTGAGTTATAAAAGTGGCGTAACTAACACGAAAAAAAAAAAACTTATAAACCTCACGGAGCCCGCGACCTTTCCAACGAATACAAAACCCTGGAAATCGGTTCGTGCGTTCTGGAGTTATAGCGTCAGGAAGGAAAACCCGACTTATTTTTATATATTAGATTAATTGTGCCGCTTTGCTAGTTTTGCTACCTTCCCATTCTTCCGATTACCTTTATTATATTTCTGATTGAAAATGTAATGGGGTTGGACGAAAATAGCTACCCACCCACCCTGCATTTTATTTCAGTACGCTTCTTTATACATTACATAACCCACTAATATCATAAATATCAAAGTTTGTATGTTTGTTAATCAATTACGGCGAAATGGCTAAACCGATTTCGGTGAAATTTGGCTACTTTTTATCCTTACTTTTTTTTCGTGTTGTTTCTTTCCTAAGAATAGACACCTCCATCTCCTCTCGTGGATGTCGTAACATAACATAACACCTCACAGCCACATAGTCCTGATCCCGTACTAGGATTCCCTGTGTCGTGGGACCATGAGTACAACTATGAGTACCATGCAACCACAACACCCAGACCAGTCGTAAAAGCCGACTAAGGGAGGGGATAGCTGCAGCATCCATCTGAGTACTCAAAACTAATACTGCGATCACCAATCCGTGAGCGTGACAAGCGTGGTGATTATGGCAATTTGCCCCCCTCGCATTCTATGGGGGGAGGCCTCATCCAGCAGTGGACGTCTAAAGGCTGCTGGTGATGTTGTCGTCGTCAAATACTGCTTTGAAGCTGTCGAGAAGTTACCCAGCACTGCAAAGACATTGTCGATGTTGCAGTTCAAGATATATTTTTACGATAAGTTGTTTGGTAGTAAGTATTCCCAGTCAAATGGAGCAAAGATAGAAACACCCCAAGTTCACTCTCAAGGACGAATGTATTCACATCACACGCACACATACACAAAGCTCACACGCCCCAGGTGAACTCTTGCTCTAGGAACAAACAATGAACTACCAACAACTTTGCATAAGAGAAACTGTAATCTGTCATTTCAGCTGTCTGTAGTTTTGTAGCAAAATTAGCGTGCGACAACAAACAAAAAAACTGGATTTAGAACTTGGATTTTAACTTTTTTATGATATTGGTTAAGAAAAAGAAGGTATACTTAGAGCCGAAAGAGACACACCTGAAAATAAACAAGACACGAAGCACGAGTATCTGTGATATAAGTCTTCGCCTTTGACTAAACGAAAACACATGAGAGATATCGCACGAAGCGCACGACGCGGTTAGTTCAAACATCGATACGTTTGTGTTAGCTAACACAACGCAAACATAATTAATGGACGTGGGAAAACTAATGAAACAGCTACTGAGCTAACATCCAGCCTCCGAGGCCAGTGCGAACCAACGCGATCAGCCCGCGTCATCAGTGGCGTGCACGGTGGCGTCAACGGTAAGACATGGATCGACACCGTGCACGGCACCGCGGACTCAGGCTGATTGTTCTGACCTTAGTGTCACCGGGATGATAGTGCATGAACCACATGAGCTAGACTTTTTTAAGAGCTAAGGCTTAGCACGCACTGCGGTTTTTAAAAAGCGGTTACGCTACCGCAAAAAATGTAACGTACGGCATTCTTTATAAGCGCACGCACTTGCGATTTATTTCAGTGACTGATTTTAAAAACGCAACTTGCTACATATTGATTCGCGGTTTGCAACCGCGCGTTTTTATGTATCCCATACTTCATGTACGGCAGCGCCCCCACTGCGGTTCGTAAAAAGCGGTTTTTTCGTCAGTTCGGCTCAGAGAGCGGAGCAGTGAGGTGTGTGCTGTGCGCTGCATTATGTCGTCGGAGTCCGAAAGTTCGTTGCCGGTCGAACGTGAAGCGTTGCCGGTGGAGGATATATTTAATGAAAATAAGATTATTCGATGATTGATTATTGATTCTCAAATAATAATTAAAATAATAGACAACAAACACATAATTAATCAAGTGGCAGTGAAAATTTGTCTTTGTTGTTTCGTACATCACTGTACATTTTACAAAAATATCCCTTCAAATATATTTGATCTGTTAGAGGATGCACCCAGTACTTATGTTGGCGAAGACGTTTTCTATTTTTTTTATTTCTTAAAACTAAGGCCACAACACATACTGCTCTGAGGAAATCCATTGTCATACTGAACGTGAAAACCGCGGAAAAGCAACCGCAGTGCGAGTTCCTCCGCGGTTCGGCGTTTTCGGCCAGACCGCAAACGCAAGAAAAAAACCGCAGTGCGTGCTAAGCCTAAATCACATTATTTCTAACATTTGAAATCTATAGATAATTAATCGGCTTTACTTACTTTAATTACAAACTAATAGTCGAAGCAATGCCTTTTATGAATCAAAACCAAATCAACTTGGCAGATGTACGAATCCAATTTGGAAATTTCACAAAACCCCCAAGATTTGCTGCTTTAGATTCCATTCATAAAACGTAGATTGGGCGGAATGCGTTCGGCATTTACTTAGTAGTTATTGATGAAAACATTTTCGAAGTAAGTATATTGAGTTCAACGCTACGAATAAGAATATATTCAGTTCATCGTCTTGTTTGTTTACTCTATGTACGTTTGTAACAATCGAGTATATGGTAATAAGTACCCAATTACCATAAGTAGCTAAAGCTAAGCAAAGCTTGTTTACTTAACTCGATGATGTCCTCAGAATAAATGGCCCTTATGCATGGAAGATCCTTCTCATTTTTAGCACACGACTAAAAAGAGGGTGGATACGTTTGAGGCCATAGTGTGTGTCTGTCTGTGTACATGTTTAATTGTTGCCATGTACTCCAGAACAGGTGCTCTGATTTAAATGAGGTCTTTTTGTTATGAAAGATGGTTTTTGCAAAATGTGTTCAAAAAAATGTGTTGCAAATTCTTAGCTATGTGTGGTGGTAATTGGTGCACCCGTTTCTAGGGTAATCAGCTCGCAACAATTTGTTTGAAAGGAACTCTGGCATTTTTACGTCTAGAACTTTCAGTTTGAGCTCAAAATGTTAATTTTCGACAACATCAGGCTCCAACCTCAGGGTCTGATGATGACCAGCATAGAATGAACAGGATCTAGGGTACTACTGAAGCTGAATCTTCATGTTTGAGCTTAAACTTCAAACTAAGATAAATAAATAAATAAATGTTGCTGGACAGTTCACACAACATTATCTAGCCCCAAGCCTATACCTATACTTAATACAATATATATTACATAGATAGATATTTTTTTATTATATATGGAAAATACCCAGAACACCCTGAACAAATATCTGAGGAACGTACAAATATTTGTTCCGAGGCGGGAATCGAACCCGCAACCGCCTGCGTCGCAGGCGAACGTTCGCCCGCCGCGCCACAGAGGTCTTCAAGATGATATGACAGTCTTCTTCCCGTAGACTCCTGGGTCTGATGATGACCAACACATTACGAATAGGATCTAGGGTGCAACGGGTGCTCCGGTTTCAATACGGTTTTATTTGTATGAAAGCTGGTGTTGGAACACTGATAATAGTCAGAGGCTTTTTTTAACACGCTTTTATTAGCTTGGGTTGTATCTATGTATGTATGTATGTATGTAACTGAATCTTTGAGCATAATTTTCAACAATTTCCAGAAGTCTGATTAATTTGAAACTTTGCATAGGGAGAGAGAGAGAGAGAGAGAGAGAGAGAGAGAGAGAGAGAGAGAGTTAGAGTTAGAGAGAGAGAGATAAATCGAACAAAAAAATTAAAAATAAATAATATTTTAAAAAAATTAAAAAAACACGCTTTTATATAAAAATACGCATTTTACTACTTTTCATAACTCTCTTCTCATAGATAGTTGCCAACAATGATTGTTATATTTACTTTATCAAGCACACCACGCTTTTAAAAAAAAATAAGAAAAAAAACTGATTTATTGTTCGATCTTCTACTACTGTAATATAAACTCTTTGAAATTGAAAATTATTTTCTATTGTTTAGTTCGGTTACCTATAAAAGCGTGTTTTTTTAATTTTTTTAAAATATTATTTATTTGTTTTAATGTTTACTTGTTACTATATTTTAGTCTCAAGTGCGTCAGTCAGACGAGCGTTCAGTCTAATTTCAAAGAGTGCAGAATGTATTTTGCTCAGTTTTCAGCATTACATACTGAGGCGTGGTTTGGAGCAATTTTAAACCTTCTCCTTATCGTGCTTTAAGCAATTTTGTAGCATAATCTCAAGGTATAATCACGATTCAATTACTTATCTCTAAAATTGTACAAAATGTATGCTCTACCAAGCTTTGGTTCAAAATAGGACACTCACAAAATATCGAAACTTTTGTCGTTTCAATCGAAGCGGATTCTCGGTTCCCTCGACAAATTCTGAAGAAAACGCGAAATTTCCATCGCGTTGCAAAGGATAATTTGAAACAACTGAGGTTGGAGCCTTGTTTCCGACAAATTCCACAGCAGACATTGGAAGATTCGTTCCGAGCAAGATTCTCGTACAAGTACGTTTTCATTGGGGAACTAAGTAGTGAATTTTTGATGCCATCTGGCATTTTCTTCAAAAGCACTGATACTTTTGGCGACATAAGTTGTTAAGACAGGCTCTAAACGCCAGCCCTAGAAATCTTGACAAACATTTTGACAAGCTAGGACACTGTTCATATGAGCCGGCGAATCGGCAGTTCTTACGATGTCTTCGTAAAATCGTAACGTTCAACGTAAAAACTCACAGGCAGGTAATGTGCACAGTGTGTTAGTCATCATAATATTACAGTATCTGGCGTAAGTGCCCCCCAAGAAGCCACGTCTGAGCAGTTCTTCGCTCAATACAGCTGCATGATGTATATCATAACCTGGCGTAAGTGTCCCCCAAGAAGCCACGTCTGAGCAGTTCTACGCTCAATACAGCTGCATGATGTATATCATAACAATCTAAAATACGGTTGCGGTCTATTTACTCCAACGTTTGTTCTACTATTCCACGAATAGCTCGAAGCGAAAATATTGATAGATGCCTTTCGTGGAATATGATATTGAAATTGGTGCCCTTCGTGGAATACTTTGTCGGTTCTTCGACAGGTGGCGGCTACATTGCGCCCTAGGAAGGTATAACTAGAAACATACCTGTATCTGAAACATGGATATGCTGTCGTCGAGCATCTGTACCCTGACGGCCAGCATCTTGCCGCCTTTCTTCGGCGTGGCCGGCGGCGTGCGGGTCCCGCCGCCGGCGCCGTCCACGCCAGCCGGCGTGCTGGCCGAGTGGTGCATTCGGCCTGCAGGAGATAACATGCTTTTAGCGCCGCATTCTGAATGCACATTACCCGAGAGCATACACCAGGTCTCCGAGGAACAAGGTGCGTGCGATATATGCACCGTCAAATAAGGTAACTGATATTTTAGGGGCTACTTTGCGTGGTAGTTTTTTAAAGAATTTCCCACAAAAATACTGAGGTCAATATAAACTTTTTTTTCTTGCTAATGACAGATTTGGTTCCAAACAATAATAATGAAAATATACCAAAAATAGGTACATGTTGTGCACGACCTCTGTGGTGGGTCGGGCGAAGGTTCGCCTGCGACGCAGGAGGTTGCGGGTTCGATTCCTGCCTCCGAAAAATATCAGTCTGTCAGTATGCTCACAAACATAGACATATATATTTTTAGCGTAAGACAGACGTGACGTGATGACGTGTTAAGAACTATTTTGTAATATAAAAACCCTGTTTTATAACTTTGATAAGTATCTAACTCATATTTAACACATTTCCACACACCAATCTATAATCTAAAGGTTCAGTCAACAACAGAAATATTAATTCAACTTGAACCTTGTTCTCAGGCCATAGAATCTAAACTGGTAAGTCATTATGAGTAACTAGCTATGTTGACACATTGTAGCAAAGTTATTGTTCATAAATCTCCTATGAGTAAGTTGGAGGAGAATGAAATCATGTGTTATTCATAATCATTGAAAGTTAGGCCTAGGCTTACATCATTTGTACAAGCCATGGCTGGACAAATATAACAGATAACCTGTGCTGTTCTGAGTCAGAGCAATTATTTTATGAGTGAATGATGGAACATGCAGATGGCCCACCTGATGTCATAAGCGGTAACCTGTCTATTACAATGCATTACCTCACATTCAACTAGATAAGAACCCTGGGACCTCGAGAAAATAGCTATAATATTATCATCATGAGATTGTAGTCCCCCGGGTAAGTTCGATCTTTTCTTACTATTTTATTAGCCTTTCTACATAAAACATCTTGGGATTGAAATGGCGTTGTTTAATATTTTATTAAAATTAATATTTTATTTAGCCATTTTTGGCTAGCCATCCAATTAAACGGCTGGAAATGGCTAGCCATTAAATAAAACGGCTGGAAAAGGCTAGCCGTTCAATAAAACGGATGGAAAAGGCTAGCCGTTCAATTAAACAGCTGATTCAACCAGTTGGCAGCGTCATATACAACACGTATTTGGTTTGAACAGTGATGTATCCAGCCTAAAAATAGACTTCTCCTCCCATGGATGTCATAAAAGCCAACTAAGGGACCAATGATAATGTTAAAGAACTCCCTTTTCACCATTCATACTCTATGGGTGGTCGATTAACAAGGTCCATTAATACTGATTATTGGGATTACTGCGGACTTTTGAAGAGATTACTGAGTCTGTAGTCAACACCAATACTACGATCACCAATCTGCCTGCCAATCCTTGTGACTGATTATGGCAAATTTTTAAATTGTCTTCCATGGGAGAGGCCTCACCTAGCAGTGTCTAAAGGCTGCTGCTGATGATGATGATGATGAAGATTGGTTTATCCGTTATTAATAAATTGAAACAGATTGCAATTATAATTATTTACAAAATTATTCTTAATATGAATGAGTTCTCAGTTCATTGATAAGTGCTAATTTGATAACAGCTGTTTTCATTGAATTGTATACT
Source organism: Operophtera brumata (assembly GCA_932527175.1). Classification (NCBI taxonomy): domain Eukaryota; kingdom Metazoa; phylum Arthropoda; class Insecta; order Lepidoptera; family Geometridae; genus Operophtera; species Operophtera brumata. The sequence goes on along the minus strand of OW052233.1, from coordinate 979,510 downwards.
GTAAGCACAAACCAATTAGCTTCTGATTAGAGATGGAATAACGCTAACCAAGGAATATAAAATTATGTTGATTTCCTGTTCTGTAAATGAGTTTACCGTTATAATTTACATAATTAGCATAGCTAATGGATAATGCTAGGTTTAGATAATGGTTGTAACTAATAGCCTATCAAATAATCTGCTAGTAATGATAACTGAGATTTAATGTGATGCCTACACATTGTAAACCCTTATCAGAATTTAAGAAATTATTTAGGCCCATAAATGTTATTGAAATGCATAAACCACTAATAACAGCCTCTAACTTGTTCAACCACCACAATAGTCTGGAAGAATTCGCTATAAGCAATAATCGCTATTTGTGCATTTCTGATTTTTTGTTTGTTATTTAGTTAACGTTTGTATTTCTGTGTGTACAATAAATAAACAATAATAAATAATAAATAATGTTGGACAGTTCACACAACATTATCTCGCCCCAAGCTAAGCAGAGCTTGTATTATGGGTACTAAATAACTGATATACTTAATACAATATATAACATAGATAGATATTTTTTATTATACATAGAAAATACCCAGAACACCCTGAACAAATATCTGCGATCGCACAATTATTTGTTCCGAGGCGGGAATCGAACCCGCAACCTCCTGCGTCGCAGGCCAAGCTTCGCCCGCCGCGCCACAGAGGTAGTCAAAAAAGAGTTTCTCTATCTATCTAATAGTCAAACATTGATTCGGTTTATAATTCACTGGATTCTAGTTTCTTGACCAGCTGTAGAAAAGTACTTGTATATTAATGTTGTGTGAACTGTCCAGCATTATTGATGTTTGATTGATTTAAGATGTCTTTCAGATACTCTGGTTTTTTTTTATAATCATCTGCGTTCACAGATGATCAAAGATAATCATGATAAGATCAAATTTCTTTTTCAAAAAATGTAGCTCAACTAACCTGCAAAACTAATGTTAAATAACACAATTTTTCATTTTTTTTTTATAACATTTATTTTAGGTAGGTATGTAATCTACTTACCGGGTAAAGTATGGTATCCTATAGTGGACAGGTGTCCTGTGGAATTGCAGCTTCCGGGTGGTAGTTCTGAGTCCATCATAAATATATATTTGTGCTCCTTCTCAAACCAAAATCAGCCGACACTTCAGATGCCATTGTCAGCTACATCATCCCTAAACCTTCCTCTGTTGACTTACTTTCTCATGACGGAAGAATTCAGACACAGGAGGTGAATATTATGTTAACAGAGGGCAAGTTATATTTCATGAATTTTCAAACAAAATCAGCTTATTCCTCCATGTTATGCTCCAGAGAGTTTGAACAGCACATAAATAACTTCATAATTTAACAAAGAGTTATAGTAGGCGGTGAGAGAGCAGCCACATTGGATTAGTGCACGATATATGCAAAAACCGGCGGCGTCCCAGTTTCGCACCCCTCAACCTATAGTTGGGTTGGATGCAACAACCAGAAAATAGGTCATCGGAGGTGTGCCCGCCCGGTCGCAGCGACAGAGACGGCACGCAACCTCCTCCCGCTGCGAATCACGATCTATCTATGACGTTATTTACTCTTAAAATTTAATTACAACACTTCATTATAAATTATTTATTAGGCTCTCAAACTCCATGAGCAATGAGCATTTAGGAGTAAACATCCCTCTGAAAACATCTGATCTTACTTTCTAAATACCGCAGACGAGGGAGAGAAACGACGCAAAGGAACACCAACTCCCGAGTTGACAACCATCATTCGTTACCCCCGTCCCCAGTCATTGATCTTTGCTTTGGTCCACAGCACAGTATGAGTCTCACACAAACACACAGGTTTTTTAATTTCAGTCACCTCTAAATCCAACTAAATTTCCTAAATCGCGTCGAGTTCGCGATAAATAAATTCACACCCCGAAATGCACGCAACTTCTTAGTAAACCGCGGCCATATTTATATTTATTTATTTACAATTTGTGATGTTGCCATTCTTTGAATAGATTCCAACCGCATTCCTAAAATTTCTACCAAAAAAAAAACTATGTAGAAAACACATGGCATGCAAGTCGCCTCCACATGAGTGGGCTTTTCATTTTCAAATATATCAAAAAAGTAGTTCGATTTGGCTCGATAGATGGCGCTGACTCAACTGTGGTTGTCAAAATGAGGGCTTTTCATTTTCGAATTTAAATAAAAGTAGTTCGATTTGGCTCGATAGATGGCGCTGCCTCAAATGTGGTTGCCAAAATTACCAAATGCATTGTCTGTGCTTTTGTGTGATTGTAACAAAATACCACGAAAATATATCACTACGTTGTTGACTTTGACATCTCACTTTATTTTGAAAGTTAAGTGCAGAGCTGGCGCCATCAATTTTCAAGGGTTTAAAGCATGACGTGAAACGGCCGTGAAAACCCCTCATTAACAAATGCGTTGTCTGTGCTTTTGTGTGAATACCACGAAAATGTATCACTACGTTGTTGACGTTGATATTTCACTTTATTTTGACAGTTAAGTCTGTACTTATCTTCTTTGTCTTCTGTATAGCTGGTGCCATCAATTTCCAAGGCTATAAGCATGATGTGAAAAGGCTGTGAAAACCCCCCATTCCAACTGCTTAAACTCTTTCCGCCATTTTCGAAACAAGACGTCGTCTAGTCCTTTAATTTAATTCATTGCCCAGTGTTTTTTTGAGTTATTTAGAGTAAGTTTGGTGGCATTTTAACCAATGTAGCTCGTCTATTAGAGAACACAAGTGTAGTGAAATGAAATGGAAGTGTATTGCGTAAATTTTCAAATTGGTGTAAATTGTCTACCATAGTTTTAGTAAAACTGCCACCGTTTTACTAAAACATGACTTGACTGAGACTTTGACGACTTGAAAGGAGTGTAACGTTGAAAATGAAATAGACATTACAAAAATTATACTTAAAAATGGAAAATGCACAAGCCGAGCGACGCCCATGGCGACGCCAATTATTAAGACCTATTATTGAGCTTTATTATACTTTCATGCAGAAATATAATCCTAAGAAAGTGAAATAGGGGCAATCACTAACAGTTTTAATTAAAGGGGTTTATTTCTCGATCCGTTTTTTTTTATACTACCTACCATGGTAGTAAACAAGCTTAACAAGCAAACGGCCCACCTGTTGGTATGCGGTTACCGTAGCCTATGGACGCCTGCAATACCAGAGGCACCAAACGCGCGTTGCCAACCTTACTAAACACCCCTCTTGAAGAACCCCATACTCCTCTGCAGGGAGAGATTATTCCACAACCTGAGTGTTCGGGGGAGCACAGATAAAATAATACTATACTAGGTGAGAGGAAGTTCCTCTGTTCCTTCCTCGGCTTTCCTGCCGTTTTTGTTTTTTGTTGACCTTGCATGCGTACCTACCTTCTTTTTAAACGAACTGTGTACATAATGTGGATTTAAATTGGTTTCAGAATAGCATATAGTGTATAGCTTATAAGTAACTATAAGATAACTGTAAATCCTGGATTAATAAAATAAAATAAAATAATAAATAAATAAACCACACAGCCTGGGACCATCCTGGCTCTAAGGTGATCCAGATTTCGGGGTCCAGGCTGCAGAAGTAGTTTTGTTTGCTAGTCGTGCTTTTACGCAAAAATGGCTCGAAAAAGTAGGTATACATATAGGCCTGCATTCATAAATAAGATTTCCCTTAGGAGAATAGCGTGGGTGAAGCTGCGGGCGACAGCTAGTCTCAATTATTTCTACTCCTATCTACTATTGTAAATTAATTACTTTAATTTCGGACCACACCCGGAAGTGTTATCCAATGATGGGCGATGGTGACATTGACATTACACGCCTTGCTAGTTGCTGTCACTGTCAGTCAGTCAGCAGATGTGGTGGTCGTGGTTGGTTGTGTAAAAACTTGTAAACATTGGGTTTGTTTGTAAATTATACCCCTAGAATAAATCTCTTTTTTTTTCATTGTTGTTTCTGAATGCCTACTATGAAGAAACAATACATACAAGGCCTGAGTTGAGACACTTTCTATCGCAATGGAAACCACACCGTTATTAATCAGGCCCAAAAACAAAACACTATGGTCAAGGTGATTATTTCTTTTGTAGCTACAGATCGTTAGATTATAATAAAATAGGGGCTATTGAGAATCATTGCATTGTTGTTTTGTTTTAGATTGCCATTTCTCACGTTTCGCAAGAAGGAGCCGAGTTCTCGGGAAATTTTTATAGGACAACTTCCTGAGGACGACTATCCGCCCAATTATGTTTGCAATCAAGTAAGTAATAGATCAAATCCACATTATCTTAATATCATGTTGCTCACACGAAGCGGAATAACAAGTAACATGTGAATTATAAAGTCTTTGTTCTATGACTTTAAATTACTATAAATGGAGCAGTAGGTACCTCCCTCCTACTCACCACTGATAACGTTATTTTTAAATAACTGCTCATTTAAAAACTTGGTTGGTTGATTTATGTTTCTAAATGTAAGTAGGTATTAATAATAAATGGTTAATTGGTTTTGTAGGGCGTGCTAACCTCCCGGAGGGGATTTCGAGACTTGTCCAAAATAACCAATCTGCCAAGGGATTTCAAGACTGCATTATACATTATAGACTGTGCAATATAAATTTAATTTGAAATATTGTCTATAGTTTTGGTAATTTTTGATGATATTCTTTACAGAAATACAACATTTTTACATTCCTGCCTCTGGTGCTGTTTGAGCAGTTCCGATTCTTCCTGAACCTGTACTTCCTGGTGATGGCACTCAGTCAGTTTATCCCGGGCATCCGCATCGGGTACTTGTACACTTACTGGGGTCCGCTCTGCTTCGTGCTGTCAGTGACGCTTTTTCGGGAAGCTGTTGATGATTTCAGAAGATTTAGGTAACTTTATTAATTTTTATTTTATTTATATATAGACGAGCAGCTTTCACTGATATGTCTACATCAAAACAGTGTTGAATGTCTAATTTTGGGTCACTTTTTAGGGTTCCGTAACCAAACTACGGAACCCTTATAGATTCGTCATGTCTGTCTGTCTGTCCGTGTATGCCACAGTCACTTTTTTCCGAAACTATAAGAGCTATGCTGTTGAAACTTGGTAAGTAGATGTATTCTGTGAACCGCATTAAGATTTTCACAAAACAATAGAAAAAAAAACAATAAATTTTTGGGGTTCCCCATACTTAGAACTGAAATTCAAATATTTTTTTTCATCAAACCCATACGTGTCTATGGGTAGGTCTTCAAAAATGATATTGAGGTTTCTAATATAATTTTTCCCTAAACTGAATAGTTTGCACGAGAGACACTTCCAAAGTGGTAAAATGGTGGTAATCCCCCCCCCTTAACTTCTAAAATAAGAGAATGAAAAAACAAAAAAAAAAATATGATGTACTTACATTACCATGTAAACTTCCAAAGAAAATTGGTTTGAACGAGATCTAGCAAGTAGTTTTTTTTTATACGTCTTAAATCTTAATCCATCCAACAATTTTTATATTATGTTACTTGCTGCTACGGAACTGTTCATGGGTGAGTCCGACTCGCACTTGGCCGCTTTTTTAAGTTCTGAATTGTCGTAGCCGGTTGTCGAGCTGTTTTTAAATGTATTTACAGACGTGGCAGAAACAACATTGTCTGGTAGTATGTTCCAATTGTGGACCACTCTGTTACTGAAGAAGTGATGTGCAACAAGTGCATTGGCGGATCTCGAGCCAGTTTCAATTGGTGGCCACTAGATGATCTTTCCTTATTCACAAAGATATCATGTAGGTCTGGCTGGTTGTGTTGTAACTTGTGACAACAAAGACCAAGAAAGAACCAAGGACGAACAATCATTCTTCTAGAGTTAATGTACTCCCTTTTCCTTATTCCATTTTCGGTGGTTTTTCATGAGAGTTGTCGTGCCAGGTAATTAGCCAGTGTAACTCTGACCAGAAGCACGGAAGCTTGCAGACTCAGGTTCTTGGGGATTTGTTGAGCTGCTAGTTCAACACATTCCAGGACTATGTGTGAAGTGAGTGTCCCCATGGTGGTAAGACAGTCTAGTCTTTGAATTATTCTAGCCTTTCCAACACTGTATAGTCATAATATGACAGCACACAGCACAGCCAATGAAACTGGATCTGACTTACTCAAACCTCCATTTGTTGGTTCATTGTCAGTGGTTCTTTTTCGGGCACCCTGCAGTAGACCAGTGTCTAGGTTGTGTGTATCCAACCTGTGTACGAATCAACATCAGCATCGACGTCTATGGCGCAGCGGGCGAAGCTTGGCCTGCGATGCAGGAGGTTGCGGGTTCGATTCCCGCCTCGGAACAAATATTTGTGCGATCGCAGATATTTGTTCAGGGTGTTCTGGGTATTTTCTGTGTATAATAAAAAATGTCTATCTATGTAATATATTCTATTAAGTATATCAGTTATCTAGTACCCATAACACAAGTTCTGCTTAGCTTGGGGCTAGATAATGTTGTGTGAACTGTACAGCATTATTTATTTATTTATTATTACATCATCCCTGTGATCAGTAATCAGCTGCCAACTGTATTGATGGCCCTCTATAATTATTATGGAGGAGACTTCGTCCAGCAGTGGACATCTACAGGGATCTTATTCATAAGTCGGACACACCGCGGTATAAAGAACCTTATAAGCTTCAATCTGGTTTCGTCTGGCGGAGGGCATTAGTGCGCCATATCACAGGTACTAACCCTTGTTTTGGGTACAATGTTTTTCCAATAAGTACATAATTAATTTAACGTGTAAAAGATAATTACTTTTTAAGCTTGTACTTTTTGTGTATATGGAATGTCTGTTGTAAAATAAATTTAATTTCATTTTCAAAAACATTTCTGTTCCAGGCGAGATAGAGAAGTAAATAAACAACGCTACGAACGCATCGCTCTAGAATCGACTCTAGAAGACTACCGTTCGTACGCCATAGAACGCGTGCCCGCCTCCGAGCTAAGAGTGGGAGACATCGTGATGCTTCATAAAGGACAGAGGGTGCCAGCTGATATGATTCTATTAAGGACCAATGAAACTATGGGGACGGTTTTTATTCGAACGGACCAGTTGGATGGAGAAATTGACTGGAAGTTAAGGTATGAAGACAAAACATGATGTACTATGATGAAACGCGGGTCTTTTTTGCCACTTCATTCAAACATCGTAACTTTAATATTTATGAGACTTGATTTGAAAAGTCGGGTATCTATCAATAGTCAAAATAGTTTTTTTGTGTTCCACACCCAAAGGGTAAAACGGGACCCTATTACCACAGATAAAATAATAATATACTAGTACTATTACTAAGACATCGCTGTCCGTCCGTCTGTCCGTCTGTCACCAGGCTGTATCTCATGAACCGTGATAGTTAGACAGTTGAAATTTTCACAGATGATGTATTTCTGTTGCCGCCCGCTATAACAACAAATACTCAAAAACAGAATAAAATAAATATATTTTTTTTGCTCTCATACAACAAACGTGTTTTTTTTGGCGTTTTTATATATAATGGTACGGAACCCAACGTGCGCGAATCTGACTCGCCCTTGGCTGGTTTTTTTACTGCATACACCACTGAGTCCGGATAAGAAAAAAATACTTAATTGAAGTTTATTATACATATATTTTGAAATCTGTGTTTAGTATGAAATATTGTGATTTCGAAGATGGTCTCATATGCCATTAATCAATACTGATTTTCAGAATACCTCTCGCTTCGACACAAAAGCTGCCCACAGATGCACATCTCCTGGACATCAATGCACAGATCTTCGTCGAGAAACCAGTGAAGGATATCCACTCGTTCGTCGGCACCTGCTTTCAGTTGGATAAGGAGGAGAACGATCCGTTGGATGTTGAGAACACGCTGTGGAGTGGTTGCGTTGTGGCGTCGGGTCAGGCGACTGGACTGGTCATTTACACAGGTACAATCAGCACCATCACCAGCCGGTTGAGGCACACTGGTAGACATATGCCTTCCCCATAGAATGCCCCGTGACCTTGAGCCGCCTACACCAATCGACTTGCTGCAATTATTACAAAAAATCTAAATATATAAATTGCTTGAAATCTTTTGTAAAAAAGATTAAATTTGCAATTGTAACGCAACGCCATGATCAGCTAGGCCCTCTTTAAAATTAAGATAAGAAGTATACCATACCGTAGTAACTATTTTATGATATGTGACCATACTATATAGGTAATTAATTCAAGAAAATCAACTTAACATAAAAAAGCGGGCAAAATTACAAGCACATGAGACTTTTCATCTTTATGTCTCAGGGTGGCGGGCGCAGTGCAATACCACATAGGGCGCGTCCTAGGTGGACGTGACCTATGAGGTAATGCACTGTTCATAGGCAGAGGTTACCGCTTAACATCAGGTGGGCCATCTGCTTGCTCCGCCATTCCAGTAGTATAAAAAAAAAAAAAAAAAAAAAAAATTGGACAGTATGGCGGTATAATACAATACAATACATTGCATAGAAAGATATTTTTTTGTTATACATACAAAATACCCAGAACACTCTGAACAAATATTTACAGTTCACACAAATATTTGTCCGACCCCGCAACCTCCTGTGTCGCAGGCGAACTTTCGCCCGCCGCGCCACAGAGGTCGTTGCAAATACAAAAAACGACGCCAAGTTCCTTAAAAAAACAACATTTTAACGCACACAGGCAGTGAAACTCGCAGCGTGATGAACAACGCGATCGCGCGCTCCAAGGCCGGCCGCCTCGACCTGCAGATCAACAATCTCACGAAGCTGCTGTTCGTCGCGACGATGTTCCTCTCTCTGCTACTTATCACGCTGAAGGGCTTCACGGGCCCGTGGTACGGGTTCCTCTTCAGATTTGTTTTGCTCTTCTCCTACATCATTCCGATCAGGTGAGCATATTCAATGATTTAATAAGCAATTAACATTCACTTATGGACCATTCTTGATCATTGACGATCTCTGTGGCGGGGCGGGCGAACGTTCGCCTGCGACGCCGGAGGTTGCGGGTTCGATTCCCGCCTCGGAACAAATATTTATGCGATCTGCAGATATTTGTTCAGGGTGTTCTGGGTATTTTCTATGTATAATAAAAAATATCTATCTATGTTATATATTGTATTAAGTATATCAGTTATCTAGTACCCATAACACAAGCTCTGCTTAGCTTGGGGCTAGATTATGTTGTGTAAACTGTACAGCATTATTATTATTTATTATTCTCCCCCCAGCTTACATGCTCAATACTAACGAGGACCATTCTCACACCTAACTCGTCAAATACTAACTTGGATCACTCTCCCCACAGCTTACGAGTCAATCTAGACATTGGCAAGGTCTTCTACTCGTGGACCATCCAGCGCGACAAAGAGATCGAGGGCACAGTGATGCGTTCCACCACCATCCCCGAGGAGTTGGGCCGGATCCAGTACCTCCTCGCAGACAAGACCGGCACACTCACCAAGAATGAGATGGTGTTTCAGAAACTGCACCTTGGGAATGCGCTGTTTCAGAAGAACAACTTTCATGAGGTAAGGAATTAAATCAAGGTTACCTTGACATTATTATTATTATTATTCATTTATTACAGATCATATTGGTAAATCTATAGCACATAACATATTATTACACACACACACACACACACACACACACACACACACACACACACACTTAAAACTACTACGTACAGCATAATAAACCAAAAGTACTAGAATTAAATAAATGAATGTCACAGAACATTTTCAAATTATTATATTATACACAAAATGGACAACACAAAATTAAAATATGCCTTTGCCGCTGCTCGCGCACGCTGGAGTAAGGAAGCGACTCTGCGAATAATCGTTTGAGAGCCTTCCGTGCGCGCTTCCGCGAACATCCCCGATGCGCTGCAAAAGCGAGGCAGCCGCATCAGCATCCTGAAGATATTGTTGTATTGGACTCGCAGCGAGCTGGCAGCCCGCCGGGTGTGGTTTATCCAGAGGCTGCTCGAGTAGAAGGATTGGCAGTAAGCCTTAAACAGAGTGATTTTCTCTTCTCTCGAGCAGAAAACACGGTGTGATTTCTAATATATTTTATTTTATTTTATTAAATAGGACACCCAACCCAACCCAACACAGGTTTACACTAAAACATTAAAAAAAAAAACATGGTTTTAATCTTAGTGTTCCCGTAATTATAGGGTATCACAGCGTGCGCGAAAAATACAACATTAACAGCTTATTACAGGGATACATAGTAAAATATAGGATATAAGAAATATAAAAATATATTACATAATACTAAGACAAAGGATAATAATTTATACAAATAATACTTATTAAGGGGTGTAGGCGCGCACTAAGAAACGATTTTTGAAAATTAGCACCCTAAGGGGTTGAAAAAGGGTGTTAAAGTTTGTATGAAAGTCCCCGGTTTTTAAGATAAGATAAGATAAGATAAGATAATTTATTTGCCAGAACATTGTACAAAGTTCTTAAACTAGGTGCAGTCCACTTATGTTCTACCTTATAACTAGGTTATAAGGTTTTAAGGTTAGAGACGTGAATTTTGGCATGCATGGAACATTTGGTTTCCTGGTGCTCTCTTAGAAAGAGTTTTACGAAATTCAGCCCTTAAGGGTATAAAAAGGGGTATTTAATGTGAAGAGGGTCTCGTAGTAGGCCTCTTTCATAAATTAGACTACACTTGTTGTATGTTAATCAAAATATATTCCGGAGGTTACATCAGCCTTATTCAAAGAGTCTGAACAAGATGTCCGTTCTAAACCGGATAAAGGAAGTTGTGCCTCTATTGGCTGTGTTGCCAACCTTACGATTCCCGTGTCATAGATAGGATACGCCACAACCAGCCCCCTTCGGAGAATGGTAAGTCGGAAACATAAGGTTGAGAACTTATCATTATTACATTAATTTGTTTAAAACTAGTATCTTAAACTTATAATTTTACGTTAAACATTGCGTCAACTATAAACTCTACAAATCTAGCCTAGACTTAAATCTAACTGTACGACCTGACCGAGTAGTAACAGGATGTTGAGCTGTATTATTAGTGGCCACAGCGGGGGGCAAACTAGGGGTAGGCAACTCAAACGATGACGGTGCGGTAGTTGCATCCGGCGGCACTGGCGTCTCCTCTTCGGTTGTTACCAGGTGAGAGGTGTTCTCAGGGTCAGGTGCGAGGTAGGCGGGCTTTACACGGTCGATGCTGACGGTACTATGCCTGCCTGTAATGTCAATAGTTATTAACTTTTTGTTCCGCGATAGCACCTTGTAAGGTCCAGTGTAGGGCGGTTGCAGGGGCCGGCGGACGGTGTCGTCTCGAAGTAGGACATGTGAGGTGTTCTCAAGGTCCTTGAATACGAATGATGTCGGCCGAGCGTGGCGGGCGGCTGGGACTGGTCGGAGCTTGGCCATATGTGCCTGCAGCTGAACGACAAAATCCTCAATCCTGTTAGGTTGGATAGAAGTTGGGACAAGGAATTCTCCTGGCAGGCGCAGCGGCTCCCCATATACTAACTCAGCTGAAGAGCATTTTAAATCTTCTTTTAGGGCAGTTCTTACGCCTAGGAGAACTAGTGGAAGAGCTCGTTGCCAGGTCTCGCTGTGGCACATCAGGGCGGCCTTAAGCTGACGGTGGAAACGCTCTATCATCCCGTTGGCTTGTGGGTGGTAACTTGTAGTCCGAATTCGTTTGGTCGCGCCAATGTTCATGAGTCGCCTGAAAAGGTCAGACTCGAACTGGCGGCCCTGATCTGTCGTTACCGAGGTGGGCACACCAAAGCGTGCGATCCACCCATCAACGAAACGATCGGCTACTTCCTCAGCGGTAATGGTAACCATCGGCCATGCCTCGGGCCACCGAGAAAAGCGGTCGATAGCTGTCAGGCAATAAGAATAGCCTTTGGATATTGGTAAAGGTCCTATAATATCTAAATGGACATGCCTGAACCTCGACGACGGGGAAACGAAATTCCCGAGGGGCGCCGACACATGGCGCGTTACCTTCGTTAGCTGACAAGACAGACATTCCTTTGCCCATGAGCGGCAGTCCTTAGCGACGCCAGGCCATACGTAGCGGTCAGCAACAAGGCGCGCGCTAGCGCGTGCGCCGGGGTGACTGAGGGCGTGCAGCCGAGAGAATGCTGCGCGTCGGTGTTGCGGCGGCAGATAGGGCCGCGGCTTACCGGTTGATACGTCGCATTGAATGGTGATATCTGTCCCTGGAATGAGAGTGGGTACGATTTTTAAAGAAGAATTATTGCGGACTGCCTTTAATTCGTCATCCGTCTCCTGAGCTTGAGCTAGGGCGGAATAGTCGTCATCGAGAGATATGGCTTCGATCCTGGACATCGTATCAGCGACGACATTGTCCTCCCCCTTCACGTGGCGAATGTCAGTAGAGAATTGGGAGATGAATGTTAATTGATTAAGTTGAGCGGGGGGCAGTTTCTCTCTGCGTTGTTTAAAAGCATAGAGCAGAGGTTTATGGTCCGTATATATAGTGGCGTGTTGCGCCTCTAATATATGACGGAAATGCTGCACCGCCGAGTAAACTGCCAACAGTTCCCTATAATATGCGGGCCAGACAGACTGGCTCTCCGTCAGTTTCTTGCTAAAGAAAGCAAGCGGCTGCCAACCCTGATCAGTTTGTTGTTGTAGCGTTGCACCTACTTGTGTACCTGATGCATCCGTGTATAACGCCAATGGAGCATTAGGTACCGGATGTGCCAACTGAGTGGCCCGTGAGAGGCTGTCCTTACAAGCGAGGAAAGCGCGCTCGAGTTCAGGACTCCAGGGCATTGGTTTGGCTCCCTTGAGCTTTGTGGCTGTAAGGAAATCAATAAGTGGCGATTGAGCTTCAGCAGCGTTGGGCAGAAACTGTCGGTAATAATTAATCATGCCCAGGAATCTGCGTAAACCCTGGGCAGTTTTAGGCAGTGGGAAATCCTGAAGAGCTTGTATTTTGTCATCCGGTGGACTAATACCATCTTTAGATACTTCGTAGCCGAGGAAAGTGACTACACTAGCGCCTAACGTGCACTTAGCAGGATTGACTACCAGGCCGTAGTCAGCCAATCTCTGAAAAAGTGTGCCAAGATGATTGGCATGTTCCTCAGCGTTCCGGGAAAAAATTAATATATCATCTATGTACGGGAAACAAAATTCCAGCCCTTGTAAGACTTCGTCTATGAAGCGCTGGAATGTCTGTCCGGCGTTGCGGAGGCCGAAACTCATATAAGGACAATCATAAAGTCCGAATGGCGTAATGATCGCAGTTTTACAGACATCTGTTGGCTCTACAGGTATTTGTTGGTAAGCTTTCACTAGATCTATGGTACTAAAAATGGTGGAGCCAGCCAAACCATGTCCAAAATCCCCTATATGGCGTACTGGGTACCTGTCAGGTATGGTGCGGTCGTTTAGCGCTCTGTAATCGCCGCACGGGCGCCACGATGCATCTTTTTTCGGCGCAAGATGTAGCGGCGACGACCACGGGCTTTTAGAGGGCCGCACAGTACCAGCTTGCATCATATCGGCAAACACTTTCTGCGCCGCGCGCAGCTTGTCTGGTGCGAGGCGGCGCGGTCGAGACACGACAGGTGGACCGTCGGTCGTCTTGATAAAATGCACAGTGTTGTGCTTCACGTCGCGATTAATACCAGGCGGCTTCGTGATTGCTGGAAATTGAGACAAAATAGTATTAAAAGGAGTATCTTTAATAAGTACTGTTCTGACACTGAGTTGAGAAAAATTTGCTATAGAGGCAGGAGCGGTAAGTCCTGTCACTCCACAACGAATAAGTTTATTTCTACAGTCAGGTAATAAGTTATAATAGGCCATGAAGTCAGCGCCAATAATGGCAGTATCGACATCGGCGATGATAAAATTCCACTTGAAATCGCGGCGTAGGCCAAGATTTAATCTGAGAGTATGGCAACCATAGGTTTTAATGGTAGTGCCGTTGGCAGCAGATAGGTTAAAATCAGCATCCTCGTGTTTATTACCTAGCAGCTTCTTGGGGAAACAGCATAAATCAGACCCAGTATCTAAGAGGAATTTGTATTTGGTCTCTTTGTCCACAACAAATAGACGGCTACTAGCGTAACAGTCAATCGCCGCCGCTACTGACTGTTTTGTTGGTTTCCCGACCAAGAACAAGGCTTGATACATTTTAAGGCCTTGGTGGCGTACGTGGAATGGTACCAGCACAATGAAGGATCTTGTACAGATCTAGATCTGGATCTAGATCGTTGCCTGGGGCGCTGGGCAGATAAAGCTGCAACTTGTTTAGTCAGCTCTTGTATCTGCATGGTGATGGTTGCCAAGTCAGGAGAAACCGAGGGAGTTAGAACCGGCGAAAAAGGTTCAGCAGAGACAGTACACACAGAAACCGGATTTACTTCTAAGATTTTATCTGCGAGCTCGGCAACTTTGTCCAGGGATAGGTCAGCCTGGGCTGTCAAAATTGCCTGAGCGTTGCGGGGCAGGCGTTGAAACCACAGTTCACGCATGATTTTATCATCGGAAAAAGTTTTACCTGCGAGCGAGCGAAGATGCCGAAGGAACTGCGTCGGCTTTCTATCACCCAGCTCTTCACCTGATAGGAGTTGTCGGACCTTTTGGGATTCCGATATTGAGAAACGTCGTATCATTTCTTCCTTAATCCAGCCATACCTGTCTTGACCGGGAGGGTTGATTACTAGGTCCTCCACTTCATGAGACAGTCTAGAATCTATCTGTGAAACCACGTAATTATATTTAGTCTCATCTGCTGTAATGTGACACAATGCGAACTGAGATTCTATATGGGCAAACCATGCAGCAGGACGTTCTTGCCAAAATGGTGCCAACTTGGGTCGCACCCCGTGAGTGGCCAGGGATGGGGTCAGAGAAGATTTTAAATCTTCAGACAGCTTGTCTTGTAAATCTGCATTCTGTAAGACAAGTCTCTCATTCTGAGCCAGTAGTTGGTCAAGCTTTGCCTGCATAGCTTCTGCCATGTTAAAATATTGAAAATGCAGGCCTTGTTACTAGTCGGTTAGGTCAACGGAAGATACAAAATGCTTAAAATTACCTTACCTACCTAATACGCTAATAACTACAAAAAACACAATTATGAGTTTGTATTGCACTGCGCGTTGTAATTGTAGGTAAAAGTCAATCAAATTGTAAAAATTATCTGTATGTAGTAACTTAATTACAACGAAAACAATCTGAGTGCAATACCAACGAAACGATTCAATTCAGACACAAACAAAAACTTACTTGCAAAATGTCGTCTAAGTACTAGGTAAACTATACTAATTGCGTAAAAATAGGCTCACTAGAAGTCTTCTAGGTTTATCTGTAATTATTTCACTCCACCAACAACATAAAAGTTCACTTCGATTCACCAAACTGTCCTTGCTATTTTTTGTTGTGCCGACCGGCCGACCATAGACGGAGTAAAAGTGTCAGCGCCGGCGACGCGACGTGAGGATTTACAACGAAAGTAAAATGGTGGTTGTAAATTACCACATTTATCACTGTTTTTTTTTTATATGTATGCTAAGAACGAAACTGGCTGTAATAAAAAAAAAACACTTAAGATCGCGGGCAGCAGGCAGGGTGCTCCGCCCTCTTGCGAATGCGGTGAGGGCTGTGTAGATGCGATGCCGTTGCGTCGTCGCGTCGTTGCCCGCCGCCGGCCGGTGTATACACGGCTGGGCCTTGGACAATCCCGGCGACAGAATAACGGCCGCCCAGGAATGATGATGAAGTAGGAGGTGTGTGGATCTGTTGCAGGCTCGTCACAAAGCTTGTATGACGTAGCTGATTGGAATAACTGCTCCGTAGCGTTCGGCAAAGGTCCGGCTCGCGTCTCTGTTTCACGCGCCGCCAGTCGTCGAAGGGGTCACCAATGAAGAGGGTCTCGTAGTAGGCCTCTTTCATAAATTAGACTACACTTGTTGTATGTTAATCAAAATATATTCCGGAGGTTACATCAGCCTTATTCAAAGAGTCTGAACAAGATGTCCGTTCTAAACCGGATAAAGGAAGTTGTGCCTCTATTGGCTGTGTTGCCAACCTTCGATTCCCGTGTCATAGATAGGATACGCCACAAATGTTTGTATGAAAAATCTTAATGAACCAAATTGAGGCACATGAGACTTTTCATCTATGTCTCAGGGTGGCGGGCGCAGTGCAATGCCACATAGGGTGCGTCCTAGGTGGACGTGCCCTATGAGGTAATGCACTGTTCATAGGCAGAGGTTACCGCTTAACATCAGGTGGGCCTCTTGCTTGTTCCGTCATCAAAGTAGTATAAAAAAAAAAAAAATGTTTAAGCTAGAATTACATACATACATACATAGACACACGCCTTTTTCCCCGAAGGGGTAGGCAGAGCCACAATAGGCCTCTTTTCACAGTGGGTTTTACTTAAATTATAGATATACTAACATACTAACTGTTAATATATAAATATACTAACGATAATAAAAAGATGGTTTATCCAACATGTCTGAAAACATCTCGGACAGGTCATACGAATAGAGAAGACTTTTTTTACGCGTCGCTTGTTGCATTTTCCCTATGAAGACCTTGAATCAATCAAAGCATGGACATTTCTATTCCACAGGTAGAATCCCTCTTGACACAGTACATCACAAACGACGCTCCATCACTCCCCACATCACCTACAACATCTACACACGAAATGAGCTCAGCCTCGCCGAGGCAGGTTTGGCAAGCTGTGCTGGCTTTAGCGCTGTGTCATAACGTGACGCCGGTGTACGAAGTGTCTAATACGGACCAGATAGACGAAACACAATCAGGTAATACTTTCGTTCAGTAAAATGCATCAGCAATGCCCATGGTGTTGCAGATTTCGATAGGCGACGGTAACTGCTTACATCAGGCGGGTCGTAAGCCTGTTAGCGTAGCAAAAGTATTAGTAGAGCTTTTTTGTGTAAGAGTTTGTCCGGGGAAGTACTACCACCATACCTATTTCTGCCGCAAGGCAGTAGTGCTCGCATTGCTGTGTTCCGGTTTGAAGGGTAAGGGTGCCGGTGAAATTACAGGCACATGAGACTTTTCACCTTTATGTCTCAGGGTGGCGGGCGCAGTGCAATGCCACATAGGGCGCGTCCTAGGTGGACGTGCACTATGAGGTAATGCACTGTTCATAGGCAGAGGTTACCGCTTCACATCAGGTGGGCCATCTGCTAGTTTTGTCATTCTAGAAGTATTAAAAAAAAAAAAAAGCATAAGAAAATCAAATACTAGGATTCATCATTATCATTTCAGACATTTTAAAAGATTAACGGTTAATTACCACTATTTTTCGTCACTCTCCTGACGTTTCGAGACGAGTTCAGAACCCTCTTCATCACGAGCACCGCCCGCGACCGCGTTCGACAATGGACCGGCAAATACCATCTTCTCTAAAATACCAATTCCCAAAATTCTTCTCTAAATTCCATCTATCTTTTAAAATGATTCCCAACCCCGATAGGTTCAATTCTACCATTTCAGCCGTCCACTGCTAGACATAGGCATCTCCCATAGAATGCCGTCGAATGGTCCTGAAATCCCTACGAGTCCCTATAAACATTATAAGATCCTACAACCAACAATAAACACTATGATACCCCATGAATGTTTTACAATTAGTAAAACGTATAAAAAAAAAATGCAGACATGGGCAGCTCGGTGATGTCGGAGAGCGGCGGGGGCGCCGTGCCGCAGCAGCAGCTCTGCGAGTACCAGGCCTCCAGCCCCGACGAGGTCGCGCTCGTCAAGTGGACCGACATGGTAAGAACCTTTTTTAACCCCCGACGCAAAAACGACGGGGTGTTATAAGTTTGAGGTTGTGTGTGTGTCTGTCTGTGGCTTCGTAGCTCCCGAACGGATGAAACGATTTCGTTTTTTTGTTTTTGTTTGAAAGGGGAATTTGACGGGAGTGTTCTTAGCTATGTTTGATCAAAATCGGTTCAGCCGTTTCATTGTATTGAGGGTTTGTTTAATTTTTACAAAATTAATAACTTTTTTTTTATCTACGTGAATGACGGAACAAGCTGGTGGCCTACCTGATGTTAAGCGGTAACCTCTGCCTTTAACAATGCATTACCGCATAGGTCACGTCCACCTATTACACACCCTATGTGGCATTGCACTGCGCCCGCCACCCTGAGACATAAAGATGAAAAGTCTCATTTGCCTGTAATTTCACCGGCATCAATGCGAGCACTACTGCTTTGCGGCAGAAATCCTACTTAATTACTTATCTTTGGACCATTTTAACTTAACGCCCGACTAAAAAGAGGGGTGTTATAAGTTTGAGGCCATAGTGTGTCTGTCTGAGTGTTTCTTTATTGCCACGTACGTCCGGAACGGGTGTTCTGAATTGAAAGCAGGTTTTGTATGAAAAATAGTAATTGCGAGATGTTACTCAGCTATGTTTGGTGGAAATTGGTGCAGCCGTTTCCAGGATAAGCTCTCAAAAATGTTTTTGAAGGGAACTCAGGCATTTGATTTTATAATGTTTTGTTAGTAGTAGAGCTTTTTTTTTGAAAGAGTTCGTCCGAGGAATTATTAACACCATAACTATTTCTGCCGCAAAGCAGTAGTGCTCGCATTACTGTGTTCCGTTTTGAAGGGTATGCGTGCCGGTGAATTTAAAGGCGCATGAGACTTTCCATATTTAAGTCTCAGGGTGACGGGTGCAGTGCAATGACACATAGGGCGCGTACTTGGTCGACGTGACCTATGTGATAATGCACTGTTCATAGGCAGACGGTACCGCTTAACAACTGTTTGTTCCGACACCCAACATAGTATTAAAAAAAACCTTGTTAACCTTTAGTTCGAGCTTAAAATGATAATTTTCGACGACATCAGGCTCCAGCCCCAGGCTCTGAAGATGATCAGTAAAGGATGAACAGGATGTAGGGTACTACTGAAGCTGAATCTTTAAGTTTGAGCTTAAACATCAAATTAAGATGGCCTGACATGTCTTCCTCATGCAGACTCTAAGGCCTGATGATGACCAGCACACACTGACTAGGATCTAGGGAGCGAAGGATGCTACAATTTAAATGCGGTTATTGGCATGGAAACTTTTTTTTTTTTTATACTACTTGGATGACGGAACAAGCAAGAGGCCCACCTGATGTTAAGCGGTAACCTCTGCCTATGAACAGTGCATTACCTCAAAGGTCACGTCCACCTAGGACGCACCCTATGTGGCATTGCGCTGCGCCCGCCACCCTGAGACATAAAGATGAAAAGTCTCATGTGCCTGTAATTTCACCAGCACCCTTACCCTTCAAACCGGAACACAGAAATGCGAGCACTATTGCTTTGCGGCAGAAATAGGTATGGTGGTAGTACTTCCCCGGACGAGCTCTTTCACAAAAAAGCTCTACTACTACTAAACTGGTGGTGTAATGCTGAAAACGGTTGGGGGTTTTGTTTTTTTTTATGAAATTATCTTGTTATTATTAAATAAAAAGCAGTGCAGTGTTGTTAACTCTTTTAGTTTTTTTTTTTTTTTTTTTCTTTATAATTGGCGCCGCACGGCTTGTGCATTTACCATTTTCAAGTAATTATTGTATTTTCACTATATTGTATTTTCAATATATTTTGCAACGTTACACTCCTTCCAAGTCGTCAAAGTCACAGTCGAGTCATGATTTAGTAAAACGGTGGTCAATTTTACTAAAATTTCGGTAGACAATTTCCACCAATTTCAAAATTCACGCAATTCACTTTCATTTCGTTTCACTACACTTGTGCTATTTAAATGAGCTACATTAGTTAAAATGCCACCAAAATAACACAAAATAACTCAAGAAAACACTAGGAAAAGAAATAAAATAAAAGTAGACAACGTCTCTTTTCGAAAATGGCGGGAAGAGTCCCTCTTTTAGGGTTAAGCTCGCCTTTGTCCATGACACATGAGGACATGTGTCCTTTATGTAAGTTGTTTTGCGTCAAGTTTTGTTGTGTGTACAAAAAGAATAAAGAAAAGTATTTTGGCCACTGAAATCTCACGGATAATTTTAACCGCCTGTAATCTTAATTTACTCCTGTTCCAAATCATAACATAGAGAACCTGAAATTGTATATTCTATAAAAGCAGCTCGAATCATTATTAACATCAGCATTTAGACGACCACTGCTGGACGAGGCCTCCCTTTAGAATGCCATGAAGTGATTTGCCATTGGTGGGAAATACTAGATGGTTCTTTTATTCGATTTAATGGACTGTAGAATAGGTTTGCGGTTTGAATACCTATGCAGTTGCACAGGTCTTCGGTAGGGAGAACTCACTGCTGCAGGTGGTAAGGCACAGGACATAAGTACAGCAGCTACAAAGGAAGGAGCATGCACGACGTACCTGTTGTCTCCGAAGGTCCTGGGGAACACTCCGCGCCAAGATCAGGCGTTGACCTGGCACCACGTACACAGTAATGTTCAATTTGGTGATGACACTAACACCTGGTCTAGTCTCTTCTTGGGTCACACACGTATTAGAGAAAGGTACACAAAATAGCGTTGATAATTTGGAAGTTCGCTCGCACGATCCGATTCACACGAGATTCAATTTGCTTCTGATTTTGAAATGGCGGGGCCCGAAGATGTCTTCGGTGTGATGCGGTGTGTCTCGGCCGTCAAACTGAGACGGCTATATGCGTGCGTGCATGCGGAAAGGAGAAAGGAAGAGGATTGGCCGTTACAACTGCATTTTTTGGTAACTAATGGATGAATATCCACCATCTTCCCCCCCTTGAAGTACTCCTTCAAAGCGAAAGGAATAAGAATATCATAGCGGTTAAAATTAATAATAATAGCGGTTAGCGAATGATAAACAAGTAATATTGCGGAAAAATAAAAAATAGCGGAGTTGGATAAAAATATCCGAAAAATACATAGCGGTATGGTCACCCTACTGTATAGGGAGAGGCGACAACTTTGTCGTCGGCCTGACATACGAACTATCACAGGTTTCTACTCGCGCACAACGAACTCTACCATCTTTACCGGGGAAAACCTCGGAAATTTTCCCGATTTTCCAAGACAGTGGAGGTGCGTTTTCGTTGTTCAAAAGAACGATAGTGCCTACTGTGAGTGGATTACTAGCGGTGTTCCACTTTTCACGCATTTGCAAATTATGGAGGTATTCATTCTTGAATCGCTTCCAGAATGTTTGGACTAGAGAGTCCATCAAAGAATGACGAGATAAAAGATTTGATCGTTCTCCACTCACATCAGCTGAGGGTAAGAAAAGTAGCGGTTTAGTTGAAAGAAAGTGCGACGGTGTCAAGGCGGTCGGCTCCGAAGGGTCAGAGCTCAGAACGTACAGAGGTCGGCTGTTCAGTACAGCTTCGATCTGGTTAAGCACCGTAAGCATCTCCTCATAGGTGAGGATCTGCTTTCCGATCACGCGGAAGAGAAGAGACTTGATACTCTTTATGTTTGCTTCCCAAATTCCGCCGAAGTGACTTCCTAGGGGTGGCGATCTCTTCCAGGTGATCTCGTGTTTAGCGAGTTCGTTATTAAACGTTTGATAGTATTCGTCAGATTTTAAGAATTCAAATAATTCCTTTAAGTAAGATTGCGATGCGATAAAATTGGTGCCGTTGTCGCTGTATACAAAGTAGCATGGACCACGCCTAGATAAGAAGCGTTTGAACGCGTCCAAGAAGGTAGCGGAACTGAGATCCGATGCTAGTTCTATGTGAACAGCTTTGGTAACTAGACACACAAAGACACAGAGATAAGCCTTTTGGCTACGTACACCTCGCTTTCTAGTCGTTGTGATATATAGCGGGCCAGCGTAATCGACACCTGTGTGTGTAAAAGCTTTGCAAGGTTCTACGCGACAGCGGGGTAAATCTGACATAGCGGGGAACGTAGGTTTAGGGTTGAGCCTAAAACAACGAACGCATTTGTGAATGCGGTTGCGCACTAGGCGCCTAGCAGATAGGAACCAATATTTTTGGCGCAATATTGACATTAGTAATTGCGGGCCAGCGTGACTATTTTCACGGTGGTACCAATCTACAATTAGTTCAGCGATGTGCCCGTTTTTAGGCATTAGAGCGGGGTGTTTCTGATTATAATCCAGACTAGAGTATGCGAGTCGCCCTCCGACTCGTGCGATTTCATTGGAGATGAATGGAGATAGCTTCCTTAAAGCGGTAGAACACGGCTTGTTCTTCTGAATATTCCGTATGTCACTAGCGAAATGACTTTGCTGAACAGCTTGAATAATTTTGGTCTCAGCGGTGTCTAGATCCTCAGCAGTGATAACGTCATTGCGAGGAAGCACTTTCAAAAAGCGAAGTACGAAAACTGTGGATCTTTGAAACTTTAGCCAAGATGAAAACTTGGAACCTAAAGTTAGTAGTAGATTCTCTTCCTTCACCACCGTGACATGAGACACAGTTTTCTCTTCAGGTAATAGATTTTGAGAGGGAGAGAAAATCTCAACTGGCCAATCTACCAGCGGCGAGGACATCCAAGGGGGTCCCTGGAGCCACAATTTATTATTTAATATCTGTGAGGGCAATAACCCGCGGGATACTAAGTCAGCAGGGTTCTCAACTCCTGCGACGTGATATACGTTTTGCGATGGCGACGTAGACTGAAAGTCTGATATGCGGTTTGCGACGTAAGTATGAAACTTATGCGGAGAAGAAGTTACCCAACATAGGGCTACGGTCGAGTCAGAAAATATGAAAACGTTATCAATGTGACAGCGTCCGGTTAGCGAATCATAAACGGCGCGCACTAGCTTAGCGAGAAGCACTAGGCCGTTTAACTCAAGCCGAGCCAACGTGATGGTTGGTTTAGCTGATGCGACGCGGGACTTGGAGCATAGGAGCGATATTAAAGGTGGCTGGTCACCATTAGACACGTGTAGGTAAATAACACAGCCATATGCCTTTTCGCTTGCGTCCGAAAATGCGATTAACGAGATATTTGAATCGTTTTCCTCAATACCCACATGACGAGAAAACTTGAGTTGCGAAATTAGCGGTAGCTCAGATAGATATCTTTGCCATAAGTTGGTGATATCACAGGGTAGCTGGTCATCCCAATTGATGTGCAAAAGCCACAGTTCCCTGATTATCAGTTTTGCGTATAGAATGACGGGTCCGACTAGTCCTAAGACATCGTACAGACGAGCGGTCATGGATAAGATAGAGCGTTTAGTAACAGCGGATGGCGGGACTGAAGTTAAAAATGTAAAATTATCGGATGCGGGGAGCCAGCGTAGCCCTAATATCTTGAACGTGTCATCGTCATCGAATGAAATTGATTCAGACTGCCTATGCGAAACGGGTATGTGTTCCAGCAGATCGGAAGAGTTGCTAGTCCATTTGACTAAGTCAAACCCACCAGCCTTTAACATCTGAATCAATTCCTGTGCAGTCTTGACTGCTTGATCTACAGAAGAAGCAGAAGACGCCAGGTCATCCATATATACGTCCCTAGTGATGACGTCAGCAGCTATAGGCCATCTTTGTCTCTCATCTTGCGCTAGTTGACGTAAAGTACGCAGCGCCAACATAGGTGAAGACCGGAGACCAAAGCTGACACGCTCAAACTGAAAGGTTTCCAATAAATCGTGCGGTGAGAACCGATATAGGATCCGTTGGTAACAACGGTGCGCAGGGTGCGTATATATACATAAGTACATCATCCTAACATCAGCAAAAAAGGCGATTCGATGTATGCGAACATTTAACAAAATGTTGAATATGTTAGCTTGCAAATTGCAGCCCTTGTACAAAATATCGTTTAGAGACAGTCCTGAATCAGTCGAAGCGCTGCCATCTAAAACGATGCGGACCTTAGTCGTGGACTTATCGTCCCGAACTACGGGTTGGTGCGGCAGATAGTAACCCGGCGAAATACAATCGTTAGCAGAAACGCGCGTTAAAATACCTTTGTCGAGATAATCAGAAATTATTTCATTATATTTTTCATGTAAGTCTGGTGATCGTAAAAACTTCCTCTCAAGGCATGAAAACCTTTTCTTCGCGGTTATGTAGGAGTTACCTAGCTTTTGTGGGTCATCCTTAAATGGAAGCTTCACTACATAACTGCCATTTTTATTTCGAGTAGTAGTGGAAGTATAAATATCTTCACAGCGTTGTTCGTCAGGACTTAAAAACAACTGGGAAGGTGGTTCCTCAATGGACCAGAACTTTTCCACGAGTTGGTGTAGCGGGTCATTAGTGAAAGCACAAAAGGTATGCGACAATGAGCGCGGCGATATAATGGGCGCATTTCCCATAACGATGTAACCTAAAGTAGTTTCCAAGGCAGCGGGTAAATTATTATTAGCGGCAATCTTAGTGGATAGGAGAATTTGGCAATACAAATTCACCCCTAGCAGGAGATCAATAGGTCCGGGCTCAGAAAACTCATCGTCAGCCATGGGTAGGTTGCGTATGTGTCGAAGAGCGCTGACGTCGACGCGCGAGTCAGGTAGTTGTGACGTAATACTCTCTACTACCATGGGCTGGATGTGGTACTCATGACCGTCCTCGAAGCGGGAAGTGAACCTAAGTGAGGTCACTCCCAGAATTTTCTGAGAGGCCCCTCCTATACCTTGGACTTTAGAATAGCGGCTCTGAGTTGAAATAGGAAGCGATAGGCGCTTACTACACGCAGCGGAGATATACTCACTTTGGGAGCCGGGATCAATCAGGCATCTCACAAAGTGGGGGCGGTTTAAGGCATCAAGAACCTTTATTTTAGAGGTGGCCAATAACGCAGTTGTTATCGTGTGCGAATCGTGATCATATGAAACAGTACAGACTGATGCGTTACTATTCGGATCAATAGCGGGAGCGACTAAAGAAGATTCGACCTTATTCGAATGGGGCGCAAGGTCTTTAGCGGGCGAACGAGTATGAGACTCAGAATTATATGGATGCCCATGCGCAGTGTGGCGTGGGTCTTCAGCGGTAGCGGGCGCGTTAGCGGGCGAATATTTATGAGCGGGTTTTATTTCAACATTTTTGTTGTTATTAGCGGGCGGATTAAAATGGAGTAGTGAATGATGTCTGGCCGAACAATGAGAACATGTGTGCTTGGAAATACAATCCATCGTTTTATGTCTCACACTTAAACAGTTGTTGCAATATAAATTATTTTTTATGAATTTATATCTATCAGATGGCGTCATTTTCATAAAATGAGAACAGCGATACAGATGATCGTGTTGATCGCGATGACACAAAACGCATTTGTTCTGATCGCTTGCACCACACGCCCGGTCCGTGTTTACAAATGACTTGGTCTGCGCGGGCCGAGTGCTGGGCGCGGGTGCGCGCGCGCCGCGAGCTTTGTGCTGCGCTTGTGCACTGATGATCGGGACAGCTGATCTCGATAACACTTTACTCTGTTCATTTACAAATTCAATTAGATTTGAGTAAGTAGGTATTTTATCTTTGCGATGCGTAATTTCAAATAACTTGACAGTCTCAGAGTCTAGCCTCTGGAGAGCGAGATGTAGCAGCATGAAATCAGTCAAGTCGCCAAGACTCAGTTGTCTAAGGGCTTCTACAGACGTATCGAAATTATTTAAAAATGATTCAAGACCAGTTGCACTATTAGCGGTTAGCGGTTTAAAACTTAACAACTGATTAAGGTATGAGCTAGCGAGTAGTCTGGGGTCGTCATATTTTTGCACTAGTGCCTCCCAAATAATAGGATAATTCTCAGCGGTGGGGGGCAGGCGCGCGCAAACGGACGCAGCGGTACCAGACAGCTTACCAACCAAATAATACACCTTGTCACTATTTGACAGAGATGTATTTTCGTGAACAGTGCACCTAAACTGTTGGTAAAATAGCGGCCACGAACGAACATCACCATTAAAGGACATCAGTTCTATGCGGGGAAGTTTAGGTTTCGATGTTTCTTGTTGCGGGGGCGATTCATGTTTATTAGATGGCGAATGTGTCTGAATTACCTGCTTAATTAAACAGTACATGATATCAAAATTCATCCATTCTTGGTACCTTATGGTGTGCTTAGGGTCTAGTTTTAGCGAAATAGCGTTATATGAATCTAATACCCTTTCGAAGTCTTTGTGCAAGTTGTCGATATTAAACGCGCTGTGTTGCAAAGACTTAAATTTGGTAGAATCGGCTTCCACCTTTTTAGCGAGGTCATAAATTCCTTGCATACGCGCAAATATCATTTCGCGTTTAGATTCGAACATGGCTTGCTGACCTTTCTCCTCATCATAACTTTCATCCAAATCATCTTCCTGCTTTTTACTCATTGTGAATTAATTATAAACAGTAGTAAAAATAGAAGCGAATGCAAAAAGAAAAAACTTCCCTAACTATTGAACAAAGTTAGATAAAATCAAAACCTATCTTCGTAGCGGTGCGGTGTCGAGTAAGTTATTAAAAGCCTACCACAGAATAGCAGCGGCCGCAAAGTAGTTACTATGAACCAACTGAGACTGTACAAACAATTAACTATTCTGTTGACTGACAGTGACACAGATTAGCAACTAGTAGTCGAAAGTTTTGCGGTTGAATAGAAACTATGATTATTCTGCGTTAGTCACAGGTAGTAATAGTTAGTACGGCGTGTGGCCTAGCGAAAACAGAATACGAATCGAGCGAGCGGAGAATGTTCAAATAATGAAGAATAGCGGGTAGTCGAATATACGGCGAATGAATACTTCGATAATTTGACTCGTATTATGGTAAAATGAATTACCTATTAGCGGTGCGGTTATAAATAGATGCGTAAGTTTGTAAAACGTGTGATAGCGGTATGCGGCAAGTTTACGCAGTTCCTATACTGATTGTTGCGAAATAACAAAAGAATTGAAACAACTTATTCAATTTATCAGCAGGATTTGACGTATTATATTAGCGGGGATAAAGAAATAGTGAATATAAGTAGATATAGGCTAGTGTCATTAAACGGACAGAGATGAAGCTCAAATGCCCAGCGGTAAATAGGTATTAGCGATGAACTATACCTACGGATAACTAAGTAGAAATGCAATATTTTTTAGAAAATCCGTCTCGATTGACCACTTTATGGTGGGAAATACTAGATGGTTCTTTTATTCGATTTAATGGACTGTAGAATAGGTTTGCGGTTTGAATACCTATGCAGTTGCACAGGTCTTCGGTAGGGAGAACTCACTGCTGCAGGTGGTAAGGCACAGGACATAAGTACAGCAGCTACAAAGGAAGGAGCATGCACGACGTACCTGTTGTCTCCGAAGGTCCTGGGGAACACTCCGCGCCAAGATCAGGCGTTGACCTGGCACCACGTACACAGTAATGTTCAATTTGGTGATGACACTAACACCTGGTCTAGTCTCTTCTTGGGTCACACACGTATTAGAGAAAGGTACACAAAATAGCGTTGATAATTTGGAAGTTCGCTCGCACGATCCGATTCACACGAGATTCAATTTGCTTCTGATTTTGAAATGGCGGGGCCCGAAGATGTCTTCGGTGTGATGCGGTGTGTCTCGGCCGTCAAACTGAGACGGCTATATGCGTGCGTGCATGCGGAAAGGAGAAAGGAAGAGGATTGGCCGTTACAACTGCATTTTTTGGTAACTAATGGATGAATATCCACCAGCCATAATCACCACGCTTGGCAGGCGGATTGATGAACGCAGTGATGGTGTTAGGTACTCAGGTGGATGCTGCTGCCCAGCACCTGGTGTAAATAAATAAATAAATAATGCTGGACAGTTCCACAACATAATCTAGCCCCAAGCTAAGCAGAGCTTGTGCTATGGGTAATAGATAACTGATATACTTAATAATACAATATATTACATAGATAGATATTTTTTATTATACATAGAAAATCCCAGAACACCCTGAACAAATATCTACAGACCGTACAAATGTTTGTTCTGAGGCGGGAATCGAACCCGCAACCTCCTGCGTCGCAGGTGAAACTTCGCCCGCTGCGCCACGGAGGTCGTCAAATTAAAAGCCGTGTAATTCCTTAGTTGGCTTTTACGACATCCACAGGAGGAGACGTAGGGGTCTAAGTCTGGCGTGTACTTTAATTTTCAGATGGGAGTGTCGCTATACATGCGAGACCTCCACAACATATCGCTGAAGCTGCGCACAGCTAATGAAATACTGAGCTACTCCATACTGCAGATATTCCCATTCACAAGTGAGAGCAAGGTGATGGGTATCATTGTAAAGGTTTGTTACCGATAACACACAATAAATAATAGTATAATTACATCATTATAGAGAAACCATGATATATATTATTATGATTATAATTGACTAGTATCCGCCCGCAGCTTCGCTCGCGTAGTACCGAATAAAGAACTGATTGATTCCCCGCCCCGCGAAAAGTGCGGTATACATTATGAGAAGTGGACGTTTTGCGACTGAACCCCCCGCACTTTGAGAGTCAATGTGGTAATGGACTAGGTTGTTATAGAATTGAAACTATCGTGGTTGGGAAACGAAACGAAACGAAACGTCAGCAAAGTGACGAATAATAGTGGTAATTAGCCGTTTATCTTTTAATATAACTAGGTTGTTGTTTTGGTTTATGTATGCTTTTTGTGTTTTTTAGCCTTATGCTCTCGGCTTCGAACGCGCGGTGTCTGAATTAAGCAGCTCCTCCCCAAATGTCCATCCACACTAACAAATATCATCAAAATCCGCTCAACCGTTATGTACCAGAACTACACTGTACAGTGCGTCCTACGGCCATGCTACATCGAGGACAAGTATTTTAAATATTGAAGTTAGGAAGTTATACATAATGGGGACTTTCCTTTATTTTTTAAAGTCATTAATAAAGAACTAAAATGGAGTTGGTCAGGACACCTGGCAAGGCGAGGTGACGGTAGTTGGAGGCGCTAACTGATTGGCGCCCAAGAACTGGGTACAGAAACGTTGGCTGTCCAGCAACGAGATGGTCAGACGATATCTGCATTTAAGATGCTATGTTAAAATTTTGGTGTCGTTGCGTTACACGCTCACTCAGTAACAGTAAAGGTTACAAACTTGATGTTAATACAGTAATTACTTGACGATGTAATCTAAATAATTCATAGACTAGAAACACGATTAGTGAAACTTTTCTCAATAGCTTTATTTTTTGAAATTGGCCTTCCTATAACCCGTTTTAAGCGTAAATTTGTATACTATTCATTAGATAATCACATTACTTAGATTAATTAAAGATAATTTATTTTTATATTTGCTACTTTAGAAGCTAAACGAAGTTTTATCATTTGTCGCTTACGTCAGTTACTTCCGAGTGGCAGAAATCTATACCTCATCTCTTCCCGGGTTCAAGTGAGTAATAACGCTGTCACTGTCTTGCAGCTATTGTTTTCTTGATAGACTCCGCCCATTCGATATTTTAACATGTCGCCTTAAAGATATTAAAGTTATTGGAAGTGGTTGTCCACAGGAAGAAACGACAGGTAAGATCACATTCTACGTGAAAGGCGCGGACGTGGCGCTGACGCAGCTGCGGAACTCGTTGTGGTTGAGCGAGGAGTGCAAGCAGCTCGCGGCCGACGGCCTGAGGACACTGGTGGTCGCCAAGAGATCGCTCACTAACGACGAGTATCTGGAGTTCGAAGTTAGTTATTCATAAATAAATAAACAAATAATGCTGGACAGTTTACACAACATTATCTAGCCCAAAGTAAAGCAGAGCTTTCTACCCAGACTTGTTTATAAGATTTGTCCTGGCTGATAGCTTATTTAAGAAATGTGTTATTACTGGAAGAAAGCGTTAGAAGAGTCAGTCGTGGGAAGCAATGGCGGCGATGAGCTCACCACTTGTCACGTCTATATCCCACGATGGTGCAACCCACAGTGAAAAGAGGCCCATTTGAGGCTCTGTCTACCCTTTCGGGAAAAAGACGTGTGGTTATGTATGCATGTGTTGTACAATATAATTGTTAAACTTAATACAATAAATTACATACATATATATTTTGTATTATACATAGACAATACCCAGAACACCCTGAGCAAATATCTGCAGATCGTACAAATATTTGTTCCGAGGCGGGAGTCAAACCCGAAACCTCCTGCGTCGCAGGCGAACATTCATCCGCCGCGCCACAGAGGTCGCCTCAAGCTCAAGGTCGAGGTGGTCACAAGCTTTTTATTTTGTTTCACCTGTCTGTAATCAAATCTTGCAAGTTAAGTTTGACCCACTTCCCGGTGTTTGATTGAGCTGAAATTTGGCACATCTGTCAAGTTCAGATGAAACTATATCATGCTAGCTGACCCGTTCGCGACTGCGTCCGCGCGTAGATTAGTTAGTACCGGCCGAGCCGTGTTTGTTGCCTGATTCTTCTAGGGTTGGTCGCGTTGGAACAGGAGTAAATTTATGTTATAAGACGATTCAAAATGTTCCTTGTGATTTCAATGAATAAAATACTTTTGACTTGTGACTTTTTTTGACACAAAACAGATATGTTTTATTATTTAATTCACAGAAAGAGTACAAAGAAGCCCGCTGCAGTAATACCAACCGCAATGAAATGACAGCGGTCGCCATGTCCAAACTATACGCCGGCCTCGAGCTGCTCGCTCTCACCGGAGTGGAGGACAGGCTCGCAGAGAACGTGCCGAGGACTCTGGCCATGCTCAGGACGGCCGGAATCAAGGTATGTCAATGAAAGGACAGCGGTCGCCATGTCCAAACTATACGCCGGCCTCGAGCTGCTCGCTCTCACCGGAGTGGAGGACAGGCTCGCAGAGAACGTGCCGAGGACTCTGGCCATGCTCAGGACGGCCGGAATCAAGGTATGTCAATGAAAGGACAGCGGTCGCCATGTCCAAACTATACGCCGGCCTCGAGCTGCTCGCTCTCACCGGAGTGGAGGACAGGCTCGCAGAGAATGTGCCGAGGACTCTGGCCATGCTCAGGACGGCCGGAATCAAGGTATGTCAATGAAAGGACAGCGGTCGCCATGTCCAAACTATACGCCGGCCTCGAGCTGCTCGCTCTCACCGGAGTGGAGGACAGGCTCGCAGAGAACGTGCCGAGGACTCTGGCCATGCTCAGGACGGCCGGTATCAAGGTATGTCAATGAAAGGACAGCGGTCGCCATGTCCAAACTATACGGCTCGCTCTCACCGGAGTGGAGGACAGGCTCGCAGAGAACGTGCCGAGGACTCTGGCCATGCTCAGGACGGCCGGAATCAAGGTATGTCAATGATAGGACAGCGGTCGCCATGTCCAAACTATACGGCTCGCTCTCACCGGAGTGGAGGACAGGCTCGCAGAGAACGTGCCGAGGACTCTGGCCATGCTCAGGACGGCTGGAATCAAGAAATGCCAATGAAAGGACAGCGGTCGCCATGTTCAAACTGTACGCCGGCCTCAAGCTGCTCGCTCTCACCGGAGTGGAGGAC
The DNA here is from genome assembly GCA_932527175.1 of Operophtera brumata. Lineage (NCBI taxonomy): Eukaryota > Metazoa > Arthropoda > Insecta > Lepidoptera > Geometridae > Operophtera > Operophtera brumata. The sequence goes on along the minus strand of OW052233.1, from coordinate 948,067 downwards.
AGGCTCGCAGAGAACGTGCCGAGGACTCTGGCCATGCTCAGGACGGCTGGAATCAAGGTATGTCAATGAAAGGACAGCGGTCGCCATGTCCAAACTATACGCCGGCCTCGAGCTGCTCGCTCTCACCGGAGTGGAGGACAGGCTCGCAGAGAACGTGCCGAGGACTCTGGCCATGCTCAGGACGGCCGGAATCAAGGTATTTCAATGAAAGGACAGCGGTCGCCATGTCCAAACTATACGCCGGCCTCGAGCTGCTCGCTCTCACCGGAGTGGAGGACAGGCTCGCAGAGAACGTGCCGAGGACTCTGGTCATGCTCAGGACGGCTGGAATCAAGGTATGGCTAAACACAAGCACAGTTGCACATGGGTGAGGATAGATGGCATTAAAACACAATAAATTGCTTTATGGGCGTTTTCCCAAGAGCGATGACACGACACGATTTAACAAACACACGACGCACAGCACACGAACAGGGATTCTACTAACTCAATTGTATTTAATTTTTTAATGAATTGTCTCATAATTGCCACTTTTCATACTTTTGGTATTATCCTAACTCCAATGTTTTTTAATTGTGACCATTTAGGGACAATCGTAAAATATATTACTTTTTGTGGTTGAATCTAAAATGATTACAATGGTTACAATGGATCGTATTCCTACCTAAATCTATTGTCTAGTTTTAGAATTGTAGGTAAGGTAATTACAATGCAATGAAAGATTAGCAAATTTTTAATGACAATTGTTATTGAATTGTAATTGCATAGTATAAGAATCGGTTTTCTTTAAAAAATAGTAGAATTGGGCACCTGCCGTTTCGACGTTTTCAGCAGCGACACAGCAATCACTTTAGTTAAAACACTGACTTATCATTTAAAAATAGTCAAACTCCAGCTCCAAAACCAAGACTCACGCTCGCATGAAAGCGGGCGCTGGCCGCAAGTAAATGTATGGAAGGCCTTCTTCACCTCAAGTCTACTCCTTCTGAATCTTTAAATTTTGTAAATGATTACTTCGCTAATATTGGGAAGACATTAGCTGGAGAAATTGATAAAAACAATCTAAGAATCGGTAAACCTTCTTTGCGATTTTTATATAAAAAATCCTTGCAATCATTTGCTCTTTTCGACACGGATTCACTCGAAATTGAGAATATTATGACTAGTCTTAGATCTAATTGCGCTATCGGTTTTGACGGTATTTCTTCTCATGCTTTAAAACTTTCCAAAGACATCATAATTCCTTGTATAGTTCATATCTGCAATCTTAGCTTTAAGTACGGAGTTTTCCCGGATCAGTTGAAGACAGCATTAATTAAGCCTATTCATAAGGGAGGAAGCAGAGACAGTATCACTAATTATCGCCCTATATCTATTATATCATCTTTATCTAAAGTCCTAGAACGCTTAATTAATAATAGATTAAAAGATTACTTAACTAAGTTTAAAATAATTTCGGACAACCAATTCGGGTTTGTTACAGGGAAATCTACAGAGCATGCAGTGTCCTCACTGACAGACTACATTGTTCGTCAAGTTGATAAAAATAATAAATGTGTGGGAATTTTCCTAGATCTCGCGAAGGCGTTAGATACTGTCTCTCTCCCAATCCTGCTTGAAAAAATAGAGAATCTGGGAGTTCGGGATTCTGCGCTTAGCCTCTTCAGAAGTTATCTTACGGACAGAGTGCAGAGAGTCAAGATTGATGATTTGATGAGTGGTGAAGCCTCTGTTACTTATGGTGTGCCACAGGGCAGTATATTAGGCCCCACACTATTTCTTATTTATGTGAACGACCTCTGCAACTTTGATCTTGGCAATGGAAAACTCATTGCGTATGCAGATGATACCGCTCTGATATTTAGTGCTTCAACTTGGAATAAAACTTTTGCTTTGGCTGAGATTGGCCTGAAAGAGGTAATGTCCTGGCTAAGAATTAATCTTTTGACGCTCAACGTAAACAAAACAAAATATCTGTCTTTTTCTAAAACTTCTAAAGGGCAGCCTGTATTAGATCTGCTTAATTTGAAAGCACATAATTTTTGTTCCAATCTCTCATCTGCCCCTTGTTCCTGCATTCCTTTAGAAAGAGTTTCATCCATCAAATACCTAGGTGTAGTTGTTGATGAGCTACTTAACTGGCAGGAACACGTGAAGATTCTCTCGGGAAGAATACGTAAACTTATTCCTGTTTTTAAAAGGCTTAGACATCTCTCACAAAGTTTATTGAAAACTATCTATTATGCACTTTGCAATTCAGTATTGACGTATTGTGTAACTGTCTGGGGAGGTACCTATGTTTCGTATTTGTTGAGAGTGGAGAGGTCTCAGAGAGCGGTGCTAAAGGTGATGCTTTCAAAACCGTACCGATTCCCAACAGCACAACTTTTTTCGGAAATTAAAGTCTTGACAGTACGTCAATCTTTCATTCAGAAAACCATACTAAAGACACATTCCGAATCAGTTTTTGACATTGACTTTTTTTCGAATCTGAGACGAAAAGACCGTATAATTCTTCCGTCTAAGTTTTCATCGGAGTATGCACATCGGCACATGTGCTTCTTGGGGCCTCACTTGTATCACAAAATAAGCAAAGAAATATCAATATTCCCATTGACCCGACACAAATGTAAAAATGCTCTTAACATGTTCTTGATGTCATTAGATTACAAAGGAACTGAGGAACTGCTACTTGTTAATAAGTGAACTCAGGAGGTAACTCGAAGTACATCAAATATCAATCTGATAACTTTTTTATGTTCACACTATTACAATATTTTTAATAACAAACTATGATGCACTATTGTTGATGGTGCGAACCAGTTGAGGCTGTTACTTTCATGTACCTAATTGTACCTACTTCTATCATTCTAAATTCCATAACTAGATAACTGCCATTTACAAAACTTGAAGCTCCTCGGCTTTTGTACCGTGTCGCTCGACATAGGAAGTCAGGAGCAAAGTCCAAGCGCGTAGTGATGGCTGTTGACTTGAAACTTGGATGTTATATTATGTAAATGGTTGACTAATATAACTTGATTGGTGTCAGAATTTGAATTTACTAATATATAAGCTACATACATAAATGGAGTATAGTTGTAATATTTTCTAAAATGATACTAAGCCACGGTAATTTAAGATCAAACTTACATAAATTTTATAGCGTTCATGTCTGATGATAAGCAACCAATTGCTAAAACCCGATGAAGATAATTTTATTTTTTATTTATGTTTAGTTTTATATATCTATAATTGTTACTATCCTTTCATATACTGTTGTACTTACAATAATTTATTTCTAATACCATTGTCATACAATAATGTTAGCATTGTTAATAACATATTGTGTTTAGTTTATTGTAATATCAATGTATACATTGCAAGCACTATGTAATCGCATAACTTGTAGCTGACCGCGCCGCGTCTCGGCCGGTCCTACGTATCTAGAACTACCCACAATTGCTCATTTTTACATTTAATTTGTTACTTAATTTACTTTTCTCGATAATAAATAATGTTCATTATATACTCGTAATAATATTAATATTAGGAAGTTTAGCTGCCGTAACACTGGTACAACCTAGCACGGCGGCTAACTGAACTTGTAACTGAACTTGTATAGCATAATCTAACTAAATGTATTTTTGTATTTCTGTTTATTGTAAATGTGCTTTGATTAAATACTTTATACTTTATACTTTATCATAACTCGTACTAAGGCCTCGGAGGTCGTTGCCCTCGGCCTCGCCCGCATAGCAAGTGTATTGTTGTAGATCCACTTTATGTGGGAACTTGAATAAATCAGTTGTTGTCAAGCATTCGAGGTATTTTATTTATGTATGTCTATGTACTTTCAGATCTGGATGTTAACCGGCGACAAGTTAGAGACAGCGCTGTGCATCGCGCGCTCGCTGCACCTCGGCGGAGGCACCGCGTGGCTCACAGCGCGCGCGTGCGCCGACCGGCGCGACGCCTACGCGCTGCTGGAGTCACTGCGCAGGGCCGACTCCACCACCGATCTCATCATCGAGGGCGAGACTCTAGAGGTTAGTATCATGCTCCTCATAGACAGCGTTGTGCATCGCGCGCTCGCTGCACCTCAGAGAAGGTTTTACTAAAAATACGTTTTAGAGAAGCCTACTTTTTTTTAAACTATGTGAATGACAGTACATGCATGTGGGCACATGATGTTGAGCGGTAACTTCTGCCTTTAACAGTGCATTACCTCATAGGTCACGTCGACCAAGTACGCGCTCTATGTGTCATTGCACTGCGCCCGTCACCATGAGACTTAAATATGGAAAGTCTCATGCGCCTTTAAATTCACCGGCACCCATACCCTTCAAACCGGTACACAGCAATGCGAGCACTACTGCTTTGCGGCAGAAATAGGTATGGTAGTACTTCCCTGCATGAACTCTTACACAAAAAAGCTCTTCTACTAACAAAAATGTATTACAACAAAAACATTTGATTCTTGACAGCCTCTTAACAAACCAACATAGTGACAAATCGTCCTTAAATCTTCCGCAGGTCTGCCTACAATCTTACGAAGAAGAATTCGTAGAAGTTCTGCAAAACTGCAGCGGTGTTGTGGTCGCGCGATGTTCGCCGACGCAGAAGGCGCGGGTCGCGCGACTTCTGCGTTGCCGCGGGCACGTGGTCGCGGCGGTTGGCGACGGCGGGAACGATGTCGCTATGATACAAGAGGCTGATATTGGTAATTTAACTTATAGTTTACCTAAGCTAACCTAGACAACACTGACTTTATTCCCACGTATCCGCTAATTGTAACCGACATGGTTCAAGAAAAGAGACGAGCAAGGAAAAAGTGGCAAACAACTAGAAACCATAGTGACAAGAATGTCTTTAATAACCTGGCCAAGAAGCTCAAAAAGATCCTCGAAAACATTTCGAACCAAAACTTGGTGGTACGTTTAACTAGCCTAGATGCTACAGCTGCCACAGACTACTCATTATGGAAAACCACAAAAGCACTCAAAAAGTCGATCACATTCCAATCTCCTCTGCGTAGGAATGACAGAACTTGGGCCAGAGCGACACCGACAAAGCAGTATTGTTTGCGGAGCACCTGTCAAAAGTGTTTACCCCTAACCCAGACACCGGATCGTCAAAAACAGATGAAATAATGAAAGATCTGTCCGTAATTCACCAAATAGCACCTCCTATTGAGAAATTTACTAAAGGCGAAGTTTACTCTGCTACCAAGAAACTAGATCTTAATAAAGCCCCCGGTTACGACCTTATCACGGCAAAAACCATGAAAGAACTGCCCGATATAGGCGTCACATTTCTAACACAGGTGCACAATGCTGCTTTGCGTCGAGAATTCGTGAATGGAATGGAAAGTACCTGAAATCATACTTATTCTCAAGCCCGGCAAAGATCCAGAAAATGTTGCGTCTTATCGCCCCATAAGTTTGCTTCCAATCGTTTCTAAAATATTTGAAATATTATTCATGAAAAGACTAACTTATGAGATAGCTCTAACACAACTGATCCCTTCACATAAATTTGGTTTCCGTGCAGCCCACGGAACAATCTAACAAGTCCATCGTTTGGTTGCTAAGATAAACTATGCGTTTGAACACAAATAATATAGCTCGGCCGCCTTTTTGGATATTTCTCAGGCCTTTGACCGTGTATGGCATGAGGGCCTGTTTTACAAGATACTGAAAGACCTACCTATAAATTATTATCTTCTGATAAAATCCTACCTAAATCAACGGCACTTCTAAGTAAAGCATGGAGAGGATCGAGCTGGACTTCATTGTATATATGCTGGTGTCCCCCAAGGTAGCGTTATGGGCCCAGTTTTGTACCTCATTTAGTAGTAGTAGAGCTTTTTTGTGAAAGTGTTCGTCCGGGGAAGTACTACCACCATACCTATTTCTGCCGCAAAGCAGTAGTGCTCACATTGCTGTGTTCCGGTTTGAAGGGTAAGGGTGCCGGTGAAATTACAGGCACATGAGACTTTTCATCTATGTCTCAGGGTGGCGGGCGCAGTGCAATGCCACATAGGGTGCGTCCTAGGTGGACGTGACCTATGAAGTAATGCACTGTTCATAGGCAGAGGTTACCGCTTAACATCAGGTGGGCCTCTTGCAAGTTCCGTCATTCAAGTAGTATAAAAAAAAAAAAAAAAAAAAAACCTTTGACCTACCAACAACAGAAAACGTCCTTCGCAGAAAACATTCGCTGATGACACAGCTCTCATTGCCACTCACGAAAACCCAGTTGTTGCATCGGCCATGCTACAAAAAAGCCTAAACGAAGTCTTTATCTGGCTAAGGGACTGGCGTATTAGAGCAAACGAAACCAAATCTGTGCATGTGACATTTGCTCTTAGACACGGTTCATGCCCCGTAGTCAAGCTGAATGAAATCCAGATACCACAATGCGATGATGTGCGTTACCTGGGTATCTATTTGGATAGACGCCTCACTTGGAAGAAGCACATTTTCACAAAAAGAAAGGCTCTTAGCCTACAACTCAGGAAGTTGTACTGGCTAATGGCTCGGAAATCCAAATTATCCTTGGACAACAAATTCCTCCTCTACAAATGCATTTTAAAACCTGTATGGTCCTATGGAGCTGAGCTGTGGGGTACAGCGGCAAACTCAAACCTGGAAATTCTGCAACGCTTTTAATCTAAAATGCTACGCACGATAACGAATGCAGCATGGTACATTACAAACTGTCAACTACATCGCGACCTCTAGATGCCAACAATTAAACCAGATATTTGCAACAAGCACAAATCCTATGCCATACGAATGGAGCAACACCCTAACCAGCTTGCAAACAGTCTCATGAAAAAGTCCACAACTTTCAGAAGGATAAAGAGGAGAGCCCCTCAAGACCTCATCTAGTATCTAAAAGAATATGTACTGAATTAGAGTCCTGGATATACCACTGGGCGTATACCATTCATGTCAAGCACGAAAGAAGCACAAAACTCCTCTTGCTCAATGTCCGGAAAGGCAGATTACAACTTATAGTTTGTAAAATATAGCACGAGTCCTGTGACAGGTGTTATTTTGATCTTTTTGACAGTCCCCCCGCTAGGAAGGTTGCTGGATTCAATATGGACATGTCAACATCAGCCACTGCCCCACTGCTAGGAAACAAAGAGTATGAATATCAGCCACAGACTAAATTCAGAGTTCATTTCAAATAACAAGTAAACTATAGCACAAGTCCTGTGACGGGTATTATTTTGATAATTTTGAGTCTTAACGCTGCCACAGGACTCGTGATATAGTTTACTTGTTATTTGAAATGAACTCTGAATTTAGTCTGTGGCTGATGTTGATACTCATTGTTTCCTAGCAGTGGGGCAGTGGCTGATGCCACCTGTGTCTCAGCAGTGGGACAGTGGCCGTTGTTGATCTCCGCTACACGACTCGTAGAAGGGTAGTGGCTTGTGGTTCCATGTTCAATATATTGATGTCCGACTAGGTGTGGGTATTGAAGGCGCAGAGGGCCGGTCAGCCTCCCTGGCCGGTGACGTCAGCATCCGCCAGTTCCTCTGCCTGGCGAGGCTGCTGTTGGTCCACGGTCGCCGCGCCTCTATGCGTTCCGCTGCGCTCTGCCTCTTCATTGTGCATCGCGGCCTTATTGTGTCTACTATGCAGGTAAGCCATATTTAGATTAACCTCCTTTTTTAGGGTTCCGAACCCAAAGGGTAATACGGGACCCTATTACTAAGACTCCGCTGTCCGTCCGTCCATCCGTCTCTCACCACGTTGTATCTCATGATGTAGTTCTGTTCCAGCTATAACAACTAATACTAAAAATCAATAAAATAAATATTTAAGGGGGCTCTCATACAACTAACGTGATTTTTTTGCCGTTTTTATAGATAATGGTACGGAACCCTTCGTGCGCGATTCCGACTCGCACTTGGCTGGTTTAATAGTAAATGATGCCATTTGGCTGGTAACTCGAACCTATAACGAAAATATAATATCTCTAATGTCACTTCCACCAAGGACGCGCACTTGTGGCATTGCACGGCGCCTCTCATCCTGAGGAATAAACATGAAAGTGTTATGTGTCTGTTATTTCACCGGCACCCATACTCTTCAAACTGGATCACAGCAATGCGTGCACTACTGCTTTGCGGCTGAATTAGGTAGTACTCCCCCAACGAACTCTTTCACAAGGAGCTCTACTCCTTACAAAAGCTCTACTTCAAATTATTTATTAATTATTGACATTGTTCATTCATCAGTACGGGCTAATGGTGATGATAATGATGATGACTTCTAAAAAACTTTAAAAGAGCCTTTAAAGAGCCAACATCGCCGACATAGCTCTTAAAATTAGCCTAGTTAAAGTAGCAATGGGCAGGTCATATAGCTCGCAAAACGGTCAACCGCTAAGGAACAAAGGTGTGAGGATGAGAGCTAACCTCGATGGTCTGACGACATTGTTTCTACGTCGGTGGATGGAGGCGGCACAAGTGCGTTTAGCACTCTGCATTTTTCAAAAGTGTCTCTCAGTACAGGTCTAGCGCTTAACTGAGGCAGTCCCGGAGGTATGGGAGCGGTACGGGAGGGGTGTTCTCGTTACGTAGTTCGTACATTATTTCACATGTCATCTGATAATTTAAGAGACGAAAACACCCCTTCCGTACTGCTCCCATACCTCAGGGACTGCCTCAGTTAAGCGCCAGACCTGTAGTAAATAATGCTGGACAGTTCACACAAAATTATCTAGCCCCGAGCTAAGCAGAGCTTGTGTTATGGGTACTAGATAACTGATATACTTTATACTATATATTACATAGATAGATATTTTTATTATACATAGGAAATACCCAGAACACCCTGAACAAATATCTGCGAACGCACAAATATTTGTTCCGAGGCGGGAATCGAACCCGCAACCTCCTGCGTCGCAGGCTAACCTTCGCCCGCCGCGCCACAGAGGTCGAGAGTAGTAGTAGTATTTTTTAGGAATGTGTATCTTAGGGGAAATAATCCTATGGCCTATGTGCAGCAGTCGAGGTCTGATGGCGAACATACTGGGGATAGCGCGTAGATTCAAGAGACTTTTTTTCGCAGGCGGTGTTCTCAGTGGTGTTCTACTTCTCATCGGTGTCTCTGTACCCTGGCTTCCTGATGGTGGGCTATGGAACTGTCTTCACGGTGCTGCCAGTTTTCTCATTGGTAAGGGCTATGTTATACGGAAGCTAATACTTCCAGGTCTACGAATATTGACCAGATGTCTTCCTGGCTTCAGGGTGTCTGTGGCGCCACTACCACTTCACTCCTATATAGAGTTAAGGGACACTTAACGAATGTCAAATTTGTCAGATGTCCATTGCAAGGTGTCAAGTTGATATGCGTTAATATCCCAAAAGAACTGGTTGATGGAAGGGGATTCAATCTGTAACTTTGAAAGAAACGTTGTAATTTTTATTTAATTACATTTTTAATGTGTTTTTTCTAGTTATTTCGTGTAATTTCGGTGGCATTTTAACCGGTGTAACTTGGATAAACAGCACATGTCGTGTGACGTAGTGAAATTTAATTGTATTGCGTGTCTTTTCGAAATGGTGGATTTTTCCCTGTAAAAACTCTGTTTTTCTGCCGCTATTTAAACTGGGTTATAACTTGACGGAGACGCTTGACGATTTGACTAATTTCATTGCAAATTAATATCACTTGACATTGGCAAAATTGTTTGTTTCCTCAGAAGCCATTATAACTACTTATAATGATGAACATGGCTGATGGAAGGAAATAGCACTATTCCGAGAACCAGCAGTGAATGCGTTATAGAATAAGAATATACTGATTGTTTGGTGACCTCTGTGGCGCGGTGGGCGAGTAGCCGTCTGAGATGCGAGAGGTTGCGGGTTCGAATCCCGCTGCGGGACAAATATTTGCATAATATCCAGATATAAGTTCCGGGTCTGGATGTTGTGGTACTATGGTACTCGTAGTTCCTCATACCCACGACACAGGGACCCCTAGTGTGGGATCAGGACTATGTATGTGACTGTTGGGTGTTATGTTAGAAGTGTAATATTGTGTAATCATTGTAGGTGCTCGACAAAGATATCCCGAGTGCCACGGCTTTGAGGTATCCACAGCTGTACAAACAACTCACTAGAGGCCGCCAGCTCTCATACAAGACTTTCTACATTTGGACCGGGATTTCTATCTATCAAGGTTTGTATTCAAACTAAATAGAGCTTTATAGATTCAAATTACAAGGATCATTTCGAATCTACATTATTTTGCTGCTACATCCATTTCTGTACAAGTAGTCCGGCGGAGTAAATTACGTAATGGCACGTCTCTTTCGTATGAAAATCAGTTTAAAGTTGTGTAAAATGAAAATTCAGTGAAAATTAAAAATATACGTCACCGTACAGAGACAGCTTAATGGGGAAAGCCCTATGTCCATCAGAGGACCAGTACAGGCTGATGATGTTGTTGTTGATGGTGGTGATGTTGCAGGCGGTGTGATAATGTACGGCGCGCTGGTGCTGTTCGAGGACCAGCTGATCCACATCGTGGAGATCAGCTACACGGCGCTGATCCTCACGGAGCTGATCATGGTGGCGCTGACGGTGGTCACGTGGCACGCACTCATGGCGGCCGCGGAGCTCGTCAGCCTCGCCTTGTACGTCGCCACGCTCCTCATCTTCACCACATACTTCGGTAAGTACCACATTCACAAGCCAGTATGCTGTACGTACTGAAAGAGTTATTTTGTAGGTACTTAGACGCTGAGTCCGTAATCTAAGGCTGAAATAAATAGGCGTTACTTAGCACGTATAGTCCGCGGAACGAGTAGTGAGCGCTCGGCGATAGTGGTGGGGTTGACTGCGCATGTTTACATTAGCGCATTCGCTATGCAGACCCAAAAAATGACTTCTGCGCATTGAAGGTCAGCGCTCATTACTCGTTGCACGACTTATACTAATGCTTAGTATTGTCTCTGTCTCTCTCTACCACGCGTGATTATATGTGTGTGAAAGTGACAGGGATAATGCTAAGCATTAGTACGTGCTAAGTAAGATCTATTTATCTCAGCCTTAGACGCTGAGGCCGTAGTCTAAGGCTGAGTTAAATAGACGTTACTAAGCACACCCGTACGTTACTTACCATAGCAACAGATAAAATAATACCATACTAGGCACGACGTATGGCACGTAGGGTTTCTATCCCTCTCTAGCACGCGTGATTTAACATGTGTGTGAAAGTGACAGGGTTAATGCTAAGCATTAGTATGTGCTTATCTCGGCCTACGTTTTTACAAGCATTTGACAGGGACGTATGGGAATTAAGTTGTCAGTGTCCGCTAAAAGCGCTCAACAGTGTCTCTATACACTAGTAGTTCACCCCGGCCTGGCTAGCAGAACGTGGCCTCGCGTGGAAACCCGTAGCTCAAGAACGCCTGTACAGATCAAGCTCATGTTCGAACAAAAAAAATATATTCACATAACCAACCTACCTATAATGCGCGTCATGTAAAAAGAACGCTGGCGGCCATACTTCTTCATACGTTCCAGCGTTCTTTTTACATGACGCGTACTATACCAAGTTTTATCAAAATTGGATCATCAGATCTGCCGTTACCGTCACACAAACACACAATATATTTACAAACATACATACATACAAGCGCTGCATCCTGCAATTAGACTCTAAGACCTCGTGTCGCTCGGTTTATTGATGTATAATTAAATATAAATAAAGATTTATTTATATATCGTGTCGTTTATTGATGATCCCTCTTACTACCAGCTGGGAAGCGCATGTGAGGAGACTTGAGAACAAGAACTGATTCAAAAACCAAAATCCAACCATACCGAGCACACCCCTATCGATCGTATACATTGTGAACCTCAATTTATATATAAAAATCTTTGCTACTCAACACGCGCATACGTCTGTGTCAATTACTTGTTAAAACTCCGATTACGGTCTCTGGCGAAATCATCAGAAATGTAGCCATAACACTCTTTCACACTCGGCGGCACGCTTCCCTCGCCATCCAAGAATCGCCCTTGGACCATCCCCAAATATTCGGTTTGCTGCGGTTCTCATAAAACGAGTAGTACTGGGTAGGAGAAAGCCATGATGGACCACCCGAAATTATGAAGGTATCTGGGCAATATCGTGACCTTGGAATCATTATAGCTTCCAGCGAAGAAGCTAGGGTAAGTAGCCCAGTCAGAGGTCCTTACCCGTAGCTCAAGATAGCTGCCGATGATCCGATTGGTTGGGCCAGACTTTGTTACTGGCCGTAAAGTTATAGACGCCGTATTAAAATTCTTCTTTTATCCACCAGATGGAGACTTCATCCGACACTGGGACTTCTGGTGGAAAGTCATCACAATCACTCTCATCTCCTGCCTACCCCTATACATTGTCAAACATATGCACAGAAAGTGGAGTGAACGCCAGTACAAAAATATAAGAGTATAATCTTTATTCTATTCCTTTTTAGGTTTATTTTCCAATGTGAACTTTCACTTTTTTGATGCACATTTTTGTCCACGTTAAATCTAAGACATATTATCGGACGCGACTTAAAACAATGTGCACAGTCGATTTGGACACCGTCGTGTGCCAGATATTCGTCAGACGTCCGACCGCTCGATATGACTCAAAAACACGTCCGCGACCGTATTTCTGATAGTTTGCTCGCGTAGTTGTAATGTGTCGAGATTCAGCATAAAACAGTCAGTCGCGACGACTGCCTGTCGTAACTTCTGGGTGCGTCCGATAATATGTGCTCGTCAATATGTTTTTATGATTTTAAATTGTGGTTAGGAAAAGTATAGATGTTTAATGAAAAAAAAATGTTTGTATGGTTTGTATGATATAGTAAAAGCTAGATTGGAACAGAAAATAATGTATTTATATGTATAGAATTTGTATAATAGGACATTAATAACATCAACCAATTACGTGGCACTTGACACTTGTAAAATTGACAGTTTTGTCATATTAACCTGTCACATACGTTAATTGTTTGGTAATAATCGTTATACAGTAAGACAAACAATCAGCCTTCGTTTTTATATGTATAAGTACGGTCAGAAACTCACAAAAATATTGTTACGTGCCTAGTTTATTGTTGGAGAGTTTATTCCAATATGTTTTTTTTTATGGATTTGCTTATACCTATTTTTACACGCATGTTTACCTTAATCATAAAGTTTCTTGATATTTATGAAATTATGTATCTAAGACTTTTATTACACTGAGATGTGACACTGTGATTTAAATACTTATTATAATCTTTTTAGATTAAGTAAAAATAAAAATCATATTAAATGAACGTATACATATGTAGGCTAATGACGTCAGTATGTGAGACAGGAATGGTCTTATACCAATCCTTTTAAGATAGAGCAGGACAAAACTAATCATGTATCCATTTCGCGCAACCTATTTTTCGTAGTTTGGGAACATTGAGTCTGTCAAACAAAGCGCGTACTTTTTACGTATATTGATAATTAGCACATCAGCAGTCTATTTAATTGTAAATGGTTTCGGTTTTACCTATTTCTTATTGAAATAATTTTCATAGTGATGTGGATATCGTTAGAAGAAATTAAAACTACTGCTATCTAAATTGGTGTATGACGCCGCTCAATCTGTGATCTATTTCTAATGGCTAACTATTTATAATCCAATTGATTATTTCTTGCTTTATTCCCGTATTTTCGTCCAATTTGACAAGCCTCATCGACTCCCGGCCACCTATGTTATCTCATGTCCAGAGGTGGCTTTATCCTAACCTTATTATCTTTGAGGGCGGTATCACATTGACGAAAATGTTCCGACATTTAAAACCTCAATTAAACGCGTGTGCATTAGATAACAGGTACAAATAAACTTTGTGATATTTTTGTTTTTTTTACATTTAAATGTTCTAAAACCACATCTCATGACCAATTCGGCCATGGATAATGCTGACTTTAGTTACGAAAATGGCAGTGCCTACCCGTGGTCCACCCACATGGGCTCTACCACATTGAGCAAGCGCTGTTGGATGTAATATTATTTTTTATAAATTATTTTGGTGCAGATATGTTTATGGAATGTGTTAAGTAAATAAAAACGTAAAATGTATTCTGATTTGTTTATCTTTATGTTCAATGCAGGTCTATCTATAAATATCTACCTTTTTTTGCTGTCATTGGGTAAGTGTGCTTTCAGATACCCCACCACATTGAGGGTGTGGCAGGGTTATGTGAGGTCTAAAACTCCCTCGGTGGCCATCCTCTGCGCATGTCGATCGGCTCCGAGATCTCCAAAAGGAACGCACGGGTGCCTCAGCGGGCACATCCTGTGGTTGGCCAACCTCAAACACTTTCCAAATGTGGCAGCACAGTGTGGACGCCAACCATAGGGTCGTAAGAGAGTGGCCCACCACGCGAGCCCAGCGACATCTCTGTCTCACCACGAAACCGCAAGAAAACTTGTGTCTTCGCGGCAAAAGAGAGATGTCACTTCTCTCCTGGCCATCATCTACCTTCCGAGCATAGCTCAGCAGGCTGATACTGGCTACGCCCGGATGGTAGAAAGGGCAAACCACTGTTTCACCGTTTATTCCCACACAAGTCAGAAACCTTCCCCGGCGTGCAGACAACAACTGTACAAAGTTTCGACGCAATCGGAAGAACGATGCGCAAACGCATAGAAGACGAACGAACACACCAACATACATCAATAAATAGGTTTTTCCATTGCGTGTCATTTGTTCTAAGCATTCAAGACTATCCCGCCCCGACTTTCCCGTAGGGTACCTACGTACATAATACAGTTCTCCCGAGATCTGAGGATAGATACCTGTTATAGGTAGGTAGGTGTCACTGTACTTTGCACTTTTCAAACTCAATAATTAACTACTGATTCAAAATATAATGTTTCTTAAACAGACATACAACTTACAAATAACTAAAGTCCTACAAATTAATATTAATATCAAAAACCTACCGCTGTGACGGCGGCGTAGTAAACGAGTTCTGATCAAGCTCTGTTCTAGACGTGTAAGTTTTTGAAGAAGACGTATGCTGGGAAATAACTCGTCTAGCCCAGGCTAAGTCGCGGGAACTACAAGATTTACTAGTTTTCGAGCTAGTAGAGCTTACAGATTGACTTGTTGAACTCTCAGACTCTGACCATACTGAATCACTTGCCTTCTGATCTACTCCATACGTGTCATGAGTCACCGAGCTTGTTGTAAACATCGGCTTCTTAGACTGTTGGCCCGTGTTCCTTTGAATCCTAATTTGGGAAATAGACGTTTCAATCTTGGGCGGGCTGTTCGGCCGCATTGTCTCAATTACATTCTCACATTCGTCGCTTTCAGACAGCGAGGATTCGACAGCATTTTCCTCATTCCCACTCATGATAATTTCCATAAGTTTTTCTGCATTTTCATTCATGTCATGGACTTTCTGCGTTCGAATAGAGCCGAGCGATGCTGATTTAGTTTTAGAAGGCGTGCGTTTTGAGCGTTTCTTGTCGCTATAGTAAATTGTGCTCTGATGCGGTAACATAGCAGGAATGCTCGACTCCACTTTCGCATACGCCACTTCTTTAGAGAAAGTAGAGGCTCCCGGTACCGATCGCTCTTTGCACCGACAAGGGTTGGATACGCATAGGTAGTTAAAGAGAATTATAATTAGATAAATTGCTACTGCAACCGCAATCACCGCTCCTATGTAAATCTTAGGCGACAAATCTGCATTTATGTAGATGTAAGGCTGCGTAAGTGATTCCCATGGACGCCATTTGGTCAGATAAGCATCATCCAGATCCTCAAAGAGATTGCGCCGCGATAAGCCCTTTCCATAGCTTTGTACGGCAGCTGCTATCCTCAAAACGCCTCCATAAGCAGTATAGAGCTTCTCATCTGCAAGATGCGGCGCTACATCCTGTTTCATCCAATTCCACAGCTCATTGTTGAAACTGAGGAAGTCAGAATGGCGACAGTTCTCGGGGGAACTACTCAAAATACACCTGGCTGCAGTTGTGTAGTATTTCAGGAGGGCATTGTCAGAGTTTGGGGAGGTCAAACTCAATAGCCCTCCAGTTTTAAAAGGAAGAGCAATAGCCGAAGGCTTGACGCCATCGTCTAGTCTTGGTGTTGGCAAGTGGATGCAAGAATTTGAATCTCGTTTAGTCACTAAACATGTGCATGGGTCGAAAAACGAGTTTGTGCCGATTAATATTTTCGCTACTGTTATATTTGACCATTGAGGTGCAAGTTCAGGTTGTCTCCATCCCAATCCTTGTGTGTTCAGTAGATATTTTATTTCATCGAAGAAGTCATGAATTTGTTTAGCACTTTTATATGGAACGTAGCCAGCATAGAATGCGTAACGAGCTATAGGAAGGACTTCATTTCTCAGATGAGCCCCTATTGTATCAGCGATAGCTTCTTTCAGCAACGTTGCCAAATGAGGATCATCATCTGTCTGCACTGAATGCAGCGTTGTTCGGTAGTATCGGAGCATGTCTCTTAAGTATTTTCCGTTAATTTCATCTGGATGAATTTGAGCGGATAAAACCTCTTCGAAAACTTGTCGTGCTCTCAGCTTTACGATATCATCTTCGTTCCAACACTCGGTTCCGCCATGTCTGTTGTAAAAAATCGTACTACCCGCATTACCACTGGCTGTGTATGCTATGTTTGTAAGAATCCATAAAATCAAAATAAATAACATTGATTTGGCTAGTATTTTGTCAAAACCACAGATAACTTTTCTACAAAGAAGGCCAGTATATCTAGGTCACAGAACAGCTCTATCTATATATCTAGGAAGATGGACACCTCCTATTATACCTCCATGCTATATATACTAAAACGGGTCAACGCAAGAGTTTTTTTTAAATATAATCAAAGTCAAAACCTCAGAAGAAGGAATAGCAATGGAATGCTATTGGCGTCTCACGGCTTGAGATTTGACAATTTTAAGTTTTTTTTTATACAACTTGGAATGACGGATCAAGCAGATGGCCTACCTGATGGTAAGCGGTGCCCTCTGCCTATGAACAGTGCATTATTACATAGGTCACGTCCACCTAGGACGCACCGTTTGTGGCATTGCACCGCGCCCGCCACCCTGAGACATAAAGATGAAAAGTCTCATGTGCCTGTAATTTCACGGGCAACCATAACCTTCAATCCGGAACACAGCAATCCGAGCACTACTGCTTTGCGGCAGAAATAGGTAAGGTGGTAGTACTTCCCCGGACGAACTCTTTCACAAAAAAGCTCTACTACTACTAAATTGCAACATTACAATCCTTCCAAGTCGTCACAGTCATGTCATGTTTTTAGTAAAATGGTGGCCGTTTTACAAAAACTTTGTTAGCCAATTTCCACCAACTAGAAGTGTCAAGCTATACACTTCCATTTCATTTCACTACACTTAGTCTTGTGCTCTATTAAAATTATTCTATTATTTATTATTACGAGCTACAATTGGTTTATGTTTCATTACATTTCAGTTTAAAATATCCATTCATGACGTCTTTGATCAGGCGACATATCAGATTGATTAAAATGCCACCAAAATTACACAAAAAAACACTAGGAAATGACATAAATAAAAGTATACGACGTCTCTTTTCAAAAATGGCCGGAAGAATCCAAAACTGAACAATATTCTTTTTGACATTTCTCTATTTGGGTGTAGGTTTTTGAAACTACCATGCATGCTACCATGTCACGGAACCATGGAGAATAGATACACGGTTCAGACTTGTGGCAACTAGGGCCACAGAATATATGTTTCAGTTCAGTTTCAGTTATTTATTTCATTAACAATTATTTAAATCGTGTTTGAAAACAAATTTGTAATATACAGTACTAGAGCCTAGTATTGTGGGCCTAGTACAGATTTGCATTCGGGATACCGATCCCGACTATTGAATTGGAAGTCGATATTTGTTTTTATGTACAATGGTTTTAATGAGTTTCTCAACAAGTCCGCTATCATTTTCTGCAAACGAAAAGGACATTTCGACTCGCAATTCGGTTTTCTCTCGTTAATCCGAGTGGTTCCAAATTACGTACAGATGCCTGTACCCTGTACCAGTAATATATTGTAGTTTTTGGCCTGTACCTGTGGTTATGGCATCTGTGTCCCTTCCACAGATGCCATAAGCTAAGAAAGAAGTGAAGTGAAATTAAACTGTAATAAGACTCTTCCCGCCATTTTCGAAAAGAGACGATGTCTACTTTTATTTTATTTGTTTTCCTAGTGTTTTCTTGAGTTATTTTGTGTTATTTTGGTGGCATTTTAACTAATGTAGCTCGTTTAAAAAGCACAAGTGTAGTGAAATGAAATGGAAGTGAATTGCGTGACTTTTGAAATTGGTGGAAATTGTCTACCAAAGTTTTAGTAAAATTGGCCACCGTTTTACTAAAATATGACTTGACTGTGACTTTGACGACTTGGAAGGAGTGTAACGTTGCAAAATATATTGAAAATACAATATAGTGAAAATACAGATACTTGAAAATGGCAAACGCACAAGCCGTGCGGCGCCAATTATAAAGAAAAAAAAAAAAACTGTTATAACCGTAGTACTAGTACATCTTGTTAAAAATTTATGGTACATTTGTCTATTTTGTCTGTGGAAATAACGTTTTGGCATGTTTTGGTTGTTTGTTTGTAGAATTTTGAATAAATTCAACAATATTACTTCTACCACCGCTTTTATGTGCGAAACTTAGCGATGCTGTTTATTTAAAATAAATTTATGTAAATTTTATCTTTTAAATATTGACCGGACTTCATAGAAATGGTGAGTAAACTTACAACAGGTTAGAAGCATATTTAAACTAATTGCGTTCCTTTTCGTTGTTAATAATTAACGCAAGTTATTCTTTTTATATTCGTGTCATTGTTCTTTCTTGGTCACGATCCGAGCTAACGCAGGGAGACCAGCTTGAGGTTTATTGGTGGGATGGTGGCCTTGACTGAAGCGCCTCTTGTGTTACCAACGTAAATTCACGTAGAGGATTAAAAATGATACCTACTTGTGACCTTAATTCAATGGTCACCGGTACATATACCACTAATGCAAAGAATGATAGAATACTGATACTGGATAAGACCGTCCACTCACCTTATACCGAAATCTTCTTCATGTAAAAGCTGAACTTGCTTCCTGCATTGGCGAAAATGTGGTTTATTTCACAAAAGCCACATATTCAAGAACGGAACCAAACAAATATGCCCAGCTTTGATAAATTATAGATAGTCTATTATACTCTATATAATCTAAGATGCCCAGATCCTCGCCCAGTGTTATTTATTTACATACAACAACATACAAAGACACACGCCTTTTTCCCCGAAGGGGTAGGCAGAGCCTCAATGGGCCTCTTTTCACAGTGGGTTGCACCATCGTGGAATATAGACGTGACGAGTGGTGAGCTCATCGCCGCCATTGCTTCCCACGACTGACTCAGCTAACGCTTTCTTCCAGTATTATCTATCACATTCCCTAAATAAGCTAGCAGCCAGGACAAATCTTATACCAACGAATCTTACAAACATGTCCGGGTAATCCCTAAGTCGGCTTTTACGACATCCACGGGAGGAGATGGAGGGGTCTATTCTTGGGCTGGACATTATTTATTTATTTACTTTATTTATTAGGATTTTCAATGAGTAATACACAACTCAAAAATAGAATCAACAAGTGGATGCCTTCCCTGTACTCACTCTGTAGAGGCAACCACACCTAACGCAGGTATAATAAACAATGAGCACCTAAGTGCATAGTGACAAAAGTTTGAAAAGTACATACATACATAGACACACGCCTCGTTCCCCGAAGGAGTAGGCAGAGCCACAATAGGCCTCTTTTCACAGTGGGTTACACCATCGTGGAATATAGACGTGACAAGTGGTGAGCTCATCGCCGCCATTGCTTCCCACGACTGACTCAGCTAACGCTTTCTTCCAGTAATAACACATTCCATAATAAGCTACCAGCCAGGACAAATCTTGAATCTTATCAACAAGTCCGGGTAATCCCTTAGTCGGCTTTTACGACATCCACCGGAGGAGACGGAAGGGTCTATTCTTAGGTCGGACACACCACAGCAAGGCCGGACACACCACAGCAATTGAAAAAGTACACTAGAAGATTATACATTGACGAAGAGAAGAAGATTATTTGGACTGTTATAGATAAATTATTGATAGCACATAATTAGGTATAAACAAAACAAAATAAAAGAAATTTAAATATATCAACACAGTATAGGACTTGATATTGAATAGATTAAAATAGATATATTATATTGTGTAGATTATATTGATTATTGATTATCAGTGTTAGTAGATTGCCTTTTCACTAGACTAGTCTAATGAAAAAGAAGACAATCTCCCTATGGAAATAGAATCTGAATCTAAAACATACCTATTTCCCTAAGTTTGCTATCTTACAGTGTCAACCAATCTTCTAAAAGTTGTGTGTTGCAATCGGAACACAAAAAAACGAAACATACCATGGTGTGTCTGACTTAAGAATATACCCTTCCTTGAATCAGCTTCCACTTGTTCTCGAGGCACCACACAGGCGTTCCCCACCTAGTAGTAAGAAGGATCATCAAAAGAAAAACAGACCGTGTTTGTTGCCTGACTCTTCTAGGTCTGGTTGCGTTGGAACAGGAGTAAATGTAAATTTATTTTTTAAGACGATTCAAAATGATCCTTGTGATTTCAATGAATAAAATACTTTTGACTTTGACTTTGACCCCTCCATCCTCTCCATCCATAGATGAAATAAAAACTTGAGTAATTAACTCTAAACTGCAATCACTAATCCGCCTGCTTAGGGTGATTATTATGATAAATCCCCCCAAAACAAGGCCCTCCCCATTAAATGCATCAATGGGGAGGCCTTGTCCAGAAGTGGACATATAAATCTGGTGATGACTTAAAAATAGTTTTCTTCATAACTATTCTTTAGTGCATATTACACCATCCTTCATTCAGGAAGGGAGTAAGGAATGAGTTACCTATTACACTATCCTGCTGCTTTATTAAGCTAATCTTTAAAGCCACATGTTCTTTGTACTTAATTGAAACAGTACTCATTTAACATTAATCTCACATGAACTGTACTGATGGGGCAAACAAGAATGCCTAAAAGTAACATTCCTATCTGGCCCACCAGTGGGCGCCTTAGTCAAACAGGTGTGAAGCACCTTAGTAAACATTTGAAACCAGGATGAATATTTAAAAGAAAACATGCTTTTATCTACAATTATAGATTTATATTTACAGGATATCAGAAAGTACTTACATTCAAAGAATCCTCCTGCTTCGGGGAAAAAACGCAGGATAGAGGATGATGATGATGATGTCATTCCAGAATCACCCGATGTACAAATTAAGAACAAGGTGAGCAAGTAAACACCAAATGAACCACAAATTACACTGTTCCTACCTCCAATACTCATGAATTGCATAAGTAGGCCTCCGTTTTATCATTGAGCGCTAACAACTGATAGATTTATAAGTTATAACTAACACCCAACACTCATGTGTTGAGTGTATCAAAAACTACGAGTACCATGGTACCACAACATCCAGACCCGGAACATATATTTCCCTGCAGTAGATATTGAACCCGCAAACTCTCGCATCACAGCCATCTTCTCGTCGGCCGCGCCACAGTGTTATTAAATTAAAGTTACGAATATAAGATAAGTATTTTCATTATTTAAGGATCAGTTAGGTATCAGAATGTCATTTTGCCAGTGCCGTTAACATTCCAATAGTCATTTATAATTAATGGAATTGAGTTAGGCCATTCTGTTCAGTATATCTGAGCGTCAGCAGGAGAATACAAAAGTAAAGTAGGTTTGTGGTGTATAGTCGCAATTTTTCTAAAATATCAGAACTAATCTGAAACTGGAGAGAATAGTTTTATTTTTCAATTCCTCATTGAAATCTGTCAATAATTCAAATCTTGATCCAGTGTCAGTTTAGTTCTAAAACTCAGGCCTTATTTTTTATCATAATAATAATTAATATGTTTTACCCATATTTCATAAGAAAAAGAAAAGAAATGAAACTCAAAAGTCTGTTAAGACCAAACCGTCCAAAACTGTACTCCGCGAAGTTAAAGGCACTAACCTATTTGGAAATGGACCTATCAAAAGAACTGAACCCGTCGTTAAGAAGCCAGAACCAAAAGTGTCAAAGAATACTGAGACAGGCATACATTCAGATGATGACTTTGAAAAGAGTTTGTTAGAAATTGATGATTTGGATGTAATTATTGAACAAAATGACAAACCAGTTCCAGAACCGCTATGTAAAAAGGAAGTTTCAGACCAATCTTTTAGTAAGGATAAAAAACCGAAGCATTCACTATCTACTTTTAAACCAAAAACGGAAAATAACGATAAGAATTCAATAAAAACGTCAACTGAATATGACGTTAAACAGAAACATTTGGAAATTAAGAAAATAGTAGACAACAAAAAAAAAGAAATAAAAGATACTAAAAAACGGAAGTTTGTAGAATTTCTTGAGAGTGATAATAAAGAAGAAGCCAATAAAAAGAAGAAAATTATTGATAGTGAATTAAGCAAATGTATAATTCATTCAGAAAATAATAAAACTAAAGTTGAAGATAAACTGAATGGCGATGTGACTGTTAAAACTGCTGTTTTTGACCTGACTCTTGATGATTCTACAATGGCAGACGAAGCTGATGAATCCATGCATAAGAAAAAGAGAAAAAACAAGAGTCTCAGTGAATCTGGTAAAAAATATCACTTAAGGTGGATGCTCACGCTTGAAGCGCGTTTTTTTTTTTTCTAATTACAGCTCATGAACACTTCTTCAGATAGCGAAAGTTGATTTCGCGAGAACTAGGAGACTTAACACACATGTTATAATTGATAGTTACTCATAAATATCGTCTGTTTAGCTACGATAACCCTAAACAAAAAAAACACTGTAAAAATGTATTTAGTGGGATTGTAGCTAAACTGATGATATTTATGAGATACTATCAATTAAAACATGTGTGTTTGTGCTTGTGTGTTGTGTGTTGAGCAAAAAAGCGTGAGCATCCACATTAAGGTTTACTTTCGCCTTAATTTTTAATTACTAAATGAATTCAATTCTTTATAGCACACATGAAAACACATAAAATACAATTAAAAAAAACTAATAAATTCAATCTATTTGAAAAAGTTCAAGTTTTATTACATACTTACTTTATTGTTGTTTCAGTTCTAACAGATGAAGAAAGGTATGAAAGAAAAATGCATTCATCAGCACTATATCAGAAATATTTGAACCGCACTGGACCCAAACATTTGGGAGCCAAAGACATGCCTGAGGTGGGTAATGTTTTTTCTCACAAAAAAAAAGTGAAAATAGAATCTAACTTAAATGTTTCATCTTCTAGGGTGCTGCTAATTGTCTAAAAGACTATGCTGTTTTACTTACTGGTGTCTTGGATTCATTTGAGAGGGATGAAATTGTAGACACCGTCAATAAATATGGTGGTTGCATCAAGAACAGCATCAGTAAAAAGGTTTGTTTTTTAAAATTTCATGGCATGTTTTATTTTCACAGGGTTTTCTGCAAAAAAACAGAATAATGACTACATCATTGAATAACTTTCTGAATAGCATCTTCGTTGATGTAAACCCTGTATTGCTCAGCGATAAGCATTTAAACACCACGTAAACTAAGTGTCCACTTAACTAGTGGTTCGCCCCGAACTGACACTCCACGATTACACGCCATGTAGGATTTACCTTATTAACAGATTCATAAAAACATTTACTGAGATACAAATTTCACAGTTCCACCACGAGTTAATTTCCTACACATCATCGAAATAACCTTTAAATATGACTAAGTAACGGTGCGTATACATACCTATTAGTATAAGTACCTACCTGAAGAATTAATTGATAACCTCCTTTTGTGAATTCAGTTATCGTCTCAAAATAATCCAACAAAGGTGCTTCTAAACGGACAATATTTTTACTTTTTACGTTTTTGTTTTTTAGTTTGTTTGACTAATATTTTATTTGACTTTTGTGTGT
The DNA here is from genome assembly GCA_932527175.1 of Operophtera brumata. Lineage (NCBI taxonomy): Eukaryota > Metazoa > Arthropoda > Insecta > Lepidoptera > Geometridae > Operophtera > Operophtera brumata. The sequence goes on along the minus strand of OW052233.1, from coordinate 923,956 downwards.
TATTTATTCAGGTAACACATGTGTTAGCTGGCGAAGATGCCGGTCCGGCAAAAATTTCGAAAGCGGAAGAGCTAGGTATAAAAATCATAAATGAAGACGAATTCCTTAAAATAATTGAAAAGTCGAACAAAACTAAAGCAAAATCTGAGTCAAACAAAGAGAAAAAAGAGAAAAATCATGATAATAAAAGCCATACACATAAACTAGTCAACGGAACAAGTAGTAAGGATGAGATCAAAAAATCTGCTATGAAAAAGGAAAAGTCTGTTAGTGAAACCAGTGATGAGGTCAAAAAAACTGAGTTGAAACAAGAAAAAATTATCAGAGAAACCAGTAGTAAGGATGAGATCGACAAATCAGAAAAGAAAAAAGAAAAATCTGTTACAAATCAAGTGAAAGAAAGCTCTAAGAGCAAGTTAGATGTAAATAACAAGAATCACTACTCCAACAACATCAGTGGTGTAGTGAAACTTGAGGCACAGAAATCGGAGAGTGTTTCATCGTCCAGTTCCAGTATAAATCTAGCTCATAGTGAGTATTTTCGTCTTAAGGCTGCCTGTCCATCGGTGTGGAGCGAATAAGCGGAGTGGAGCGAGGGAGCATTGCAGACCGGAGTAAGCGAGTGTGCCTGTCTATTGAAGCGGAGTGGAGCGAGGGTGCGGAGAGCGTGGCATTCGAATCGGAAAAGTGAGCTGAGTTACGAAGAAAGACATGACGAAAAACTTAATGTTTTATCTCGCATTGAAAGAGTTTTAATCGGAAGGTTCCGAATAGTTTTTTTTAATATACCTATACAATGTATATAGCTCTTCGAGAATATACATTCTAGCTAAGAAATCACATCAAATATCGTTTAGAATTCGGAGAATATTTTAGCGATGGCATCTCCGAACTCGGTGGCTCGATGCCCTGCTTGGCTCGCTCACTCGCTTCGCTACGAAGCATTCACTCCGCTCCGCTAAAGCCATGCCCACCGAAGCTGAGCAGAGTGGTGTGACGTGAATATTGTGCAATTCTATTATATAATATTTTCATAGCTCCGCTCCGCACCGCTGGAGGGACAGCCTAATTATAACTAGTTATAATTAAAATTGATATAGTTTTGTCAGTTTTTATAATTATTTTATAGTAATTCTATAGCGAGCGGCACGGGTTCGAATCCCGCATCTTACTGATATTATAAATGCTAAGTTTTCTGATGATGTTTGGATGAATGTTTGTTACTCAATCAGGGCCGTAACAGCTGAACGAACTGATTGGGAAGGAATTTAAAATATGTTCATAGATATACTGTTTAACAAAGGCTATAATTTAAACTTAATTAAAGAGGCTTTGGTCAGGTCCAAAATGTATTTTGTCAGCAAACAAAGTGAATTGAGCTGCTTCTAGTGGTCAGAAAAAATTACTAAATTGATCAGGAAGTAATGTGATATTGGGCAGCCTTCATAAAGATGTAAATAAATTAAATATATCTGAAGCAATATTAGTAATAGAGCAGTTTTGTACCTTACCAATATTTACACCTTCAGATGTGAATCCAGAAACCCCCGCCAATGGAAGCATGTGGGTAGAAAAATATAAGCCACGGAACTTGAAACAGATCATTGGACAAAATGGTGAAGCTAGCAATGTTAAAAAGTAAGTAGTTGTTAATGTAACTTAAACCTTCAGATGTAGGTGTTAATGTAACTTAAACCTTCAGATGTATGTGTTAATGTAAGATGAATAATCAAATGTAGTTGTAAACTTAATGTGAACATTCTATTTGAATGTTTGAACAATTATTTTGCTGTTTGTATGTTTACCCTTTCAAAGACCAGACTCAAACTACACAAAAATTAAACATATTTTTCATCAACATAGTGGTTTATACCTTTGTCAGGACAGGGGGGTAACCATGAGCTCTTATAGCGATTCAGTTCAAAGACTATTCAGTTGAAAATATTGGTTGTCGTTGACGTTCCTCATCGTTCAATAACTTGAATTGCAGAAGTCTATAGACCCTCTGCGATTGTGCCTTTAAATACACTTGCGGACATCACGGAGCCAATATTTTGTACTGAATAGTTTTTGAACTGAATCGCTATAAGAGCTCATGGTTACCCCCCAGGATATAAACAGAAAATAATTTGAAGAATTTCAATCATCAACCATATTTGACTTACCACTAACTTACTTGTTTGTGTTTCAGGCTGATCAATTGGCTGACTAAATGGTACGTGAATAGAAAAGGCAAGATCGTCAAACCGAGTCCCTGGGCGAAGAACGACGACGGTGGCTATTACAAGGCGGCGCTCCTGTCGGGCCCTCCCGGTGTCGGTAAGATCTGTTCTTCATATCACTGCTTGTATCTTGGTCTACCTTCAATTACCGTTTCTAACCGGTGGTCTCGTTTGGTAGATGAAGACACCACGACTTTGCGACGTGTGGCACGACCTTGGTATTCCATTGAAATGGCAGCCTAATGCGTTATCTATCTATACATATATCTTTCTTTCCTCAAGACGAATTCATTCGCACCATTTTGAAACTGTGACGATTCTGGTGTCTCTCGGGTGGTCTCGTACGGTAGATCAAAACACCACGGGTTTGCGACGTGTGGCACGACCTTGGTATCCCATTGAAATTGTAGATAACAGTTTCATAATAGTGAGAATTAATTAGTCTAGAGAAAAGGAAGAGGAGCGTGCACTAGGGGGACGGGGGCGTCACTGGCAGCGCAACTGGTGGCTCAGTGAGTGATACCCTGACACGTGATCCTTGGGACTATGTATGTGCACGTTGAGTGTTATGCTTATTACAGCTCGAAACTTATCCGCAGGTAAAACAACCACAGTGGCCCTCGTGTGCAAGGAACTGGGCTTCGATGTGGTGGAGTTCAACGCCTCAGACACGAGGAATAAAACCTTGATAAAGGAGCAGATTGTAGAGTTATTGACCTCTACCTCACTCTCCGCATACGCCAAAGGTAGCTTGAAAATTACTTTGGTTTAGGGTTTAGTGGTGATACGTTTCCATGGCCTCCATGTATCGACATTCTGCGACCCGTTATGCCATCGGCCCATCGAGCGGGGACCGTCCTATATAAATTGCATTGACCAGAGGCCCAAGACAGTTTTCCGTAACGATGACCGTAACGACTACCGTCCGTGTATTACGTACGCCATTAAGACTGCGCTACTGCCAGGCAGAAATCTTCATACAAAAAAAACGCCACGCGCCGCTCGAAATAGTGTTTTTTATTGAATAACGTTACTTTCAAAGTCTATATCTGACGTACTACCACTTTGATTACATACCAATAAAAGTAGCCGGAATTAAAAAGTGGCCGCCATTTTGAAGTTTTTTATTATTTTACTACTTATCCAAATTAGACGATTTGCTTATTGGACGTATTGCTTTATAAATGTTTTACACACTGGGACATTCTGCGAAATAGGCATTTTGCTAACTAGACTTCGTAACACCGGTTCTTTCATAGTCACCCACTCTAAATAGAAATACAGTCATAAGACCATGTAATATTCTTAACATATGTAAAGGACTCTTGTTCTAAATCTTATGCGTTGATTACATACATACTCACGCTATTTTAACACATAACACAGATCCGTTAAGATCCTACTGGAGGTAGCCATTGTATTAGTAATGGTATGTTGCAGGTGACACCGGCAAGCAGGCGGTGACCAAGAAGCACGTTCTAGTAATGGATGAAGTAGATGGCATGGCTGGTAATGAAGACAGAGGTAAGGTCTAAAGCCTACTCTACACGTCTACAGATGCGTCCGCGGACGCTGACAGATGCATCAGCAGATGGATCACCGCGAGCCGTCCACACATCTGTAGGTCGACCAGTCTATGTTCATTCTCGACAGATGCAACTCGCACGTAATGGATATTGAGACTTCAAACTACTACTTGAGTGAACATCGCAGTAGAGTTATTAATAATTTACAAGTAATTAATTTTGTAAAAATTAAAAATCCCCCAACGCTGAACGGCTGAACTAATTTTGATCAAACAAAGCTAAGAACACTCCCGACAAATACACCTTTCAAACAAAACAAAAAAACGAAATCGGTTCAGCCGTTTGGGAGCTACGTTGGGACAGACAGACACACATACAGACACGTCAAACTTATAACAACCCTTCGTTTTTCGTCGGGGGTTAAAAATAAATGGAAAAGAATGTGGTGGATGCTGGCTATACATAGAAACAGAACAAAGTAGTAACAAACTGATGCGTCGTCAGACGTGTGGACAGACGCCGGACGTTCGCGCCGAATCCCTTTGATCCGTGCCACAAAAACCGTCAACAATCGCATTCGAGGCGGACGCGTCTGCGGACGTTAAATACCTACACCAGACGCGCAAATTACCCCCTCTATACGTCGGCGGACGCAACCGAAAATGACATCTGCAGATGCATCTGTAGACGTGTAGAGGAGGCCTCACTCAGCACTGGACTAAGATGCATTCAGTTATGGCCAATTACACATATAACTGAGTGCATTTTTTCCCAGTTGTTAGAATAAATATATAACTGTGTTACTGTAGGAATTAATAATATTTTTTCATAAGTGCTGTATTTTTGTGTACTAACCAAATTATGGATCTGTGTGTCTGAAATAAAGTCTTTTTTTTTTTTTTAAGTATTAATACATGCAGTGCCGTGAATAGCATTTTCTGTGCCCTGTGCGAGCTTCTATAACTACGCGTTTTTTTAAATATTATAGTTACCCTTATGAGACATGCTATGTAATAGGCCTACTTATTTCATTCAGGGTGATAAAATAAATCACAAGAAACTTGGTGTTGGTGCACCAATTATCTAATATTTTGGAAGAAAAAAATATTTTTTATAAGAATTGATCTTTTATATACCCACACACTTACACCGGTATTCTAAGTTGTTTCTTCAACTTTCCTCGATTCGACTCGGCCTCACTCGAGGAAATTTTGTATTCCCATTTCAAAATAGCTTGGAGGTTTATATTCTCTGGGAAACTCTGTGGCGCGGCGGGCGAGTAGCCGGCTGAGATGCACGAAGTTGCGAGATTTCTGCTATGGGACAAACGTTTGAATGATCTGAAAATATTAGTTCCTGGTCTGCGTGCTGTAGAACCTCGGTAGTCGTAGTTTATGATGCCCACGACACGGGATCCTAGTGTGAGATGGACTATTGGTTAACTTTTATAACTGAACCACGCCGTCACGGCTATACCTACTTATACTCGTATGGAACTATATGTAGTGACATGTCACAGCTTCTCTTGAAAAGTTATTGTACAAATAAACCTTATTCTCTAAATGATAGTGAAAACCGCGTCAACAAAGCTGATCTGACGACCTCTGTAGCGCGTCGGGCGAGTCGGCTGAGATGCGAGAGGTTGCGGGTTCGATTCACGCTGCGGGACAAATGTTTGTATGATCTGAAAAGATTTGTTCGGGGTCTGGGTGTTATGGTACTATGGTACTCGTAGTTTCTGATACCCACGACACGGAATCCTAGTGTGGGACCAGCCGGCCTAGCCAAATGGCGTTCGCTTCGAAGCGATTCCATTTCTACAGTTGTATTATTTATTTCATTTCATTTTATTTATTTCACCAATGACACAGTTTGTCACACTAGGCAAGTCACACAAACATATTAATAAAATTTCAAAATTCACTAATTTAAATTTAAATTCTAGTAGGTATATAAGGTATATAAGTTCAATCTCAAGTTTAATATATTACAAAAGCTACTTACCCAAAACAAACAATAATAAAAATACAAAAGTCAGATTAAAATCAATTAAAATGTAATTATAATCCAAAAATAAACTAACTAGGTGCATCTAAACAAAAAAAAAAAAAAAAATAAGTACTATAAATCATCATATCACACAATATCGTTATTTACCAAAAATGAGGAATCTAACACAGTCATGTTCATAAACTCGTTTATGCAGTAAAATGCATTAACCTCAAAGAAATGTTTAATTATCCTTTTGAAGTCTGATGTGTGTTCCAGATTAGTTATTTTATTGGGCAATTTATTGTACATTAATATTTTATTATATTCGCCTTGTTTCTTAACCTTTACAAGCCTAACTTATGGTATACTTAACCTTTACTAGCCTAACTTATGGTATACTTAACCTTTACTAGCCTAACTTATGGTATACTTAACCTTTACTAGCCTAACTTATGGTATACTTAACCTTTACTAGCCTAACTTATGGTATACTTAACCTTTACTAGCCTAACTTATGGTATACTTAACCTTTACTAGCCTAACTTATGGTATACTTAACCTTTACTAGCCTAACTTATGGTATACTTAACCTTTACTAGCCTAACTTATGGTATACTTAACCTTTACTAGCCTAACTTATGGTATACTTAACCTTTACTAGCCTAACTTATGGTATACTTAACCTTTACTAGCCTAACTTATGGTATACTTAACCTTTACTAGCCTAACTTATGGTATACTTAACCTTTACTAGCCTAACTTATGGTATACTTAACCTTTACTAGCCTAACTTATGGTATACTTAACCTTTACTAGCCTAACTTATGGTATACTTAACCTTTACTAGCCTAACTTATGGTATACTTAACCTTTACTAGCCTAACTTATGGTATACTTAACCTTTACTAGCCTAACTTATGGTATACTTAACCTTTACTAGCCTAACTTATGGTATACAAAGTTTAATTACAATACAATACCACGTGGCATTTCAATAGTTCACCTCAAACTCATACATTGCTGGTTTTTCTACTAGCGTCGTCGCTAATAGAATGTTACTTCGTTTAAGGCTACGAAAGAGACGGTTAAAAAAAAATTAAACAGGCATACGTGGATAGCGACTTTGTTAAAAACTATGAATTAATATTGGTTTGGAATAGAAAGTTGGTGAGCTGGAATCATAGGCAACTTTTTATCGATTCGTCGCGGGAAGCCAAAGCACAGATGCTAACTAAAAAAATGTTTATCAACAGGCGGCCTTCAAGAGCTGATCGGGCTGATCAAGAGCGCGTCCGTGCCCATTATCTGCATGTGCAACGACCGCGCCTCGCAGAAGATGAGGTCTCTGCTCAACTACTGCTACGACATTCGATTCAGCCGCCCTAAAGTCGAACAGATCAAGGTATGTAAATAAATAATGCTGGACAGTTCACACAACATTATCTAGCCCCAAGCTAAGCAGAGCTTGTGTTATGGGTACTAGATGACTGATATCTATATATATAAAACAAAGTCGTGTTATTTACACCACTTATAACTCAAGAACGGGTGAACCGATTTGGCTGAAAATTGGTGGGGAGGTAGCTTAGAACCAGGAGATTGACATGGGGGGGGGTAGGAGGGGGGGGGGGGTTCACCGGGGGCTACCCGTGCGAAGCCGGGGCGAGTCGCTAGTACTTAATACAATATACATTAAATAATAGATATTGTTTATTATACATAGAAAATACCCAGGAGTACCCTGAACAAATATCTGCAGATTGCACAAATATTTGTTCCGAGGCGGGAATCGAACCTGCAACCTCCTGCGTCACGCACAGAGGTCGTAAAATGTCCAATTTTTTTTTTTAACATTGATAGACCTTTGTTTGACCACTATCTCACCTGTTGGTAAGTGACGATGTGGCCGAAGATGGAGCACAAAGGTCTAGAAGGCACCTATTCACTCTAGCCTTGAAGAGACCTAGATTATAGTCTTCAGGAAAGACAGTCGACGGTAGTGTATTCCACTCCTTAGCATGTCAAATGTTCCAGGCTGCTATGAGGTCGATTTGCTGCAAAGAGAACATCAAAGTGCCGCCCGATGTGCTAGGGCAGCTCATAGTGTCGGCCAACCAGGACGTGAGGCAGACGCTCAACTTGCTGTCCATGTGGGCCGTCGACCCCAGCCTCATGGACGCCGATAAACTCAGCAGCGACGCCTCTGTCACCAAGAAAGACGTCAAATTGGTAAGTGACCATTTTTATGTGAGTAAATCTTATACAAGTACAGACCGTTCACCGTAAGTTGGGTTCGATCCTAGGCTCCGCACCAATGACTTTTCTAAGTTATGTGTGGATTTCCATCGCTCTGTGCTTCGGAGGGCAGGTTAAGCTGTCGGTCCCGGCTGTTATTGATTAATAGCAGTCGATAAGCCATGTCAGAGGCCCTCGGGCGGCTTGACAAACTCTGACACCAGAGGCCAGCACTACCTCATACGAAACGACGACGACGACCGTAAGTTGGCACCTGCCATGGAGTATTTACAGGTGCCATCTTACAGGGAACGAGCCGGACCGTTCACCGTAAGTTGGCACCTGCCATGGAGTATTTACAGGTGCCATCTTACAGGGAACGAGCCGGACCGTTCACCGTAAGTTGGCACCTGCCATGAAGTATTTACAGGTGCCATCTTACGGTGAACGAGCCGGACCGTTCACCGTAAGTTGGCACCTGCCATGGAGTATTTACAGGTGCCATCTTACAGGGAACGAGCCGGACCGTTCATCGTAAGTTGGCACCTGCCATGGAGTATTTACAGGTGCCATCTTACAGGGAACGAGCCGGACCGTTCACCGTAAGTTGGCACCTGCCATGGAGTATTTACAGGTGCCATCTTACAGGGAACGAGCCGGACCGTTCACCGTAAGTTGGCACCTGCCATGGAGTATTTACAGTTGCCATCTTACGGTAAACGAGCCGGACCGTTCATCGTAAGTTGGCACCTGCCATGGAGTATTTACAGGTGCCATCTTACGGTGAACGAGCCGGATCGTTCACCGTAAGTTGGCACCTGCCATGGAGTATTTACAGGTGCCATCTTACGGTGAACGAGCCGGACCGTTTACTGTAAGTTGGCACCTGCCATGGAGTATTTACAGGTGCCATCTTACGGTGAACGAGCCGGACCGTTTACTGTAAGTTGGCACCTGCCATGGAGTATTTACAGGTGCCATCTTACGGTGAACGAGCCGGACCGTTTACTGTAAGTTGGCACCTGCCATGGAGTATTTACAGGTGCCATCTTACGGTGAACGTGCTGTAGGTATAATATCCCGAAAGATGGTGAACCTACACACGAAAATAAATAACTTTACCTTGCTTTGAGACATAGTTTTTATTTTAGAAAATTACTTTCCATGGTTTTTGAATTTTAAATATATTGGTTTTCGCTCTCTTTTCATTTCTGTTTATGTGCAGGGTCCGTGGGAAGCCATCCGCAAAGTGTTCAGCTCCGAGGAGCACAAGAAGATGTCCATCATTGACAAGAGCGACCTGTTCTTCTACGACTACAGCCTGGCGCCATTATTTGTGCAGGAAAACTATTTACATGTCCAGCCTCATTGTCCCAAGTAAGTGTTCCTGACGGAGCCACACATGAGCCCACAGATGTCAAAGTTAGACTGAGTAGGTTTGATCAAAGTTCACTTGTTTTTTTTTATATAAATAAATAAATAATGCTGGACAGTTCACACAACACTACAAGCCCCAAGCTAAGCAGAGCTTGTGTTGTGGGTACTAGATAACTGATATACTTAAAACAATAAAATACCTATCTATGTAATGACATAGATAGGTATTTTTATTATGCATAGAAAATACCCAGAACACCCTGAACAAATATCTGCAGATCGTATAATCTGCAGCAAATATTTTTTCCGAGGCAGGAATCGAACCCGCAACCTCCTACGTCGCAGGCGAACCTTCGCCCGCCTCGCCACAGAGGTCGTCGATATTGTTATATATATTGGAGGATATTGTTTGACATATATTGATTGATCACTTGATCAGTTTGTTTGTTCACGTTCTGCTTACACCACTTTATTTGATACCGAGATTTTTGTACTTGACGCCATTTTGTTTCATGATCTTTCACCCAAATAGACTTTGAAAAGTTAATCACGGTCCTAGTCATCTCTGATTAGGCGCTGACGTCCATGTGAGCTTTGATAACAAGTAATTAATTTTGTAAAAATTAAAAAGTCCTCGACGCAATGAAACGGCTGAACCGATTTTGATCAAACATAGCTAAGAACACTGCCGACAAAATCACGTTTCAAACAAAAAAAAACAATCGAAATCGGTTCATCCGTTCGGGAGTTACGATGCGTCAGCAGACACACACGCGCGCACACACACACACACACACACACACACACACACACACACACACACACACACACACACACACACACACACTGAGACACGTCAAACTTATAACACCCTTTCGTTTTTGCGTCGGGGGTTAAAAAGATAAAAAAATATTAATTTGAAAAGAAAAACTGTTTTTTTAGTGTGTATATACTCCCGAGGTGGTCTCATATTCACAAAGTCAGGATCTATGATGCCCTTGGAAATATCATGAAGATTAAAACAGTTTTTTTTTTCATAAACTATATATTTTGCTAAATATACGTTTAAGAGAAGTACTATTTGACTCTCTTAACCACTTAATATGTGCAGGGGTGACATCTTGGACAGGATAAGCAAAGCGGCCGAGAGCATCGCAATAGGCGACACCGTCGACAGGAGAATACGGAGCGCGCAGGCGTGGAACCTCCTGCCTATGCAGGTAAGGACATCGAACCGTTTGAACCATTGCCGGAGTGGGTTTGAGGGTCATGAAGTTGGACTCTCGTCATAATGTGAGCTTTAGCTCATTTATGGTGAGGATCCATACGGAAAATGTGATGACTTACTTGAGCCCTGACTTCTGGTTGAAAGGGGTGAAGTTCCGGCGGTTCAAGGGACGCCTGTCACGTGATCCCCCGGGCCGCGACGCGTCGGCGATCACACGTGTGTTAGATTAAGTAATAAATAAAGTGTTTTTTTTATGTGTATTTTAGTTTCTAAGGTATTTATGTTGATATGGGCTTACTGTTTAGGTTCTCAGTAAGCCTGAAATAAAGAATTGCGATCCACCTCCTTCCTGCGGCTGATATAATGTCATCGGGCCTGTCCAATCGGGCAGGTCTTGGCCAATATCAATCTACCCTTCTTAAATCATAATCTCTACCAGGGGCCCATTTCTCAAAACTTACAAGCTACAAATTACGAGTTGCTATAGTAACATTGTTATTATTATAAGGCCCGTAATATCAATAACAGTTTAATCTGTAATTGTCAGTTAAAACCATTTTCGTTGCCTGGAAGAAATCGCTTTCAGCGATAAGGCCGCCCATTGTTCTATAATTTGATTTAGTTAATCCTTTTATTATTTTGTTTTTTTATTATTATTTTTTGGTGTACAATAAAGTGTTAATCTATCTATCTATCTATCTTCGTTCATTGACCAAAAATAGTTCAAACTTAGAATCATAGCTTAAACTACTATTGATATTACGGGCCTAAGGGAAATGACGCATAACTTTGGCTTCACACTCGTAGGTTGTAAGTTTTGAGAAATGGTCCCGAAGTTGTTTGTTAGTTCTTAGGGTCAAATTGTATTCACGCATGCTTCAGCATTCAGCATCGCGCCCATAAGTCCCACAATCCAGAACTAAATCGAGACCCAAGCATACATTTTTGACAGATTTCGATAAAAATCTGCCCCCATATCTATGCTCGAGTCTTGAGCGTGTTTTGTATACGCGAGCAATCGCGACTCATCAAACCTTATGAGCTTGCTTTTGTATGAAACGTACAAACACGCTCTTAACCTTAACCACAGATAGTATAATACTATACTAGTACCTTAACATAATATGGCCTGACAACCGAACAGTACTGAAGCATCCGTGATCTCCGTAATAAAGTGTTATGTTTTGTCCAGGCGATGTACAGTTCAGTGATCCCCGGACACCACATGTCAGGTCACATGACGGGTCAGATCCAATTCCCGGGCTGGCTCGGGAAGAACTCACGAGCGACGAAAATGCACAGACTATGTCAGGAAATACACGCACATACAAGGCTGAGGTAACATACTAAACTGAACCTTATTACTAACTGTATAAAGGAGTCAAGTCGAAGATTAATAGGAATCTTTAGACTAGCGTGCATCATCAACCACCTCATCACTATTCATTAGATGATTTTTTTTAGTAGCTAGTAGAGCTTTTTTGTGAATGACTTCGTTCGTGGAAGTACTACCACCATACCTATTTCTGCCGCAAAGTAGTAGTGCTCGCATTGCTTCCGGTTTGAAGGGTATGGGTGCCGGTGAAATTCAGGCACATGAGACTTTTCATCTTTATGTCTCAGGGTGGCGGGCGCAGTTTAATGCCTCATAGGGTGCGTCCTAGGTAGATGTGACCTATGACTATGAGGTAATGCGTTGTTTAAGGCAGAGGTTACCGCTTTACACCAGGTGGGCGATATCCTTGTTCCATCATACACATAGAAAAAAAAAAAAAAAAATGTGATCAAACACTTTGTTATTAACAAATGGCAATAACGCAAATATTTGCGCAAATACGTCAAGTGAAGTGCTTCATAATGTTCTACCTTCATCATGTCAACAACAGGGACAAAAGCTGTGAATGTTCTAAGCAACTTTGCCTAACTTCAACCTTATTCCCCAGCACAACAGGTTCAAAATCGTCCATATTCCTCGACTACGCAACCCACTTACGCGATGCCATCATCACGCCGCTCATAGTGGACAAGTATGATGGAATCGAGCAGTCTCTAGAAGTTCTAGAATCGTATCATTTGTTGAGAGAAGACTTGGAATCGCTGACTGAGCTGTCCATGTGGCCGGGCTGCAAGAATCCTACTGTGTTAATTGATCCTAAGGTATGAATGTTACTGTGGCGGTTGACGACCTCTGTGGCGCGGAAGGCGAATGTTCGCCTGCGACGCTGGAGGTTGCGGGTTCGATTCCCGCCTCGGAACAAATATGTGCACGATCTGCAGATATTTGTTCAGGGTATTCTGGGTATTTTCTATGTATAATAAAAAATACGTATCTATTTAATGTATTGTATTAAGTATACCAGTTATCTAGTACCCATAACACAAGCTCTGCTTAGCTTGGGGCTAGATAATGTTGTGTGAACTGTCCATCATTATTTATTTAATTCTAACTTCAACCAAAATATTTTGGTTGGGATTCTAAGGTATAAATCCTACTGTGTTTGTTGATCCTAATATGTGAATCCTACTGTGTTTGTTGCTTCTAAGGTATGAAATCAACTGTATTGGTTGATACTAATGATAAAATCCTACTTTGTTGGTTGGTTGGTCTTAGGGTATGAATCCTACTGTGTTCTCTAAGTGTGAAGACTATTGTGTTGATTGATCTCAAGGTATGACCTACTCTGTTGGTTGATTCTAAGGTATGAATCCTACTGTGTTCATTGATTGTTGGGTATGAATCATACGGTGTTGGTTGATCCTAAGGCATGATGACCTACTGTGTTGGTTGATTGACACCTTAAGATATTAATCATCATCTTACTTATCAGCCTTTAGACGTCCACTTCTGTACGAGGCCTACCGCATAGAATGCAATAGAAGATTTGCCATAATCACCACGCTTGGCAGGCGGATTGACTGGAGTATTAGTGTTGAGTACTCAGGTGGATTCCGTTGCCTATATCCTCGGATTTTACTACAACCAGAGGAGACGGAAGGGTCTATTCTTAAGCCGGACAGCACCTTCTTTTTTATACTACTTGGAATGAAGGATCTAGCAGATGGCCCACCTGATGTTAAGTGATAACCTCTGCCTATGAACAGTGCATTACCTCATAGGTCACGTCCACCTAGGACGCACCCTATGTGGCATTGCACTGCGCCCGCCACTCTGAGACATGAAAAATGAAAAGTCTGATGTGCCTGTAATTTCACCGGCACTCTTAACACTTTAAACCGGAACACAGCAATGCGAGCACTACTGAATTGCGGCAGAAATAGGTATGGTGGTAGTACTTGCCTGAACGAATTCTCGGTTGTTCGTAAAGCCAGTTTATTTATCCAGGTGAAAGCAGCTATGACCCGTATGTACAACAAGAAAGCCACAGCGCTGCCGTACGCGCCGGGCGCCATCAGACGCGGCAAGGCGCGGGAGGACAACGACACAGAGGAATACGACAGCACTGAGAACGAGAATGACAACGAAGCCGACAGCGATCCAGAGAACGATGCACTTATAAAGGTAACTGACCCACTCCACACACGCACTGTAATTGGGGCATTGTTTAAATTACTGTATCTCAATGATGCATCTTCCATATTCTTATATCACGATAGTCGCGACTGAGCTATGCTTGAGACTGCGTGAGAATGCCTGTAAACGTAACGTCAAAGTTTGCGTGCGAGAAATGGCGCTTTGTTCTGCCCCCCTATTCCCTAACTGAAAGTCACTCGGTGACTAACGTTTGACAAGAAGAATGATCATCAATTAAAAAAAAATACTATTAAGAATTGTCAATTGATGGTAATTTTAGTTGTCAAACGTTGGTCACTGAGTGACTTTCAAGATAGGGAATAGGGGGGCTGAGCGGTCTCTGTCAGCCTTCGATAACGTCAGCGGTCTTCGTACTTTGTGTACGCGCGCTACAGGGCATGCGCTGTAGAATGGTGTTTGTTTTTTTATGCTTAATCATTTGACGCCAATTACGTTATTATTTTTCATGTAGATTTTATTGCATGAGTGTAGATAAAGTAGTGTATGAAACTGCACATAACTAGGTATTAAAACACGCGTGTGAAACTATTACAAACCTCGGCAAGGCACGGTTTTCAAACTCGCACTAGTGTTTCAATAACCCCTGTTATGTACAAGTTTTATAAACTAACTACAATAACACTGTTTTTGAACTGTAAACTTATCAACTTCAAGATATTTTATAACTTAATTTGCCTAATTTTAAGGTCTCTCGCATGAGGCGCGAAATTATTATTTTTTGGTGTTTTTTGCCCATTGAAGCTCATGACCACTCCTTCAGATAGCGAAAGTTGATTTCGCGAGAACTAGGAGGCTTAACACACATGTTTTTAAATATCATCAGTTTAGCTACAATACCCTTAACACATTTTTACAGTGTTTTTTTTATTTAGGTTTATTATAGGTAGCTAAACTGATGATAAATATCATTAAAGAAAGCTTCGAAGAGATAACCTCAATGTTTAGTTAAAAATTTATTATTATACTGATAATATTTCGGGTCGAAACCAGGTTGCGCATTTTAAAACCAACTGTTTTTTTACAGAGAAAGAAAAACAAAGATACTGAGAAGACAAGTTTAAGTGACAAACCAAGTACCAGTAAAGGGAAGTCTGGTAACGGTAAAGGGAAATCTGGTAACAGCAAAGGGAAGTCTGGTAATGGTAAAGAAATGAAAAAATAGGAGAGGGATCTTAAAATGTTATAAAAAAAAACGTAGAATTTTCTTTCTGTGACAGTGGTATCGTTGGAAAGGGGGAGATATTCTCTCTGACTCTCCTCATTCCTGCCACAAGTTTGTATTCGGGGTAGTATTTCAGAAGTTTAGATTGCACCACTATAAGCAAACCGAAGACTTTTAAACTGTTATGTAGTAGTAGTAGCTGTTAAGTTGTTTTCAAAGAAGAAAATGGCATCACAACGGTATTGAATAATCACAGAAAAATAAGTACAATACAAGCTCAATATTTCTGGCACACTAATCCACCACATCCAGTAGACCAGCCTTTAGGTCCTTAAATCCAGCTATAATCCAATTTTGTTTTGCATAGCCTATACATTCGTCAGTCAGTTTCAAGCGTTCTAATTTCAATCAAGTAGTAATGTTACATTCTTTCCGAGGCATCAAATTATCAGAAGTCACGTTTTAAAATTCGTGGACAAGTTCCATTATTAATTTCATTATACTTGTGCTAACCTATATTATATGTTTATAAGCTAGACAGTGTTTTCATAGAGAAAGCTGTAATTTTGATATGCATAAGATTTCTCAAGTGTTGGTTGGTGCAAGTGCTATCTTATTATCCTTGTAGTGTACTTTGAAATGTAAGATCCATCAAATATCTTTGAACCATTTTAAAATTTGCCAGTGAGTACACAATCCGCTAGACAGTAACTCTGTAGAATAAAATAGTTTAGTCTCCATGAAAATTATGTATGTTTTGATTCAAGTAGGTACTTATATTATGTTGTGTTTTAAATAAAATATTTGACTGTGATTCTAACATGTTTCTAATTTAAAACAAGATTCAATCATCAATCATTTTGTTGGTTTAGACGGGATTGGTGGATTTCAAGAAAGGGAGCTTTAATTTACCTTTAAACTACTATGCAACAGATAGGTTTGGTTCCAATTAGTATAGAGAAATCACAAACTTAGAACAGCACGCTTTATTACATAATTCACACTAACATTTTACAGGAGTTGTAGGTACACAATTGGGACTAGTCTTTTCTGATAAGTTTTGCCCTCGGGTCGTCGGGCCTCATCACGACGTAGCTCATCTTGTATTTTTTGTTGTCTCCGTCGTTTTGCGCGTAGTTGTAGCATCCAATCACTCCAAGAGCAACTCCTACTAGGGCCACTCCAGTCGTTGCCAAAACCTCAGGGATTTCCTGCCAACCCTGTTGCAGCAACTGGCCGACGGTTCGTCTCGAAGCAGCAGCCATAGTTATTTAACCTAGTACACCTAGTGCTAGTTTTATTTCAAGTAATTTCGAAAAAAATAATGAAAGAGTAACTCTGTAACTTCCGAAATCGAACTTCTTCGTCTTCTTCTTTTTTTGGTTGTGCCGTCTGGTCCAGTTGGTCCACAGAACACGAATACTCTCAGAGCTCTGGTCTGTGGCTTTAATACTTGACATTGTCAGCTAAAGTCCACATGATTGTGACAATATCCCTCAGAAACCATTTTAAAAAACAATTACGTTTGTTTGTAATTTAATTTATGAAGAGAAACTGCCGGATTTTCGAATAGACTTTCTAAAAAGTATTTCAGTTTTGTGAGAATGGTTCTACCCAAAGAAATTGGCCATCAAGTAAGGTTTGGCAAATCGTTGATTGAACTGTTTCGCAGAGGCTGTTGGGAGATACCTGAAATAATGGGGGCGTCAGGTATGGCCATTGTTGGTCTGGGCCTCGCTTTGATTGGTCTTTCTAATTACGCAAAGAACGATGGCGATAATAAAGAATATAAATCATACTATTGTGTGATAAGATCTGATGACCCACGTGCAAAACTAATAAGAAATCCTGTAAAAACTGAATACTGATAAGGTTTTATTTTAAAACTGTCATGGCCCTGGTGATTTCTGATGTGATGCGGTCCCTACGTTAGCTCAGAGATCTAGGGTGTGAACATTTAAACCCTTTGTTTTAGTGCATTACAATAAATTGATATTGCTAACATTTAGTTTTTTTTTCAGCCCTTAAGAGGGGAAGATGTCTTTGAGGGGACGTCTCCACTCATCAACAAATTTTTTGAAGAGGTCATAGGTACATACCTCGATCCTCAACACGTTGAGCCTGACGGTGTATTTCTTACGAAATTATTAAGTTGCCTAGGCCGCAAAAGATGTCGGGGTCCAAAGCCTCAGCCTTCAAAATATTTATTTTTTGAGGTTGGTGTTGGTGTGTCAGGTCTCCGATGCTCATGTTATTGAAATGTTAGGTGTGGTGATGTTGTTGGTACTTATTATTCTGTGTTTCTGGAGATGGATGAGACCCTCTCTTATAGGAAATATAGTCGAGGCCGTCTGCTATGGCGATAGATAGACGACAGACGTGGTCGTTTGTTTGCATGAGCCGGCTCACCAAACAAATCCACGTCGAATCGATCCCAGATAAATCGCATGCAACAGTTGACCCTATGTTGAATACAATGGTTGTACTACGGTTAAGGAGTGGATTGTGGAGGCAAACGTCCGAACGGGATCTACCCTTTAAACCATCACTATCATGCGAATGATGGTGCTGTAACTGTAACCAAAGACCTCGAATGTCTTTGGGTGTAACAATCCATCCAAATCCTCAAAATCACATACCTACATACATTTTTATAGGCTAGTCAATTCTCCCATTACGATACGCATAGGCGATTCAAGTATCCTGCTCTACAGGGTGTTACATAATATCCCTATAAGCCCGGGGAGGGGGTATTCTACACATCATGGTTTTTCATTCATTCATCCTGAAATTCCTCTAGAAATTCCTGAAATTCCTCCAATAATGTATCTAACAGAACATGACGTAGCCCCACGCAAGGTACCCTAGCGTATCGTAACGTCCTCATGTTGTTTTACGTACGTTTTTGGAGGAATTTCAGGATTCTTACGAGGCATTTCATGAATGAAAAACTTCGAAATTTAAAAAGTCGTAGAATTAAAGTTATTCACCATGATGTGAAGAATACCCCCTCCCCGGGCTTATAGGGGTATTATGTTACACCCTGTATACAGCGATGAAACTGGGTGGGTACCTGTGGGTACCGCCGATGGAGTCTGCATTGCTCTAAGTAAGGGTACAAACCAAAGACCCTTATAAAGTGAGTATAATATAATTAGTAAAAGCTAGGTTCATATTAATGTGTCGGGGTGTGTCGTGGCGCATCAGAACGCAATCGGTTACGTTTATTACATAAGACTAGATTCATATTAGTAGGTTGTGTTGTGTTGTGGCGCGTCAACGTATTGCGTTCTGGCGCGCCACGCCACACCCCGACACAATAAGCTGAAGTCTTTGGTATATACATCGAGGCCTGCGTTAATTTCGTAAATTAAAATGTTGACCTCCACTAATAGATAACTCGGGACTGGGCTTGCGTTTGTAGGAAACACGTTTTTTTTCCAATATCACAGAAAGTGTTATCGAACCTTGTTACTGATTACTTACCGAGTGTTCAGTGTCGGCAAATGGCGTGACTCGTGACGTAACCATGCCGTGATGTTTCTCGTCTGCCGGGCGTCCCGCGACGGACAATATTTAAATTTGTAGTATCGATGACCTCTTATTATTTACCTATACAATGGTCATGGTCACCCTTGCTATCATAAAGCTATCATTTCAAGTGTTAGAAAGGGACAAACTGCCTCTATTGTAACTATCTCTCTTGGCTCGTTTTTCCTCTATCTATGACGGTAATCTAAAATGAGTCTTAACCTAATGGAATAAGGTCTTGTTTCAGTATTATAAATTTTTAGAGCGCTGTCCTTTTGTATATTACGTCCATGGTCCCAGGTCAGAATGACGTAGAAGTACACTCTTGGTCTGTGAACGGATTGACGGATAGGAAATTCAGTTCAGTTCTGTAAGACTGTAACCACAGAATAATAATACTCCTGACTGTAACTTCCGTTCCGTAGCAAAAACTACTATAGATACCGGGGAATCTGTAGGTAGTGTGCCGCTTGCAAAAACCTATATATTTCGTCTTGTGTTAATTTGTCTTGTCTTAGTCGCTGTGTCGCTGCTGACCATTGCTGACTTTTCATACCGAGCGTTCGTGTGCGAAGTAAATTACAAATATAATGGATTCGCGTTTCCAAGACGTCGAACAGGGCCCTCCTATTGAGGTGTTCCAACTCATGAAACTTTTTGCCGAAGACACATTTAAAAATAAAGTGAATTTGAGCGTTGGCGGTATGTAAAAACATTCTTCTGTTATTAAATTGCATTGTAGACAAGTCTCATCTCTCCTCTCTGTTATGTAATCTTGTTTGCAATTGTTTACTTGTGTTTATTTTGCTGACTGACTGAAATGCATCACGATTATAAATCCTTTCACCACTCTTGTTCTTGCTACCAACAATTACAATCTAAGGCTCAGACTTAGAGCATTTATGCTCGAAGGGCCATAAGGGTAGTTTCACAGGCAGGGTGAAAAGTATTAGAAACATACAATTCATTCTTGCTAAGTTTAAATTTGGTAAAACAACAGTTTTTTTTAACTATTGTCTTCTTACAGCCTACAGAGATGAGACTGGCAAGCCGTGGGTATTACCCGTCGTCCGTAAAACTGAAAAGCTTATGGCGGCTGATGAGACGCTGCTTCATGAGTATCTACCCGTTCTAGGTGAGTATCGGGTTGGGTTTAGAATCGTTTGGCAGGAGGAGGAGGGTGGGAGTGGGGGGGGAGGAAGGGGAGGGGTACCCCTTCACCCCTGGTACAAGTCCCATAACAAGGTAACTTATAGTTTTCGAGAAAAAAAATAAAGAAATTTTTGAGGTTAAGTATGGAAATTTTGAATTGGAAGTGTCGGATGTTACGGGAGTCATTGCCCACTTGCAGGGAGGGTGCAGGAAATTCCACCCTCGGCCCTCTTGTCAAGGAAACATGTACTTTTAAAGATAAATAATAAAGAATATTTTGCAAAAAAAAAAAAAAAAATTTTTTTGTTTTGAAAAATTAAAACATATTTTTTTATTGTTCACTGACTGTGTGACTCGACACAGCACCCCGACAAGAGTAGGTTAGGTCCGAAAAGAGTGGCAGACCCAAAACGGAGCACCCCGACTCCACGTGGTCTTGTGCGTCACGCCCCTAGAGTGTATATAAAAACGCGGAGCCAGTAGCTCGCGTGGGAGATCTTGAGTGGAGCAAGCCCGCCAGGCCGAGCGGAGCGAAGGGGGGAGGTGGCGAGCGAAGCGAGCCGGCGACCTCCGTAGCGTAGCAAAGGTCGAGTGGGTGAAGCGACACTCAAGGGCGACCTCGCGAGAGTACTGGCGGGAGCACATACCGGAGTCCGACATTTAAAATATCATACTTAACCTAAAAAAAATCTTTATTTTTTATCTCGAAAACTGTAAGTTACCTTGTTATGAGAGTGGTACCAGGGGTAAGGGGGCACCTCTCCCCCCCTCCTCCCTTCTCTCCTCCTCCCCCTGCAAAACGATTCTAAATTTTTACCAAAATATCATACTTAACCTCAAAAATTTCTTTATTTTTTTTCTCGAAAACTATAAGTTACCTTGTTATGGGACTTGTACCAGGGGTGAAGGGGTACCCCTCCCCTTCGTCCCCCCCCACTCCCACCCTCCTCCTCCTGCCAAACGATTCTAAACCTTTACCTGAGTATCTATTTCTTGTTCATCATCAGCCTATAGAAATCAACTACTGGACATAGGCCTTCCCCATTACTATAATCACTAGTTGGCAAGCAGATTGGTGATTAAAGTAACGGTGTAAAGGACCGAGGTGGATACTGCTGCTCATCCCCACTCATGTTCTAGGCCATACACACCTTGGCATTTACTATTAATTAATGCTAATTATGTTCATTGCTAGTCTGTCTCATTTGCTCCAGTTTGTCAATTGGTTGACTACTATGCTGTGTGCATAACACATTGTTTAACAGTAAGATACAAGTATGTATGTCTGATCTATCTAGGCCACCCTGAAGTTGACCATTTGTTCCTAATTTAAAGTGTCAGGTTATATGCTCAGAGCAGGAACACTGGTTATCAAACCAATTACTGCATCTAAATATTCAAGGCCATATGTCAATGAACACACAACATTCTATTGTGGAAAATAATAAGATGTACAGCATAATTTATTTGGGAGACAATAATGTATAGCCAGATATAGCACACCTAGATAAATGGCTGCTTGCGGTGAATTATCAAGCTGTGCATTACCTGGCTGCACAATATCATCACTGGATGATCATGCAATGACGACCTCTGTGGCGCGGCGGGCGAAGCTTTGCCTGCGACGCAGGAGGTTGCGGGTTCGATTCCCGCCTCGGAACAAATATTTTTGCTATCGCAGATATTTGTTCAGGGTGTTCTGGGTATTTTCTATGTATAATAAAAAATATCTATCTATGTAATATATTGTATTAAGTATATCAGTTATCTAGTACCCATAACACAAGCTCTGCTTAGCTTGGGGCTAGATAATGTTGTGTGAACTGTCCAGTATTATTTAATTATTTATTTTTATTTATTTATGCATAATCCGGTTATGTGCAAAATGATGATTTGTGACCACTTTTTACTGAGAAAATAATTGGAAGTGTGGAGGGGAGCGGCAGTAGTAACTAGTCCTGTGTTCTGTGGATTTGTGCTGATTCTCAGTTTGTGATATGTCCGGACTGTCATAATCAATATATATAAAATTGTTGCGTGACTGACTGACTATCAACGCACAGCTCAAACCATAAGTCCTAGAGACCTGGAATTTGGAGGGTACGTTCCTTTTGTGGTCTAGGGGTAAACTAAGAAATAAATTCTAGAAATTCAACTCATAAGGGGGTGCAGCGGGGTGTTTAAGTTTGTATGCAAAAGTACATGCGGACAAAGTCGCGGGCATTCCACTAGAGTAACCAATAAAACTTGTCAATAAATACATTTTAAATAGAAAAAATAATACTTTAGAATAATTGGCTATGCATGCATCTGCACGAGCACTCGTGTACCTAGATACCAAACTAAGCTACCAAATAGAGGCGCGTGTATAGTGTCGGAGGGTTATCAAGCCACCATGACTTCTTTTTATCAATAAAACACAATCTATAGGACCAACATTTTGTAACCTTGGGACGTAGAGTCAGTTTTCTTTGAGATATTGAAAAAAACTATGAAGTTGAATTGTTTTTGGTCAAGCATTCTTATGTAAATAACGCAAAATGTAAATAATTCACAGGCTAGCTCTTTAAAACGCATCAAGCTGTGATGCGAAATAGCTTGCCGTATATTTTAGGTACCTACCTAGGTACCATTACTATTAGTATAAAATCTAAAAATGGCAGTAGGTACTTTTTTTTGTTTTTTTTTTTGTTTTTGTTTATCCTACTAGAATGACGGAACCAGCAGATGGCCCACCGGATGTTAAGCGGTAACCTCTGCCTATGAACAGTGCATTACCTCATAGGTCACGTCCACCTAGGACGCGCCCTATGTGGCATTGCACTGCGCCCGCCACCCTGAGACATAAAGATGAAAAGACTCATGTGCCTGTAATTTCACCGGCACCCTTACCCTTCAAACCGGAACACAGCAATGCGAGCACTACTGCTTTGCGGCAGAAATACACTATCATGTATGATGTACCTACACTATCATGGACAACGGGCACTATGAGTTCTGTTACACACTACGTGACTTGCGCACACCTCTAAGTCCCTCAATAGGCATGACTATGTAGTAACAAAAACCACGGAAATTATTGTTTTAAAAATGAAAATAGATAAAAATGATTCTAAAATGATTCTAGTAAAGTTTTCAAAATCAGTCATCATACCAATTCTGAAATCATAGAATCTCGAGGATTCGTTTACGTCTACTGAACCGATACCTAATAATCTTATCACAACTCTTTGTAATATCCATAGATATTGCGTTCGTTGCTTATTATGTAAGATTGTAGCTAAGCTACCTACCTAATGTTGCTGAAGTAGTAAGAATAGAATTAAAAATAATTTATTGAAAAACCACCACCTTCAAAAATATGTCAAATATCTAGGTAGGTATAGAGTATACGCTAAAAATATATTTATATTTAATTAACATTATACAATCATATGTAGGTAGGTAAGTAACTATTTAGTTGTAAAACAAGTGCACTTAATCGTTTCTGTTGTACGGGTAGCGAATCCTAGGAGAGTACATTATTAGAGTGGGAGAAGGAATTAGCTTAGAGCAGAGGGGTGAGTTTTAGTTTTGCAAACACCATCGTAACGGTGAACGTAACACGATCGTACGTGTATAACATAATAACTAGCTATTAATCTGTGCCAAAAACGTCACAGATTAATGGCTAGTTACTACGCAATACACGTACACTCGCCGTTACGATCATCGTTACGATGGTGTGTGTAAACTCGGACTTGCCCCTCTTGGCTATTATGTAAAAAGTGTCCTAATGTGCCTCCTGCTCCCCTACACTACTCGGGAATGACGGTTTACAGTACGTACATCAACCGTTATTCCAGTAATTAGATAAATGTATGTTCCTACGTCATTCAGTATGTTATCGGAAGGACAGATGAGCATCACAACATGTTTGTTCATGTACTTATAATCTACGCTAAACCACGGAATCATTATGCAAACCAAACTATTTCCAATCAATCATAATTTATCGCCTCTTCCCATTCGGCAAATGGTCGTATTTTACCCCAAAATTTTCTTCCTTTCGGTTCTCCAGCGACTACGAACCGAAGCACCCCGTAGGCCGAAATGAGACTCAAAAATTCCGATCCATCGGGTCTCGAACCCATATCTTCACTCACTGACTTAGCCTCTGGCGGCACTCACGATCACTCCATCGCAACAAACGACGTCATATACCTACAGCCAAAATTTGATCGTAGTGTCAAATCTGTAACCCAAGTTTTGGCGTGATGCCAATACACGTATGTAAAGGCGTCAGCTAAATCTTTGAAATAGCACTTACTTAAGGTAACATACGGAAATTGGGTTTGTATGTGCTGAACGCCCACAGGAATTGTTTTCTCACTGCCGGTCAAAAAAAAAAAACAGACAATAAAGCAGACTCTCTAGACCAGACTGACGGCTAAGGTGTCCTCGCCACAGTGAGACGAAGTTGTAATCATTTAAGTCAGTTCCTCTAATGATTATTGATTACGTGTACGTCAGGGGCTCCAGTGGATACTGGGCACGTCAGGGGCTGCATCTCCAGTGGGCACCTACTGGGTACTTCTTTCTGCTGTCCGTGGTTGGGAGATGAGTAAAACTCGACTTCTGGTTGCCAATTGATTTATTATAAAATAGTTACATCTTGTGTACCTACCTACTAATTTGACCTACTGCACACAATCTAAATTTGACATGTGTCAATGTATGAAATAGTCGACGCAGTTTAAGCTGACGTGGCGTGAATGAATGAATGAATGAATGAATGAATTATTTATTTGCTTAGAATGTAGGTATTAGTAGTAAAAACATAGATGGTAGGTATATATAAATTGAGTTCCCAGTACATTCTGCCGTTAAGCGTGCAAAATTAAATCTTAAAAGCTAGTTATAATTAAGGTACATGCGAGGAAAACAACAACAAATCACTAATTAATTACCAAAAAAAAAAAACAATTATTATATGTAGGTAGGTTATATACAATACCACAAAACTTAGTCCAGAATACACAAACAATGTCAATAAAACATAAAAATAAAAGAACCAATTCATTATTCTGAGAGAAAGAAAAGAAAGAAAGAAATAAGCCAATTAGACGCTGTTTTTATGACTAAAATATTCATTCATTGAATAAAAGCACTTCGATAAAAGCCACTTCTGAATTTCACCCTTAAATCTGTTGAGAGGCATATCCTTTAGGTCTTCGGGTAGAAAATTAAATATTTTTATAGACATTACATACGCGTTTTTATTAAATAATGTCAATCTGCAACGCGGCAGCTGAAGTTTTTTGTCTGTAATAAGCCTTAGCTGCAAGGCGCGCCGCGAACTATTTTTAGGAAAAAACTCCGGAAATTGTTTAACAAATATAACAGCTTGTTTTATGTACATACACGTCAATGGTAAAACCCTCAATTTTTTAAATAATGGCTTACAAGAGTCTAGAAAATCTGCCTGACATAAAGCTCTTATACATTTTTTTTGAACCCTAAAAACAAGTTCAATGTCTGTGGAGTTGCCCCAGAATAAAAGTCCGTATTGTAACACCGACGATACATAACCGTGATACGCATTCAGGGCGGTTTCCTGAGAAGAGATTTCCCGGATTCTCCTTAGAGCATAAACAAACCTATTCAGCTTGCCACACACGGATTTTATGTGCAATTTCCAGGTACAGTTCTCGTCAATAATCATTCCGAGAAACTTTGTGCTAGTAGCGCTTTGAATTGGATGTCCATTAAAATTTATATTTAAGTTAAGACGTTTACTCATGAATGTCTTAAATTGAATTAAATTAGTTTTTTGCACATTTACAGTCAAATTATTATCATCTAGCCAATTCTTAATGTAAATTATCGTATTATTTATGTCAATCTCAAAGTTATCATGATTAATACACTTAAATATAATGCTTGTATCGTCTGCAAAAACTATAGTCTCATGCTCCGATATTGAAGGCAATCATTAATATAAAGTAAAAACAATGCAGGCCCGAGAATACTTCCCTGGGGGACACCGAAGCGATTTAATCTGTATTGCGAGTATACTTTACATTTTTTCAGTTTTCCATTTAGGTGGGAGATTTCTGTGCACTGATATCGATTTTCTAGATAGCTAGCAAACAAGTCGTTTACCGTTCCAAGTATGCCATATTTATCAAGTTTATTCAGCAGTTTGCCATGGTGCACGAAGTCAAAAGCTTTACTTAAATCTAAAAAGAGGCCAACCACAGGAATACCTTTATTGATGCATTCTGTTATGCTTTTTACCAACTTGAAAGTAGCTAAAGTGGTCGACTTGTTCTTCAAAAAACCATTCTGAGCTAAATCCAATATTTTGTATTTTTCCAGAAATGAGTTAAGACGCCTTAATATAGCTCTTT
This sequence comes from Operophtera brumata, assembly GCA_932527175.1. Taxonomy (NCBI): domain Eukaryota; kingdom Metazoa; phylum Arthropoda; class Insecta; order Lepidoptera; family Geometridae; genus Operophtera; species Operophtera brumata. The sequence continues at coordinate 897,586 of OW052233.1, read as the reverse complement.
CAAATACTTTCGATAAGATTGGCACTAATGTTACTGGTCTAAAGTTTGTGACATCCAGAATATCTCCTTTCTTGTACAACGGTTTTACAATGGAGTACTTCAGTCGATCTGGAAATACTCCATGAGAAAATGATAAGTTAATAATGTGGTTGTGGTCCTTGTGGTCACGACAATATTGTTGGAGTTGTGTCTCCGTGGTCATGTTCATACTCGTATGAACATGGTGATGGTGACTGTACAAACGTTGAACAACGCATTTTCCGTGCCTGCCATAATCCATAGCCTCACGCCGTTTGGCATCACGCCGCGCAGCCCGTGAATGTGTGAACTCATATCCATTTGCCAACGAATCGGACGGCCGTGCGCCATAAATTTATGCCATTTGGGGTTACTTCAAACGATTAGACTTGTATATTGGCGTCACGCTAAATGGCTTGATCGGGTTCGAGTCCAGCTTATTTTTTTGGGGCATGATGTACACTTCTTCCATCTGATGAGACAGTATTCATAGGTACACAGTTATTATCGTATAGTTTATCAGTACGCAAATATATCCAGATAATTATTATTGTAAGCTCGTCTACTGATATGGATTTGGTGTTGCATAATGAAACAACTCAGACAAACAATATCAGTTAACACTTATCTAATAATGTCGGTGACGACAGCGTTCCTATATTATATAGGTATCAACGGATCGTAAGGCAGATGCACGAGTTAGGTACCTATGCCTGTAGACAACCCATATGTCGACAATGGCGTGTGAATCCTAGACGTATTTTTATACAACTTTTGAAACTATCATGGTTATGTAGGTACATACTTTTCACTAGAAACGGGATATTTAGCATGATTTTTGAGTTTTGATTGTTCCCGACATTTCGTCACAGTAGCATGCGCCATGATCACGGGAGAACTAACTAAAGTCTTTGAGAGTAAATATTATTGGCTGATATACCGATCGGGAACAATCAAAACTCAAAAATCATGGTAAATACCCCGTTTCTAGTGAAAAGTATGTATTATATACGTCCATCTCGCGCCAAATTATTTCAGCTTTTCCGTGTTGTACGGGCCGTCTGTAAGTGCAGTGGTTCAATTATAACCATCGTAGGAGCCATGTTCCCTTAGATACCTTTGATTGACCCGTGGTCCATCCAACTATATGATATGGGGTCATAGGCCATCGAAAATGATAATTGGACCTGTCGAAGGTCGGTAATCCAATTGGTTGGGCGTAAACAGTTGGACCACGACCCCTGATTGGTCAAATCGACTCGATCGTAGGATTCTCAGATTCATATTCAGGATTCATACGCAATAATCTCTTTATTTTGAAATCCTTGAGCAATAGCATGATTGGTAATACCAATTTATTTTTTCGGTATCTATGTTTTATGAATTCTATCTTTGGCATTATATTATATTAACCACATATCTACGCGATATTACCTAAGTATGTGATTACATTTATACCTATTTATTTACCTATCAAAAAGATGTAAATCTTTGATTAGATACATATGCTTAAAAAAATAAAGTAATAGATCGTAAACCATGTGCACAGGTTGAAGGCTTATATAAAAATAAGGTTCACAGTAACATTACAATTCCATGACGTAGTGACCTACTAGGCTGAATGAGCCCAAGTTCTAAGCAATCATATTGAAACTATACTTTGAAGGGTTTCATGGACAAAAGGGATTGTAACTAATATTATCGTCCGACAAACGCGATAACTGCGTTCATTTGACGACCTCTGTGGCGCGGCGGGCGAAGGTTCGCCAGCGACGCATGAGGTTTCGGGTTCGATTCCCGCCTCGGAACAAATATTTGTACGATCTGCAGATATTTGTTCGGGGTGTTCTGGGTATTGTCTATGTATAATAAAAAATATCTATGTATGTAATGTATTGTATTAAGTATATCAGTTATCTAGTACCCATAGCACAAGGTCTGCTTAGCTTGGGGCTAGATAATGTTGTGAAAATGTCAAGCTTTTTTTTATTTTTTTCTTGATTCTATAGTTCGCGTCATGTAAAAAGAACGCTGGAACGTATGAAGAAGTATGACCGCCAGCGTTCATTTTACATGACGCGCATTATACTAGACTTCATATTTGTCTACAGGGCTTGATCAGTTCACAGCTGCGTCAGTTTCTATGCTGCTAGGTGAAGACAACCCTGCTATAACTACTGGACGGGTAAGTTCGATCTTTGATCAGATACCATACCACGCTATCGATGTCGCATAAACTATCCAATCATCTGGCGAGTGTAGCCATTCAAATTACCTGTCATTTAAACACCCCGACACAGAAACAGGGCTGTTTTATGTGAAGACAAAGTTTTGTCTGTCGGGCATCCTTGAACGGTTCAACCGGAGAAATTACAGCCATATGAGAGTTTCATCTTTATGTCTCAGGGTGGCGACACAAAAAAACATCGACACAGCTCGCTGGTTCACACGTTAACAGTGGACAATACGGGGCTGCGAATTTGTATAATAGCATAACGAGCACCAACTAGGAAGATCCGACTGCCAATACCACAATAGGTACCTACCAACAAACATTACGAGAGCCTTGGCTACAGGATCTTCCTCCTATCTTCATCTCCTACGAGATTGGTCAGCTTTTTGGTTCAGCTTTAGGAATTTCTGCTAAATCTGCATGCTGATTCAAAGTTTGTCTCCAGCATTAGATTCAGCTAGACGCTACGAATTATTGTATTGTCATCAGGATTACATACTTACACAAAAAAGTTTCAAATCGATGCGGCAATTAAAAGTAGGTCAATCAATTTCTTAAATTTTTAATAGTAAATCGTTCTTAAATAAATTTACCGAACCACAGGATTTAGCAGAAATTCCTGTCGAAAGCTAACCAATCTCGTAGGAGAGGGTCGCAAGGTTCTCGTAACTTATGTTGTGGATTTGGCAGTCGAATACAGCAGGCGCTCGGGAAAAAAATTGGCAGCACCGTACTGTCCACTGTCTACGTGTAAACCAATCATTAGTTGTAAGCTGAACATAGAGGTCGGCGGTGTAGACTTGATGTACTAGTAGTACCTACATCGCGTTATTTTTGACATCTAATTGACCAAAATTACTGTGTTTCAGGCATTCGGTGTCCAAACCCTGTCCGGAACGGGGGGTCTGAGGGTAGGCGCGGAATTTTTGAACAAGCACCTCAATTACAACACCTTCTACTATTCTTCACCAACATGGGGTATGAGACTTCATACTGATTCAAGATATTCCTAATAAATAACCCTATTGTAAAACTCCATGTCATCAATCACAACAATTTTTTCAATATGGTTGTAAAATGCTCCATCCACTGCTGATTGCCTCTGGTTGCCTGTGCCATTCCTCGCGGACCTATTTACAGCTTAGCCAGTATGGGCACCGAATGAGGTGCATTTTTTGTTCAAATTGAAGAAAAAAAACCTTGCATATAGTGCGCGTCATGTAAAAAGAACGCGGGCGGTCAAGCTTCTACAGGCGTTCCAGCGTTCTTATTACATGACGCGTACCTAACTGTTGAAGTCGTTATGCAATAAACTTTCATCTAATGCCACATTCTATATTCTAAGGCCACACTTTGCTAAATTGCATAAAATGTCACAGAAATCTTGAAAAATAAATAAAATTAATTATGGGCTAATGTTCTAAATGTCGCCAAAATACCTGTCGTGAAGAATTCTTCTCAATAAAAGCTTACGTCTTCAGAGAACCATCACTTAGTGTTCGTGAACTCCGGTTTCACGCATCCTCGCTCGTACCGCTACTGGAACCCGAAGACCTGCGCCATCGACTTCGCCGGCTTCGTTGAGGACCTGAGTAGTGCGCCCAAGAACTCTGTGATCCTCTTGCACGCATGCGCTCACAACCCCACCGGCATCGACCCCACGCACGAGCAGTGGGAGAAGATCGCTGATATTATGGAGGTGAGCGTAGCGCTACCTAGGGGCTTAGTACGAGAATGTGATAGTATTAGAAACTATATGAAGTTTAGTTTCCTTCAATACATTTACTGACAGCGTCCTTACAGCTCGTTCCCCGTACGATGGCACCTGTACATACTCCATGGCAGGTGCCAACTTACGGTGAACAGTCCAGCTCGTTCACCGTACGATGGCACCTGTACATACTCCATGGCAGGTGCCAACTTACGGTGAACGGTCCAGCTCGTTCACCGTACGATGGCACCTGTACATACTCCATGGCAGGTGCCAACTTACGGTGAACGGGCTGTAGTTGTACGAAAATTTCTGTAGTATTCGAAACTATATGAAGTTTATTTTCCTTTAATACATTTACTGACAGTCCTTAGTTTCCTCCTCGTTTTCGCTAAGTAAATGTTAGGAAACGAAACTTCATATATTTTTGAATACTATCAAAACTCGTAACTAACCCCCCAGAATATTTGCAGCTGGGGATATAGGTTCTAGAGCCGCACCCACGAACCGGACGACGCAGTGTAACACGGCCTCGTACTCAATAAACCGACGACATTGTAAAGGTCGCCGGAAGTATAATGGACATGTCTCAAGATGGCTTCCTACAATATTATGAATACAGTTGGTGTAAAACAAATACTCAATAGATAATAGCTGGTAACCCAAACTCGTCGTATCAGCCGATTAGGATGAAATCTAATTTATATCATAAATGTCAAAGTTACAATGTTTGGATGTATGTTAAGCGTCTGTTACACAAGGAGAGTTTCTCGCACGCGAGCGGCGAAAAACGTATTATTTCCTAGACGAAGTCGCCGCTCGCGTGCGAGAAACTCTCCTTGTGTAACAGACGCTTTACTCAATCACGCCGAAACGGCTGAACCGATTTTGATGAAATATGGTACACAGATACATTATGACTTGGATTGAGCTTTACATAGGTATATTTTCCTGGTAAAACACAAGGAAAGCCGCGGTCGGACACTAATTAGAAATAAATATTGTTTGTGACTCAAAATAACAATGTTTTACCATTTATAACCTCTGCCTATAATAATGCATTATCGCGTCCTCAAGAGAGTCTTTTTTCGAGAGAAGCGGCGAGGGAAGTTGGCCATGTTTAGCTTTAGTTTAGTGTGTAGCGTGTCTTTAAAGTGTTGTTGATGTTGGTTCAAGGAGCGCAAGTTGTTCCCGTTCTTCGACTCTGCGTACCAGGGCTTCGCGTCCGGAGACCTAGATCGCGACGCGTGGGCCGTACGCTACTTCGTGAAGCGCGGGTTCGAGCTCGTGTGCGCGCAGTCTTACGCCAAGAACTTCGGACTCTACAGTGAGTATACGTAACTCTAGGGCATGTATAAGTCCGGAGACCTAGATTGTGACGCGTGGTCCGTGCGCTTCTACGTGAAGCGTCGGTTCGAGCTCGTGTGCGCGCAGTCGTACGCCAAGAACTTCGGACTCTACAGTGAGTACACGTAACTCTAGGGCGTGTATACATCCGGAGACCTAGATTGCGACGCGTGGGCCATGCGCTACTTCGTGAAGCGTGGGTTCGAGCTGGTGAATAGAATAGAATAGAATAGATTTTTTTATTGCCATAGGTGAAAACACATAACAAATATATAAATACTTAAATTAGGTGCACAGGCTAAGTCTCATGGCTCGTCAACAATTTGATCAACAATGCTCTAAAAACTTATAATTAATGGGTACATTTTTTAATTATTTTTATCGCTGTATAGGGGCGATTGACATTTTTTAATAACTTAATAATTTTCAACACTGAAATAATACAAACAACGAAAAAAACAAAAAATAACAAAGAATGTTGTAAAAATAGGTAGGTATATTGGTAGGCACAGAACTAGGAGCACACCCACTATCATGTAAAAATTGGTGGTTCCACCAGTTTGACATTAAAGTGGCTGTAATCGCTTTGCAAAAACTCTTTGACGCTGTATATCGTTTTGTCAAGCAACAGTTTCTTAACTTCTATAAAAAACCTATTATCACTTTTTATTAATTTTATATTTTGGGGAAGTTTGTTATAAATTTGCTGTCCCATTAGTTTGGGCAGTTTTGCTGCTTCCTGATCAGAAAGTCTAATTTACAAAATGCCTAGGAAGTAAAATGCCTAAAATGTAAATGATTATTTTGCAGAAAATCTAAACAGAAAAATGACTAAAGTTCCATTGTGCCTAAAATATACAAGGTCTAAAATGTGTGATGCCTTAACTGCCACATGTCTAAGGAGTATACCTAAAAAGATTTTTGCCCAACTTATTATACCTAGAAAGCAAATTGCCTAAACTGTCAAAGCTCTCTCTATTACGAGTATGTTTATGAAGTAGGTATATTATACTATTTATATATAATATAAAATAATATATATTTATTTTATTTTTATTATATTATATTATATTATTATTTTAGGTATGTACGTAGTCGCAAGGTTTAGTCATGTTCCTATGTAGGTGTATAGCATTTTAGACTATTTGCGTCTTAGGAAGTTTCACATTTTATACAATTTGCATATTAGGCATACTACCGTTTTAGGTATCAGGAATCTTAGGCATTTTGCTTTTTAGACATGACACTCAGGCATTTTACTTCTTAGGCAACTTAAAAATTAGACTTTCTGATCAGGGAGCGTTTTGCTGACATGTTTAGACGGTGGTGGATTGGCTCCAGAATCACCTTGTTTCGGACACTACGTTTGCCATAGTTCCCCCTTATCGTATACTCACTAAAATTGAACCTAACAAATTTTATAATCTCGAGTATATAAACTGATACAGATGTTAGGATTTTTAATGTTTTAAAATGATTACGACATGATTCCCTATATTCAGCCCTCATTAACACCCGTATGGCACGCTTTTGCAACTTTAGGACTCTGTCTTAGTCTGATGAGCACCCCCCATAAAATGATACCATACGACATGATTGAGTGAATATATGCGTAGTGCGCTTCTTTTAGGGATTTTCTGAAGATATATGTAGATCTGAGCTGTTTAAGTGCATATATTCTTCTCGCCATTTTCCTGCATGTTGTATCTATATGGTGCTTCCACGACAGCACAGGATAAACCTAACAACTTAACTAGATTTGAAGTCATTATGGTACTTCCGTTTCTTAAATGTATCGGAAAACTAATCTGATGAGGTGATCTGCATTAAAAACGATTACGTTAGTTTTGTCCGCATTTAGTTTCAGCCCGTTCATTTCGAACCAGGTGTTCACTGTAGCTATTGTGTTCCTTATTCCATCCAGAAGTTCTTCACTAGATTCTGCTGACAATATTATAGTGGTATCATCAACATATTGTATAATATCACCCTTGATGTTAAGGTAAGCTATGTCATTCAAGAACACCAAGAAAAGTGTTTCCCAATGATGATCCCTGAGGGACACCTATCTTACAGCTCTGTGGAGCCGATCTAAAACGTTTTCCTTCTATTTTGATTTCAACAGTCTGTTCCCTTTCTTCTAGAAAAGATTTCACAAGATCAAAGCTGGCTCCAGATAATCCGTACACTTTAAGTTTTTCTAGCAGGAGCTCATGATTTACAGAATCAAAGGCTTTTGATAGGTCCAAGAAAACCCCTGCCACTTTTTTCTTTCCCTCCAAATGATCCATCACTCTTTCCACAAACCGCTGAGTGGCTGATATAGTAGATCTACCTGGCCGATATGCATGTTGACAATCCGATAGATTTTTATTGTTTATTAAATGTTTCAGAATAGCGTCGGACATAATAGATTCAATAATTTTAGATAAAGTAGGTACTATTGCGATAGGTCTATAATTTTGTACGTTCGATTTTTATCCTTTTCCTTTGTATAGTGGCGTAAGTCTCACTTTTTTTAGAACAGTTGGATAACATTCAGAGGAAAGAACATTGTTCACAAGGAAATGAATATGGTAAAAAGACTGTCCATCATTTGATATACAAATGTGTGCGCGCAGTCTTACGCCAAGAACTTCGGACTCTGCAGGGAATATACGCCTAGCTTCGGTTTCTGACGCTCACTGACCAGAAACAGGACTTTGAGAAGAAACTACAGGTCTGGCGCTTAACTGAGTCAGTCTCTGAGGTATGGGAGCGGTACGGGAGGGGTGTTTACGTCTCTCAAATTATCAGATGACATGTGACATTTGACTCGGAAAACACCACCGCTCTCCCATACCGGTAACTCTCACGGACTGACTCAGTTAAGCGCTAGACCTGTAGTAGGTATCGACCTTGCAACAGTGAGACCCTAGCTGCCCTACCCTGAGTTTTGCAGCACTACGACTAGCGTCGATATGTGTTTCGTCATGAATACAGTCTGCGGGGCCGTAAGTCCCCTTAAAATCACCAGATTTTCCGCTCTTCTCTTTACAACATTATTTTCATCAGTCTGTTGTAGTCCGCGGTGTGATATAGGCCTCCCCCATATAATGCGATCAAGATCCGCCTCCAGTATATTGCGTCGTCCGGTTCGTGATACGTGTCCTGTATGATGTGACGGTTGTTTCAGACGAGCGCGTGGGTAACCTGGTGGTGGTCCTGAACGACGCCAAGCTGGTGGCGCCCATCAAGTCGCAGCTGACGTGGATCGTGCGCGGCATGTACTCCAACCCGCCGGCGCACGGCGCGCGCGTCGTCGCGACCGTCCTCGGCGACACACAGCTCTACGACGAATGGTATGTCATCATCTTCAAGTACGCTCATTGCAATCATACTGAACTGTCGCTTCGTGCGGTCCGTCGCGCCGTGAACGAGTTCATTGCCTGCATAGAAACTACAGGTCTAGTGCTTAACTGAGTCAGTCCCTGAAGCATGGGAGCAGTACGGAAAGGGTGTTTTCGTTACGTCAAAATAAATACGTCATCTGATAATTTAAGATACGAAAACGCCCCTCCCGTACCGCTCCCATACCTCAGGGAGTGACTCGGTTAAGCGCGAGACCTGTAGTACCTACTTCAGTTTTCTGAATAAACTCTGATGTCTTCTCGGGTTGGGTGTTCGCAGTACATCCTTGGCATTATAAACCTCTTACTTTACCCCACTGGTAATTTAGAATTAACTGGTGCACTTAGTTTTAAATTGTCGATTACTTCATCTACTTGGGCTCTTTTATTACTTATAAAGGCTGGTGCAAACAATTTTTTTTGTTCCTTTTTATCTGCAATCGGCTGTTTAGCCATAATCAGATGTTTTCTGGGTTGACGTGGTTTGGGTGTGATTCCAATGAATAACACCATTTAATTTGAAGAACTGGTTAGGTTCTCTGGTCTAGGTCAAGTATTTGCCATCTCTTTAGGCGTTTTACATTTTCTTGTGTGTTTAACAGGTTCTTAGCAAGATCGTTTGAGTGGTTTTCAAGTCTTTCCTTGTATTTTATGCAGTATTTGCTAACTTCCTCCTTGACGGTCGGCATTTCCAGGTATTCATGTATTTCTGTGTTCCTCACAAACCAGTGTGCGCTTGAGTCAGTTCTAAGGGAAATGTTTTGAAATCTTTAGAGGATTACGATATTGGAGTTGCTAGCTGAACCCCAAAGTGCAGACCATACGTGCGCAGACGAATTGACATGGCTGAGAACGCTATGACTCGCTACGCACACAAGATCAGCCGGCCTAGCCAAGTGGCATTCGCTAGCGATTCGATTTCTACAGTCGTAATACAATACAATAGACCACGTGATATTTCGATAGCTTACGTCAATCTCATTGTTGGCTTTTCTACAAGCGGCATCGCTATTAGAATGTCACTTTGTCTACGGCCTCTGGGCAGATAGAGGTATATCAATCAGGATAAAACGCAAGCTAGTGAGTACACTAGTATTCGCAATCTTTAGAATAGAATAGAATAGAATATAATAGAATAGAAGATACGGGGCGGAGACTTGTACGTTGAGGAAAGCCGACCGAATGCGCATTGATACAGTTTGAAATGTGGTGCTGGCGGAAAATGCTTCGAATTCCTTGGTCGTCACATCGCACCAATGCATCAATTCTGAAAGAGCTCAATATTAAAACCAGACTATTCACTACATGCCTTCGCAGAATCCTCGAGTTTTTAAAAATAGCCGCAGTTTGGCATTTTATCAACAGTTTTTTATACAGAACTGGAATAGATTTCGCCAACAAAAATTCAATGTAGCATAACACCCAACAGTCACATACATAGCCCCTGATCTCACACTAGGATTCCCTGTGTCGTGGGTACAAGGAACTACGAGTACCATGGCACCACAACATACAGACCCGGGACAAATACTTGCAGATTATAGAAACATTTATCCCGCAGCGGGAATAGAACCTCTCGGATCTGAGCCGGCTACTCGCCCGCCGCGCCACAGACGCCGGTATTACAAGTTACATTAAAGGGGACTCTGAAAGGTGCAAGGGTGAAAGCAACGGCTACTTTCACCATTGGCCATTGACCGTTGGTCTAACGCAGGGTATTGCAATATTTATTTGGCCCACGCTTAGGGTTCTAGAGCCAACTGGGTCTATTCCGTGCAGCGTTCTCAGTTTAGTGTCTAAACTAAATAAGACACACTAAAATAGTGTCTTTTTAGGGTTCCGTACCCAAAGGGTAAAACGGGACCCTATTACTAGGGCTCGGCTGTCAGTCTGTCTGTCTGTCCGTCCGTCTTGTCACCAGGCTGTATCTCATGAACCGTGATAGTTAGACAGTTGAAATTTTCACAGATGATGTATATCTGTTGCCGCTATAACAACAAATACTAAAAAATAGAATAAAATAATTATTTAAGGGGGCTCCCATACAACAGACGTGATTTTTCTAAATGTAGGTTAAGCAATGCTCTGTGAGGTCAGTTTTTGAAAGGGTGACCACTATTTACGTGCATTTTTTTTTTTACAAATGTGTTTTTTTTGCCATTGTTATATAATGGTATGGAACTCTTTGTGCGCGAGTCCGACTCGCACATGGGCGGTTTTTTAATTTTAAAATGTATTCTTATGTATTTGCAGGAAGGGTCACATCAAAATGATGGCGACGAGAGTCATCCAGATGAGAGAAGCGCTCAGGGCCGAGCTTATCAAGTAAGTTCATTAGACAAGTAATACTTTATATACCCACCACATAATTTAACATTTCATCTCATAGAGCAACTAAGCTGCTCACTGCATTTGGCGTCGTCGTCATTGAAGCGGCTTGTCTCCACTTCGTAGGAACCGACGCCGCGCTCAACGACGCCCCAATAATTTTTGCTCTAACAAAACTTATTTAAGAAATTACAGGCACAGGAGACTTCACCTTTATGTCTCAGGGTGGCGGGCGCAGTGCAATGCCACATAGGGAGCGTTCTAGGTGGACGTGACCTATGAGGTAAAGCACTGTTCATAGGCAGAGGTTACCGCTTAACATCAGGTGGGCCATCTGCTAGTTCCGTCATTCTAGTAGTATAAATAAATAAATTAAAACAAACTTGTTCATAATATGTAATTTATGTAAGTTTACCTATGTAAAGAGAAATAAATGTTTTTTTTAATACTGCGCGCTTGCGCCTAACGCGGCCATGCGATCAGTGGCGTAATATCATTTGAGACCCGGGGCATATCGGATGGGGCCCTCCCTCAATCTAAAGAAGTTCAACGAACGTTACAGTATTTTTTCAAATCATTTTACTAAATTGTGTTAGAATCAATGTTAGGATCTTCCTGCGGTCACGGCTCGAGAGGGCCCGGGGCATTTTGCTCGTCCTGCTACACTTTTTTTTTTTTTTGGTGACTGCGGAAATCTGCTAACAGATACCGTTTTGCATTGAGGGTGCAATACGGTTATGTGAGGTGCCATCCCTTGCGCATGTCGATGGGCTCCGGGATCTCCTACGGAACGCACCGGTGCCCATCTCGCGCGGCGCCCAACAGGGCTCATCCCGTGGTTGGCCGAAAAGCCAACCACAAAATTATCCCTCCAAATGTGGTAGCACTGTTACGTCACTGGTTGCGATGCACCTGGCGGCCTCGCTTTACGCGGCGCATCTCGTGCATATTCATGCATCTTCGCGTCGCGTCTCTGTGTGAGCTGGGGTCAGTTCACACAGAGACGCGACGCGAATAAGGGTTTATTGAACGTCTTTTCCATTGTTATTGAACAGCTTTTCTAGACTAATTGAACATCTTTTGCAGTCTAATTGAACATCTTTTCTAGACTAATTGAACATCTTTTCTAGACTAATTGAACATCTTTTCCAGACGAATTGAACATCTTTTCCAGACTAATTGAACATCTTTTGCAGACTAATTGAACATCTTTTCTAGACTAATTGAACATCTTTTCCAGACTAATTGAACATCTTTTCCAGACTAATTGAACATCTTTCCCAGACTAATTGAACATCTTTTCCAGGCTCGGCACACCTGGAAACTGGGACCACATCGTGAAACAGATCGGTCTGTTTTCCTACACCGGGCTCTCGCAACGCCAAACTGAGCACATGGTCGAGTCCTACCACATCTATCTCCTCAAGTCTGGACGGATCAACATCTGCGGACTGAATCCGTCGAACGTGGCCTACGTGGCCAAGGCTATGCACGACGCGATCACCCAGTTTCCCGTGTTCCCCGAGTGCAAGTGCGATTAATGTGATTTTTTTAGATCAGTTTTTAAAGCGTTAGTGGTGGAATGCGCTGACCTGACACATCATTATTTATTAGCATCTATGCAGGTAGATCAACATGTACAATACAGTCGTTTTATTAACTATGGAGTTAGCCGTTTGGCTAAGCAATAAATTTTCTAGTTACCAAATCGTCAATGATAAATATTATAATATTGGGAAAAACGAGTTTGCTTAGTATATAACGTTATTAAACTAGTGGTTCGCCCCGAACTGAGACCTCGCAAATACACGCGATGTAGCTACATTCACTAACTTTCAGACTTCTAAAAAAAAAATACGGAACTACTTCGAGGTAATTTCCTACACATCATCGAAAGAACCTTTGAAGTCGAATGACATTCACCACACTGGAGGAAGCGGTTCTTCACCATTCACAAGGGTATTTCATAGCCTCCGTACCTCGACCTGCCCCCTTGACTATCAGACTAGTATTTGCCAGTACCAGTTTGCAGTTCATTGCGGCCCGTGTGCTTTAGCTTCTTTTCTAGGATATAAATATTCCAAACATACAGAGCAATGTACTGCTAATCGAACAATGAAAGCGATTATCAGTTTGATAGGCAATAGGGGGGCACACACACACACACACACACACACACACACACACACACTAGAATCCCCTGTGTCGTGGATATCAGGAACTACGAGTACTATGGTACCAAAACACAGTCGTGGAAAAAACCTCTATTAGCAGTAGTCATACTTGCAGATCATACAAACATTTTTCCCGCAGCGGGAATCGAACCCATTGCTCTCGCGTCTTAGCCGCCTACTCGCCCGCCGCCGCGCTACGGAAAGTCTGTTATCAATATAGCATAAAACAAAGTAGCTATCCGTCTGTTTTTCTGCTTAGTTCCTACTTAAGATAATTTCTTCGAGCGAAGCCAGGGCGGGTCGCTAGTAACATATAGTCCATTTGAGCAAATAAGTTTTTTTGACACCTTTCGGCAGCTCAAATGTAACTAATCACACTCAAGACAACTTTGAACATTATTTAACTAGTTATAAATATATATTTAGTCAATCAAAATACTTATGTATGTAGGTGTTCCTCAATGGAAAGATGAATTGTAGAAAAATTTACACAAAATAGCTCAAAACAGAATTTTCAAGTATTTCAAGCAATATAGTGTACAAAAAAAACATGATTATATTTACCCCTTTTATGAAATTATTTGGCTGTGAAACTAAACGAAAAAAAATATGTTGTAATTAAACAAACTTATTGTATATACACAATGTGTATGTGTTCAATGAAACAAAGATCTGACCACTATTTGGTTGTATATTTTTTCACACAGCTTTTTATCAGTTATAAATAATAATTAACAATTGTAGAATTATGTGAATAGCATGCAGTTGCAACGCGTTTAATACCAGAAGGGAAAGTGCATTATAAATTGTTTGTTTACGATATATTTTATGAAGTTATTGTTGCGAATACAATCTCACTTGTTGTCATATTTTTTGTTTTATTTTTCTCTATAGTACGGGAATGGTGACGTCATAGATGAAGGTGCTATCTATACATCGGCCGGGCGTTTATTGGGCGTCATACTAACATATTATCATACTGATATGATCAATAAGAATAGTATGTATCATATTATTTGAGTAAACACAGGCTTTCTATAACTCATACCATACACTATCAACGCCAAAATATGGCACAAAATTACCTTTAGGCACACCACTGACACTCAACGCGTTCAAATGCATACTCAAAAGACGACTGCTAGTATGAGGAACCAGCTATCTGCGGGGATGTGGAATGCGCAGGGTGAGGGCTGCTTTTACCCATGGTCCTACCAACATGTCCCCCTGGTGGGTCCACGGGTATTTGTTTTTACCTGTTGTCCTACCGTTCTAAACAGTGTTCGCCAGTGGGTCTATGGGTAATTTATTTTTTACCATGGTCCCACCGCACTAAGTGGTAAGCACTCATTACCTTTTCGTCGCCATTGACTTGAACATGCACTCGTCATCGGGGATATGTACAGAGTCTTGCCTTCAACAAATTTGGTACATCTTGCACTCTTCTATTTTGGAACGGGTGGCCGTTCTGTATATTATAAATAAATAAATAATGCTGGACAAGTTAACACAACATTATCTTGCCCCAAGCTAAGCCAGAGCTTGTGTTATGGATACTAGATAACTGATATACTTAATACAATACATTACATAGACATAACATGCATAAGTCATACTTTGAACAAGAGCTCCTAACTCAATTGAACAAATGTTTTGCAGAGACTATGGAGCGAAACTATGAAGAGACCACGGCCAAATCACACGGTGATGGTGATGGGTTACTTATTAGTTTTAGAGATTTAAGCTCAAGTGATTACAATTGTGATACAATATACTACATTACAGTTTTTTACTGACCTACTCAATCAAAATATTCACTGAGTACAAATACACAGATTATAAGACCAACCTAGCTAGGACACGAGGAAGCATACATAATATATACATACATAGACACACTCCTTTTTCACTGAAGGGGTAGGCAGAGCCTCAATGGGTCTCTTCACTGTGGGTTGCACCATCGTGGAATATAGACGTGAAAAGTGGTGAGCTCGTCGCCTCCATTGCTTCACACGACTTGGCTAACGCTTCCTTCCAGTAATAATCCAGTAATAAAATAATAATAACAACATATTATAATATCGAATCTTATCAACAAGTCCGTGTAACCCCTAAATGGGCTTGTACGACATCCACGGGAGGAGACTGGTCTATTCTTAGGCCAGACACATCACAGAATTGAGGTGATCCTATGAGAAGGCAAGTCGAGAAATCCACTTGCATGTGAAATGAAACTATGGGAGTAAAATATAAATATTTACATATCTTTTATTTATAGAACTAGGAATAAAATATATTCTATAGATTGTCTACGTGTCCATAGTTTCATTAGACTCCGTTGTGATGGATACCAGCGGGCGCGATCCGAAGCGATTCGTAACTGAAAACAAATATCAAAGTTAATAAAACTTAGATGTAAAAGACGCTTATTGCTCTTGCACCTTATACGCACAGAATAAATTCACATTGCCGCGGAGGGAAGAGTCAATTTCGCACACATACATAGCATTTGAACTTTATATCTGTCGTAGGAAAATGAGGATACCAGGAATTTCACGAAATCCCTAGGGATAGCACAAAAATTCACGGTAGATGCCGAATATTCTTCTTCTTCGTCTTCTTCTTATAATGGCTTCTGAGGAGTGCTCCAAACAATTTCGACAATGTCAAGTGATATTAATTTAATTTGTAATAAAATTAGTCAAGAGTCTGTCATGTCATAACCCAGTTTAAATGGTGGCAGAAAAACCGAGTTTTTACAGGGGAAAATACACTTAAATTTCACTACATCACACATGTGCTATTTATCCAAGTTACACCGGTTAAAATGCCACCAAAATTACACGAAATAACTCGTAAAAACACATTAAAACGTAATTAAATAAAAATGATGACGTTTCTTTCCAAAATGGCAGATTAAATTCTCGAATATTCTTGTTCATTAAGTCTTCTCACTAGTCTAAACTTAATTTAGTAAAATGGTAAAACTGCCTTTCGATTCTGTTCCGTCACAGGAATGGCGTGCCGGTGTCGGTTGTTTCGCTGCGGGCCCTGCCGGGCCACGCTCGCCTTCATCTCTCTCAGCTCACGTGGTGATCACTGTTCTCTAGTGTTTAAAATCCATGTCAAACTTCAACATTTTTCTCACTTTGCTAGATTTAGTTTAGTGAAATTACATGTCACTGACATTATATTAGCATTTTGACATATCACTAAAAAAATTAGTAAGAAGATGTAATAAACAAGTTTTTTTTTACTTTGAAAATGTCTGAACAATCAGTTGACCTACCTTATGTTAAGCAGTAACCCCTGCCTTTAACAATGCATTACCTCATAGGTCACGTCCACCCAGGATATTCGACATCTACCATGATTTAGTGGTCCTACCTAGGACGCACCCTACGTGGCATTGCACTGCGCCCGCCACTCGGAGACATAAAGATGAAGTCTCGTGTTGCCTGTAATTTCACCGGTACCCATACCCTTGTCCCTTCAAACACAGTAATAAAAACGATATCGGGCTTGATTTGACTTATGTTTTGAAGAAGGTGTGTTCAGAAGACCAACTAAAAAAGCAAGCAAGCAAGTTGCAAGTTCGGCAAGTTGACCGAATCGAGACGAATAGTATAATCTACTTTCGGTTCTTGCGATACTGGAGTATGATATTGATATTACAATACTTGTTAAGAGTGAAAGAGAGAATACTCAGAACTTTGACACATTCAAGTTATAGTAAAATTTCGATATAATCACATTCCGCGTTGTATTGTCAGGGGAGCAAAATAGTATTTTTCACGTTTGTGATATCGACACTATATCGTAACATGATCCGAACTTTAATTCGATTATTTTTTATTACGAGAATTGTGCTTCTGGTGAATGGTCACTTACAATCTTCACTAATAGTGAGGTCCACTACTTCTATGTAGTGCTCCTTGTTGTCGCCGCCCACCGCCACGCTGAAGGCGGCGTCGGGGCACAGCGCCGCGCACAGCGCCTGCCCCACGCGCCCGGCGCGCTCGCTCGCCTGCACCGGCGGATTGCTAACAAATAACAAATGTTTATTGACCATAACATCATGATAATATATAGATGTAGCCCTGTCTCCCGGAAAAACGTGAGCTGTTGCCCAGGAAACACTTCTCTCCCGTATGTCATTGACTTTATAAATTACAGTCGTTACAAACAGAATTAAAACATTACTACAAAAACTATATAAAAATAAAACTTACTCTGATATACAGTTTATTGTGTAGAGTAGGGTGGTGTGGGTGTGTGTGTGTAGGTGTGTGTGTGTGTGTGTGTGTGTGTGTGTGTATGTGTGTGTATGTGTTTAAGATATTTACAATGATGTAGAGTCCAACTTTAGAAGGTCCTCTATACCGGCATAATCAAATGAATCTAACCATTGCGTTGATATGCCTTGTAAACAAATACAACATTATTAGACAAGTGTGAAAAAAGTATGATCTAAATTTTTTGTTTACTAAAATTAGACGAGAACCTCGCGTGACCTTAGGTCGCAGGAAATCGGTCGCTTAGACGACTGTTCGTCGTCGCAGTCTAAGGAGGAGGTCTATATGCAGTACTGTGTGAATAGCAAGCGTGGCGCCATAAAACAAGAAGTTGAGACACAACATTGTGTATTTTTTAAATATTTTTATAGGTATTCAATAATTTGACATACAACCGGAATACCTACTTGGATATACTTGTTTTTTTTTTACAACTCATAATCTGTAAGTTTTCAACTGGCCACCTCTATAACGGAGCCCTGTGACAGACCCCCAGACAGACATACAACATAGATTTAGTGATAAGGTCGCGCTAGCAAACTTTAGGTATATCTTAAGCACGTTGAAAACCTAAGTGTACCTCAATCTCAAGTTCATTTACAAAATACTAATACGGCTGAAGTATTAAAAGATCACTTAAAAATGTGCCTTATTCAAATAAGATCACTTACAAATGTGCCTTATTCAAATAAGATCACTTAAAAATGTGCCGTATTCAAATAAGATCACTTACAAATGTGCCTTATTCAAATAAGATCACTTACAAATGTGCCTTATTCAAATAAGATCACTTACAAATGTGCCTTATTCAAATAAGATCACTTATTAATGTGCCTTATTCAAATAAGATCACTTACAAATGTGCCTTATTCAAATAAGATCACTTACAAATGTGCCTTATTCAAATAAGATCACTTACAAATGATCCTCATTCAAATTTCACTGTGCGGAAAGATAATAGGCGTGGCATTACGCAATTAGTTTTTTTTTAAATTGTCAACACTCTCCTTTTAGCTTGACTACATGATCTTGATACTTGTAATGAAAACTTCAATAGCTGGTTTTTGTTGCCATGAGACAATATAATCTATGTTAGTGCTAGTTTTGCTTTTCGCCACGCCTTTTCTTTTTCCGCCTAATAACAACACTAACCTCGAATAATCCCAAGTTTTTAGTTTTCCGTCTGTACTAGTTGTGATCATAAGTCCGGGCACTTTTTCACTCAGCAATAATCCTGAAAAGAACAAACAAAGTCAAAATGTGACGCATAACTCACAACACGGGTATGTTACATTAGAAAATATATCTTCAGTCTTGCAAATAGGAGCTGGTTTTGCCTGTGACTTCTTACTTGACTATCAGTCAAAGAATATCAGAGCTTTTTTGTGAAAGAGTTTATCCGGGTAGTACTACCACCATACCTATTTCTGCCGCAAAGCAATAGTGCTTGCATTGCTGTGTTCCAGTTTGAAGGGTATGGGTGAAATTATAGGCATATGAGACTTTTCATCTTTACGTCTCAGGATGACGGGTGCAGCGCAATACCACGCAGGGCGCGTCCTAGGTGGGCGTGACCTCGAGGTATTGTAATTGTAATAGGCAACGGTTATCGAATAAAATCATGTAATGTAATTTAATAAAAAATACTATTTAGGCTGCAAGGAAAAATCGATCATAATTCTACCTAAAATAAGTTGGTTTTACCTGTAACTTCTTTCTCGTGTGCGTTTATCGTCCACAGAGGCTCGTCGTGTCTGCAGTCTACATAGGCGACCTTGCCTTCGTTGTTGCTCATCTGAAACAGGTACAAACGCACCTTAGTAATAAGAAGCACATTAACGGGCCATTGAATGGCTATTATTCAACAAGGGCCCAAACGCACAATTTTTTCGGTTTCGGTTTGGTTTAAATAAAGAAAAACGTTTGAACTGCTGAAGTTACCACAGATAACATAATACTAAACAGTATGTTACTAAAACTCAAAAGGGATCCTTGCTTGAATTGATCTGAGATTTTTCTATTAAGGCGCTTAAGGTTGGCCAAATGTCTATGAAGAGCTCTAGAATTTTTAAGTTTTTGATAAGAGTTCTAATAGATTCCAAGAAGAAAATATATATATGATATCCTTAAGCTTTTAATCATAAATTCAATACACTATTTGAATTACTTCACCCAATATTTTGATTTTTTTAAATTGAATCCAATTTTAGACTTACTTTTAACAGGTTATAATTTAATTATATTATAAAAACGGGAAATTCGATTAAACGATAACGATAACAACGATGATAACGTTTGATTTAACGGTACGTGAAAATTTCCCGTTTTTATAATATAATTGATATGATTCACGAAAGTTTTTATAGGTTATAATTTTTGTACTTATTATTAATTGAGTTAGTGAATTCATCAACAAAACTTTAGAGGGCTTACCAGGACTTTAAACCACGACGAATGTTTGGAAATCAGGTCAGGATCCCTCCATATACTAGACTAGACTATCAATGCTCTCATACAAGGTACTCACAGCGAAGCAGAACGGGTTCTGTAGGTCCCACTGCACGCGCTCTATCTCGGGGGGCAGCTGCCAGGCGCGGTGTGACTCGGGCGCGCGGCAGTCTGTGACGCGCACGTGTCCGTCGCACGACCCCGTGAGCAACGTCTGCGCTTCTAGCGGGTGGAACTGGACGGTTTGTACCTACAACAACGAAATACAGGTTTCAAAATCGGAAGAAACTCAAGGGAGTCGTTTTAAAGACTGGTACGTGAACTTTATCTCAAGAGGCTAAATTATTAGTTACCAACTCAGGGTCAGTGTTTCACTGTATGTTACTGCAGCTTTAGTTTAGGTATATGTACCTACATTTCCTTTTAACTGTTTTATTAACATCCTATTTTTGTTTTTGTTTAGTTACAGCTTACTTATATTTTGTAAGTGTCGTTTACCTTGTTTGTAACGCCTCACCATCTTGTCTCACGTCCAGGACGACCGGTAGATAATGCTATTAGCATTAAGGGTGGGGGGGGGGGGGGGGGGGGGGGGGACCAAAAACCACAAATTTTTTGCACATTTTCAGTTTTTTCGAAATATCACGAAAATGGTTGATTTTAATGGTAAATTTTAAATAGGTAACTTGTACAAGATAAAAATTCCTACAATTTTTACATATCAAAATTATTTTTTCGCTACAGAACCACCGAGATACAAGGCTTCGAAAAAGTGCAAAATTTCCTAAAATCGTAAAAAAACAATTAAGTTAGTTTTTATTTTTATTTTAAGTGACTGTTTATTTCCTATTTCTCATTTTCTCATGTTTAAAGAAGAATAAAATTCAGTTAATGAGAATTAACTTCCTTTTTTTATCTTTAGTGACTAATTGATTGTTATAAGAAGAGAGTATTTAAATATAGGTATTTAGTTTTTAAATATATTTAATATTTAGTTTTATTTTATTTACTCGTATTTTACATTTTAGCAGAACTAATTATGCCTTGTGAAAAAACTCATTGTTCTATTTCTTTCCTTTGACTGGACTTAAATCATGTTATTAATGACGTTATTTAATAATCATGGCGAGAATATGTTTGGAAAACAGCATATCGAGATGCCAGAAGCAGGGTGTATCGTCGATTAAACTTAACTGACGCGCGCATCTACATCTCTTATTTCTTTTTCGATTCCTTTCCTTTGAGACATTTTAATTGACATTGTGAAATTCAATCATTTTTTCAACGACACGATTTAAACATTAATTCTTTGTAATATTTATACAATTTGTTACTGACACGATGTGACAGTTAAACAATGTGTGAATATTTTATTTTGGCATTTACATAGTTTGACTTATATACATAACTAGCGACTCGCCCCGGCTTCGCACGGGTATCCCCCGGTGACCCCCCCCCCCCCCCCCCCCCCGTCCTACCCCTCCCACTATGTCCTATCTCCTGGTTCTAAGCTACCTCCCAACCAATTTTCAGCCAAATCGGTTCACCCATTCTTGAGTTATAAGTGGTGTAACTAACACGACTTGAAGAGAGAAAAAAAAAAAAAAAAAAAAAAAAACCTATAAACCTCACGGAGCCCGAGTTCCAACGAATGCAAAACCGTGGAAATCGGTTCGTGCGTTCTGGAGTTATAGCGTCAGGGAGGAAAACCTGACTTATTTTTATATATTAAGAATAAGGTTTTGACATTTTGTCACTTAAACATTGATACCATTGTACATTGTACATTTTAACATTAAGGATAATCGTCTTGATTACTAAAAGCTCGGTTCACGGTAGATGGCGTGGAAACTTATTGTATTACTTTTTTATTTTTTGTGCTAAATTCGGGCGTCTTTCGTGTTTTATTTTATCGTTCGCGGCTAAGTTGTAGTTGTAAGAATTTAATTCAGTATGAATTTCCTTTAAACAGTCATTTGAAAGTTCAAATTACCTAGAAATAAGATCGTTCACTTTTCTGATGTAAATACACGCACGCACACATACATATTCACTGTTTTGGTTTTCATTAGATGGCGTTGTTATTGTCCAAGAGCATTGGCATGGACGTTAGATAGATGGCGTTAAATAAATAGCTTGGTATCTGTTTATAGATCGCGTTGAATAAAATTGTTAGAATGATAAAAGGTATTTCAGGGAAAAACTCGGAAAATTATTGTTTACAAGAATAAAACTTATTTTTCTAATGTCCAAAATGTACACGAATGTAAGTAACTGACCTGCATCATTGCAGTAGGTAGGTAGGTACCCATAATTATCATAGTTTGCCCCGTGAACCCATGACGGTTTTTCATTATCATCAGCCTACAGAAGTCCACTGCTGGACATGGACCTCCCCATAGAATGTCAAGACAAACGGTCTTGAGCAGCCTCCATCTACCGCCTTTCCGCAACCCCTTCTGTGGCGTGTCCGGCAAGATAGGATGTTGCATAAGAATGTTTCGTTTTACAGAAATGAACAAAAAAAAGAAAAAAAGATTATAAATTGTTTTATATTACAACTTCTGCTTACACTAGAAATATTAGGTATACAGTAAAAAAACATCATCAATAACTAAATACATTTTGCCTTCGTTTTTTGTATTCATTGCTCGAAGATTCTGTACCCGTACCTAAATCCGAAACATCCGTAAAAGAACCAGGATCATATAGCTTTATGTCTAGCCCATTGCCACTTCAACTTGCTAATTTAGAGACCTATGTCAGTGAGCCGGTGGACTTGGATCTACAGGCTGATGTTTGTACCACCATCCATTTAGAATGCGTAGTACGAATAGATAGGTACCTACTCTAGGTAGGTACCTACTACCTATTCTACGCACGGACATTGTTCAGCTAGTCTAATATAAAACCATTTTACTGACTTCAAGCCAATGTAGACGGTTGATCATCATCATCATCAGTCTACAGAAGTCCACTGCTGGACAACGGTTTCCTCTCTAAAATGCCACGACGAACTCTCTTGAGCCTGCATCTACCAACTTTCTGCTGATTATAATATCTTTGGTGCATGGAAAGAGGGGTCTTCCTCTACCTTCATCAGGTTTGTAGGTACCACTCGAGAACCTTTATTCACATAATATGGTTGTTAGTTCTGCGAACTATAAAGCCATTTTTTTTATTTATTTTTTAACTTTGATAGACTTTTGTTTGACCACGATCTCACCTGTTGGTAAGTGACGATGTGGCCGAAGATGGAGCACAAAGGTCTAGAAGGAACCTATTCACTCTAGTCTTGAAGATACCCAGATTATAGTTTTCAGGAAAGACAGACGACGGTAGTGTATTCCACTCCTTAGCAGTTCGCATTATAAAGGTAGAATTGAAACGTTTAGTACGAAAAGAGGGTATACTAATGAGGTAAGGGTGGTACCAAGCCGTGCGCCTGCTCGTCCATGATGAAAAGGAGATAGTGGGATCAGATCATGAAGTTCCTGGGAGCATTCCCCAAAATGTAACCTATATATAGAAGATCGAAAGGCACGCAACCTTACGGCGGTGCTCGAGAGACTCTAGTCTCCGCCATATGTTGCCCACTTATAAGCCTGAACGCTCTGCTCTCTGAACGTTCGATCGAGTCCAAGGCAGCAAGCTGGTGTTTGGCCGAGCCAGCCATCCCAAACGTGGTAGGAGTACTTCATACCAGCCCGGACTTGTGCTTTGTACAGACTTAGAAGGCTTCATGGAGGCAGTTTTTGCCTTAGACTCGATGTAGGAGCCAAGTTGAGAGTAGGCGTGAGTGAAACGCCTAAGAGCTCGAGGTGATCTCCTATAGCTACAGGTATATCTCGGAAGACAGGAACTTGGAGAAACTTACTTTTTTCGCGGAGAAGAGACAAGCCTGCGTTTTAGAGGCGTTGAACTTGACTAGATTGGCATCACCCCAATCGGAATAACAGCCTTGAGAATCAAATTCAGACGCTGCAGCATCTCATCTCTTAACTCCAGAATTTAATTCTGCCTAGCACGCGCATTGGAAACGTATCTCTCCACAACTGTGCTGTCGTCTGCATACCCAATGATACTGGGCAGTAGCAGATCATTTATATGCAGCAGAAACAGTGTGGCAGGTAGCACTGACCCCTGAGGTAACCCGGCGTTTATAGCCATTTGATCCGACGAGCACCCGTCAACAACTTACTCGAATGGATCTTTCCCTCAGAAAGTCTGCGAGGCAGGCCTTCGAGACGTCTAATGAAACAGCCAGTGCTTCACCATGATCTCGATGGCCTCTCTCCAAATGTGCGTGGCATACACAAGAAGGTCCCCAGTAGACCGATTTCGGCGAAATATCCTCGATCCGTCGAGGTATGCAAGGACCTTCCTATTCTGTACACGCTCCATACATTTACATAGTAGGGAGGTGACCTAGATAGGGCGGTAGTTCAAAGGGTCAGCACGACTGCCTTTCTTGGGCACAGGTTGCACGTTAGCGAGCTTCCAAGACTTGGGGACTTCACCAGTATTCAAAGAGAGGCGGAAAAGTTGCGTTAATATTGAAGACAACTCAGGTTCACAGGTTTTTAATACTACGGCCGAGATACCATCCGGAACGCTAGCTTTATTCACGTCGAGACTACGTAGCGTTTTGAGCACTTCCTTTTGCTGGATGCGAATTCTTGCATTGAAGCTTCGCACCGAGGAAGGCTGGGTGGAGTTTCGCCAGAGGCGTCAAGACGCGAAGCCTCCGCAAATTGAGTGGCAAATAAATTTGCTTTCTCAACCGCAGCGTGAGTTTGGGACCCGTCCGGTTTCAGTAGTTGGGTTTAGTGAAGGGCGGCTGAAGTTCGCTTCCACCGACTTAGTCCGTGCATCCGAGGTTTAACCGTTTCTTGCGTCAACGCAAGCTAGGTATGCAACACGTTTTTGCGCTTCCGCGCTAGCACACGCGGGACTAAACCATGGGCGAGCATTGCTTGCAGGTGAAGCATCGGAGAATGGAAAAAATACTCCATTGCTCTATTTATCACCTCCGTAACGGCATCAGCACTGACCGTTGGATCACATGAAGAAAAGCAAGTTTGCCGCCAAGGATAAGAAGCGAAGAAGTGTCGCATCTCATCCCAATCTGCCGACTTGTAACACCACACTCGCCTACTACCTCTGGGCGAGGGATCGGGTAGCGAGTATGAAGATACAGACCTCACCACACAGTGATCTGATGTTCCCAAAGGAAGCATCACTGATACCGAGTGGCGATCCGGCTCGTTCGTCAGCAGAAGGTCCAGGCAGTTGGCTGTGTGGTCCTCAACGTCCAGAATTCTGGTTGCCGCATTGACGAGCTGAGTGAGATTAAAGTGAGTGCAAGTTTGCACGCCTCTCTCCCAGCATAGTCGGACAACTGGTAAGGGAACAGCCACTGTTGGTGGTGGGCGTTAAAGTCCCCCAGAATCACCAGTTGGGCATCAGGATAACGTTGCTGGGCCACATCCGCCGCTTCACTGATGTAGTTGAACAACCTGGTTGTCTCGTGGTCTTCAGAGTGACAATGATATAAACCAGCATAGATAATTTTATCTAAGCCGGTGTCCACCAAAGTACATAAAACTGAGAAATCGGGTTCATTGAATCTGCGTCTCCGTGAGGATTAAATAATAAGTGTGGCTTAGCTGTCCCTAGGTGGTGGTGGACCGGATCGAGATTGGAGTGCAGTCCTCTAATGTTTCAGAGGTGCGCTTGAAGCGAGAGGAAAAAAAGAAAGAAAGAAAGAAAGAAAGAAAATTTATTTATTTTACCACACGCACAACACTCACATAAAACAAGAAGACAAAAACAAAAATCTACTAAGTATAGGTATAGGTACTACAAGATCTTAGAGAATTGAAAACAAAAATAAATAAAACTGTTATAACCGTTGTAAAGATGATAGGTTGTGTAGGAAGTGCTTCCGCTGTGAGCGCAACTATGACACATATACTGACACACACACACACACACACATACTGTACACTTATATGTTGACTTTTTCATGGTTTGGTTTTTGGAGTGATTAGGTTTGTGGGAAAAACGGCTGTTGAGTGAGGCACTGGTCAGTGAAAGCCTAGAGACAAACAGCAGGCTCCTGCGCCAGTGGGAGACTAGACTGGAGACTGAGACCTCCCTCCAGGAATGGCCATCGGGTCCTCTAATCCGGTCGCCAACCGGCACGATGGAGCATTCTGGGATTTTTCGCAAGGCGGCGGGCTAGCTTACTAGTTGGGCCCCCTACAACCTGCAGTCAGCCAGCGGAGAACCGTGCTTCGGATCCCGCTACCTTCCAAGCCTAGCCAACCGGCACACTTGCACTGCTGCGGTCTCTAAAACGCACATGCTGAATCCAGTGCACGAACTGCCGTGGTATTCGGGGCCGCATGAAGCCTCACGTGAATATTCACGATTTGCGCAGTAAGAAATCTGCACTCTGTAAAGTTCGGCGTGTAACGCGTATCGCGCAACGCGTGAATTAGATGACACAAATAGGAAGTGAATTGGCTCAAATCACGGTACACAGTGGAACGATTTTGAAAAAAGGTGGACGTAGGAACAAGTTTCGTAATTTCTGTCTAAAAAAAATTGCAACTGATAGGAAATTGTATGGTGATTAAAAGATATTCTATTAAATTTTCAAAAAAAGACACTCCTTTATAGGTTAAAATAATAGTTCAGAAAAAATGTATGGAAATATTTATATTATATTGTTTTTCTCAGAAATAAGAAGTTTGTTCAAGAAAAAACCTATAATAGCTTAAAGTAGCTACTGTCTTCTACAAATGGGCATATAGGGTTCTGGACGGTTTAACCCTGCAGCATTGGCAGTTAAGGGGAAATTAAACTCTTAAAAAATATTGTTTATTTTGATACGAGCATCTGATAGGAAATGTAGTGCTTGTTAAAAGTTATTCTATACAATTTTCCATAAAAATGAGTCTGTGATATTATAAAAATGTATTTCTGAAAAAATGCAATGAAATATAAATCAACATATTTTTTCTCGGAATTTTAAATCATAAGAAACTTACACTACTTAAGTTCTATACAACAACGAAATATTCGTTTTTGGCTAAACGCTGTTGCAGTGGTGTTTAAATGGGATCAAACTTTACAAATATATGATTTAATGTTAAATGTTAATGGAAAATGGTTCAATTTCTGTCATTCGCTCAGTCTTATCTAAGTAAAATGAATAAATCATAATAAAATCTAGTGTAAAAAACTTCTAAGTCTAACTATTGGCTTCGTAATTATCTCCAAATAATTTGCCAATTTTTCCGATACTCGACATTTCTGACCTTATAGGTAGGTACCCGATACTTTTCATTGCTACAGTTCTTCCACTGAGCATTACATTCATAAAAGTAATAAATCAATATACAATCTAGTGTCAAAAAGTACAAAGATCTAAGAGATTAAGAGATTGTCTTATTAATTATCTCCAAATAACTTAAATAACTTGCCAATTGTGTTGTTATATCCAAAAGGACTTGTAACTTAATCTTTGCCTCCGTTATTTCAACACCTTCTGTAGGGTAGTATCTTTTTTTGGCTTCTAATATCTTGTAGTAGAAGGGCAATACAGATATGCTGGAATCTGATAACATTGTCCTCAGGGATAAGTATTTTCATTTCGTTAGATTCAGCGAAGTTGAAAGAGCAAGAGCACTATCTTCATCAGAGAAATCATCGCATCCAATGAATAAAATCAGAGCATCACAACAAAACTTTACAGATCTGTTAATATGATTTACCCTCTTACCATTTTAAAATAGTCCGGAATTCCCAGCAGCCATTTTTCATAAAACATTTGATACATATTTTAGTATCGATGTAACTAAAATATTTCCCAAATAAAGTTAATAATGACAAAAATCCCCTTAAAACTACAAGCAACCTTCGTAAAACTAGTAATCACTAACTGGAAAGATCCACCAAATTATCAGTAGAACCATTTACCTACATTTTTCTATCATCTACATACATTAAATTCTACAGATAAGTTGGTGGGTCTCTAACAATGAAAGGAATCTAGTACCTTCCTACAAGGTCAGTCATTAGGCTCAAGTATCGGGACCATTATTAATAATACGTGGCAAATTATTTCAAGATAAGTAATAGGGGGCGTTCAAGTATTATGTAAGCGCTTGAGGGGGGCGGGGGGGTCTTTGTTTTGCTTATTTTTGATGACATGGTCGATATCGTGATTACGTCAGCAGTTATTATTTACTTATTTTACACAAATGGCAACCCACAAATTGTCTATGCTTGAAAATACAACTCACATGTCAGGGATTCCCACAAATAAAGAATACGTTATAGGTACTCGCCTAGAAGCGAGTGGGGATTACCGCGCGCACTTGTCACGTCTAAATTTCTTCCGTCAATCTATTGTTTCGTTTCGATTCGAATGACGATTTGACGTATTGTAAGCAAATCAAAGCAAGTTAATTTTTGTTTTAACCGGTGATCCTTTTTCGCCCAAGCTTAACTGTTTAACATGTCGTTTCAAATAAACAAATCCAAGTAATATCAAAAATTATTCGAAAGTTTTAAAAAATCTCATACAAATACAAAAGTACAAAATGTACAGAAGTTAGTTAAGCCTATTTGCTAACTACTGCTCACGAATCAATAAAAAAACAGAATACATTAAAAGAAAAATGCATATAGGTACCAATGATTAAGTAAGCATGGGAGGGGGGGAAGAGGTTTGCTTACTTTTGCTTACACAGCTTACACATAAGGGGTGGGCATAATGCGCGTCATGTAAAAAGAACGCTGGCGGTCAAGCTTCTACAGGCGTTCCAGCGTTCTTTTTACATGACGCGTACTATAATGGTACATTATTTGTAGTAAACTAGGCAGGCACTCATTCAATGTATAGGTATCTTAAATAAGTAGAAAAGTAAGTAATCTCTTAAAAAGAACGCTGGAACGCCTGAAGAAGCTTGACCGCCAGCGTTCTTTTTACATGACGCGCATTATAAATAGTTGTAAAAAATCTGCTTACGTAATACTTGAATGGCCCCATACGACAATCGCTAACTTTGTAGTTTTTGTCTCTAGTGACTCTAGAGCCTAGATGATATGGTGATTTACTTTTATGAAAGTAATACTCAGTGGAAGTACTGTAACAATGAAAGGTATCTGGTACTTAACCTACAAGGTCAGTCATTAGGCTCAGGTATCGGAAAAATTGGCAAGTTATTTGGAGATAATTATTAAGACTATAGCGATCTTTGTACTTTTTGACACTAGATTTTATTTTGATTTATTACTATTATGAACGTAATACTCAGTGAAAGTACTGTAGCAATGAAAAATATCTGGTACCTACCTACAAGGTCAGAAATGTCGAGTATCGGAAAAATTGGCAAGTTATTTGGAGCCAGTAGCCAGTACTAAGCCAGTAGTTAGACTTAGAAGTTTTTTACACTAGATTTTATTATGATTTATTCATTTTACTTAGATAAGACTGAGCGAATGACAGAAATTGAACCATTTTCCATTAACATTTAACATTAAATCATATATTTTTAAAGTTTGATCCCATTTAAATACCGCTGCAACAGCGTTAAGCCAAAAACGATTATTTATTTTTTGTAAAGAACTTAAGTAGTGTAAGTTTCTTATGAAAACCTTTTAAAATTCCGAGAAAAAATATGTTGATTTATATTTCATCGCATTTTTCAGAAATATGTTTTTATAATATCACAGACTCATTGTTATGGAAAATTGTATTGAATAACTTTTAACAAGCACTACATTTCCTATCAGATGCTCGTATCAAAATAAACATTTTTTTTCAAGAGTTAACCCCCTTAACTGCCAATGCTGCAGGGTTAACAGAACCCTATATGACCCATTTGTAGAAGACGGCAGCTACTTTAAGCTATTGTTGTTTTTTTTTAACAAACTTCTTATTTTTGAGAAAAACAATATAATATAAATCTTTCCATACATTTTTTTCTAAACTATTTTTTTAACCCATGAAGAAGTGCCTTTTTTTGCAAATTGAATAGAATATATTTTAATCACCATACAATTTCCTATCAGTTGCAATTTTTTCAGACCGAAATTACGAAATTTGTTCCTACGTCCACCTTTTTTCAAAATCGCCCCACTGTGCGGTACCCCGAATACCATAGCTGCTCAAACCCGTCACTTCCACGATGGCTACACTGGACATCAGTCCGAAACACGACAATGTCGCTTCACGGACTGGCTATGTCCATGGGGTGGTGATAAGCCACGGCCGAAGCCTACCACCAGAAATGTTGTTACCCGTTTGACACCACCCAGAGATCACGTGTAGGGACGCGAGGGTATTTTCCTATGGACGCGAGCAACTCCAATCTCCAAATTTCCGAGCGTACTCTTAGATGATCTATATACCTGCACACCAGTACCTTAGATGATGATGATAATGACGACGACGTTGTTAATGTTCATCACCACCGCCATCTTCATCATCATCACCACCACCATCATCATCATCATCATCTAAGGTATTGTCGTGCATGTGATGATGATGATGATTATGATGATGATGATGATGATGATGATGATGGTTGTGGTGGTGATGATGATGGTGGTGATGATGATGGTGGTGACCATCACCGCCATCATCATCATCATAATCACCTGCACGCTAATATCCTAGATGATGATGATGATGATGGTGGTGATAATGATGGAGGTGGTGATGAATATTAACAACATCATGAAGATGGTGATGATGGTGGTGACCATCAACATCACCACCATCACCATCATCATCATCACCTGAACGCCAATACCCTAGATGATGATGATGATGATGACGATGATGTTGTTAATTTTCATCACCACCACCATCATCATCATCATCACCACCACCATCATCATCATCATCATCATCATAATCACCTGCACGCTAATATGCTAGATGATGATGATGATGATGATGGTGGTGGTGATGGTGATGATGATGGCGGTGGTGATGAATATTAACAACATTATGAAGATATATTATATTAACCACCATCACCTACATCATCATCATCACCTGCACGCCAATACTCTAGATGAAGATGATGATGATGTTAGTGGTGGTGATGGTGATGAAGGCGGTGGTGATGAACATTAAAAACATCATGATCATCATCATCATCATCACCTGCACGCGTATACCCTAGATGAGGATGATGATGGTGATGGTGATGATGATGGTGGTGGTGATGAACATTAACAACATCATCGTCATCATCATCATCATCATCATCTAGGGTATTGGCGTTCAGGTGTTGGTTCTGGTTCGCTGCGGGCCCTGCTGACTACTGAGCCACGCTCGCCTTCGGCTCGCTCGCAGCTTTCGTGGTGATCACTGTTCTCTAGTGTTTTAAATCCATGTTGTACTTTCACTCATTTTGAAATATAAGACTATTCAAAATTCGTAGAATCGTGCATCATACTATCATTGATTCTGGCCAAGTTTTCACGTATTCTTTCGTTGTTTTATTTTTAACACCTCACATAGTAACTTAAAACTTGGGTAGGCTACCTAAATTGAAATAAAGTATTTTCTAGCACTATAATGCTATTGCAAAGTTTAAAGAACGTAGTTGTAAAATAAATTAGAATACATTATTATAAGTACAGTTGGCAACCCTATCAGAACTAGCTCGCTATAGTAGAAGTTACGGCCAACTTATAAAAAGTATTGTGTGTTCACACTAGTAACGGTTTGGCAACGTCGCTTTTAAACTTTTGCTGACGGAGCGGCAACATATCAAAGTCAAAGTCAAAAAGTATTTTATTCATTGAAATCACAAGGATCATTTTGAATCGTCTTAAAAAATAAATTTACATTTACTCCTGTTCCAACGCAACCAGACCTAGAAGAATCAGGCAACAAACACGGTCTGTTTTTCTTTTGATGATCCTTCTTACTACTAGGTGGGGAGCCCCTGTGTAGAGCCTCGAGAACAAGTGGAAGCTGATTCAAAGAAAAAAAGTAAAATCAACTTAAAAGCCTTACTTAGGTAGGCAGTCAAAAGTAAGATGATAGAGAAAATCAGCAAAAGTTCAAAAGGCAGCACACTCTACGCTTGATACACTCATAAAATATAACACATATTATAGTCCAGTCGGCAGGTGGTTTCAGATGGAAAAAGGTCAAAAGCTAATGAAACTTTGGGAGGTTGTTCAGGGATAGTTAATTAACATTTTCCCAAGTTTTGGACCTCGAGGACCATGTACGAAAAGTGGAGGGGGGGGGGGGGGGGGGGGGAACTGCACCTTCCTCCGATTTTTTCTCAATAACTTTTTTCTCTTACATCCCACGGCAAAAGTACCAGCTACTCTTTTGTAGAACGTTAAATTTACTATAATTTGGACTAATAAAACATGTTTCTATGTCAATAGATTATCGAGATATGGCGATGTGTGTTTTTTTCTAAGTACATCAACTACGTGCAGAGACACTTTGGTAGCAATGTGATTGTTGTCTTTGATGGATACCCCACTAAAGCCGGCTATCAAAGCACCAAAGCAGCAGAACGAGCTCGCCAGTCTGCATTACAAGCACCAACCAAAGTCGTGTTCTCCTCATCTACTATAGTGACAATAGCACAAGAAAAGTTCTGGCAAAAGATCACAATATGAGAGCATTCATTTCGATGTTGATGACACAAATGGTGGATGCTAGCATCGAAGTGAAGCAGGCATATGAGGACGCCGTGATCATGGTGGTGGGGATGGGGTTGAGAAGAGAAGACTGCGTCCCTGCAGAAGACTGCTTCCACCCCCAATTAGTGGGATACAAGTTGACTTCCCGCCAGTTCAGCAATTGCTTGGAGGTAGCATATTGACGACCTCTGTGGCGCGGCGGGCGAAGGTTGGCCTGCGACGCAGGAGGTTGCGGGTGCGATTCCCGGAACATTTGTTCATTTTGTTCATAGGAACAAATATTTGTGCGATCGCAGATATTTGTTCAGGGTGTTCTGGGTATTTTCTATGCATAATAAAAAATATCTATCTATGTAATATGTTGTATTAAGTATATCAGTTATCTAGTATCCATAACACAAGCTCTGCTTAGCTTGGGGCTAGATAATGTTGTGTGAACTGTGAATACATCACTTTTATTATTTAGCGCCATCTCTATCATGTTTACTTACTATCTTACACAAAACTCTTGTGTTTGAAGGTCAATTTAGCGCCATCACTGTCATCTTTAATTAAACTGGGTGCTCTGCTGCCTAAAAGTATCTCACTACGATAATAGATGTCAGTGCAAAATAAACTCACACATTTGTAAAAATTGTCGTATTTCAAACCTGTTTTAAAAATTCCCTATTGTATATTTTTGTTTGGAACGACCATTCGCGATAACTATTATCATTAGGAAGTCTAAAAAATAAGTCAATTTATAAAATGACAATCTGTGGTTTGAGTAACGGCCTAAAGTATTTTGTATGGGCAAGGAAACTTGAACATTCACCTTAAGGCGATTTGTCTTGTAGGACGTTTTGACATGTGTACTGCCAAGTCCCGAAACGGTCGGGATCCTTCCTTCATCTGTCTACACATCAAATACCATCAAAATCTGCTGAAATAGGTCCCCCCTATGTTCATCATCATCATATCATCTCAGCCCGGAATCACCCAGCAGTGGGTGATTTCTCTTTTCCCTTTGCCAGCCTCCTCTGTCCTGTGCGTCTCTCAACCAGGCATTGCTCACGACGGATACGATGTTATAATTTGCTAGTGACCTTAAGCTGATAATTTAGCTTTCTATAGGTAAAATAATTTTTAAAATCAATTCAGTAGTTTTTAGTTTATCCATTACAAAGTGTACCTCTTTACAATATCAGAAAAACACGTCATATTAAATTAGTTCAACATATATCAATTTGTAATCAAGGCTATCAGCTACAATGCAATCTCGCATCCTCTCTTTCTTCGGACGCGGAGAGGTGTCCATTGAACGCCTTGTTGTACAGGGTAGAGTTGAGGGCACACTAGCACGGGGCAGATCGCCCATGAGATGAACTGACCAAATCAAGGTAGCTTTGGACGGTCTACTGCAAACTACTGCGGTCTACTGATCAACTACTACCAGGACGGCAGCAGTGCGAGATGAGTGGCGAAGGATTGTGAAGCGAGCCACAGACCCTGAACTGACAATGACGACCACTATGCCAAGAGTGTAACGACGCAGAAGAAGAAATAAAGGTGCTTACTTTATCCTGGAAGTAGTCTAGCTTGGTGTGCGGCGTGCCCTGGTCGAGGTCCCACAGCAGCACGGTGCTGTCCGCGGAGCCGCTCGCCAGCACGTGACTGCAAGCAGAGCGGTACACGTACAGTCGGAGTCATACCATCACCACAATATATATACCTTTAAAAAAGTTTTTAAGGCGTATACTGCAGCTGATTGGTCTTATTTGGAGGCTTTCTCCACGTACAGGAGTCAATGTTATGTGCTGAAAAAAATATAGGTAGTTCATTGACCTTTTATCTGTAAAGTGAACGTATAAAAATGTTCTACCTGTTCATTAACCACGTGAAGAAAAAAAAAAATATGCGGCCGTTTTCGACTGAAAATTTGATTCAACGACTTAGACTTTAAATGACTTAGAATTTTGTACTTTTTCTTTCACCTAAATGTCGGCAAAGACTTTACCTTCAGTTGAAGGTATGATTCTGTGATGCGACGGTTTTTCACGTGACAAATAATTGTTTTTCGTGATTTTCACATACTTTTCGATTCGCGAGCGCTATTCTTTCACTTTCTAACTGAACTTGAATATGTTAGAAAGTTAGGGAAATTGACTGTCGCCAAAAACATAAAAAAAAAATAAAAAAAAATTGAGGATTCAAGTTCAGTCACTAATTAAAAGAAATAAGAAAATATAATAAAATATTTCAGTTGAAAATAATAGACATGGTGTGAGTTAGTTGTACTTTTTAGTGAGACAATAATAGACACAGTTTTTAGGGTTCCATAGGTACCCAAAGGGACCCAAAGGGGAAGACGGGAGTACTCAGTATTAACAGGATAGATAGATTAACTCTTTATTTGATCACCACACAGAAACAATAAAACCACTATTATACAATAAAAAGGCAAAACAATGGGCGGGCCCTATCGCTGACAGCGATCTCTCAGGAACAGGATTCAGATTCTAGACCTGCAGCTCTATTCAATATTTAGGCTTTTTACTATCTAGAGCTGCAGGGTGGTACACTACAGCTAGACTCTAGACCTGCAGGGCTTTTCACTACCTAGACTCTACTAGATTAAGTACTTACGAAAAGTTCCTATTCCAAGACAAGTCAAGTACTGCGTCCTTGTGCCCCACCCGTCTGGTCTTTTTCTTCTTGTTAGGCTTCTTGCCGAGCTTGAAGGCGGGTTCCAGACAGTTCTCTATGTCTAGATCCCACACCTGGATCACGGGGTCCATGCCGCCCAGGGCACACAGGTTACCTACAAATATATACGTCTATCAACATCATCATCATCATCAGCCTATATCAGTATACTGCTGGACATAGGCCTCTCCCAATGCTCGCCATTTCGACCGGTTTCCAGCTCTTCCCATCCACTTTTTACCAGCCGGCTTACGCAGATCGTCGCTCCACCTAGCATATATTATATAGTATTTGTATCCCAGGCATGGGAAATGTGAGCCACCTTAATTATAAGTACTTTATAAAGGGATATTTTTATAATTTTAAATGCACATCTGTATAATTGTTCAGCACACCACGTAACTCCACTAATTAACTGAATTCATACCAGAAAAATGAATGCTGTGCAAAAATACCAATTGATTAACTAAACAAGTCCTACAAAAAAAACTAAAAAATCACACAAAACGAGATGACGATTTTTATTGAATTCACACCAAAAATGTGGTTCGTACATCAAAAATACTAACTTGCACTCTAAATTATAGGCAGAACAGACACGGAGCACCCCGACTCCACGTGGTCTTGTGCGTCACGCCCCTAGAGTGTATACTATAACAACGCGGAGCCAGTACCTCGCGTAGGAGATCTTGAGTCGGGTGAAGCGACACTTAAGGGCGACTTCGCGAGAGTACTGGCGAGAGCCCATACAGAAGTCCGACACCACCTATTTTAAAATTTCATACTTAACCTCAACATTTTCTAAGCTATTTTAAGTAAATACCATTAAACAGTATATTTAATTTGATTTATTTAGTGTGCATAATTTGTGTGCAAGTCAGTATTTTTGGTTTAACTTTGAAATATTTCGTTCGAAAAAAGGGAATATACAGATATCGATTTAATTACATGCCCTTTATAAACAAGCAAATAAAGAATTAATTATTACGATCAAAATTAGCCCAAGCATCTGTTTAGCGTAGGTATTCTTACCTGGCTGAGGGTCTGTGGGGTCGTGGCTGAGCCATTCGATGCACAGCGGGAACCACGGCAGGATGATGTCATGGTGAACATAGAACGACCCTTCTTCTTTATTGTAAACTAAAATAATAAAAAAACAAGAAAGTACAAGAATATTTATAAAACATTACAAATATACAAATTAAACAGTCGCGCTGTCTAATGATCATCTAAGGATGATTCTCATTTTTGATTTAAAAAAAATAACAAACTAGTGGAGACGTCTTTCAAGCATAATTGATGATTTATTTTATTAGTTTCGGTCTTGCTCGTTATGGGAAAAATACTCGCCGAGCTTACAGCCTTTTCAGTACTGAAATATAGGGGATTGAAAAAAAATGCCCTCCATGGTAGTGACCTCAGTTACATGGATGTGACATTCGCTACATTATCGTAATATACATGGCAATTAAATATTACAAAGAAGTGACACTTTTTGCAAAATGTAATAATAATATATCGTAACATTATCAAAATCTTTATTTATCTGTAACACAGACGGGTATTTCCCCAATTTTTATTAACAAATGCAGTCTTAGGCAGTCTTAAACATATTTTTAATTTGTACGAGTAGATAGGCAACCTCATACATTTTACCAACATGTAATTAGATAGATAAAATATTTACACATTTTTTTATCTACCTTTATTAAACATTTTAAAACTTATACACTCAGAAAATATTTTTCATCTGACTTATTAGTTTAATCTTTGCCATCAAATGTCTACCAATTACCTTCAAAGTACTGGTTTTTATGGCCTATAATTATGATAGGCTACTTATTGAACATTTTTATATATTTTAAAATCAATATTGTTAAACAATAATTCTCCGCGCCGACCAGTGTAGGCTCAGTTTAAACAGCCAATACATCATCACGTGGAACAGGGAATATGTCGTCTGGATATATTCAAACAAAAATAACGTGATTCTTGATAGATCTTTTCTTTTTTGTGAACGTAACTTTTGGTTCTTCGTCATCAAATCCAATTATTTGACCAAGAATATGCTTTTCATGTATTTTTTCACAAAAATCTTGCAATAATCCACAACCCTTCTTTCAAAATTTCAGGTGTGGTTCATTTTCATCTGATTCAGTTACTGGAATACCTTTTGCATCAGCTATTATAGACCCCAGAATATCTTCTTCATTTATACCAGGCCCTGAAACATCTTTGTCATTTTTGGAACTCAAAAGCTGTGCACTATGTGTATCTAGCCTTAGAATAGACCCCTTCTTCTCCTCCCGTGAATGTCGTAAAAGCCGACTAAAGGATTACATCACGGAATGGGCGGAACGGCATGGGCATCTATCTGAGTACTTAACACCAATACTGCGATCACCAACCCGCCTGCCAAGCCTAGTCATTATGGCCAATCCCCCCCATTGTATTAAATGGGGGAGGCTTCGTCAGATCAGCTCATTCGCACCACAATTTGCATCATTACTAGCACTACAGTTCTGTAAAATATCAACTCAATAACAGAAACTGTAAAAATTGGTTAGCAAGATTTTAACCATACTGACAGATATACAAAGCCAGCTGAATTAAAGCTAGTAAATATACTCACTGTATACTTCTAGTATGCTAGCATCACTCTCCACATGGCCTACTAGTAGCAGGTTGTCATCAGGCTTTATGATGTCATCTTCTTCATCACTGTCCGGTCCTTCTGTCTGTAATATGATTTTTTTAACTTCACAAAAAGGTTCCCAGTTCGAATTTGGTTTTTCAGTTTATCATGCAAAAGAAATACCAGCGCATAATTATCAACATACGCCAACACAGCAGCTATTTATCAAATGGAAGATGTTGACATTGCCGAGCATTTATAAATTCTTAAACACATTTTTACAGTGTTTTTTTTTTTGTTTAGGGGTATCGTAGCTAAACAGATAATATTTATGAGATACTATCAATTAAAACATGTGTGTTAAGTCTCCTAGTTCTCGCGATTCAACTTTCGTTATCTGAAGAAGTGTTGATGAGCTGTAATGGGCAAAAAACACAAAAAATTTGAATCTCACGCCGCAAGCGTGAGCATTCACCTTAAACACAGATAAAATAATACTATACTAGTACAGATACCTCATGCCATACAACGAAACGTGACCGCCATAACTCGGGCTATTGTGCGGGCTAAATTGGTTGCCTGACCTGGACGCTAGATGCCGCTAGCAGCGCAATTGATAGCTAGAGCCACCTAGCACCTGCAACTGTAATTACCGCGTAAAACGCGCATACACTCAACAGATGGCGTTTGTTAAAAAACTTAGACCCGTCGTACATAGAGCTACTCAAAAAGAACTAGTTACAAACTCAAATACTAACGAGATCTTACAGGCACATGAGACTTTTCATCTATGTCTCAGGGTGGCGGGCGCAGTGCAATGCCACATAGGGCACGTCCTAGGTGGACGTGACCTATGAGGTAATGCACTGTTCATAGGCAGAGGTTACCGCTTAACATCAGGTGGGCCTATTGCTTGTTCCGTCACCCAAGAAGTAAAAAAAAAAAAAAAAAAAAGATCAAGTGGCCCACCTGATGACAAGCGGTAACCTCTGCCTTTAACAATGATTTACCTCATTATGATTCCATTGCCACAGTAATGCTGCATGTGGTGTAATAAAATAGTTTGCCTAATAATCACTGAGATTATAAGCTGAAGCTGACGATAGTAAAGAAGTGATTGAAACTTTACAACATGAGCATCTATATAGTGTCGTGTCATCGTGTGCGAGGTACAGTTTCTAAGTGGTTTGTAATTGTAATTACCTACTGATTAGTTCCGTCATTTTTTAGTAGCTCCATGTGCGACGGGCCTTTATGACGATTATGTTTTTTTTAACTCAACATCTTTACTAAGACTGCGTCAACCCTAGGCACAAATCTTCATACACAATAAAACGCCTCTCGCCCGCCGCTCGAAAAAGCGGTTTTTATTGAATATCTCGTAAATAATTTTACAAAACTCCTTCAGTGAACCCTCGGCGTTGTTGAATTGATTTTATCTACCTATCTAATTTTTTACCCAATAATATGTAAACAATCGAATCTAGGCAAAAAATAGATGTAACTTTGGATTTTTTTATATCGAGAAAATATTGTCCTGTCGTGTTTCTGGTACCTACAGCGACCCCTCGGAATTATAATGTAGTATCCATGCATATTTTTAATTAAAATACTGTACTTCATGCCTGTTAAAAATCAAATCTAAGATTAGGAATTTCGCGGTACCCCACATTAACCACCTAGATGACCCGCTCGCGACTTTGTCCGCGCCTAGTCAGAAAACATTCCCGGCGGCGTGCAGAAAACAACTAACCACGCCGTGACACAACCTTTGAAACGAACGAACACTCAAGTTTTCCAATTTAGGAGTCCATTCCTGAAAATATTTGAATCCCAACAACTACCCATATCGTGAAACTATATTCTACAACGTCGAATTTACGCTGAAATATGGCTAAATCGTAAAGTGTTTTTTTTACAAACACAACGTTCCCGTGCCAATTTTCATATATTGCTGAAACATATGTTTGTTAATTTTATTTGAGGAAACTACCTATGAACAAGTTACGAAACCCCGGTTTCCTTGTTTCCTTGACGGCCGAAGCGAAAATTTCAAGTAGGTAGGTATCTACTACCGACGCTTTCCGCAATACACAGCATTTTTTTTTTTACGTGTGAACCCTATTTTGAAACCCTTAGCATACGAATTTTTCATTTTCATTTCTAAGTAGACCTTTAAACCCTGAAAGGAATAGTAGGTACCTACCTACACCCTCTAAATTCCAAGTCTCAACGACCAGCGGTTTAGGCTGTGCGTTGTCACTCGGTCAGTCA
The DNA here is from genome assembly GCA_932527175.1 of Operophtera brumata. NCBI lineage: Eukaryota > Metazoa > Arthropoda > Insecta > Lepidoptera > Geometridae > Operophtera > Operophtera brumata. The sequence continues at coordinate 857,347 of OW052233.1, read as the reverse complement.
GTCAGTCAGGACATTGCCTTTTATGTATAACTAGTTCGTCTTTGGTTACAATGATATCTATACAGGTCTGATATTTTATTAGAAAATTTTAGAATAGAACGTAAATACTATATAGTTTTCTCTTTCATTTTGGGCATGACGTCATTGGCGGGTCATCTGTTTTTTTTTTAAAATAACGCCATCTATCAAGTTGTACTACATGTGGTACTACAAACAAACTGTGTCAAACCTCAACCTAGTTCAAATGATTACCACTAAGAAAACGACATCATTATATTTTTCTAAAAATAATTAAACTTGATTGATGAGGCATTTATTTAATTTTCCCGTGTTATGGGTATTTTTTGATATTACAAAATATTTTTTTCAGGGCCCAATGTTCATTTTTCACATACTTCAATAACAAATCTATACCTGTTACGCCATCTATTGAATTTAAATAGAACAATATATTTTTTCTTTGGGATGAGACCCCGTGCCTTAAATATTTTAGAAATTTGATAATAACGTGCGTAGACAGACCAATCTTGTACTTCCGGTGCCCAGACTAGAATTATACAAAACAGGCTCATACTACATGTCAATCAAAATACATAATAAAATACCGATAGAAATAACAAATTAACATAAAGATAATAACACTTAGAAACAAGCTCAGATAACTGCTATTACAAAAAGTAGTAAGTACAATTTTTGTATTATTTGTTCCTAGCATTTTTATATAACAACATGTAGAAAAACGTAAGTCAAGATTATATTATTATTTATAATTTATTAGTATGCGAGTTTTTTCGTATAACTTTCTAAACCCTGACTTTAAATGTATTGTAATTGATGAATAAATAAATAAATACTAAAATACTAAATTTAACTTTTTCTCATTAATCTTCCTTTGACACTGGTTCTTTCATGGTAACCCTGCCTGAAGTGGCTGTGAAAAGAACCAGTGTGGTAAAGAGATTCATGCATGAATGGGTATGGTAATGGGTGAATTATAGTTTTTAAAAAATTAATTCCTTTGGGAGTTAAGCATCATGGGTTCTTAATTTCTGTTGCATAATCAACTTTCTTTCGAGGCGAGTGAAATTTGTTTGATCTCTCAAAATACTCACCCTTATCTGCACATTCTCACTGAGGTCTCCCAAGTTAGGTAGTGTAGCAACTGTGCCGATTCCTATGGGGTTGACTAGAACAAACAAACAACATGTTCTAATTCAAGTGGGACTGCCTATGCCTACCCTTCCGGGGAAAGAGGTCTATGTATGTATGTGAAAAATACATATAAAACAGTTTTACTAAAGACTGCTGCTAACGATCCACAGGTAGCTCAACTAATCCAAATAACTACCAGACGGTAGCGTCTCGTAAGATGCTGGCTGCATTGCCACGCTGAATGGCAATACTAATGCGTTGAGCCAGATAAGAGCCAGCTCTCGGGTCACACGTTGCTTCGACCAGACACCCTGTTTCTTAATTTGTTTATGTAGATTTATGTTTGTTTCGTAAATAGAATTTGGTATTTCATTGGAATTTAAACAATTGACGATGAATAATCACCTTCAATTCTTTTATGTCAGCTTAATACTTTTGATGGGTTGCAAAATTATTCCTGGATCTACTCTCCATATACTGGAATCTCCTTCATGTAAACGTGGAACTTGTTTTCTATGTGACATTGTTAAAATTGTGGTCTACTCCGGAAGCCCCACAATTCAATAACTGAACTTTACTTTACATATAAAGAAGAAAACCAAGAAGTTGTTACATAAACTCCACTTTGTCACTACTTCAATATTTTTTGCCTTGTTTCTCTATACATTTGAAAATATACAAATTTATTTTTATAATTCCCTAAATGATTGCAACACTAATTAACTTCACAGCAACCCACGTCAAGTCAGGCTCTGAGCAGAGACAAAGTTCCATGTGCATGACTTTTGTACATACTTGGTCCTTCTTCATCGTAATTGGCAAAGTTGAACTCATCATTCGGGTCAGCGGGAGGGTCTCTTGGAGCACTCGCACTGGCTTCACCCTCCTCGCCACTCTCATCATCACCTTGTTCCGTCAAACTATGAATAAAGAAGACCAACTTTTCACTATAGTTTTTAGTCACAATAAATATGAAACAACACAACATTTATATAATAAAACTTACTGTAAATCTTCAGCAGTTTGCTTGATAATCTTTTCTAATTCCTTTTCTGTTAGTTCGATCTGAAATAATAGATTTCTATGAGCAAGACTTTAATTGATTGCAAGTAGAACCGTAGAACCTGGAAAATAATTTAAAGTTTAATTACCTTTTCCGGGACTGCTTTAGCAACGCCGCGCCGAACAAAATGCATGCACGAAATTAAGCTGACTGTTGGCGTTTGTTCTTCTTCCATTTTCCCTTAGAATTATAGTTATTTTTCTAAACAAAATACAACAAACACGTGCACTGCACGAACTGCAACTTCAACTTCTTGTTTTATGGCGCCGCGCTTGCTTTTTGCTACGACTCTGCCAGTGTCAACGTCAAAGAGTGTAATAAACTCATGGACGTAGTATACAAAAGGACAGCGCTCGCAGCTGAAAAACGAGCCGAGCAAGATATGTACTATAGAGACAGTGTGTCTCTTTCTAATACGGCGACCACAAAAAAAACTTGAAACTTTTTCCATGACACTTATGAACGTGGAGTGGAACAAACATTATTTAAATCTAATTATTTATCACAGTTATTTATGCAGCCAGATTCATACTGGAGGCTTGGTAACTGATCAGTATCACGAATCAATAACACTTTTTGTTAATTTCGTAAAATAAAATGTTGACCTCCCCTAATAGATGATTCGGGAGTCTTGCGTTTGTAGGAAATACGTTTTATTTTCCAATATCACAGAAAGTGTTATCGAACCTTGTTACTGTTTACTTACCGAGTGTTCAGTGTCGGCAAACGGCGTGACTCGTGACGCAGCCATGCCATGATTTTTCTCGTCTGCCAGGCAGGCATCCAGCGACGGCCATGTTTTAAATTTGTAGTATCGATGACCTCTTAGTATTTACATAATGGTCATGGTCACCCTTGCTATCATAAATCTATCATTTCAAGTGTTAGAAAGGGACAAACTGCCTCTATTCTAACCATCTCTCTTGGCTCGTTTTTCCTCTATCTATGACGGTAATCTAAATTGAGTCCTAACCTAATGGCATAAGGTCTTGTTTCGGTATTATAATTTTTTAGAGCGCTCAGTCCTTTTGTATACTGAGTCCATGAATAAACTTCAAAGAAATATTTTTCTTCTTAGCTTAGGAATAATTAAAAATATAAAAATATGGTCGTTGTCTCTATCGTCTTGTTCTGTGGTTGTCACTGTCAAACGTGAAAAGTTCCGAAACCGAACCTAAACAGAGATCCGTTTTGTGTAACTAATTTCTGACGTATTTGCGTCAAATAACTTTTCTGAGCATTTCGAGATCGCTACTCGTTTTTTTTGTACTGTGAATAAATGAGGACTTTTCAACACAGACAATGCATATGTTAATTTTTACAACCATAGCTTAGTCAGCGCCATCTATCGAGCAAATCGAACTACTTTTGTTCTCTTTTTTTTTGTTTTTTTTTGTAATTTATTTTTGAGAATCTTTCATTTATCCGGTCAAGTCACGCGATGTGACTTGTATCTTTAATTTCTTTAATGTTTAATACTTGTTAAAACGCTACCAAAATAACACAAAAACCAAAAAAAAAACACTACGAAAGGAAATAAAATAAAAGAAATCTCTTTTCGAAAATGGCGGGAAGAGTCCAGGGACCTAGAGCATTGCAGGCTTCCGCCGCCAGCCAGTGACACTTGAAAGTGTTTATGAAGATGTTCATCGGACATGGCAAAAGGATAAAGTCCCAAACGTTAAAAAAACAATACTTGTCTTTTCTTTGTCTTGTGTGGTGTGTGAGCCATGGTGTGAGCATGGACTTGTGAGTTTGTGATTGACAGAAAGTGTTTGTCAATTTCAAGTACAAAGAGCGCACTCGGTCTGTGGTGCTTTTGTTGATATAAAATTTCATGGTTCTGTGTGATTTTGTACATATACTGTCCCGATTGCTGTGATCTCGATTTGAACACTTGATTTTTGCTCATAATGACGGAGACCGCCAATAAACGTGCGAAAACTAGTAACGTTAAAGAGTGCCGAGCTTGTCTCGCGAAGTTATACGATAACTCTTGTGGCGTTGATTTATTCCGTGCTTGGGACCCTCCGTGGTCCGGCATGGGGTTATCCATAGCCGAGGACTTGGCTAAACTCGCAAACATACAGGTTCGTTCTAAAAATTTCATAACAAGCACCATTCACATTGGTTCACAGCAGAATACTGTACCGTAGTCTCCGTAGCTGTCCAGTCAGGGACAGCTTTGTTGTCAATATAACAGGCAAAGTGGATATATGAGATTTAAATTGTAATTTGAGCATAAAACTAACATGCTACCCATTGTTATTTATCTGGTTTTGTGTTGGGGTGCAGCAAACGGGGCACTGAGGAAAAAAAATAAGGTTGTTTTGCCATGACCCTTGACTAAAACCTCGTTCATAACTCGTTTTCCTCAGCGCCTTGTTTGCTACCGTCTGACCCGACTGTGTGAAGTGATTTTAATAATCATTAAATTTAACTTTTTTTTCCATGATTTCACTTACAGATCAGTGTATCTGATTCATACTCTAGACACATATGTAAAGAATGCTGCAACAGGCTCCAGGATGCAATGAACTTTACACGGAGTGTGCAAAACAGTGATATAGTGCTGAGAAAACGATACAAAGACTGCGCCAAAACACTGACCTGGCCTAAACCAATTCAAGTGGATAAGAACATAGCAAGCACTACATTGAATGAAATGAATGTGGAAGTGAAACAGGTACACAATTAATTGATTCTAGACTGTCAGTACATTTTTGTACGATACTTACTGATCCCTACTCAAACAACTTGTGAATGCAGAAAACATTTGGGTCAAAAAAGACTGCTGGCCTGCTGAGGGTGCCCATAATGCATTTTGGGCTGCTAAGAGATTTCATCCCCAATTAGTCAGTAATTAGAAGGAGTTTCCAATATCAACCATTAGTATAGGGCTTAAAAATGGGGGGAGGGGGAGGGAAGAAGTTGGAAGTGTCGGATTCCGGTATGAGCTCTCGCCAGTAGGCTTGCGACTTCGCCCCTGCGTGTCGCTTCACTCAGGACCTCCCACGCGAGCTAGTGCCTCCGCGTTTTTATATACACTCAAGGGGCATGACGCACAAGACCACGTGGAGACCGCCAAGTCTATATCGCCTTCCATTATAATTTAACTTGTGAAATTTATAAGAAAAACCTTTTAATAAGAATTGAATTTTCCTCAGCCTTGTGCTACTGTCTCTGGTGGTAGATATAGCTTATCCTTACTAAGCTCATGATTCTTTGATTGGTACACTCATATTCATCATATTCACTTATATTGCATCGTCTCCGTCTTTGGTCTTGGCATTTAACTAGTATTACTTGATAATCATAAGCTAATTTAGCGCTTACACCACCAATAATAATGCACACTTATAATGTTCCACCCTCGCTGTAAATTGGTAGCCTACTTTGGTCCGTTGTGAAACAATCTACTATTTACAGGAGATGTTGTCTGAGGATGAATACGACATGAATGACACCTTCAGCGAGCTCAGTGAACCAAGGCTGGATATCAAAATTGAACCGGAGGAGATCACCCCAGCCCCACCATCCATTGAGGTTGAAATTAATGGTAATTCATCATCATCTTCACCATCAGCATATAGACGTCCGCTGAACGAGGCCTTCTCCTTAAAATACAATGGAGGGATCTGCCATAATCACCATGCTTGGTGGGCAGATTGATGATCACAGTATTTATACATAAAGTAAACCTAACCTAGTATACTCTTAGTCAGCTTTTACGACAACCACGGGAGGAGATGTAGAGGTCTATTCTTAGGCCAGACACAGCAGTAATGGTAAGCAAATTGAATCATTTAGGAGTTTATCGCGTATCTATATATATATATATATAAAAGAGAAGTCCACACACTCACTCACTGACCACTCATCACGAAAGCTCTTAAACTACTGGGCCGAGAGGTCTGAAATTTGGCACAAGCATTTATTAAGGGGTGTAGGCGCGAACTAAGAAACGATTTTTGAAAATTCGCACCCTAATGGGTTGAAAAAGGGTGTTAAAGTTTGTATGAAAGTCTACGCGTCGACGAAGTCGCGAGCGGGTCAGCTAGTTTTATATATTTTGCTAGACTTCGAGGACACTTTGAGTGATGATTATAGTGGGCATCGTAAAGTTTTTGTTTACAAATAATGGATGGTAATAGTATTTTAGATATATATGGTACCTTCAGTTTACCTGTGATCTCCGAAGCTTAGGTACAAAGTAAGTAAAATACGCTATAAACCTGTCTAAAATAGTTTAATTTATAAAAGTAATCGCTAAAACCTAAGAAATTTTGGTATGTTTCTACACCAAAGGTTCAGAGGTTTTCCTTTACCTTTATAACTTATAAAAGCTATTTAAAAACCTCTACTAAAATTTTCTCTATCACTGTTTGTCTTATTTTAGTGGTAAAGCCCCCCACTCAATGTCACTGATGACATTGTTACAGTTGCAGGAAGTTGGTTTAAGACCTTTCTGAGGCCTATGTCCAGCAGTCGATGTCTTTCAGCTGATGATGATGACTAATAATAATAATGCCAAGAAATGCAATAATGGTCTTGGAGCTGAAAACTATTGGCACTAAAATTGACACGGTTTCTTTTATTTAAATTTAATAATAGAAGCTTGTGATAAATTTAGCGCGCTTTAGATAATGGTATGGTTTTTGGGAGAGAAACAAAGAGTTAAGATGAAGATTTTTCTACAGGTCCCTTTTCGCTGGCACAAGCAGCGGAGGCGAAACCGAAGATGAATGGTGCTTCTGAATATTTTGATGAGGTAATATCTCAACCACAGATTGAGTATATATTGCATTAAGTATATCAGTTGTATAGTACCCATGACACAAGCTCTGCTTAGCTTGGGGCTAGATAATGTTGTGTGAACTGTCCAGCAATATTTATTTATTAATTTTCGCGATCACAGGTTGATTCTCTCAACCAAATATTTATTTATCTCAACTACAGGTTGATTCTCTCAACCATGGATTTATTCTCTTAACTACTCGTTGATTCTTCGTAAAGAATCATAAATGTATCCACAATACACAAAGGTTAGCTGGTAGAGAATACTTCTTAGCATTAAGTTCGCCTATGTACATTGTTTGTTTTGTGCAATAAACAATATTCTATCTGTCTATTCTCTCAACCACAGATTTATTCTCTTAACTACAGGTTGATGCACTCAACCAAAGATTTATTTTCTTAAGTACAGGTTGATTCTCTCAACCACAGAATGATTCTCTTAATTCTCAGATAGATTATCGCAAACACAGATTGAGTCAACCACTGTAATATACAGGGTGGGGCAAATTGTTGGCCCCTTAATGGTAGCTACCTTTTCTTTTGTAGTTAGAAGGTTTTGTTCTTAGGAACCTTCTGTATTATTTTGAAGAAAAAAATATTGTCATATTTAGAATTTTGAAAAATTGTACGGTTCGCCCAAAAAATGACATTTGTCAAAAAAAAACAAGTTTATCTTAATCGACTCTATTTCCAACCAGGAACACTTTTCCCAAAGTAACTTACCAAATCAAATCGTAAGTTTTGGCAATAATTAAAAAAAACAATTTCCATACATTTTTCTAAGAAGCGCCATTCGCCGCAACAAAGTCATGCATACCATTCAAACACGGAAAGCAATTTGTTCTAAATTCAAATTGGTAGATTGATATACCTACCACCTCTTTGAATGTTCAAAAAATCCAAATCCAAAATGTCTCTAACGAATCAACAGCGGCTAAGCTTAATAAAAGCTTATTTTCAAAATAACTGTCGTGTTCAACCAGCGTTAGAAGCATTTCGTAGAGAAAATGAAGAAATACCACTACCAGACAAGAAAGTTATAAAAACCTCCCGACCTTACCCCTTGCGATTTTTTTCTATGGGGTTACCAGAAAGATAAGGTATACGCTGGGCATTTCGAAATATGCATTACATGAAGGTAAGGGCTGCTACGCAAGGTGTGTTAACGCGTGCCAATCTGTGTAGTAAGTAAATGGTTCTACACTTTGAACATCTCAGGAATTTAATTTTTACTTATGTTTTATTTTTATTAAAAAGAAATTTATTTACTTTCCAAACAAGTATTGTTTTTATTTAAACTCAATGAATGGGTGTGTTTTGCTACTAACAAGTAACTAGGTAGGTATGTTTCTTATTTTGGTCTGGATACATTTTTACGTATAAACCATCGTCGTTAGAGCGAACATGGGTAGGGACATCATAAGCCTTCAAAATTAGCCTACCAACTTAAAAAAGTAGTTACATACGGATTTAAATTAAGAACCATTGAATGAGTGACATTGTTGTTTTCACTTACTCGTTACTCGCCCATGTCAGAGGCCCTCGGGCGGCTTGACAAACTCTGACACCAGAGACCAGCACTACCTCATACGAAAAGAAGAAGACTTACTCTTTTTTTCATAGAAATGTATGGGAATGTTTTTTTTTAATTATTGCCAAAACTTACGATTTCATTTGGTATGTTACTTTGGGAAAAGTGTTCCTGGTTGGAAATAGAGTCGATTAAGATAAGACCAACTTGTTTTTTTTTACAAATGTAATTTTTAGAGTGAAAAAAACTTTTTTTCAAATATCTAAAAATGGCAATATTTTTTGCTTCAAAATAAAACAGAAGGTTCCTAAGAACAAAACCTTACCTACAAGGTAAGGTAGCTACCCTTAAGGGGCCAAAAATTTGCCCCACCCTGTATACTTGAATAGAACGAAAAATTTACAAATATATCGTGCGCTTACACGGGCACTTAGGAGCGTATCACGTGCTCAAAACGGTGATGGAAAACATCGTGAGAACCGGCATGTGCAAGGACGTACAATTCGGGCAGCATAATAAATAAATAAATAAATATTGCTGGACAGTTCACACAACATTATCTAGCCCCAAGCTAACCAGAGCTTGTGTTTTGGGTACTAGACAACTGATATAGGTAGGTTGTCGTTAATACAATATATTACATAGATAGATATTTTTTATTATGTATAGAAAATACCCAGAATACCCTGAACAAATATCTGCGGATCGCACAAATATTTGTTCCGAGGCAGGAATCGAACCCGCAACCTACAGCGTCGAAGGCGAACGTTCGCCCGCCGCGCCACAGAGGTCGTCAAAGCATGACGTTTAACAATCCTGATGAGTTATTAATTTATTGAAGTCAAAGTAAAAAGTATTTTATTCATTGAAATCACAAGGATCATTTTGAATTTGAATTGATGTTATTTAATTTCTGCTGTGGTGTCTTTTTTTTTTTTTTTTTTTTTTATACTACTTGAATGTTGGAACAAGCTGATGGCCCACCTGATGTTAAGCGGTACCCTCTGCCTATGAACAGTGCATTACCTCACAGGTCACGTCCACCTAGGACGCGCCCTATGTGGCATTGCACTGCGCCCGCCACCCTGAGACATAAAGATAAAAAGTCTCATGTGCCTGTAATTTCAACGGCAAACCCTTCAAACCGGAACACAGCAATACGAGCACTACTGCTTTGCGGCAGAAATAGGTATGGTGGTAGTACTTCCCCGGACGAACTCTTTCACAAAAAAACTCTACTACTACTGGCTACTACTGTGTCTGGCTTAAGAATAGACTCCTCCTGCCGTGGATATAGTAAAAGTCGACTAAGGGATTGAAACAGAGGATGGGCAGCAGCATCCATCTGAGTACTAAACATCAATACTGCGATCGCCTTCTAAGCGTGCTGATTATGGCAAATCCCCTCCATCGTGTTTTATGGGCGAGGCCTCGTCCACCAGGAGCCTAATTATAATGATGATAATTATTTTATCTACCCTCAAATCGAAAAATTCGAATTACGAATTCAAAGACGGTTCTATACAGACGCACTTTATAGACGCATATACATAAAATTAAGAATAAAACTCATTATAGTACCGCTATCTTTTTTTTTATTAATTGATTAAACTAGTCTATGGTTATAGCCTGAATATTATAAAAAAGACGCACGCATGCGCAGTTCGAACTGTGAAAAAATGGCGCACGCATGCGTAGTTTGAACTTAATTTCCCGCGCTGTATCGGCTGGCTGATACAGATCCACAACTTATCTGTAGAATGAAATGTATGTCGATGATAGAAAAATGTAGGTAAAAGAAAGAAAGAAAGAAAGAAAAAATCTTTATTTGTAACGGCACACATGGATAGGACAAAAAACACTCGACATATAAAATAAAAATAATAGGTAATACATACAAAAGGCAAAAACTAAGTACTTCAAAAAAAAAATGGTAAATGGTACTACAGATAAGTTGGTGGATCTATATCTATAATTATGATGACAAACAAGGTCTGTATTATCTCAGTACATAAGAAAAGGACCGCTATAGTTTTAGCGTAATGAGATTGCTACATAATTGGCACAACGTTTCCCTGTTTCATTTATATTGTTATCAGAAATGACAATACACAGTTATTCACAGTGTTTCCACGACGTTAAAGAAGAGCCGATGAGCGACGATGAGACTGGCGTGCCGATGGACTGTATGCTGTGCTTGAAGACATTCAACACTGTCAAAGGCCTAAAGGTAAGCATCCTTTGAATGACAATACACAGGTTCGGAATTACGCTGTTTTAGCGTGCTCCCAGGGTTTTGTCCCATTGATGTCACCACGAAGGACACATAATTCTCAGGCTTTTTATTAGTTACCTTCACACATGAAGATAGCGCGTTATCATAATGTAGCCCACATAGGAGCGGCGGAACATTGCGTACAGCCCGGATAGCCGGATACATGATATCCTTGAGACTCCCCGTCCGACACGCGCCAGCCAGCCATCCAGTTTTAGCATAAAGCGGTTCAACATGCACCATTAGACATACACTTCTGGTCGAGGCCTCCCCATAGAATGCACTGGGAGGATTTGCCATAATAACTACGGTCTATGTAATCCCTTAGTCGGCTTTTACGATTTCCACGGTAGGGACGGAGGGATCTACTCTTAGGCCGGACACACCACGGCACCATGCGTGTTTTTAAGTGGGGAAGTATCTTCCACACCACGTACAGCAGATTAGTGATTTCGCGCGAGAAAAGTTAGTACGGAAGAGTAGCAAGAGCCTACTTAGGTACGTTGTACATTGTATTTTAGTAGTAGTAGAGCTTTTTTGTGAAAGAGTTCGTCCGGGGAAGTACTACCACCATACCTATTTCTGCCGCAAAGCAGTAGTGCTCGCATTGCTGTGTTCCGGTTTGAAGTAAGGGTGCCGGTGAAATTACAGGCACATGAGACTTTTCATCTATGTCTCAGGGTGGCGGGCGCAGTGCAATGCTACATACGGTGCGTCCTAGGTGGACGTGCCCTATGAGGTAATGCACTGTTCATAGGCAGAGGTTACCTCTTAACATCAGGTGGGCCTCTTGCTTGTTCCGTCATCCAAATAGTATAAAAAAAAAAACATTGAATCACATATAACGATTGCGATTTCCATCGTTATATAGGTCAATGTGTGTGATCGCATGCTACCGATTGATGACTGTTTCGTATAAAAGCTCCTCACGTCAGATAAAGCCGTTTCGTCCACAGTTTCAGCATTTTCTATCATGGCAAGGAACTAGTCGCGTTGTGACGTCGAGACTTTCGTGCGAATGATGTCGTAAGACGTCGCTGGCGACACGCATCCCGGGACATTTGTCCACTAGTGAATACGATGCTTGTCGTCAAACATTCGCCATTTGCAAAGACGAGGCAAGCGACGAGTAGCCAAATCGACAGAACTTTCAAATCAGCTACCCAAATCTAAAAGAATTAGCTAGTTCTCTGTAATTCTTCCATAATAGTTTTTAGTTTTTTTCCGTATCCCGTAATCCTGTAGTGTACCTAACTACAGACAGTACTAAACTTGAGCTGAAGTAGGTACTTAGATGATAATTTGAAAGTTCTGTTTTGAATTGGTTTCTTATCTCCTGTCAAACCTTTGCAGATGGTGGCGGAAAACAGAAAACCATGTTGCTGTAAGCATTTCAAAATGTGGATTAAAATACTTCCCAATCAACCTTCACGCGACGATGTAGATGACGGCTTGTCGAAGCAGTAGCTTCGCCGTGGCTGTATTAAAAAGCTCGACTATTAATGCGAAGGAGAAGATTGTGACTATCCCCGTGGAAAAGTCAAAGAGCAAACCTATCCCGTACCGCCTCGACAGAGCATATGCGTTCCTGTGGTCGTCTCAAAAAGGACGACTAGTCATTCGCTAGATGCAGAAAGCCATACGACAAAATTAGTTGCCCCTCTGTAGAGGATGAAAACGACTATTGGAAAGACGCTGTGGCGGATATCCCCAATTTGTACTTCGATGACTCAACCACTGGCCCTCGATAGATGCCAATACCACCGTTTTAGAACTATTTTATCGCATGTTCACATCTAACACCATCAACTACATGGTAGCGTGCTCCAACGCATGTGCCCACATTCTATCTTACCAGGATAGACCGCACGCAAAGACCCTGAATCAAGTAATTCGCGAAATAAACGCACAAGAGATGGTAAAGTTCCTCGCACTATCTCTACTCCAAGGTAAAATTAAAGTTCCCGATAGTTAAAAGCCTTTTACGCTCAGTGCCCCGTTGTATTACCATCCGATTTCAACAACGTAATGTCGGATAGGATCCTAATGGGTCCGACAAGTTGAACACATTCATTAATATGTTATCACGTAACTTCCAAAGTGCTCCTGGGAAGGAATTGTCTATGCCTGGATCTCTGATGACATTTAGAACCGGCTTAGACTCTAGCGTAGCACGTGTATGCAAATACGGACTAAAGGTTACTGTGTGGACAAATGCTAAAGGATACCTATTGAACATGAAGACGTACTATGGTAACCATTATATTGGTTACCATTGTATGTCTATATCATAGTACGTCTATCGTTCGTATGTATGTTTTTTTTTTGTATACTTAGAATTACGTAACAAGTAGATGGCTCACCTGATGATGATAAGCGGTACCATCTGCCTATGAACAGTGCATTATCACATAGGTCACGTCCACCTAGGACGCGCCCTATGTGGCACTGCACGGCGCCCGCCACCCTGAGACATATAGATGAAAAGTCTCACGTGCCTTTAATTTCACAGGCAACCATACCCTTCATACCGGAACACAGCAATGCGACCACTACTGCTTTGCGGCAGAAATAGGTGTCGTGGTAGTACTTCCCCGAAGGAACTCTTTCACAAAAAAAGCTCATCTACTACTACGGGCACTACCACTACTTCTACTATTATGGATCTGTGTGTCTGAAATAAAGTCTTTTTTTTTTTTTTTTTTTTTTACTACTACTACAGCAACTATTTTCTGGTTCAAAATGTTGTAATAGACCAGGGTCAAAGCCTAAAAAAATGGTAAAAAATAAAAAAAAATACAGTAGGATGAAACCCATTAGAAAAGCAGGGGAATATGATCAAAATGAGAGGAAAAATAAATTACGGTCGATCCGAGTTCGGGAAGTGGGAGGGGGTGAGTTTTTAAGGGTAAAAAATGGTTTATCTTGATTTCCGGCAAAACTACAAGTCCTATGGAAAAAAGTTAAATGGCAAAGTTGTAGGCAATAAAAAGATCTACAACTTTTGTATCTGCAGATTTTTCACATAACCTCAAAATTTAGGTGAAAAATTCAAAAAACCAAGTTTTGGGTTTTTTATTTATATCTTTTTAAAAAAAAAAAAAAAACTACGAAATTTGGTGAAAACTTACCTTATTATGTCCCAAATACACTGTAATTTATTTGATTAAAAATATTTATTTTTTCGCTTCATTTTAACTTAATATCAAAAATGCACCCTAATTTTCAATCGAAAATTCTGACGTCAAAATATCAGATTTTTTCAAAAAGTTTGGGGGCTTTTTGTTCGTTGAAATATCTACTTTCTGATGGTGTAAAAAAAATATACATTACTATAGGAAATAATCTTAGAAAATGCAAAAAATTGAAAAAACCTCAAATACTTTTCTTTTTAATTACTATGTACAATTTCATCAAAAAAATGTGATTGCTGCAATTTTTTTTAGTTTAAATGTTTATTTATTTTACTCGAATTACATTCATGTCATAGAAAATCTCATACAAAATAAATATACATGTAAATCGTACTATTGAATTTAGAAACTTAATTCTGATTACGCTATTCATTTTTTTTTTTTAAAAACGTTAATCTTGTTATTTATAAATACGTTAGTTGAAATTCTAATCAGTTACTCATTCGTTTTTGTCTCTTTGGAGGCATTTCTTCATCGTCAGATTCGACAAATCTTTCCAACTCTAGTTGATCGTCGAAATCTTCAAGACCATCATCTTCGTCTCCAATGTTATTTCCAGTCTGCATTGGTTCTTCATCCATAATTTCATCTGAATCATTTACTTCCTCGTAGATTTTTTCTTCCATATTGGAGCTATTTTCAGAACCATGACAATTAGTGCATAAATTTGTGCATTTTAAACCATGTTTTCGGCAGCCACATTTTAAACTGTTACATCCAGTTTCACAGCTGCAGCAAATAGTTTTGAGCAATACTTCCGGAATTAAATCCTTTTCTGTAAATTTGGGCATAATGCCACGCTGATGTTGCTTCCAGCCCCAATGTGTTGCTGTCAATTCGTTACCCAACCAAGTTTGAAGCTGATAATATGCTCTGTAACAATGTTGTTCTGCTGCTCCTTCTGTGGGTGGAAGGTTTGCCAAAATGAAGGATGATTAAATTTTTGCCAATTGATATTTTTGAAACCTTAATTGATTCAGTGTTATTTTTTCTTTTTTACATTTATAAATAGATTTGATTAATTGTAATCCATTTTTTTTATATTTTCTTTACTTTCATCTATTTTGTAAAAAACATTGGCCAAATTTGACAAATTTTTCGCGCCTAATATAGAATTAACGATACTTTTCTTTCCTTTTCCGGCAAATCCAGATGTTGTATCGCAACCAGAAAAACAATGCAGAAATGCAACAACATTTTTGAAGGATTCATGTTTGATACTATTAGACGTGAAAAATAGATCCTTTCCATTTCCAGAGCCTGGTTTGAGAAAATAAATGTCATGATTATTTGAATTTAATTGATTTAAAAGAACCAAAAGATCAATATCTTGACCCACAACTATAACAGTTTTATTAGTATCTCTGGCAACTTCTATCGAGGTCTTAATTATGTCGGCATCAGCATCTTCTTCAACTTGTTTACAGGAAAATCCTTCTGACTGTAATCTTTTCATTAAACTTTTAATTATTTTGTCCTTGTTTTTCTCGTTAGATAAAAAAAATTCTTGCGAAAATGGTATTTTTGTATGGTTTTGATAATCGAACTCTGGAATATTGTCCGAGGTTTTTCTACGATTACGTTCTCCTCTTTTAGTTGAAGTAGCTGCTGGTACTGTTGTGACAGTAGCTGATTTTTTAATCTCGGGGTACCCATCAAAGACAATATAACTGCTTGCTGCGTAATGTTTTTCTACATAGCGCAAATATTTATTAATGATCTCTTCCACCGTTGCATTTTCTAAGAATATTTCCTATAGTAATGTATATTTTTTTTACACCATCAGAAAGTAGATATTTCAACGAAAAGAAAGCCCCCAAACTTTTTGAAAAAATCTGATATTTTGACGTCAGAATTTTCGATTGAAAATTAGGGTGCTTTTTTGATATTAAGTTAAAATGAAGCGAAAAAATAAATATTTTTAATCAAATAAATTACTGTGTATTTGGGACATAATAAGGTAAGTTTTCACCAAATTTCGTAGTTTTTTTTTTTTTGAAAAAGATATAAATAAAAAAACAAAAACTTAGTTTTTTGAAGAGGCTTATCTTTTTCTTGTACCCATTCTCGCAATAAATAAATGAAATGAAAATGAAATGAAATGAATTTTTCACCTAAATTTTGAGGTTATGTGAAAAATCTGCATATTCAAAAGTTGTAGATCTTTTTATTGCCTACAACTTTGCCATTTAATTTTTTTTCCATAGGACTTGTAGTTTTGCCGGAAATCAAGATAAACCATTTTTTACCCTTAAAAACTCACCCCTCCCACTTCCCGAACTCGGATCGACCGTAATTTATTTTTCCTTTCATTTTGATCATATTCCCCTCCTTTTCTAATGGGTTTCATCCTACTGTAATTTTTTTTGGTTTCAAAAATTATCTACCCTGGTCTATAATCCATTTTTCCGCGACCGACTCACCTTCACACCGCTCTGTCACACTGGTGTGATTCAAGCACTTCCTGGCATCTGAGTGAGCTGAAATTTTGCATACTATGTACCTTCGGGCACAATTAAAATAGTATGCTACCATGGAGTTGGTCTGATGATGGACTCGGAAGGTGGCCATAGGAACTCTACAACTACACGACATAACCCCGTCGTGTTTGGACTCATTGAATTTGATTTTAGAAGTACTATAGCTTTAGGTGGTGTCAGGGTCTGATGACGAACTCCTCGATCGATAGAAGCCTGGCAGTGTTTGGGCTCATTTTCATTTGCCCGCGGTTCTGAAGCACAATTCTCTTATTCATTTTATAACCACACTGCAAGTTGACCGAAACGAGATTGTATTGTAAATTGACTGAAAAATTGGTATTCTGGTCCCTCATAACAACAACATAATCTACTTTCGGTTCTTGCGACCATATATTAGAGTAGGATAGTGCTATATAATAATTGTAAAGAGTGAAAGAGAGAATTCTCAGAACTTTGAAACATTCAAGTTACAGTCTAATTTCGATATAATCACATTCCGTGTTGTATTGTCAGGTGAGCAGAATAACATTTTTGACGTTTGTGACATCAACACTAGATCGTAACATGATCCGAACTTTAATTTGACTATATTTTATTACGAGAATTGGGCTTCTGATCACAGTTTAATAAATACTACTTGTTTTAGGAAATATTTTTCAACAAATTGTTTTGTAAATTGTTTCAGGCACATGTGATAGCGGTACACTCCTACAACACCATCACGTCGCCTCGCGTGGACAGGACAAACGTGTGCACAACATGCAATAGAAGTGAGAAGTTGTAGTAGTAGAGCTTTTTTGTTTGTAG
Source organism: Operophtera brumata (assembly GCA_932527175.1). Lineage (NCBI taxonomy): Eukaryota > Metazoa > Arthropoda > Insecta > Lepidoptera > Geometridae > Operophtera > Operophtera brumata. Next base: position 840,048 of record OW052233.1, on the reverse strand, counting down.
TAGTAGAGCTTTTTTGTGAAAGAGTTCGTCCGGGGAAGTACTACCACCATACCTATTTCTTCCGCAAAGCAGTAGTGCTGGCATTGCTGTGTTCCGGTTTGAAGGGTAAGGGTGCCGGTGAAATTACAGGCACAAGAGACTTTTCGTCTTTATGTCTCAGGGTGGCGGGCGCAGTGCAATACCACATAGGGTGCGTCCTAGGTGGACGTGACCTATGAGGTAATGCACTGTTCATAGGCAGAGGTTACCGCTTAACATCAGGTGGGCCATCTGCTTGTTCCGTCATGCAGTAGTATAAAAAAAAAAAAAGTCTCTGTCACTATTCGTTCGATGAGTCGCTACTCCTTTCCCTTTGTTCGGTGTGGGACATTTTCTGGATTGGACAGCGTGCTTTCCATGAGTTAATAAGGTGGCCCAGAAAAAGGCCTTGCGACCGATGTTAGCAAAACCAGTGTGGTGATAGGATTCAGTGCGCCACGCAGAGGCTTCTTCAGAGGTTTGCTCACGATGTTTTGAGTGGAAAAATCTATTGGGCACGGCCGGGATTTGAACCCACGACTTTATAGTTGTTGGGGACCGGCACAGTCTGGAGGACCTGGCCTGCTAGACCAGGCGTTCCTAATATAGTCCAAAAACCAAGAAAACCACTTTCTAGTTTCAATGATTATTCAAGACTAACTTGTAAAACAAACTCTAAACAAAAACAGCAAATAAAAGGAACTAATTTGAATAATGTTACCAGCCAGCCCCCTTGTAGTTGTAAAGGAGGCTGGCATGGTCGGTACAAAGGTTGGTCGCCAACAATAGTCTAGCTCTAGACACCACCGAGTTGCTCAGTTAATTCCTGTGCCTTTTTTAGATCGCTATATTTTTATGAATTTTATATTTTAAAGAACATTGAACATTGCACACTTACTCTCCAGGTTTCGCGACGCGCACTGACCTATTCGTGCACGAGACGTGTCACAGCAAGTTCGCTTGCTACGTCTGCGATCAGAAGTTCGACAGTTTCCTACTGCTGACCAAACACAGGACCAAACAGTGTATGAAGACAAGCATACTGCCGCGGCTCAAAACTCTCGATGACGTTAGAAGGTGAGACTGCAGCTTTATAAGACGGGTGTTACACTAGCGATATGCGAGGCAAAAACTATAACTGAAGCTGTAATCTGATTTTTAACTAGAAACTTACACGGGAGTATGTTATAGTGTAACACGGATTTAGTATGGCAATAGAGGTTCTCAACGTGTACCCTAGGGGCACATATCGTAGTCTCCATACAAAATTTGTCTTAGACTATACCATACGTCCGTGTCAATTGCTTTCACTTAATGATGACCAAACAATGGAATCATTTCTGTGCAGCGTTCTCAAGCTAAACCATTTTAGTAAGTTTGTATAATGCGCCACAGATGCGCATTACACAAACTTACTAAAAGTAACTAAGTATAACACCCGTCTGACATTAGTTTAAACGTACAGTCCGTTCACTGTAAGATGGAATAGTGAATAAGCCTTGGGAATAGTGCTAACCAAGGCAAGGTTCACGGTACAAGGCTTACGGTGAACGGTCTGTAGATTCAACAGTAGGTATACATAGATAAACTAGTAATTTAGTTAATCTATGGTATCTGTTCTGCATCCTTAGTGGAAGTGTGTACATAAAATGATCAATATTTAAAATTCAACATAAAAGTATTTGTGTTTAAGTCTCAGCGAAATTATTAGTGGATATGGTACTTGTTTAACAAGGAGCAAGTAGAAAAATAGACATTATTTAATTGCAGAATCGCGCACTACAGAGGAGCGAAAACATTAAAACTATTCGAGTTAAATATACCCATTCCGCGAATAAGAGAAATGAGAATCGAGGAAGGAGTCGCAAAGACGATCAAACACGAGATAAAACAGAAAAATAAGTTGAACGAACAATGGACAGTCAAAGGTAAAAATGAAGACATACAGATGGATGAGAATGATATACTACATCATATATTAAACGATAATGTGATGTCGGTCATTGTCAACTTACCTTTACCATTTGATGGCGTGCCCAAACCGAAGATAGAACTCTCTAAAGACCCACTTGATGATGATAGTATGGTTATTCCAAAGGCTGAGCCAATAAAAGACTTTGAAAAGCTTATTCCTAAGACCGAACCAGATAATAATGACGGTTCTGAATGGACCCACACAAAAACTAGTGCTCAAAGGAAGAGGCGAAACACTACCGCTATAGCGTCGTCTCTCGACTGTCCACTTAAACAGCAACCATCGTCCAAACTTGCGACCCCTACAATTAGATTACCGATTACAAATACTACAATCTTATCCAATCAAAGTTTTCAAAAGTTTTCTCGGGAAAAAGAAGAAATTAAATCTAAACTGGAAAAAGCGGAAATAAAAAAACGAAACCAAAGAAAAGAAGAAATCAAACAAATAAGGGTGACTAGTGAAGCGCTACAGATGGGCACATATATTTCCGTGAGAAAGTTGAGACCACTTCCTGAGTGTCGTAGGAAATGCGCCAAAATAATCCCACAAGAATTCCGGCAAAAAGTCCACGAACATTACTGGAGTTTGGACAATACAAAAGATGTGCGAAGGTTTCTCAGCACCCTTGTAGATCGTGTAATCCGAAACCCAAACGATATATCAAAACCAAAGAGGAAAGGAAATGGAAAGAAAAGGTTCCGAAAATATGGTTACAAATATCGTTTAAAATTGGAAACAAAAAGTTACAATATTTGTAAATCCTGCCTTCTATATACTTTAGACGAAGAATATGACGTATTGAAACATCCAGATAGATTCCAAAAATATAAACCGGATGTTAGACATTCTGAAAAGGAAAACCCAAGTTAAATTTAATATAAAGATTTCTGACTATCCCTCTAAAAACAAGATAAGATGTGTTAAGAGGTAAGTTAAGGTGACTATTACAGAAACGCGATTGTTGAATGAGTGATTCTACTAAATTAAAAAAACATCCACTTTTCACTAAGGACGCATATGATTTCGTAGAAACTTGCATGCAAAAAACTTTGTTTAAAACATCTTATTCGCACGGTGTTTAGAATCTCATTGGAGAGTTTTAACAAAAATTGCTAATTTTTTTCAACATCTCTATTTATTTGTAACTAGCCCACCCGCGACATCGCGTACGCGGAGTTCCCGGATAAAAGTAGACCATGTGTTATGGTTATTACCTTTCATCGAAATCGGTTTAGTCGTTTCGACGTGATACCATACAAACTTTAGCATTATTCATATTTGTAGGAAGTAAAAAATGGTTATTTTTTGTTTCAGGCCATTTCCGGTCAATGATATTTTGGACAAGACAGCACAGCCTACAAACAGTCCGCCCAGAACCGAGGTTCCGGAGCAATTAAGATCTGGAAGCAATAGTAGTACAGAAGATAATGTTGAACAACAACAAAAGTTATTCAGTGCTAGTGATAAAACCTCCGGTGTAGCTGAAGAAGAGTTCCCCAAATGGAATGAAATATCACAAGAAAATATTCAACTATGCGAGCCTACAGAGAAGCCATCAGAAGAGAAGAGATCAGAGAATTCATCTGCCAATGAAGAAAAAATTTCAAGTTTGAAAAAATTTGGATCAGATGTGGATAAATTATCAGAAGAAAATATCAAAGAACGACACGAGTCTCAACAGATGACATTTGTCACTTTGTTGTCTAAAACAGAAGGAAATAAATGTGAAGTTATTAAAAAAACAGAAGAAAATACTCAAAAACAAGAGTCTATAGATACAACAAAAGATATTGTAGATTCTGCAGTCAGTAAAGACACAGGAATAAATATAAATCAAGTAAAGAAGTCCTTAGATATATCACATATCAATGAAGAATCTTTAGCGTTCAAAAACAATTACAAAACAGAAGAAAAAATATCCGGAGTCAATGATAAAACAAAAGAAAATGTATCCGGGGTTAGTAATAAACCTGGAGAAAATACAACAGATGTTAATAAAATAGATACATCCAAAGTTGTCCTAGAAATAGAAGAAAAAAGAACCGGAGTTATGAATGAAACAGCAGTAAACATATCCGAAGATAAAAAAATGAAAGAAAAAAAATTTGAACTTTGTAATGAATCAAAAGAAAATGGATCAGAGACTGATAAAATAGAAAAAAAGACGTCCGTAGTTAATAACCTAACTAACGAAAATGTATCCAAAGATGATGAAGTGGAAGAAAAGAGATCCGAAGCTTGTAATGAACCAAAAGAAAAGGTTCAACCAATATCCGTTGAGACCACATGTACAAATGAAGATAATTTAGAATCAGAAGTAAATAAAACAGAAGAACATATAGACTCATTAGAAACAAGTGCCAGTGAAATGAAAGCAGCAAGGTCAGAACAAATTAACATAAATGAACAGAGGGACGAACAAAATCTATCAATAGAAAACTGTGACCGGTTTCCTAAACTGCAACTAATAAACTTGAAAGCTCTGAGCAATCCTAGCGAAGAAAGTATGGAGATACAACTAGAAATACATTCCATGGATAAGGAAGATGATGCAATGGACATTGATAATGATTTGGAGAGTGAAATAAAACTGGGTAGTTCAGAAAGTGATAAAACGCAGTGAGTTGTGTTGACAACAACACCCAACAGTCACATACATAGTTCTGATCCCACACTAGGATTCCGTGTAGTGGGTATCAGAAACTACGAGTACCATGGTACCATAACACCCAGACCCGGAACAAATATTTGCAGATTATACCAACATTTGTCCCGCAGCAGGAATCAAACCCGCAACCTCTCGCTTCTCAGCCGGCTCCTCGCCCGACGCGCTACAGAGGTCGTCAATGACATATATGAGAAGACTTACTTAATAGGTTGTATTTCCGTGTTTAGATTTAAAAGTTCATTTCCATAAAGAACTCGGTCCTAAACTCCGAGGGTGTTCCAATTTCAAAATTCCCATTTTTATTTTTTGGTTCAACCAACTTTGCCGTGTTAAAATTTCGCGGACGATTCAAGAGAGTTTTTACAATGGCTTGTTGGTCGGTAGTCTGTTTGTAAAGCGAATAGGCGCGGCGCAAAACGGTACTAGAATTATTTTAAATTAGATTTTCGCACGGCAACCAAACCCAGCCATCTACATTTTTAGTTTTCAGTACCCAAAGGGTACCTTCGGGACCCTATTACTAAACCTATGTATTATGTCATAGGGTAAGGCAGCCGTAAAAAAACACCCCCAAGGGTCCCTGACAAGGGTCAAACCAAGGAATAAAACCTTATTAAGACTGCGCCAAACCCAGGCCGAAATCTTCATACAAATAAAACCACGCGCCACCCGAAAAAGCCGTTTTTATTGAATATCTCGTAAAATATAGATAATTTTACAAAACCCCTACAGTTAACCCTCAGCTTTGTTGTACTGATTATGTTTATCTAGTTTTTAACCCAAGAATATGCACCATTTAAATAATAAACAATCGCAATTAGCCAAAATTGGGGGAACTTTGGGTTTTTTTTTCCATCGAGAAAATATTGTCCTATCGTATTTCTGGTACAGTGATCCCTCGGAACGTTAAATCATAGTATTGATGCTTTTATCCAAGGCTTAATAGATTAAATAAATTATATTTAAAGTAGTCTGCGCGGAAAGAATAGGAAATACTGCACCCTTGTTTCTGCCAGCCCTGGATAAAAGGATTGTTACTAAGATTAATACAAGACATAAATCATAGTACGGACCGTTCACCGTAAGTTGGCACCTGCCGTGGAGTATTTACAGGTGCCATGAACAAGCTGTATTCATCAACGTACTACATCAAAATTATAAAACTGAACATTGCTGATACTATATATCACAGGTGTTTTTGGGAATGATCCTAATAATTGAATACATTACAAATGAATTTTTGTATATTTTTAAGTTTTTGTGATTTTTATTTTTCTAAAACTTTTTAGCCAAAAAGCTGTGTATCCACATTCCAAGAGTGCTTGAAAGCTTCGCATCGCAATTCTTGCTACGTGGATACACTTCCTGCTATGCAATTTGTCCGCCTATTTTCGCCAACCAATAGGAACTTACTTAGTTTACGGGACACTTAAATTGAAAGGTTTCTATCTAAAACTGTCGATGTAATTTGACATGCGTTTGCCCCTCTGTCCCGTAATTGGTTGGTCAAAATGCGCTCTCCTACTGTCTTATGTAAATATGTACAATGAATTTTTAAGTTATTCAAAAAAATCGTTGTCTTCTATGTAACATGATTTTAATTAAAATCTATTTGTATCAATAAACAGTGATATTATATATTTGTTGTATCGTAATTTCACTACGTGATAGAATCCAAATTCAGGAGACCCGTAGAAGATTACATAACGAGAGATGATAGCTCTCAGAATTAGGAAATTGAAGTGGCAATGTGACTAGGATTGAGAAAGGTATGCTTAGATGGTTTGGACATATAGAAAGGATGGACGATAGTAGATTGACGAAACGGGTACATAAGACGAGCGTGAATGGGACAGTGGGAAGGGGAAGACCTCGGCGAACGTATTCAGACCAGCGGGATTATTGCGTAGTAGAATGACGTTTGATTTCGAAGTTTTTTTTTTTTACGGATAATTTTTTTGATGGAACAAGCAAATGGCTCACCTGATGTTAAGCGGTAACCTCTGCCTATGAACAGTGCATTTCCTCATAGGTCACGTCCACCTAGGACGCGCCCTATGTGGCATTGCACAGCGTGTTTTAAATATTTCTGTTCTTGTAAAAAAGTCAGTCTACTACGCAATACCCCGGCAGATCGGAGAAGTTCTGGAAAATGACCAGGCAAGAGTACCCTTAACCAACGAGCATGTATGAAGAATGTGATGAGAGTGAATGAAGCAAAAGAGGTGTGTCAGGATCGTAGCAAGTGGAAATCCGTGGTCTCTGCCTACTCCGGGAAACAGACGTGAGTTTATGTATGTTTGTATGTAAGTGGCAATGTGCAGGCCATCTAGCTTGCAGAGCTGATAACCGTAGGCACATACTTTTGAATAACTCTACGATGGACTTAGCTTCCATACACTATGAGCGCCAATATTATTCACGTCTATTGGATAATGTTGCATGCCGTTCCGATGTAGACACGTTCCGCTAGAGGCGTGCCATTGTGCAAGCTACAAGCACGTGTATTACCATGTAGTAAAGCTTGTTTTACATACCTAAAACACTGATTCGGAGAGACAGGTTAGCTCCGTGCGAGAAATCTCGAAAGTTGTCGAGTTACGAATTTGTTACGTGTCCCAGATGTACTGTTTATTACATTAGTTGAATCCGTGCGAGTCCCGGAGTGGGCATAACTTGTTAAAGTTGGGGATGTGTAACTACTACCGAACCCCCGATAAACACTTTCTAATAACTATGATGGACTTCGCCTTCTCTATATTATGAACCCCTATTCTATATATTATGATAACAAATGAGTACCTGTGATACCGGTTCACACCGGACTTTCAAATGTGTTCAATAATAAAGAAGCAATGGATGGATACAACTTGCCATAAGTGTCCATCTATGCGTTTTGCCTCTCTTTTGGTTCGGACACTTGGAGCACTGACCCGAAGTCCATTTACTTTGAGCTCAATGACCGTTGGCGAATAAAGGTTGTCGAGTGGCAAACACAAACCAGACGACGCAAAAGAGGAAGGCCCCCCTCTCGATGGACCAAAGACTTTATAAAGGTCGCATGAAAACGGTGAATGAAGGCGGCTCAAGACCGTTCGTCGTGGCGTTCTATGGGAGAGGCCAATGTTCAGCAGTGGACTCCTGTGGACTGATGTCAATGATGGTTGTGATTTAGGTGAGATATGGACGGCCGTATAAGAAGTATGAGGTGCTCTATAAGACAGACGCACGCCCAGAGTCATATATATATATCACTAGCGTATGGACAGTGCGAAATTGACTGCTAATACGTCGGTGGTAAAATCGAATGCTAGGCACCAACGACAGTCTATGACTTAGTTCGCTCGCGATCGGACAATCTACCCTATCTTGATATTTAAATCTATGCACACGCCTTAGGTGATAAGTATGAAGTTCTCTATATTGGAAAAACCACATGTCTTTTTCCCCGAAGGGATAGGCAGAGGACTCTAATCTCTGTGGGTCGCACAATCTAAGATTGTACTTATACTAATAGTAGCGCTCCTTGCGAATGCGTTCGTCCGGGTTAGTGCTACCACCATAGCTCGTTCTGACGACAAGCAGTAGTGCTCGCATTGCTGTATTCCGGTTTGAAGGGTATGGGTGCCGGTGAAATAACAGGCACCAGGTACAGGTGAAATTGAGACTTTCATCTTTATGTACCAATGTGGCGTAGTGCAATGCCACATTGGACGCGTCCTAGGTAAACGTAACCTAAGAGGTATTGCATTTGTAATGGGCTGAGGTTGCCGTCTTAAATAACCAGTGGGTAAAATGAGTAATAGTAAATAAAATTTCATAAAGTTTAATAATACTATTCAACAATGCGAGCAATTAATTGGTGTTATGGGAATGTTTTGTGCTAATTAACTACAACAAATAAATAATCACACCACCTATACACAAACATTATATACAATTATACAAAAAAATATACCTACATTTGGACATTAAAATAAACAGTCACCAACGAAAACAAATAAGAATTTTCGAAAAATATATATTACAATTTCTGTACAAATTCGACTTTCACAGCCTATACACGTCACAAAATTGGGATAAATGCATGATGCACGTGGTATTTTGTTCTACAGGTGATTTACATATGACCAGTATGAAAGTAGCACTGTAACTGAGACCTTAAACTTTCACAGAGAAAGACTAGTTATTGCAAAATACAGGTATAACTTACTTGCACAATTATATAGTCGCAAAAAGTGACAGGTACACATATAATAGACTTTCGCAGTGAATGAAGCACAGTCATGCTATGCTGATCTAAACAAAACTACATTCAAATAAAGTAATTTACAAACCATTTAAAACGGTGCTGTGCCAAATGTGATTGAGATACAAAATTCATAAGGCTAGTGCAGATAACAGGCAGCGTAGGTACTATAGGCAAGGCAGAAAATCTAGACCTTCAGAGTTTAACATCAATGGATTTTTAGGAAAGTATTGTGTGTTTAATAATAACAGAGATCATTAGGAATCCTTTCAAGTGTTGAATAATAATTAACCAGAAAAAATTGCCTCTCAAGTTTTTAATAATGGATGAGAAAGTTTTGCCTTTCATGTGTTTAATAATAATGGATCACTACGAAAGTCTTACCCTTCAAGTGTTTAATAATAACAGAGATCATTAGGAATCCTTTCAAGTGTTGAATAATAATGATCCAGAAAATTTTGCCTCTAAGTGTTTAATAATGGATCAGAAAGTTTTGTCTCTCAAGTGTTTAATAATAATGGTTCACTAGGAAAGTGTTGCCTTTCAAGTGTTTTGTAAAAATAGATCAAAAGGAATCCCTTGAAGTGTTTAATAATAATGGATCACTAGGAAAGTGTCGCCTTTCAAGTGTTTTGTAAAAATAGGTCATTAGGAATCCCTTGATTTTTTTAATAACAATGAATCAGAAAGTTTTTCCTCTCAAGTGTTTAATAATAATTAATCAGAAAGTTTTCCCTCTCAAGTGTTTAATAATAATGAATCAGTAAGTTTTGCCTCTCAAGTGTTTAATAACAATGAATCAGAAGGTTTTGCCTCTCAAGTGTTTAGTAATAATGGATCATTAGGAAAGTTTTACCAAGTGTTTAATAATAATAACTTAAATTTTTGTTGCGGCCCCGCGTTATCTGCTCTGGCTTTGTTAATACTAAGCAACACCAATCTAGTTCCTGTTCAACTCGTTCAGGATACGTAGGATATACAGAAACAGGTTCAAGATATCCATATACAAGTTGATGGTGGCCAGGATATACTCCTCGGGCGAGAGTACAGTCATCATCTGCTGCGTGTCAAAGATCAGGAAGAAGCTGAAGAAGATGGCGCCGGTGAACGAGAGCGCCACCTCGAAGGCTGATGACTGTATGAACAGCTGAAGGATCCCGCCCATAAGGAGGACGCTGAGGCCGGCGACCAGTCTGCAAAACAATATTTAAGAATCAGTACATAATTGAAACGGGGTTTCTAAGTTCGTCTGAGGATAACTTTAGAACCGTTGGTCAGTAGTAGCATAGCTTTTTTATGAAAGTGTTGTTCCGGGACGTCCGGGGAAGTACCTACTACCACCATACTTATTTCTGCTATGAGTATTTCTGGGTATGAGTGCTGGTGAAATTACAGGCACATGAGACTTTTCATCTTTATGCCTCAGGGTGGCGGGTGCAGTGCAATGCCACATAGTGCGCGTCCTCGGTGGACGTGACCTAAGAGGTAATGCATTGTTAAAGGCAGAGGTTACTGTTTAACATCAGGTGGGTCATCTGCTTGCTCCGTCATTCATTAATTTGGCAGGTGGGTATTGGTACAATTTGTAGTAAAGGTTATGAGCTAAATCGGTCGGGGGTTTGTAGGGGTCCAACAGGGGGTAAACAAAAAGTGAGACAAAGTCAAATGGGGTTTGGACATTATAAAACAATTTGATGAGCAAAAATTTAAAAGAACACCTCTACAGTACACGGTAGGTCTCTTTTAGTAATCACAAGGCGCTGAAATTTGGCATGCTAGTAGCTTTTGTGACACATCTTCAGGGAAAACTCCAAAATCGAAGAATTTTGACATTCTTAATTTAAAAATCAATAAACTGATGAGTTATTAGGGTTCCCATGAGGATCAGGCTAGGGGGTCCTGGTAGCCAACACCATTTATTTAAATGTTTTCTGTAGTCTGTTAGAAAGGTAAGTTCATGTTGATGTTGAGACTCACCCATATCCGACGAAGGAGAAGTCTCGCTTGGTGTTGAAAGTGAACAAAGTTAGCGAGAATACGACTGCGAATGTGAGCGCTAACGCTTGTAGCACGATCACGGTGTTGTAGTACGAAACCACCACGCCGATTGTGTACGCTTGCACTGCGGTCTGGAAAATACAATACATTATAAGTACTAGCCTACTGCTAGTACCGGGATAAAAGCATTCCCCATTCCCCCTCCAACATCCATTCCTCACACCAAATATCATCAAAATCCGTATAATATAATCACTAAACGGCAGCGTAGCCGCAGATGAAGCTAATTAAACATAGCTTATAGCACTCAGGGAATGTATCTTCCTGTTAGTGAAATAATTTTTAGTAGTTCCAGAGATTACCTCCTACATACAAACCAACAAACAAGCATCTTTAGGAAGGACAAATGCCAAATTTAGTCTCAAAAAAATATTGGTAGGTAATGAATTCGGATGAAACCGCGGGCGACAGCTAGTGAGTACCTATATAATTTTAATTTAACTTTACTTCGCCGGAAAATGTTTTCAAATACTCAAGGAACACTCATTATAGGGAAACATAAAAGGTTCAGAGGTCTAAGACAAAGGGTCCATGCGAAAGTTAGCGTAAAGCAGACGCTAATTTGTGCGATTGACAAACTAGGATCCTCCCGTGTCGTGGAAACTACAAGGTAGGTACCATTGTACCACAACACCCAGACCAGGAGCAATTATTTGTAGGTCATGCAAATATTTGTCCCGCACCTCTCGCATGATCGCATCTCAGCCGGCTTGCCCGCCGCGCCACGGAGGTCAAAATACTGCGCGCCATCTTTTTCTTTCCATTATTTCTTTTTTATTATTAAATTTTAATACAAGTTTCAATATTATTACTCATATTTTACAAAATGTTTAATGATAATATTTATTCCAATGTTAGCTTACTTTCTTTATTTAAATCATCATGAAATCAGACATTGCACACGTAACAGTAGAAATACATTGAATCATGCTTATACCTAAACCACCTCTGTACACATGTATTTCACGCAATAAATAATACTTTACTTTACTTTACTTACTACTTACTAGAAGCCGTCTCTTTTTTGGCTATATAGCACGGATAGACAAAGCTCGTCGCTTCACTATGTGCATATGATTTGAGTCTTATAACACTTAAATTAGATCTCAAGTTACATCGCTTTGCTTGTGTCGTGTACGCGCCTCGCGGCATGGCGCCAGACTTGGCTCTTTGAAGCAAGTGCGATATGAGAGCGCGGGCGTAATGAGTAATGAACGCTATGTATGTAATTACTATACCGTTATGTAATTTTAAAATATTCCTTATTCGACAAGGATCACATTCAAACATCAAGCTTGTGTCCAGTACCGAGTAAAAGCGGTAGAGGTTCGTACATTTTTAAGCCGCGTTGACACAACCAAAGCACACTTGGACATTACAGCTCGTTCACCGTAAGATGTCCCCTGCCTTGTATGGCGTGCCAACCAAGGCAGGGGACATCTTACGGTGAACGGTCTGTAGTAGTTTTGACAAAGTACCTTTGATCAAAGTTGACTTGGATATCGGTTGAGTTGACATTGACACACATCATCGTCATCGTACACTTGGATCAGTTTATTCAGTCTGCTCACTCCAATTTATTTGATTGCAAAATGATTTATTTTCTTGCATTTTACGCCATTTTGTTATGTCAATTTCAGCCAAGTAGACTTTGAATATTGAGCGCGCGCGTCCAAGTCAACTTTGATTGGACGTGGACGGCAATGTCAATGTCCCCTTTGGTCACTGTTGCTATGATCAAAGTATAGACCGTTCACCGTAAGTTGGCACCTGCCATGGAGTATTTACAGGCGCCATCTTACGGTGAACGTGCTGTAACGTCCAAGTAGCAGTCACCGCTACAGTCCAAGTGCACTGTGATTGTGTCAACGCGGGTTGATATTAGACCTCGGAAGAAGAACTAAAGCATGGAACTAAGGCTAAAAACGAAACGGTATCGACTATACCAGTCTCATTCTTTTATATGAATGTATTCATGTGCTGGAATGAGACAAGTATATATCTATCTGTTTTTATTTGTGTAACTCGTACCAGGCCAAATGTCAAATTACTACTACATTCATGGTTACAATCTAGGAAGATGTATATGCATGGTGCCAATATTGACTTTGACGTATAATGATAATTTATCAATAAATGACTATAAATGACTATTCAGGGTACGGAACGGAAAAACGACTGTCGTGTGACAATATATTTGTTTCTCTCTAACATAGGATAGCAAGCTATCTTCTAGGATAGGAGTAAGAAGGAACACTCTATGCTATTTTAGCACTCACTCCATACTATTACACCTCCATGTATTAGACGTGCCGTAGGTACTTACGAAAGCAGCTAGAAGGTAGAGATTGGCAGGAGAGTCCTTACGCTTAGCGATGAGAGCCAATAGCGTCACCATGCTTAGAATGAACGCTACAAACACCAGCCAGTCACTGAAAATAAAGGTATATTGTTAAAATATATTAATATATGCCGTGGTGTGTCCGACCCAAGAATAAATAAATAATGCTGGACAGTTCACACAACATTATCTAGCCCCAAGCTAAGCAGAGCTAGTGTAATGGGTACTAGATAACCGATATACTTAATACTATGTACATTACATAGTTATATATTTTTTGTTATACAAAGAAAATACCCAGAACACCCTGAACAAATATCTGCAGATGGTACAAACATTTGTTCCGAGGCAGGAATCGAACCCGCAACCTCCTGCGACGCAGGCGAACCTTCGCCCGCCGCGCCATAGAGCTGGTCAAATAATAATAGAAATAATAGAGAATAGACCCCTCCATCTCCTGTGGATGTCGTAAAAGTCGACTGAGGGATTACCTGGACTTGTTTGTTAGATTCGTTGGTATTAGATTTGGCCTGGCTGCTAGCTTATTTATGGAATGTGTTATTACTGGAAGAAAGCGTTAGCAGAGTCAGTCGTGGGAAGCAATGGCGGCGATGAGCTCACCAGTTGTCATGTCGATTTCCCATGAACCCACAGTGAAAAGAGGCCCTTTTTTAGACTCTCCTACCCTTTCGGGGAAAAAGGCGCGTGTCTATGTATGTATATATGTATATTAATAATAATTGGTTATTGTTAGTTACACCGAAGGTAAAAGTCCACAATTCAGCATCGTACGAATCGGGCGGAACGCATGAAGTTTCCCTACGAGAATTCCGATGCATGCGTGAGGTCTAAACCAAAAGAGAGACAAAACGCATAAAGAGGGACTATTCTGCCAATTTGTATCTGTCCATTGCTGCTTGATTATTGATTGAACAAATTTGAAGGACTAGAGTGCGAACTGGCAGTAAATCAAACCCATTTGTATTATCAAAGGTGCCATATTTTGGTGTTCATACTGTGGAATGCTAAGTCTATCTTTATTATTAGAAAGACTTTGCCCATAAATAATGAGAATTTAAGTCTCAATAACTGATGATTATTGAACTGATATCTCTTAAGTATCTCTAGTAGTAGCCGTAGTTTTAGGTAATAGTAGATTGACGACCTCTGTAGCGCGGCGGGCGTAGGTTCGCCTGCGACGCAGGAGGTTGCGGGTACGATTCCCGCCTGGGAACAAATATTTGTGCAATCTGCAGATATTTGTTCAGGATGTTCTGGGCAGTGTTGCCAATTTTATTTTGACGAACCCACCAAATTTGGCCTCATTGCCCACCTGAACACCACTAAAACCATCGGTCTCGCAAACCACCAGAAAACCAGTAAACGTTGGCGTAAAACCATAGACAAAGAAAAAAAAGTGCGTAAGTAAATATTTCAAAATGCGCTAATGGCCTTTAGATTAAATAAAATACTTATTTTTTGTCATTATAAAGTCCTTTATTTCCTAAAGGAACACATTAATAAAATACAGTAACCCTTTGAATCAAATCAAACTTTACCCAGTACCCACATAAATAAAGTTTATAATCAAAATTGTTTAAGAAATTGACTAACTAATCGAGGGAATTCCCTAAAACCACCTCCTTAGTTCTGTTGTACTGCCTACACAACAAAAAAATGTACACTTATTCAATAATTTATTTATATATTCATTTATATAACTGAGTATTTTTGTTAATTGTACTAGTGAGTGATTAGTAGTTGTTGTAGTGCGTTACCACTAACTGAATCAATCAAAGACACTAGAAAAATCCACTAGCCACTAAATCCAATATTTACTCGCTAAAAGGATAGTCTAAACCACCAGAACTAGTGGAAATTCCACTGAGTTGGCAACACTGGTTCTGGGTATTTTCTAAAAAAATATACTACCCATAAGACAAGCTGTGCTTAGCTTGGGGCTAGTTAATGTTGTGTGAACTGTCCAGCATTATTTATTATTATATCTTTGTTATACCAGACAAGTCTCCTGTACCAAACTTACTTTTTATGAATGAATCCTTGCACAGGCTCAATAACAGTCAGCACAGTAGCGATCGCCACAGTCGTCAGCAGCTGTACCGTCAGCAGGCCGTACACTTTGCGGATGAAGCCGAGACGGATTGCCTTGTCAGCGTTCATCACATTGTTGCGATAGGTAAAATCATCCTGCAATTAATCAATTCAAAGTGTGTGTCATTAATGCATGAAAGGAGCCTCTGCAATGTGCACTGAATCCTCTCACCACACAAGTTATTTGGTGAAAGAACCAGGGTCCTTTTTGGACCACCATAAAAGTAATATACCTACCTAACCCCTCGTTTTCATAGGTATATATTCTAATGTTTTCAGTTATTGTTTATACCCAAAACAAGTTGTGATACAACACTAGCAGAAAATGTATCAAAAATATTTTCTTGTTTGATCCCTGGTAGATTGTTCAACAAGGGACTTAAACGCGCCATTTCGTACGACAGCGAGGGAGGCTATAGAATCGAGTATGAATGGGTTTTAGTCCCGAGTTAAACACTCTACTTTTCCCTTCGATTGCGAGAGGCCACTGTTCACCAACACATTAACGGACATTTAAACAACTGTTTAGTTTAAACAACTCTTTTTGACAGATGTTTTCATACGTTATCTGTCACTTTGACGATTGGTTACGGTAACCACCGATTTATTTGTTCGTGAACTTGGGCCAAATAATTAAAAAACAGATATAATATAAAAAAAATAAGTATGAATACAAAACATTTCTATACTTGCATAGGTAATTATACTTGTTAGCAGCTGTGTGTGAACAAACAGTAAACAAAACATGTATAAAACAGTATCTATGAGTACTACATCATGACATGTTTTTGAAAAGTCTTTTACAAGTTTTGTTGCATACAAACAACTTATTTGTGGGTGTAAACGTAGCGAAGGTTTAGACAAAACCAAACCAAAAGACCAATGATTAGAAGGTGATTTTATTTCTGCCGCAAAGCAGTAGTGCTCGCATTGCTGTGTTCCGGTTTGAAGAGTAAGGGTGCCGGTGAAATTACAGGCACATGAGACTTTTCATCTTTGTCTCGGGGTGGCGGGCGCAGTGCAATGCCACATAGGGTGCGTCCTAGGTGGACGTGACCTAAGAGGTAATGCACTGTTCATAGGCAGAGGTTACCGCTTAACATCAGGTGGGCCATCAGCTTGTTCCGTCATTCAAGTAGTACAAAAAAAAAAAAAGGTGATTATATTAGAGTACATATTTCTTTAAAATTTGTATTACATCACATGACATTAGTACCTACTAAGAGCTCCTTGTGAAAGTGCACTGAAATTACAGTCACTACAAACAATAGCACAATTGCAAATGCTAGGTATTACATTTGTAATGAGCAGAGATTACTAAAAGGCCTAACACCAGATACCATGCCATATATGCCAATTCATTAGGTACTTTAACATAAAAAAATATCTTTCATGTAGTAGTAGGTAACAGCAATATTTACTGGTTTTAAGTGATTTTCGACAAAGTTTCAAGGTTTGGATTCTGTGCCGAACAAGGGAAACTCCATAAAGTTTAAGAATAGATAAGTAATCAAAGATAAAATGTCATATTTACAATTCTTATCAATTGGAACAAATTGTAATGACACCAAAATAATAAACATCTGTGAAAATTGGTACCTACCTACCTACCTATGTGTTGAAAATATAAAGGGGACGAAAATTAGTTTTTCGTGAACGCATATTAAATAGCTTGAATATAAGTCATTAACACTGGCCTGCTGTTTGAAAACAATGTCGGATGGATGAAACCCCAAGGCCACATACGTATGACGAAATTAAAAACCATACCAGTTTTAATCAGCAGTTAATTCCTCTTACCTCGATAGATTCTTTCCCACCAAGCTCACAGTCGTCTTGAGCATACATCAAAGGTATCGTAGCAGCCATTATGAGGTTTAAATCAGGTCTTTTTCGAATAATACACAATGAAAAATAAATTTGGGTTTTCCCCTTTCGCTTTACGTATTTATTTTATCTACATTTTTTGAGTTACCAACTCTCTTGGAAAAAGTACCAAGTTCTCAATTCAATTCCAATATGTCATCATTATCAACTATTGACGGAGCACACAGTAGTACACCAACTTATCTGTTTAGGCGGACAAAATTTGAACTAAAGCCAATTACAATTTATAAATAAAAGTTCCGGTTATATTTTTATATAATTTTATACATTTACCTTTTCTATAATACTACGTAAATATCCTTTAATTTTAACTTCCTTTTTTGGTAAATTTCTTAATATTAATAGCAAAATGGCTCCACCAGCGATGCTATCAACTGAACAGATAAGTTGGTGGCAGTGTCATACACAACAAAGTGTCTTAGTTGTCACATACAATTTTGGCAAAATGGTAGAACAGGGTGCAAAAATTAGTAGAAATTGGTAGAATTGGAAATGGAAAATATGTAGTCCTACCAATCAAGTTTAAGTTCATTTGAATGATTAAATATCACGGAAAAATCGGGAACGCCCGACTGTCAGTGTCACATTGTCAATGTCAAGCAAGTGTCAGTCAGTTGTGACAGATCTCATTGTCAATGTCAATTTCACTCCGTAGCTCTATACTCTGTACCTCATCATTCACTTATTTCACTTAACGCGTTCCGTTAAAGTGCTAAAATTACAAGACAGGCTAAATTCAATAGTAAACTAAGTAAATTTTCGTCACACGCATGGAGAATTGTTTAATTTTGAAAAATAGGTAGATTTGAGGCCGAGGGTGGTAGATTGGTAGAATAAGGTTAAAATAGGTAGATCTACCAACAAATTTGTAGATGTGACAACACTGGTTGGTGGTACTATACCTACATTGATGGCCTGAAGTTCTTGCTGATTATTATTGTATGCCCTGGTTGTTTATAAATTATATTTATCATGCTGTGTTTTGGCTGTAGGTGCTACAAGCCGAATATAATGATAGCCATTTATTCGTTGTATTCAAACAAGACAAAAGTGATAGGCCATAAAAAATAATTTGCCTGGTAATATTATCGACCATCTTAACTTGTCCTATCTTATCATCCATGTAGGTAGGATATAAATGTAAAAAACGATTTATTGCTTTTTAGCAAAGCCCACAATAAAAGTTATGCCCTGGGACATTTTACAATTTTTTTCCTTATAAAGGTGTAGCGAGCTTTGAACAAAATGTGGCATAAGTAGTATTTTGGAATGCCCTCATTATCACAATGCCATACCCGCTGCCAATTCAAAAATTATATGTTTTGGGTAATTTTTAGGAGCTGGTAGCACAAATTTACTATGACATTTACTCATTTGACATTTATCTATGACAATAAGTTGAAATATTGCCAAACGAAAAAATAAAATAAACAAAAAGCCAAGCACGTGTCAGGCTCCCGGCCACATAGTGCAGGCATACCTTGGAGGAATAGGCACGCAGCGACCGACGAGCAATTTTTTAGTGTAAAAAACTCAGTATTTATCGTACACAATTTAGGATAGGTGGGTTGTATTTTCTTTGAGCATAAGTATAATGATCGGGTTGTCCCCGTGTTATACCTACGACTTTAGCGGTAAGTATTATCTCGATGACTCACGGCACAGGGCTAGAAAAAAATGGTAGGTAATCAAAAACACTCTTTTAACAAGACGTTAAATAGCATAACATATATATATATATATATATATTATAGCATGCGCAAGTTTTCGTAAGACGAGTTGACGAAGGACTCATGTCTACGCTCAAAAAAATAAGAGATGTTGCTGTGCTCGCGTGGTGGTCGGGTGAGGCCTGCAATGCTCTAAGGGTTGAGGGCTCCGGCCACCCTCTTACGTTCCGTGGTTCCACATTTGGAGAGAGAGTTTGTGGTTGGCTGTTTGGCGAACTGTTTTGGGCCACAGAAGATGTACTACTACATTCATGTTTAGGGCGCCGCGCCGCGCGTTGTGGGCACCGGTGCGTCCCGTTGGAGACCCCGGAGCCCAACAACGACATGCGCAGAGGATGGCCATCGGGGGGGTTTAGTGAGTTTAACCCAGTCTGAGAAACCATTAACCCTATATGAGAAGCATCAATGTAAAAGGGTATCTGGTAGCAATATCCCTCTGGAAAAAAAAGACCAAGTGCGAGTCAGACTCGCACACGAAGGGTTCCGTACCATCGTACAATACTTCAGACTATGTATTTTTAATATTAATCGGATCCCTTTAGTTTGATTTTAATTTTTATTTGTTATTTATTTATTTATTTATTTAAAAACTTTCACACAAGACAATAGTGCAAGGAGGACTTAATGCTAACAGCATTATCTGCCAGTCATCCTGGACGTGCAGAAAGATGGTGAGGCGTGCCTTACAAACAAGTACCACAGAAAATAATAATAACAATACAAGTTAAAATATAAAACTAAAAGGATACCTAAATATAATATACTAATAAATACAAATACCCAAACAAATACATTAACAAAAATAAAAACAGTTTCACAAAATAATAATAATATACATAAATAAACTACCGTGACAATAAAACACATACTTAGTAGGGAAAGTACAAAGGTATATACCTAATACAGGCTGCAGTAACATAGATTGTGAAACACTGACACTGAATTGGAAACTAATAATTTAGCCTCTTCTTATACAGTCCAGTTACAGTTATTGATTGTCCATAGTTTTAGTATTCACTCTGTGAAAAATCCAAGTAGGTATCTACCTATTACGGTTCAAAAGATAATATCGAGGAAAAATAGAAGTTTATTATATTTAAACCATAATGCCCCCATTTAATAAACTCCTGTATTTGCTTAGCTCTATAATTTTAATTTTATTTGATTTTTATTATTTGTTGTAATAGTGGCAATAGAAATACACCTGTGAAAATTACAACTGTGTACAGACAGACAGACGCATGGACGGACGGACGGGACGGGCAGCGGAGGCTTAGTACCTAATAGAGTTCCGTTGGCACTCTTTGGTACGGGACTCTAAACGGGTAGGTACCTAGTACCCACTACAAGAGGGCCTATCTAGATCTAGATACCTATATACTTACCTACACGTAGGTAAGTTGGTAGGTAGATACGTATATTGTAATCCCTTCGGTCCCAGTAAATACAATTTTCCCTCGCGGAATTTGATTTGGTGAAGGAGCGATGTCGTCGTTCGCCAGACTACACTACGTAACTCGATTCCATTTCATTATACTTAGGTATAGCTTTTATCAGCTAAAGGCTACGGCTACCTATTACATTAGCTTCAAATGCTTAGGTACCTACCTACCTACATACATAGAAACACGCTTTTACCTATTAGAGCCATATGGCCTATTAGGGCCTTTCATCTGGGGTCGCACAATCGCAGGAATATAGACGTGACCAGTGGTGTGCTCATCGCCGCTATTGCTTTCCCACGACCGACCCGGCTAATACTTCCTTGCAGTAAATACATACATACATAGACACACGCCTTTTCCCCCGAAGGGGTAGGCAGAGCCTCAATGGGTCTCTTTTCACAGTGGGTTGCACCATAGTGAAATATAGACGTGACAAGTAGTGAGCTAATCGCCGCCATTGTTTCCCACTACTGACTCGGCTAACGCTTTCTTCCAGTAGTAACACATATAAGCTAGCAGCCAAGACAAATCTTATACCAACGAATCTTATCAACAAGTCCGGGTAATCGCTTACTCGGCTCTTACTACATCCACGGGAGGAGGCGGAGGGTTCTATTAGGCCGGTCACAACACTTCAAATAAGCCAGCAGCTAACCAACAAAAATTTACCATCAATTCCGGGCTTGGATAATGTATTTAAGTAGGTACCTTACTAGGTAGGTACCTAATGGTGGCTCAAACCCGTTCACAAGAAACCTATATCCAGCAGTGGAATTCAATCAACTGAAACTAAGGATGACAAAGGGTGATGGGAAAAGTCTAGGGCAAAAAGGCCACTGTCAGCCCCAAGGGCCCCAACTGAAGGACGGTCCGTATCCGAGCAAGGTGCTCGGATACGGGCCGTCCATCAGTACTGGCTTCCTAAGGTAGGAAGCCAGTTTGCAGGCAGAAAACTGAAAGAAGCCGATGGAAATGTGCAGTGAACAAGCTGCACGACTCAATTTTTTTTTTTAAAGAAACTTCGCAATTCCAGTTTAGCTACTATAGACCTAGCGCTTAACTCAGTAGCCCCGTGAGGTATGGGAGCGGCACGGGAGGGGTGACATGTGACGTAAAGAACTGTCGGGCTACACACGTGATGAAAATTAGTGAAGATAGATCTTACGATATTTACAAATAAGTACCTAAGTCATTGCGAAAGAGAATAAAATACTTGTTCAAATAATTATTATATTTAATACTAATATCAATATTTTCAACTGAACTTTCAATTTATTAGCTTATGTTCATATCGCTACTCAGTCACCTGATAGTGACTGATATTATCTGGTCACTGTCAGTCACTTTCGTTATCTGAGTCGTCATCTCGTAATCTTATTATAAATTGATCCATTATATCGTCGCTAAGATGGTCGTTTTTGAAATACTCTTCCTCAACTTTCTTTTCGTGACCGTCACATTTTTGCCATTTGTCAACTGAAAAATTAGCAAATAACTCTTCTAGTGCTCGCTTTTTCTCAGTTAAATTTGAGTTAATATGTTTTCGTGCCAGCTCGGCCTTGATATCTCCCCATACTAATTCAATCGGGTTTAAATCCGGATGGTACGGAGACAAAAAGAGTACCGTATGACCATTTTCTTTTAATATGACATCAATTTTAAATTGTTTTTCTGGTTTATTTCGTTTTATTAATTCTAACAAATCCCTCTTTTTCATAACTTCAGTGTATTCAACGTTATGCTGCTTTAACCAGTCCTACATTTCCTTTTTCAAGGAGCACATTGTGGGTACTTTATCCACCTCGTTGCTATGATATTTCGCGTTATCCATAACTATTACAGAATTAGATGGTAGGGAAGGCAAAAGTTTTTCGCGAACCCACTTTTCGAAATTGTTGTAATTCATGTTTCCATGATAGTCTTCTATCTTTGTAGTTGGTTTGAAAATGGTTAAAGCGCCATTTACAAATCATAAACTCCCACCAGCATGCACGGTGACCAATCTATTTCCTTTACCAATAGAAGCCAATGCACCTCTTTCAGTATCTGATTGTCAACACGCTGGCACGTTTTGGGATACATTGACATAAATTCGTCTTGAAAAAATATTGGCCTTCCGATCTATTTTTTCATATAGCTTTAATATATTTGCCTCTCCTTTGCTGACTTGAATGGCGTTCTATCAACATTTTTCTCTTTGATTGGCATTTTTTGTATCGGAAACCTAATTCATGCAATAAAAGACGCATGTATGTGTATCCACATTTGATAACACCATCTTCCGCTAAAACTTTTCTAAGTTTATTGATCGTGGGAATTTATTTTCTTACTGTATAAAATTCTGCAATCTTTCTTCTTACTACACCTTTTAAATCGTCAATTTCTATCTTCTTTTTTCTTGTCTGTTTCGGTTGTCTTGGTGATGAAAACTTCGCATTACTTTCCATATTTTTTTTAGCATTAACTATGCGTCGTACTCTTTGTTTTGACAGTCCGGTTGCCTTAGCAACGGTTTTGCGTAGATTTATATCGTTTTCATGCTCGGCAGAATTTGGATCAGATTTCCTAACCTTGAAAAAGTTATATACATTATAAACAACATCTTTAGTTTGAGCTCTAATCCGAGGACCCATCTTCGGTTGCTAATCTCTTGTGCGTCTTGTCTAAAGCGGCCGGTCCAAATAACACGTATTGACGGCAGCGAGATCGCCGCCTGACTGATGTCAAGTGACGTCTCGCGACATTTGACATAAGAAAATCACCACCCTCCCGTGCCGCTTCCATACCTCGGAGGCTACTAAGTTAAACGCTATACCTGTGGGTAATTTAATTTTTTTGTGTGTTTGGAGGATCATGTAATTTTGGTGGCATTTTAATCGGTGTTGTAACTCAGTTTAAGTTTAAGTTATTCTTGGTTAATGTCAGTTGCATAGGTTAAATACATATTTTATTTTTACTTATTATTATTGGTATTCTCCAATTTATTTAAAATCTCGTTAATAAATATATTTTTACTACAAAGGAATACTATCTTCAAAACATAAATAGTATAAAAAAACATTATAACATATTAAAAAATATAAATCAAACGGTCAGGTATTATTATTAGTTGGTATTTTCTATATATAAAAAAATCCTCTATGGTTGGTATCTATTGGGTGTCTTTTCGAAGGGGTGGATTTTGTCCTCCAAAAACTCGCCTAGTTATTTCTGCCACCGCCTAGGATAAGACTTGACGGAGACTGACGACTTGACATTATTGTGAAATATTATTGTGGTAAATTAGGTCAAGTCGTCTGAGTCTCTGTCCCGTTGAGTTTTTTTACACTTGGCATAAGCGAAATTGAAGAAGACTTCCTCAGAAGCCGAAGAACAAGCTGCACGTTGGGATTTCCACAAAGACACGCATGAACCAATTGCATAGGTACAATTAAGAAAACTGAACTAAGCTTTCCCTCATACAAGTTATCCAGTTTAACTTAACGGTACCTTTTAGGACTTCAACAAGGTCAACTAAAGAGGTCAGTTGGAAGACCGACAAAGCCACCTACCACATCAAGTTGTATTATCGATTCAGTTGGCCGCACATTATTTTTACTGACGATAAAAGTTTAGTATCACTGTCATCGGTGGCTGTGGAAAGGTCGGGGAGTAATCACCGCTTTTATCTTCGTTGTAACTGCCTTTTGGCACAGTGCATTCAATAACAGTGTTCCTTCTCTATTAGCCATCAGCCATTTACCAAAGCATAAGGTGACGTCATGTGCTTCGGAGGGCACGTTAAGCTGTCAGTCCCGGCTGTTATTGATTAATAGCAGTCGATAAGCCATGTCAGAGGCCCTCGGGCGGCTTGACAAACTCCAACACCAGAGGCCAGAGCACTACATCATACGAAACGAAACGAACGAAGGTGACGTCTTATTACAGCGGATTCTGAATAATATTTTTGGGTACTTTGGTACCACTTTGTTATCATACAAATATTAATGTAATCACAAAATCAACGACAATTATTTATTTTTGATAAATGTGTAAACTTCAGATTTTTAAATAAGCAATTCATGTTTTCACGAAATACTTCCATGGTTCAAGGTACATTAACCAGCACAGCAGTCAGCTGTTCTCAATAGAAGTGCCCTAATTTGAGTAGGTAATACTTTTAGTACACACGCGGGGGTCTTCATTCATGCTACATGGGTTCAGAGTTTGATGCATCAAAGCTTAGACACAAGTTACAAATTACGAGTGCGTTGCTATGGTAACGTTGTTATATTGTTATTTTTACAAGGGAAATCACTAATCTAACCATGGCTACACACTCGTAGCTTGTACAATGTATCTTTTGAGAACTTGGCCCATTGTCACCTGGAAACCTGAAACGTAGTTTTATGTATGAGTCTTGTGAATGTTTTTCGATCACCATCACATTATATTGTCATCGGAACTTGACAGGTATGCATAATTTCAGCTCAATCGGATACCGGAAAGTAGATCCAATGGCCATCTCTGGTCTTCTTCATCAGTTCCACTTCACCAAATGGAACTTTCTGAATGCACATGCTTGACTTGTTGCTAAAAATTCCCAAATTGTTATATGTGTGCCTATAATATTTGAGGAGTTCCCTCAATTCCTCATGGATCCCATCATCAGAACCAGATTTCATTAAAAATGTCACCAATCTGAAAGAATATTGAGTCTACAAAAAAGAAAAACGGTTCATTAATGACGCATATATGAGGTAACAAACATTAAAAAAAAAACGACTTGCGACCTCCATTTTTTTAAAAGTCGGTAAAAAATGCAAATGTTGGGAGTTGGATTACTAGTCATGATAGCTTTACTATGCCTCTGTTTCCAGTGCATTAGAGATGATGAGGGAGCCACCGAGAAAAATATGAAAAGTTATGCACATCTAATGATGTCTTGAATCGTCCCGGTTTGCGTTTTGTAACGTTTCAATTATGTTTCCTATTTCTAGAGCAAGTAGAGCATTTGCATGAATACATACTTGAACACCTTTACCAAGATGTAGCTACGTGACCTAGAAGTGCCTGAACTTAAAGGCAGTACAACATAATCGTAGGTAGACTAGTTCGTAGAATTAGCAAGTTGAAGTGGCTATACAGTGTCCCACGCCTATCGAAGAGCAAGTAGGTAGGTACTTGCAATTGAAGATGTGAAGTTTTAAGTTAAGACAGCGACAACCCCAGGCAAAAATATTCATATAAAAAAACATCACGCCGCCCGAAAAAGTTGTTTTTATTGTATATCTCGTAAAATATAGATAATTTCGCAAAACCCCTACAGTTAACCCTCGGCTTTGTTGCATTGATTTTATTTATCTAATTTTTTACCCAATAATATGCACCATTTTGATAATCAATCGAATCTAGGCTAAAAATAAACATAACTTTGTTTATTTTTCTATCGAGTAAATATTGTCCTATTGTGTTTCTGTTACAGTGATACATCGGAATTAGAATGTCGGTACCTAGTATCCATATGCATATTTTTAATTTGAATAGGTAGGTATTGTACTTGATTTAGTCTCTTAACAAGAAATTAATTTGACAAAATTAAAACAACCCTCATTGCAATGAAACGGCTGAACCTATTTTGATCAAACATAGCTAAGAACACTCCCGACAAAATCACCTTTCAAACAAAACAAAAAAAAACAAATCGGTTCATCCGTTCGGGAGCTACGATGCAACACACACACACACACACAGACACGTCAAACTTATAACACCCCGTCAGTTTTTGCGGTGGTTAAAAATCAAATCTAAGAATAATAATTTTGCGTATACCCCTCGTTAAGTCGGGGGATGGAAGCGGTTCAAGACCAATCAACGTAGCATTCGTCGAGGCCTATGCCCAGCAGTATATTTCTGTAGGCTGATGATGACGATAATCTTATAATACGTACACTGTGTTTAAAGACAGTTGTTTAAGAAGCTGCTACGAGCTACATACAATTCACTATTTGTCAGTCGACGGATATCGATATCAGAGCTGCTACCATCATTAACATGATTAAAGAGCGCATATTTCACTCCCGCGCACAAAGGGCGTGTTCGGGGCCCGCTATTCTCCATAGTCGTCCATAGCGTCACCCTCTCCAAGAAATTTAATTAGAATTCCGCTTGAAATTTCACCCATAAAGATGTTCATGATAAAAGAGTAGGAAATTCAGGTGGGGAGACGTATTCTGAAACCACAATCCAAAAACGTTTACAACTACTAGTAAGTAGAGATCTTATCTGTAGAATGAAATGTAGAATTTAGATAGATTATAGAAAAATTTAGGTAAATCAATCAACAGATAAGTTGGTGGATCTTTGCCACTACTTTACCTCAGACAAATAAGAAATGTAATTTAAAAAAAACTGTATTCGAAACACAAAATGATGAAAAATAACTGAAAAGGGAGAAACCTAAACGTAGTGATCAATTTTTCTATGGAGAAACCTACATGAAAGAATTACAAGTGCGCGTTTTAGAATGTGGCCTGCAATGCTCTAAGAGTTTTCGTCGTGTTTTTCTTGTGAGCGGTGCTCAATATCTTGAAAACTACGAACCGATTTTGATGAAACTTACACTATTCCCTAAGTTAAAAGACACCTAACGCAATACAAAAAATATGCAGTTAGACTTATAAATATGAGAACAAACATAAATGCATACATATACACATACATACACTCATGAAATTTGGCACATATTCCAGCCCATATAGACTAACTAACATAATACGAATATCGTGCAATTCCATACATATGGGTCGAAATAATAACCTCCTCCAGTCGGTTAAAAAAGAAGGAACGGAATGGAACGGAACGTTGCTCTCTGGTAATCTGAAAGCCAGGTATTTTTATGCATGCGTGCGTTGCGTATCACGCAGATAACTCGCAAGTACACATCCACACTACAGACCGTTCACCGTAAGATGTCCCCTGCCTTGGGACATCTTAAGAATGATGCATCTGTGATGCTGGCTTAGAAGTTTAGAACCAAAAAGATAATACCATAAACTCTCTTAAAATTGGTTTCGCATGTTTCGTTTTAGCAAGAGATGTTGTTATCACAATGGATGCAGCTAGCATCTTAGCATCTTAGGGACGCTTCCGTCTGGTAGTGATTTGGATCAGTAGAGCTGTCTATAGATCGCTTGCAACGGTCTTTAGGTAGCTCAACTGTTTTTAATAGTATTTGAAATATTTGGTATACTTGTATTAGTTGTACTAGTGGTTCGCCCCGAACTGAGACCTCGCGAATACACGCGATTTAGGTAGGTTACCTTATTTCTTTCGAAAAAATATCTATGTACGTGAGTATATCCACAATGTACAATGTATGTATATGTGTTCAATAAATAAAATAAAACATAAAATGAACGTACTTGTCGGTTCGAAAAGTTAGATCTACAACGTCGTTCAAATTCCTAGAAACGGGAGTTCAACAATGGATGTTATACTGGAGTACAAGTTTCGAAATTCTTCAACTTTAGACTTTTCCCAGTATTTGTGTCATAAAAGCTACAGACATACCAAATTTCAGCGTTGTAAATATCTAAAGATTAAAAATATCTTGTAGCTCCAGAATAGGAGCTTGAGCGGGCAAAGACTCCGGGACTCCGGCGATATTTATCAGTAATTGAAAATGTTCCAATCCGTCGCACCGTCTAACTGAAAGCCAACAAAATGGTTCAACGAGGACATTTTTATTGCGTTTCACCCGTTTATTAGAATAGAGCCTTCCTACATATTACCTTCCTGATAACTTTGTTAGTAGTAGAGCTTTTTTGTGAAAGAGTTCGTCCGGGGAAGTACTACCACCATACCTATTTCTGCCGCAAAGCAGTAATTAATAAATAAATATAAATAATAAATAAATAATGCTGGACAGTTCACACAACATTATCTAGCCCCAAGCTAAGCAGAGCTTGTGTTATGGGTACTAGATAACTGATATACTTAATACAATATATTACAATAAAAAATGTTAATGTTAATATTAATGTAACTTATTTATGTATCTATCTATTTACGTACCTAATTACCTAATTTGCATTGCCTGCGCCGGAAATGGAGCGGATAACTTCTTAAGAAGATATTTTTATCCATGGTTTGGTGTAATCAAGGGTAACGTAGTTAGGCATAAATGTTAGTCATAGTGTGAAGCCATGTAAGCCATCCCTAATAATTATTTATAAAAACCAGTTATTTGTTCTAGTGATTGTTAAATTTCATATGCATATCAGTTATATATTATATATAATATATATATATTATACTTACTCACACATCTCACACTATACACACATTTCACACTCCAAAAATACTAACACACACCCATACACACACACACCCATATACACTACAGACACCCTTATGCGATTATGAATACCTACCTTATATATATTTTACCTAAGTTTTTTGTTTGTTTTTTTGTTTTTGTATTTTCTCAGATTTATGTACCTACTTAAGTACTTATATTGTTTTTGTAAGAGTAATTGCTGCTTTATTCAAATTAATGTAGGTACTTAACTTAATTTACTTAATTTGCCTATGTAACTGATTTATACCTTATCCGGCTTTCCTGCCGTTTTTGTTTTTTGTTGACCTTGCATGCGTACCTACCTTCTTTTTAAACGAACTGTGTACATAATGTGGATTTAAATTGGTTTCAGAATAGCATATAGTGTATAGCTTATAAGTAACTATAAGATAACTGTAAATCCTGGATTAATAAAATAAAAAATAAAATAAAATAAAATAAAATACATAGATAGATATTTTTTATTATACATAGAAAATACCCAGAACACCCTGAACAAATATCTGCGATCGCACAAATATTTGTTCCGAGGCGGGAATCGAACCCGCAACCTCCTGCGTCACAGGCCAACCGTCGCCCGCCGCGCCACAGAGGTCGTCGTAGTGCCAGTAGTGCTGGCATTGCTGTGTTCCGGTTTGAAGGGTATGGGTGCCGGTGAAATTACAGGCCCATGAGACTTTCCATCTTATGTCTCAGGGTGGCGGGCGCAGTGCAATGCCACATAGGGTGCGTCCTAGGTGGACGTGACCTATGAGGTAATGCACTGTTCATCGGCAGAGGTTACCGCTTAACATCAGGTGGGCCTATTGCTTGTTCCGTCATCCAAGTAGTATACGCACTTTGAAAAAAAAACATGTGTTTTGATTAGAATATACTACTAAAGAATATACTACTTATTTAACAATAGGCCAAAAAATTTGCTTCTCATATAGTAAATTATACAAATATATATTTAAATAATTTATTTCATTCACTCGAAACACTTGACTTGTCGAATCAAATCAATTGTTTTTTTTTCAAAGTGCGTATCTCGAAAAAAGCATAGTTTTTTATACTACTGTAGTATAAAAAAAAACATGTGTTTTGATTGGACAAGTCAAGTGTTTCGAGTGAATGAAATAAATTATTTAAATATATATTTGTATAATTTACTATTAGAGAAGCAAATTTTTTGGCCTATTGTTAAATAAGTAGTATATTCTTTAGTAGTATATTCTTTGGTAGGTAGTATATTCTTTGGTTTAGGCACAGAATAAATAATAGTAAACATGTTAAGGAGATAATTACCTATATAACACAAATTAATAAATTCTAACCAGCTTTTATTTGTAAAATAAAACAAACTAAGTATGTAGAGCATATTGTGTGTAATTTCACTTGTTTTCCTGTGTGCCCTTCATTTGGATCATTTCATCTTCATGGACTTTTTATTCCTACAATAATTTTAAAGGTAAGTAAATAAATAAATAAATAATGCTGGACAGTTCACACAACATTATCTAGCCCCAAGCTAAGCAGAGCTTGTGTTATGGGTACTAGATAACTGATATACTTAATACAATATATTACATAGATAGATATTTTTTATTATACATAGGAAATACCCAGAACACCCTAAACAAATATCTGCGATCGCACAAATATTTGTTTCGAGTGCGGGAATCGAACCCGCAACCTCCTGCGTCGCAGGCCGAGCTTTGCCCGTCGCGCCACAGAGGTCGTCAAAGTAGGTAGCTACTTGAGGTAACCAATTCTTCTTATTTTCTCGTGCTACTAAGAACCAGTCAGTGTGCGAAAGGACTCAGGTTGTCCCACACGTGTACATCCTTGTTACACTTTGTCCTATTATTCACCCCGATTTGAACCCCTATACTCTTTTAGCATAAATTATACAATTAAACTATCAAAAATAGGTAGAAGTTACCTGAAACTTACCTATCATCATCACCAGCCTTTAGACGTCCACTGCTGGACGTGGCCTCCCTTGGTGTTGAGTACTCGGATGGATACTGTTGCCCATCCCCTATGGTGTAAACCCTTAGTCCACTTTTACGAAATCCACTGCAGGAGACAAAGGATGTTATTCTTCCAGACACATCAGAGAATAACTTACAGTCTCACAAACTTATCTGACCCGGTGACGGCGTCGCTGTTGTCGAATTTAGTGTTGCTGCTAAATGAAATTTACCACGGTTTTATAAAATAATACTTAATAATAATTATAATATAATAATACATATTACAATTATTTTTATTTTTATTTTTATGTTTTACAACATGAAGCAATTGAAACACAATAATTCAACATTAGTTCCAGTTTTGGCCACCGGTTCAGATAAGTTTGTGGCACTTTACCTATAGGTAAGGTTATTCCGCATAGCAGGCAACCCTTAGAGTAAAATCAGAAACATTAATATCTACATATTCTAATCAATGCAATGGAACGCAAAAAAAACAGTTTCATACTATCGATTGGGCTTTCTTTTATTGAAACGTTCCAATTCAACTCCATGTTAAAATTGAAATGCCAATCATCCATGCCATCATGCCATCCATACGAGGGACTTTCAAAAGAAAAGAGACTTTACAAATACAACCTGGACACACGCCTCCTTCCCCGAAAGGATAGGCAGAGCCTCAATGGGCCTCTTTTCACAGTGGGTTGCATCATTTTAATAAAATCGGAAACTTGAGTATTATGTCAACTATTCTAACAATTCCGAGTGCTTAGTGTATCTACTAATAAGCGTTTAATAAACACCTTTGTATATTAGTAAATAATCTAGACAAAAAGCATATTATGAAGTCAGCTACAAATCCATGCCCACCTTCATGGGCAAATCCTACATTCTACTTAGACAAAAGGTGACTGGGAAGGTGAATCATGCCTAAAACTGGCTTGATACGGTGCTATGGGTGCTAACTTCAAAATATAAATTACGGTCCAATTGAGAACCTCCTCTTTTGGTGGCATAACCAATGTGCAATGGTGGCCCGTAAAATGGGCATTCTCTTTTGCATGTGTTCAAAAAGTGCCTATTAAGACAAGCTCAACAGAAGTCCACTCGTCCGTTCGTACATGGTCGGATGCAATTAGCAGACGCATTGCGGTAGGCTGTAACGCGGCTCGTATTATGCACCGCTATTGTGCTACCTGCCTGCACTGTAATAAATCCGCTTACACACATACATTTTACAATTTATTGTGTTGTACGATCTATTGTTCTCTTTTGGCACTATTTTCATGTTGTTGTTAGGTGGAAATCGACATTTTGTTTGTTTGTTGAACTAGGCAAATACCTACGACACACTGGTTTATTGTTAGACTCAAGCAATGGTTGTATGGAATAGGCAGCTTTTTAGCGATGAGACTGCCCATTGTACACGTAGTTTTATTTTATTGATGTGTGAGTAATTTTAACTAGTGTGAGAATTTTAACTAGTTCTAATTTATTATTGTGTTTTGAAATCAGTCAGCCTTCGGAATTATAATGAAAAATCCAAGTATATTTTCATTCTGAAGTTAGTACTTGAACTACTTAGTTAAAATTCAAATCCACGAATGGCATTTTATTATTTTGCTCGTTGGTAAGATTAATGGAGTAGGTACTTTATTGTACACCTTATACAATAAAGTATTTTCAATTAACTCCATGGAACGAATGGCATTTTATCTTGTCTTTTCTTCACCTTTGTCTTGCTCTCACTCCTGCTAGTTGGAACAACTTTTATAAGCAACTGATAATGCCGTAGCCGTGGGAGAGTACTGGTCAAAAGACTCTGGACACGAAAGAAGATTTGCCATCCTAATAATGTACTTTTTATTGACGTACCCCTTACGTATTGACGTACGTACGTATTGACGATTAGCAAGTTTATAGCTTGTACAACTGACAGCCGTTAGGGAAGAAAGGTGGTGTGGTGTGGTTTCGTGTGGTGACAACAAACCGGACGACGCAGTGTACGAAGACCCATTATAGAGGTGGAGGAAAGTCGGTGGATGGAGGCGGCTTAAGATCATTCGCCGTGGAATTCTATGGGGAGGCCAAGCTCATCTCGACCTATGGACGTTAAAAAAAGCCCCTCCACCTGGATATATAACATCTGCAGAGGAATTACCCCCTGGTCACCAACTACTCTGGCCTATGTGGAAGACTTTTAACAGACTGCGTACTTAAGTCGGTCGCTGCAGGTGTAATCTCAGCAAGTGGGGTATGATTGCAGCCTCCGCGACACAATGCGACTGTGGTGCCCAGTCCCACACCATGCCACACGCCCTTGTATGCCCATCATGCCCTGACTCCTGCACGATGGAAGATTTAATGACCTGCTCCGACAATGCCGTGGGCAACCTATTGGTCACAAGTAATTAATTTTGTAAAAATTAAGAAAACCCTCAACACAAAGAAACTGCTGAACCGATTTTGATCAAACATAGCTAAGAAAACTCCCGACAAATACAACTTTCAAGCAAAAAAAAAAAAAAACAGTTCATCCGTTCGGGAGCTACCATGCCACAGACACACATACACACACACACACACACACGCACACACACACACACACAGATACGTCAAACTTATAATACCTCGTCGTTTTTGCGTCGAGGGTTAAAAATGGCTTTGAGAGAGACATCGACACGAAAGAAGAAGATGGGGAGGCCTTTGTCCAGCAGTGGACTTCTGTAGGCAGATGATGATGATGACGGCATGGCTGGAAATGCTCTAACTTCTTCACTTCAGTTAAACTGTAAAAGAGTTGTAAAACTTTACAAAGTAGTAACTTTGTCCAGTGACAATAACCTCGATCGAAATTACCAAACCATAAAATCTAAAATTAGGGAAGTATTCGGTAGCCACTGGCTTCATGGCTGTCCGACGCACGGCCAATATAATTAGACCTCTTTCGTACCACAGCTAGACACAGTGAAGTTAAGTCAGAAGGGCTCTTAAAGGTTTTTTTTAAACTTAATACGTTCTAGGTAGCAAAAAAGCATACGGCCCACCTATTGGTAAGCGGTTAGCCTATGGACGCTTGCAATACCAGAGGCATCAAACGCGCATTGCCAACCCTTTAAAAAATTCCAAACACCCCTTTTGAAGAACCTCATATCTGTAGTCGCTTGGGAAAACATAAACAGGGAGATCATTCCACAACCTGAGCGTTCGCGGGAGGAAGTTCCTCTGAAACCGCACAGTCCGGGACCCACAATGCCTGCAAAAAACAAAAAAATGCAAAGAAATGCAGTCCACATCATCATTAGCCTGTAGAAGTCCACAGCTAAACGTAGGCCTCCCCAAAGAATAGCACGATGAACAGTCTCATTCACCGACATCTTGCAACATTTAAAAAGTCGTTGGTCCTAGACGTTAGTAGCCCCCGATAGTCAGATCTAGTGGTTCGCCCGAACTGAGACCTCGCGAATACAAGCGATGTAGATAGGTTGCCCACTTTCTTTACCTTTCTAACCGACTTCTAAAAACATTTACCAAGATCACATTTTCACGGGACAACCTCGAGTTAATTTCCTACACATCATCGGAAGAACCTTTGTATAAATTTACCTATTTCTGCCGCAAAGCAGTAGTGCTCGCATTGCTGTGTTCCGGTTTGAAGGGTATGGGTGCCCGCGAAATTACAGGCACATGAGACTTTTCATCTTTATGTCCGAGGGCGCAGTGCAATGCCACATAGGGCTCGTCCTAGGTGGGCGTGACCTATGAGGTAATGCATTGTTAAAGGTAGAGGTTACCGCTTAACATCAGGTCCATATGCTTGTTCCGTCATCCAAGCAGGTTAAAAAAACAACCATTTAATTATTTTGCCCAAAATCACAGTAATTTTTAAAGGGGGGTAGGCAAAACAGATTTAGCTAGGTGTGTAAAATGTTGTGCTCGCGATGTCTTCTGTTCGCAGTACTGCTAGTAACATACATTGTTATATCATAATTATACTAAACTAGTGTCCAACCGCGGCTTCGTTCGCGTTTTACCAGGATAAAAAGTAGCCTATTGCTCAATCTAAGTTATTATTTATCTGGGTATAAAATTTCATCAAATTAGGTTCAGCCGTTTTCGCGTGATTGAGTAACCAAAAATACAAATCGTAACTTTGACATTTATTATATCAGGGGAATTAGTATAACTAAAACAGAATAATGCAGCGTTCAAACCAGAACAGTTAACCCACCAAGTAAATTGAATCGCAAGCCACTTTCCACGTGACCCAGCTGCCCATTTCATAGAGAGCCTGTCGCAGCTTATGTAACAGTCACTACGCTGGTCAGAACTTGGGTATTTCAGCTGCCTTCCGCTTTTGTGCGTCTGGGCCACAGCAGAAATTAACGAGTAGGATACATTTATTTAATTTAACTGACTGACAGGAGTGGCATGCAATGTATGTATGTTTGTCTGGGTGGAATCCGGATGGAATCTTGCAACTGATTTTTAAAGCAGTTATCCTCAACCGATTGAGCTGAAATTTGACATACCTGTCAAGTTCCGATGATAATACTATATGATGGTAACAGTGAGCTGATCTAGTGATGGAGACGCAAGGTGGACAACGGAACTCCTCGATGGATAATAGTAGACCGGCCGTGTTTAGGCTCATTTGGATCAGCACACGGTTATGATCACTAATTTTATAAAAGCTTGTATTGAAAAAAAAAGTTTACACAAAAAAACTTATTTTTATATTTATCCAAACTATTGCTTATATGTTTTGTGTGTGGAATAAAAAAGATTGAATTGAATTGAATTGAATTGAATTATTATCATCATGTTATTGTTATCACAGTAGTAAATATGCACAAACTAGCCTGAAAATAAAACAAGTCTCCAACAACATGAAACACACGATGTTTTACGAACCAATAAATCGTGGCTTTGCCGCTTGGGATTTAAATCTGTATTGTAATGTTACACATTTTCGCCATGGCATTGTAGCGACTACAAAAACTGGGCCATTACGAATGCATAAAAGTCATAGGGGTGTCTACACAAAACACATAAAACACAGAAATATTACATTATTGCCTGAAAATCTGGGGATGGACGAACCCACATACATGATAATGGCAGATCAGCGCCTAGTTGCGGCGGGTTTGTATTTTTTTTTCAAATATTACACATTTGTCCTTGGTTCTAATACAACTATTAACTGACATGCACGTTTTAATAGTTTTGCTCAACGTTTTGGCCTGAACTTGAAAACCCATATCTCTAACATTTTAGTAGCCAAGCACTGTAACATAATTATGTGATAAATCTCCTGGTGAACTAAACTGTTAGAAAGTGGCTGCTGTTACTGTCATATTCAGAAATTGAGGACATTTTTGCTCGTCTGATTTACAGTTAAGTTTAGTTTATTTTACTTTTTCAATTTCCACATCATTTAAGTAGTAACCTGTTGTGACTCTGTATTTGTACCTATCATAAGACAGTTAAAAGTCCTACCAAAATGTTTTCTGTAAATCAGTAACAGATTTCCACGATACAGGCGTGTCTGGTGTAGATCACTAGAAATAGATTTAGATAGATGGATAGATTAACACTTTATTGCACACCAAATATAAAAAATAAAAAAGATAAAATAACAAAACAATAACAGTAATGTACAATGGGCGGTCTTATCGCTAAAAGCGATCTCTTTAATTGGATTCTTTTTTTTTCGATTTAATTGCACTATACACTCTGTATTCTCACACAATTTTTTGACACATTTAGTTTTATTTAGTAACGTAAGTATTCTAGTGTGTTTGTACAGCAAATAAATATATTTTTCATTTTCTTCTTTTTTTTTTATATCGAAAGTCTCTTTGATTTCAAGTCTCTAGTCTCATGACAGCTATGGAATTTTGTAACATTACATTGCCGGCAACGTCAATTTAACTCGAAGAAAATCCCTGAAAAAATTATCGCGAAAAATCATTTCCGTCATTATTTCGACCGCAGCTCGTAGCACCGTAGCGCCGTAGCGCAATGCTACGTCGTAGCTGCAGTTTTTAAAGCGCTTTATGTCTGCCAGAGCGATTTCATTACGCATTTTTTCCACCTTTTCCAATTTATTCCGCAGGCAAGATTCTGTTTTGCTTTGTTGATCTGTTTGTTCCGTACCATGTTTGAAAATAACAACTTCAAATGAAGCTAAATGGCTAGAATTGTTGGTATTTATGATGCCAACTCAGGCCGTGGTGTGTTTTGTAGTACTATTAACAAATTTAAGCTTTTCAAAAATTGTAGAGAAATTGAAACAGTTACTGGATTAGGATTGTAAATGGAAACTCGTTGACACTCGTACGACTCGTTTCTCGAGATCATTTCTTCCCTATACCTATAAACTTTGGAATGAGCTTCCATCTGAGGTTTTCCCGCTTGGTTACGACATGTGTCGCTTCAAGAAAAATGTTCATAAATTCCTTCTGGGTAGGCAACGCATCGACAATACCCCCCGGTGTTGCCGGTGTCTATAAGCGACGGTGACCACTTTACATCAGGTGGGCCGTAAGCTAGTTTGCTTACTTACTACTAAGTTTTACTTACTTACTTTACTTACTTATATTAGTTTCATAAAATAAAAAAAACCTACCTACCCGGTGAAATGGGCCTACTGCTATCCGGTATACATTATACAGTTAACCGGAATTAAAAACGAAAAAAAACAATGCTGTGAAAACACACTGGAATACTCAATAAAACTATGAAAATAAATTGTGCGTGAATACAGAGGTTTTAGTTCCAATTGAACCTATTTCTCGTGACCTCCACACTAGGCACGCCTCTATCGTGGATATCTGTTAACCGGTTTACAGATAATTCATACAAAACACCAGACGAGCAGCAGGCTGCAGGAGTAGTTTTGTTTTTTAGTCTTGCTTTCACGCTAAAACAACGACCAATTTTTATGAAATTTTGTAAGTATACAGATAGTTCAAAGCCTGCATTAAAAACAGTGAAACGCGGGTGAAATCGAGGGCGACAGCTAGTCGTCCATATTTTGTTAGTAGCACTTATAGTAATGTTAGTAGGTGCTAAAGAGACTAGAAAAAGATTCACTGATAAAAAATATTGCTAAATACATTCCCTAGTAGCAAGCATAGTATTATTTTATCTGTGCTGGTAGATATGCTGTGAGATAACTGAGTTATGCTAGAAAGCCAGTCCAGATGGTTCACAAAGCATCATACTTTTATATCAGGATATAAAAATGCACATAATAGTAAAAAAGTAATTAAAAGTGCGCCCTCAAAGGCACGAACGAATACAAACGCAATCCAATCTGGTTTATATAAGGCACTAGTGAGGGGCTTCCATCAACCACAGTGTTTTAATGAATAAATACTTTCATAGATTCGTGGATGTCCTCAGGTCACAACTCTATGGTGGTATGGTTTAGTCCCACCATACCCCCAAGGGTATGGCCAGAGGTAGGGTGGGTCTGAAGTGTTTACATACATGCATGTACACATGTATTTTTAAATATATCATAATCATCATCATCATCAGTATTGTGCCTCCATTGCTGGGTATCATGCCATGTCTCAATCAGTCAGGGACTAGACTGGCAATGATTGCGACCACTCAGGTTCTTTCCACCTACTAGTAAGATGAATCATCAAATAACGCGCGCGCCGTGTTTGTTGCCTGATTTTTATAATTTGAATTTCGTTTCTATAACGGTTAAAAATGATCCTTGTGATTTCAATGGATGAAATACTTTTGAATTGGATTTTTATAATCATCAGCTTACTTTTAACCAGAGGCTGGTGCGGCCAGGAGGGCAATTCTCGTGCTTTATAGATTAAGTCAAATTCAACATATGTCGAAAAAAGATGGCGAATGTCGAATAAAATCTTCATTTGCTATTCTCGTGATGTCACAAATAGACATAAGTCGACCAAAATCATTCAAATCGTCATTTTTTGAAATGAAATGAAATGAAATCAGTTTATTTGCTAGAACATGGTAGGATACATGGAAGGCCTTATGTTGTAATGAGGAGCACATGTTCTTGCTTCACAAGCATGCAAATGTTTTAAAATAGGTACGTCTCTATTACATACATTGGTTAAATTAATTCTTAATCAATTTTTGTAGACATTCATGCTTCGACATTATCTCTTATTTAGAGATAATCTCTACAATCCGAGAATTGGCCTCCTGTAGTTCAACAAGCAGACCATGTCAAACGATCTGACATGTTCTAGAAATTGAATAATTAATATTATTGAATTGATTAAACCCTTCAAACTGGAACACAGCAATGCGAGCACTACTGCTTTACCGTACCAATAGGTATAGTACTTCCTCAGACGAACTCTTTCTAAAAGCTCTACTACTACTAGAACCGTGTGAACCGCAGCATTAACAAATTATCGGTCCATTTTTATTGAAATTAAATGAAATATAATATTTATTGTTTGTGAAACTGGTATTCCATTTATTGTAATACCGATTCGATGAGATGAAAAATTGTTTCTCGCGATCCCATCTCTACTGACTTTAATTAAAAATACTCAATGCGAAGCTTCGGCACAGTGACTTGATATTCAATCTTTTTATGAAATCAGAGAATTTGTTTTCTCCAATTAATAAATTGCTAATAAGTTGTGTTGTGTTGCCTACGCTGGCTGAATAAGCCTAAAATGTAAGCAGTGGAACCAGTAGAGGGCAATTCTCGTGCTTTAGAGATTAAGTCGAATTCGACATTGTCGAAAAAAGATGGCGAATGTCGAGTAAAATCTTAATTTGCTATGAATGAATGAATGAATGAATGAATGAATGAATGATTTATTTCGCAGAAAAAGGGTTTACAAATTTAGATCTTATTAATATTTAACCAGTTCCACTAATTCAACCTATATTAGGTATGCGAATTTTTAAGATTTAACATATTAAAATAAAAATTATTGATTATCTATTCAGTTGGTTTGGTACACACACATTGATCAATTGATAAACATTATGTCATAATTAAATACATTCCAAATTAATATTAATAGTAATAATTAGCTAGCTATTCGGTAGCTATTCTAGTGATGTCACAAATTGTCACAAGTCGACCAAAATCATTCAAATCGAATACGATTTGATGGTTATTGTG
Source organism: Operophtera brumata (assembly GCA_932527175.1). NCBI lineage: Eukaryota > Metazoa > Arthropoda > Insecta > Lepidoptera > Geometridae > Operophtera > Operophtera brumata. Next base: position 800,118 of record OW052233.1, on the reverse strand, counting down.
ACATTAACGTGACATTTGCGTCACTTTTTTGTAGACATTCATGCTTCGACATTATCTCTAATTTAGAGATAATCTCTACAATCCGAGAATTGCCCTCCTGATAGGCTGATGATGATTGATAGTTGAGAATAGAGCATTCATACCAATTTTTTATTTATTTTTTACTACTTAGAAAGACGGAACAAGCATTTGGCCCACCTGATGATAAGCGGTACCCTCTGCCTATGAACAGTGCATTATCACATAGGTCACGTCCACCTAGGTCGCACCCTATGTGGCATTGGAACGCGCCCGCCACCCTGAGACATAAAGTCTCATGTGCCTGTAATTTCACCGGCAACCATACCCTTCAATCCGGAACACAGCAATGCGAGAAGTACTGCTTTGCGGCAGAAATAGGTACGGTGGTAGTACTTCCCCCGGACGAACTCTTTCACAAAAAAGCTCTACTACTACTAAAAGGTAGGTAAATAAAAGTTAAGTAAAACTAATTTGTCTTAGCTTTGTTTTTAACGAAAAATAGAGCAGTGTACGACCAAGTGGGCCCTTCATTCTTCCACGTATATAAGAACCGGTGACGCGGGCCCGAATTATGCATGAGCACGTTACCTGCCCGATCCAATTGGAGGATAACGCGGCCTTAGCGAGTTGGACGGCCCATGTCAGGTAGGGGCGACTCTACACTAGTTTCAATGTTATTTTTATTTTGAAACTAGCCTTTAGCCCGTGGCTTAGCACGCGTTGTGTCGGGTAGACGTTTTACAATCCAGGCCATATTAACCTTAGCTATAAAAAGCAGTCCCTCTCTCCCCCTCCTACCCTCCTCTCCCCCCTCCCCCCTAATCCATCCACACACCAAATATCATCAAAACAGCTTTTAGTATACATTTATTTACAGAAATATTAATACAACTAAACCAAGTAGGTGTGTACAAAATTAAATAAAAAATACATATGACACAGTTCTGCTTCCTGAAGACCACTGCTAACGATCTAAAGGTAGCTCAACTGATCCAAATCACTACCAGATGGCTGCATTGCCACGCTTAATGGCAATACTAATGGATTGAGCTAGATAAGAGCCAGTTCCCGGGTTACGCGTAGCTACGCCTTGAAATAATTTTGAAAACGCGAAGGGCTCCGGTACGACCGAACCCAGAGTCTTGCACCCGAAAGGCTCAAATAAGTAAGCTCTGTCAAGACTTGCATATTTGCTTTTAGTCGGGAAACATGTCACGAATTACTCGAAATCATGATAGGTTACTTACAGTGAGCTTTTATATTACAGAAAAGTGACTGTTTTCCTATACTCAGACGTGCAAATGTGCATGGTCCTTAAGACGCAGTGACTCTTAGTTTTCTTAGGCCATCTCATGTTTTTGTCCTTTTCTTGGGAAGGTCTAGATGTCTATTAAGTAGACGAAAAAAATACTCTTCTATCCCGAAAGTATTCAACAATCACGTAGCATAATCCTGCAAAGGCTTACTTCATCATATTTCAGCTTACACCGTTCCACGAAAACCCAACATCAATTGGAAGCCCCATTTTGTGAAAACAACACATAATCATTTCCCTGGATTTGCACTACGCGAGAATTTAATCCAAAATCTATAACGCTAGAACTACTATCTGTGCGGAGAATTATTTGATAACCTCAGCTTCCCGGCGAGAGTATCGAACGAGTAATTTTTGCGCATACATCGCTGGCTACAAATTGGATGATTTATATTAATTGTGGGAGAAAGGAGCAATGGGTGGGTAGCTAGGGAGAGTAGTACAGAGATGTATGGTTGTGTAGACCCTAGGATGGGGTCCACAATGCACGTTGTTTATCCGACAGGGCGCGGGGGAGGGGTGCGGTACGCGGGCGGCGGGGCTCGCGGCCGGGCCCAGTCCATCGCCGCCGCCTGCCGCTACCGCCCGCGACGCGAGTGATCCCCTCTCACCCCGACCTTCAGCGAAAGAACGAGACGTCTATATCAAGTAAGTTTACATTTTCACCGACCTATCATCACCTGCTCTGTTATGTAATTGCTCATTACCGACAGATCAGGATCGGTCGCGGAAGTGATTGCTAAGGTTCGGTTTCACGGTCAAGGCAAGGTCTTAGATCGTAGCGCGCTACGGCCGCGCTGTCATTTGCCATAACTGTCCTGAAAGCCTGACCTTGTACGGACCATGAATTCTTTGTTTCTGCCAAGTGTTTTTATTTTTTATTCCACGCGAAGTTTTCATGTACCCTCAGGAGTAATAAAAGAAACTTGAAACTCTAGCTGTGTATTTACTTTTGAAAAAAGTGCCAAGAAAAGAGAGATTTTCCTTTTGTCAAAAAGGAACTGCGCAAAAGCGTGGCTTGGAGTAAAGTTACAACTACTACGACAGACGGTTATCATAACAAGGGGGAGTCATAATAAGGCCCGCAGCAGCTAACGCCTTTGATGCGGCTACTCTCTAACGCCTTTGATGCGGCTACTCTCTAACGCCTTTGATGCGGCTACTCTCTAACGCTAACGACTATCTTTACTATCATTATAGTTAATAAAAAACATTTTTAACTAGGTTGCCTGCAATTTATCAGTTTTATTACAAACATGCTGCATGTTTAAAAAGATTATTATGTAGGAATTGGCCAACGACTGGGTTAGTTACCTTAAACCATATTGAAACAATCAAAAATAAAACGTTTTTTTTTTTAATATTATTTTGCTTTTATTACAACCCTGTCGTGATAAAATATTTACAATTTACATACAATGAAAAGGTATTAACTCAATATTTTTTATTATCCTAGACATTATAAACTCGTCAAAAATATGTATTCTCTGCCTGAGAGTCAGCTACGCAGTTTCGTAGCGCAAGTTTCTACGACAAGTAAACAAGGACGGTCTTCATACTACGACAGACTGCTACGACTATCGGAGACTGGCCACCGTGGTTTCTTAATGACTGATGGATGCCCATTGGAAGCACTTTAATAATATAATAATGTTGAATGATGGCCGGTAGAACTAACTAAGCACTTTATAAATTAGCTGTACCTATGTATTTTGTTCGGTGATCGAATAGCACAAGTTTCTTCGATCATAAGGATGGTGTGTGACAGTGATATGATCGATTGCATATTGATCATAAGGATGGTGTGTGACAGTGATATGATCGATTGCATATTGATCATAAGGATGGTGTGTGACAGTGATATGATCGATTGCATATTGATCATAAGGATGGTGTGTGACAGTGATATGATCGATTGCATATTAATCATAAGGATGGTGTGTGACAGTGATATGATCGATTGCATATTGATCATAAGGATGGTGTGTGACAGTGATATGATCGATTGCATATTGATCATAAGGATGGTGTGTGACAGTGATATGATCGATTGCATATTGATCATAAGGATGGTGTGTGAAAGTGATATGATCGATTGCATATTGATCATAAGGATGGTGTCTGACAGTGATATGATCGATTGCATATTGATCATAAGGATGGTGTGTGACAGTGATATGATCGATTGCATATTGATTCCAAATGTCGCGCTGTTTGGTTAATTTGACGAGTTCCCTGTATGTGTATGTCCTATGTGTTTTTAATTTACATCTAAATATCTGCTGCTCGGTTCTTAATTCCGTGTCAATGTCACGTAAACTATTGAGATGACATTCCACCAGCATTAATGGATGCCGCATCCACCTGCAATAGTCTTGTGATGGGTTTGTCGTTATTGTACATTCGCTAGAACATATACGAAACAGCCTGCTAGTTCATTGTGGCTCTAAATGAGTAACATAACAGTCATACTTTTCACTAAAAACGGGATACTTACCATTGAGTTTTGTTTGATTCCAAATCGGGAATAACTCAATAATCAGTGTTTTTAGTGAAAAGTATGTACATAACTATGATAGTTTTAAAAGTTATAATATAACAGTCAGTTGCTGAAAAATTCTGAAAGTGTCGCCAATATTAATAATCCAAACTGAATACTCACTGGATTCATAGTTAGTTACTGGGTTCAGGCGTAGTTTCTTCCGGTGTACGTGACCAGAATACAGCATGTATGCCGGAATATACATTGTGAAGTATACTATACGTATGTGTATTATACTATACGTATGTGTATTATACGCTGGCTTAGAAAGCGCTCGTTAAGCGAATTGTTACAGGATCGACCGGGGTCTCGGGAAATCCACGCTCCTGTATTATTTATTTTGTGAAAGTGTTCCCAGGTTTTATTATGTTGTTTTTTTTACTAAAAGAACTAAAAGAAAAGTCAAGTGTTTTATGTGTGGATACCTACAACTTAAACAGAAACAAGAACAGTAGTGAGACGATTCAAAATGATCTTTGTGATTTCAATAAAATACTTTTGAATAATTATTCGTGGAACTTACTTTACGCAAAAAATGGACTGAAGCCCTATTGTCTATTTAATTTCTTTCATTTCCAATTCCTGCAGTTATAGGAAGCATCAAAAAGAAGTGTTGAATGTATGAGGAAGTAATAATATTGGTCCCCTAACCATCTAAATATAATTGTGCATTTAGAAGAGGCAGGGTACCCTTGGAGTACCAGCCAGTTCGGCATGAGCCGAACCGGTCTAACAAACAGGGCGAGGGCAAATAAAATTGGCCACCACTAGTTTGGGAGGCGTTCTAGCTCGCCTCTTCTGATTAAAATTGTACATTTTAGACACAGAAATAGACCTTTTTTAGAGAATTTAAATCAAGTATTTCGTGTAGACTTTGTAATTCTGCCAATAGGCCAAAACGGGTTCTTTTCTTCTTCGTCGTATTCTTCATTGCTGAAGGTTGTGCCCGTCTTGTAAGGCCTTGGTAGAGAACTCTTGTGTGTCTGTTGATGTTGTGCACAGCAAGCTCAAAAACAGGACACCGGATCGCTCAAACACTAAGGCTTATATTATCTCTAGTTAACACATAGCTAAGGTATTTACCAATGTATTTCAAGCTATGTTTGTAGGTAGCTCAATGTAAATGCATTTGTCATCGGAACGACCGGCAATTAGTTCCCTGTCTGGGCAATATATCACCAACTGACCTCAGGCAAATATACCTCTTTCGATCATAGTAGCATCAATATAAAGACCTTTTCATTGTCAGCCGAGTAGAGTCAGCGACAAAGAAATCTGAAGGAAAGAGAAGTGTGTTATCCGGGCTATTTTGTTTGAAACATAAGTCGCAATTTTTTATTCCACTACTTTTTAAACTAACAAACATTTGAATTATTGTTACTTACGTGTGTTATGTGATTCAATGTATCCTGTATTTTATCATTAAACTTTGATTTTTGCAAGGTATTAAGGAACAAGACGGCATTAAGCAAAAAAAAAACAGAAAAAACCGCAACGCCAAGCTGTTTTTTCCCCGATTTTGTCTGCTTTCTGAAGGGAAGTTGAAAATAACTGAAAACTATGCTCGTGCTCTTTCATTCAGGATCTAGTATTCTTATTGTCAAGTATTTACGACGTAAAAACATTACATCAAAATCCTTAATCATAAAGATGATAAAATGAAGATTATTATGTCTTTAGAAAAAACAAGGAAGGGTCAAAGTCACCATGTATCTTTAAAATGGTATATCAAATAATGTTTTTATGTCATAAATACTTGTCAATAAACCGACTAGACCGCGAGTAAGGGTCTGAGCAATTGCTCACACTCTATCGACATGTGCCACGCCGCTTTACCGATTCTCTTTAAGATTTGTGATCAGGGACGTGTACTGACCGTACTTCACTTTTAGTCCGTAAACTGTTCACATAGACTTGGGTCTCAATTGTCTCCAACACTACAATCTCTGCTTTTCTAAGAATGCGGCTCAAAATAAAAGTATTTCGCCAGAACCTCATCGGTGTTTGTGTCGAAGATGATGTGATATCTAAAGAAACACTGCTTGTCCACGTCTGTAGCTGGCAGCCGCATTACTAGAGTTTAAACTTTATACGTAGTAATGTGCTTACTACAGCTGACTTTGAACTCCTCCTGTTTTGTAGTCCGTTCACGTCGACAATGCACCGATGTGTGCGGAAACAAGGGTTCCTGACCCCTGGGAACTGAACTACCCCTCAACAACTAAGTGAGACTGTTAGATTCCCGGATCAAAGAATGTAACTCAACAACTAAGTGAGACTGTTAGATTCCCGGATCAAAGAATGTAACTCAATTTATTTTCTTGATAAACAATGCAAAAGTTAATTAATTTCCGAAGAAACTTCATTTATCAGGAAAGTTCCGTTATTGGAAAAGATTGCTTATCTTTTGAAGTATTCTCATTAATTAATGCTTCGGCTTAGGGGTGCACAAATAAATGCAGATAATTTCGTAAGTTGTCTATTAGGATAAACTAATTAAACTTAAAACAGCGCTCTGTCAAAACAACCGGAGCGAGATGATCCGTAGAAGAATCAAGATCACATAGCTCTCAGAATTAGCAAGTTGAAATGGCAAAGGGCATGCCATATAGGTAGATTGCAGAACCAACAGCCAATGGAGAATAAAGGTTCTCGATTGGCAACCACGAACTGGACGATGCAGGTAAAAGTTGTAATTGTGGATTTTATGGCAATATATTGCCTATAAATATATTGCCTATAAATATATTGCCTATAAATATATTGCCTATAAAAATTGTTGCCTTCCGCATCATAATATTATGATTTTGTATAGTTCAAGAATAATATTTTTACAGAATTATCGTCTGCTTAGTGACGAAAATACTTCGGGAAGCGAAGGATACAGCAATCAGAAGAAATAACTCAGCAAGGAAAACGAGAAAGGTGCCCAAGCGATTATGATGATGTTTAATGACGCGTTTTTAACCCCCGACGCAAAAACGACGGGGTGTTATAAGTTTGACGTGTCTCTGTGTGTTCGTGTGTGTGAGTGTATGTGTGTGTGTGTATGTCTGTGGCATCGTAGCTCCCGAACGGATGAACCAATTTATTTTATTTTTTTGAAAGGTGGTTTAGTCGGGAGTGTTCTTAGCTATGTTTAATCAAAATCGGTTCAGCCGTTTCATTGCGTTGAGAGTTTTTTTAATTTTTACAAAATTAATGACTTGTAATTAATTGTTGTATAATCTACGGCTAGGACAAGACTCACATACAACAGCCAAATTCCGTCACTTTCTTACTCACGTTCACGTAAGTTAAAAAGTGATAGAATAGCGCTCGCGGAACGAAAAGTAAGCAAAAATCACGAAAAACAAGTATTTTCCAAGTGAAAAACCGTTGCATCACAGAATCATACGTCCAACTTGAAGACAAAGTCTTTGCAGACATTTAAGTGAAAGAAAATTTTCGAAGTTGAATCAAATTTTGAGTCGAAAGCAGCTGCACTTCTTTTTTTTTCACATGGTTAATTAACAGTTAGAACATTTTTGTACGTTTAGTTTTTTTTAGTAGTAGTAGAGCTTTTTTGTGAGAGAGTTTGTCCGGGGTAGTACTACCACCATACCTATTTCTGCCGCAAAGCAGTAGTGCTCGCATTGCTGTGTTCCGGTTTGAAGGGTAAGGGTGCCGGTGAAATTACAGGCACATGAGACTTTTCATCTTTATGTGTCAGGGTGGCGGGCGCAGTGCAATGCCATATAGGTTGCGTCGTAGGTGGACGTGACCTATGAGGTAATGCACTGTTCATAGGTAGAGATTACCGCTTAACATCAGGTGGGCCTATTGCTTGATCCGTCATCCAAGTAGTAAAAAAAAAAAAAAAAAAAAACGTTCACTTTACAGATAAAAGGACAATGACATGATGTGACATGTTTTTTTTCAGTAATTAACTTTGACTCCTCTTTGAGGAGAAAGCCTCCAATTAAGACCAATCAGCTGCTGTTATATGCCTTAGTATTTTTGGTGCTAAAACTCTGTAGTTCGGCCATTGGAACCCACAACCTTATGCGGGTCACTCACTGGGCTACCCCGGCCCAGAGTTTATGAACTCGTGCAGTCAGCTGTGAGTGCGTGGGAGGGCATCGAAATAACGCCGCGACGGCGCCGCGTGGGCGTCCAAGGTTCAGGACTATGCTAATAAACTGTAGCTTGTAGTAATGTTTATGTGTCGGTAACGTAAAGAGAAATGTACCTTCTGTTCTTAGTATCTAAGTACTTTACAGAAGATATTTTAGACGCATGTGTCCCACACATAATAGATCCCTGGGTTTCTCGTACGACTCGTTTCTCGAGATCATTTCTTCCCCATACCTATAAACTTTGGAATGAGCTTCCATCTGAGGTTTTCCCGCTTGGTTACGACATGTGTCGCTTCAAGAAAAATGTTCATAAATTCCTTCAGGGTAGGCAACGCATCGACAACACCCCCGGTGTTGCCGGTGTCTATAAGCGACGGTGACCACTTTATATCAGGTGGGCCGCAAGCTAGTATGCCTATTAGTTGCATAAAAAAAAAAAAAAGTGTTTTCAATGTCCTGTTGAAATGTTCAATACCTCGTTGTGTTTAGGGTTTTCATTGCCCTGGTGACTTGCAACACAGGTTTTTCAAACCTATCGCAGGCACCAGTCTCGCACAATGTAGGTTTTAAGTTAGTTCTCCATTTCTGTACCTACCTAGTATTAAGAAAAATGGCTACTTTGTTTTCTTGTAGTATTTAGTATAAAAGTGTAATTGACCTACGATTAATGTTAGTAGTAGTAGAGCTTTTTTGTTGTTGTAGTAGAGCTTTTTTGTGAAAGAGTTCGTCCGGGGAAGTACTACCACCATACCTATTTCTGCTGCAAATTAGTAATGCTCGCATTGCTGTGTTCCGGTTTGAAGGGTAAGGGTGCCGGTGAAATTACAGGCACATCAGACTTTTCATCTTTATGTCTCAGGGTGGCGGGCGCAGTGCAATGCCACATAGGGTGCGTCCTAGGTGGACGTGTCCTATGAGGTAATGCACTGTTCATAGGCAGAGGTTACCGCTTAACATCAGGTGGGCCACCTGCTTGTTCCGTCATGCAATAGTATAAAAAAAAAAAAAAGTTACTAACTAAACTTGAAAAAACTATAAAACAAATTCCGTTAGTTGGAAGTTTCAAGCTAAGAGCTTAAATAGCGCGATTGTCTTCACTTGACCTTTGGATTCCGTGCGCCAGCACAATACATCATCCGAAGATGGTTGGCACTGGCACAGTTTTTTTTTTTTAATGGTTAGTGTCTATGATAGCATCTTTCAAGGAAGAGGCCGTTCGAAATACCTTTTTTGATTATATTTATTTACTACTCGCACTCACCGGCGGCTTCGCTTGCGTGATACGGGGCTTGTATGAAATTTCATCGAAGTCGGTTCAACTGGTACCTACGGGCATTGAGACACAACATCTATTGTATTTCAATTTCTAGCCCTTTGTGTCCCACTGCTGGGCAAAGGCCTCCTCCAACTCCTTCCAGACATCACGATCCTGAGCTATGTTTGCCCAGTCAGCCAGAAACTTATCAATTTCGTCTCGCCATCTCCGTTTTGGTGCCGCATCGCCTTCTCCTTGGGTCAGGACGCCACTTGGAAGCTACATACAAGCATCAACACATTTAAAATGGCGCATTCATTATATGTGTAAACCCGTGGCTTCATCCGTGTCGACCAGGATAAATATAGCCTAGTCAATACAGATGCTATCTCACTATCAAATTTCATCGAAATCTGTTTAGCCATTACAGCGTGATCCAGTATCAAAAAAAGATCCACACTGTTGCTTTTAAGATATATTTAAAATCCAATGATAACTGGATGGTGCCAATATATGTATTTGACTCCTTGATATCTGGAACATCGCACACCCTCTTAGACAAGTACCTACTACTAAATACTACTACTAAGTGTTCTGTCCTGGTCACGCGTCCGAGCTAACACACACTTTATTTAAGGCGCTATAGGTTCAACAAACATTTTTGTATGAGGCGAAGAAGGCGAGCGCACGCTCTGATGCCGTGTTTTTATGTATATTTTTTTTATATAAAAATGTCGTTCAAAGTTTTGTTTAATTTTGTTGATGAATTCACTAACTCAAATAATAACTAACATGTAACCAAATGTTTCAAAAATTAAAACGTGAGAGAAGTGAGTTAAAAAAAGCATTTCAATTTTAAAAAGGAGGTATCTTTGTTATTTTTTTTTATCGAGTGATGTAATTCAAATATTGTACTAAATTATTGATTTCACTAGATAAAAAGCTCAAGAATATCATATATTTTTTTCTTCATAGAAAACTATGAAAATTCTTATCAAAAACTTTAAAATTCTAGAGACATTTGAGAACCTATCGCGCCTTAACCCGCGACGCAAAAACGACGGGGTGTTATAAGTTTGACGTGTCTATGTGTCTGTGTGTGTGTCTGTCTATGGCATCGTAGCTCTCGAACGGATGAACTGATTTAGTTTTATTTTTGTTTGAAAGGTGAATTTGTCTGGAGTTTTCTTAGCTATGTTTGATCAAAATCAGTTCAGCCGTTTCATTGCGTAGAGGGTTTTTTATTTTTTACAAAATTAATTACTTGTGATAACATTATTACCGATTACTTCGTAGCTGAAGATCGTATTATATCGTTATTGTCACGAAAACCCAATAATTCTCTCTGCGTTGTACGGATGTTATCAAAACCACAACAGCGTCATTACATGTAAACAAAATTTATCAGTCGAGATAAACATATACTAACAACTAGTCTGAAGTCTAGATTTCGGAGAATGTGCCCAGGAACTATATCATCTGAACACAAACCATCTCCCATATTTTTATGCATGTTTTCTAGCGATGTTTCTTAGACATATTCTATTAAAATCAGTTCAGCCGTTTCAGTGCGTCGGGGGTTTATTTTTTTACAAAATTAACTTATTCTTATACAGGATTTTATTTAACTTGCAATGTTTGTATGTATGTTCGGGTCAAATCTTGCAACTGAATTTAAATGCAGTTATCCTCAACCGATTGAGATGAAATTTTGCAAACCTGTCAAGTTACGATGACAGTGCAATATTATAATAACAGCGAGCTGATCTGATTATGAAAATGGGTGGTAATGGAACTCCTCAGTGGATAATAATAGTAGACTGGCCTTATTTAGGCTTATTTCGATCAACACACGATTCCGATCACTAATTTTATTAAAGCTTGTATTGAAAAATATATTTTTCACAGAAACCTTATTTATCCTTATTCCTACTTTTGCGTAAGGGGTTTGATGGATTATTCTAATGTCCCATGCCCTACGTCCAAGGTAGCGCGAGTCCCAGGCACCGCACTGCGGCTGGATGCGGCAGGTCGGATACGGGCGATGGGGTAAACATACCTCACTGACAAATACCCAGAATAATGGCTTAACTTAGACTGTTTGCGGCAATTTGCATAAACTACAGGCCGATAATGGAATGTTTTTTTACTCTTTATATAAACTTGTTTTAGAGAGACGTAGCATATTTTCGATTAGGTTTTATTAAAGAGATGTCTCTAAGGTTTTTCGAGTTTGCCATAATCACCACACTTGGCAGGCGGATAGGAGATCGCAGTATTGGTGGTAATTACACAGGTGGATGCTACTGCCCATGTAATTGTAATGATGTAATTATTTAGTACGGAGGGGTCTATTCTTAGCCGGGCACACCACGACACATTCTTAGGACCCATCGAGCGGCCTGCAATGCTCTAAATTAGGACCATATTATTTACTCACTAGAAAGGCAATTTCTAGCACTGCCTGTCATATACCTATACGAGAAAAGTAAGTATGCTAGACCAATAAGGGTTGCGTGCGTTGATGTCCTTTGAGTTATTGCGTTATAGATTTCGTTGGTTTTCTCACAATTGTTTCCTTTAGTTTTGAGTACGCGGTAATCTGCGTATATTTTTTCGAGATAAATATAACAAGTAACGTATGGGATTCAAACCAATGTAGGAACTTTCGTTTAGCTCTATTAATAAGGGGAGTAAGTTCCCTATAGTACGTAAGGTCTCTTAATAAGGGTACCCATACTTGTATACTTATTTGAAGACCATAAGGAGGTCAAGTGTGTTTGCGAGTTTTTGAGACTGTAGGGGTAATCTCCGGAACTACTGATCCGGGTCCGAAAACAGCTACATTTTCCTTGTGTGCTATTAGGCTATTTTATTAGCTTCCGCCTGCGGCTACGCTCGCGTTGTATGTATAATTCCACTCAACTCGGTAACAGTTGATCGGATTTTGATGAGATTTGGTGTGTGGATGGATGATGGCGGCGGGGGGGAGGGGGCTATTCCGAAAACACGCGTGCAAAGTCACGTGCAAATGGCTAGTCAGGCTTTAGCCTACTATGTCACGTAATTATGTACTTACTCGCGTCATGTTTCCTTCACGCGCCAATCGATTCAATTCTTGTTATCGATGCTGTCAATTATATTAAAAGGTCAAGATAAAGCTTTTTATGTGAATCAAGGCAGCCTTGGGGATGAAATAATAATCGTGTTTATATTTCGTAGCAAAACAAACTGTTGGACTCTGTAACGGAGAAACATAAACACATGCATACACACATACTTACGTAGTAACATCATACAAGCGCTGATATGTTCGAGTTGATTTGGCTCGTTCAAGCAAATGTGTAGGAACAGAAAATATACCTTCATAAATGTATAATAAATGTTTTCACTCAGATAACACTATAATAAAACATACTACATGTTCTGAAATGTTTCGTGGACTGTACATTTAATTAAAATATATACATACATACATACATAGACACACGCCTTTTTCCCGAAGGGGTAAGCAGAGCCACAATAGGCCTCTTTTCACAGTGGGTTGCACCATCGTGGAATATAGACGTGACAAGTGGTGAGCTCATCGCCGCCATTGCTTCCCACGACTCACTCAGCTAACGCTTTCTTCCAGTAAAATATATGATGTTAGACAAGAAGGTTTTGGAGCTCACTGTTTTTGCTGTGGTGATGTAGGTTGTGAATTGACCGTGCTATGGACTTTGTACAATGATAGGATATTTCCTTGGTCTTTCAGCATGATACGTTTTTATGGTACCGGGACCCCCAAGCTCAACTGCTTGACGTCGGCTTTTGTCAAATCTGGTACTGATTTAGCGGTAATGGTGCAAATATTACCAATGCTGGTCATTCGCCCCAAAAATGTAAGAGTGAACCGTGATTTTCTGCATAGTTCATTCATCCGTTGTTTCTTGTTATCAAAAATGCAGTCGTAGACAATGAGAACTCTGATAAAACCTAAACACGGCCAATCTACTATCTATGGAAGAGTTCTGCTGTCCACCTTGCGTCTCCATCATCAGATCAGCTCGCTGTCACCATAATATTATATTCACATTGGAACTTGACAGGTATGCAAAAGTTCAGCTCAATCGTATGTCAAGAAGTGGTTCTAATCCAGCTTGCAAGGGTTGACCTAAATAACAACAAACAAACAAATAATACATTTATTTACAGAAAGAATAATACAAGGTATGTACAAAATACATATGAAACAGTTGTGCTACCTGAAGACCGCTGCAAGCGATCTAAAGGTAGCTCAACTGATCCAGATCACTACCAGACGGAAGCGTCCCTAAGATGCTGGCTGCATTGCCACGCTGAATGGCAATACTAATGCGTTGAGCCAGATAAGAGCCAGCTCTCGGTCACGCGTCGCTTCGACCAGATGCCCCGAAATAATTTAGAAAACGCGAAGGGCCCCGGAACCCCACTGACCCAGAGTATTACAAACAAAAGCTTGTAATAATATTTTTCTCAATAGTAATGCACAATTATTAGAGGCAGCTACGTTGAATAAACTCCCGCTCAATCGTCATAGCACTGTGTGTCAGTGTGACTGTAACACCACTTACAGTAATAACATCCTCATTCAAATCATGTGCGTTGAGTTGTTTGTCACAAGACTTATTGTTTCATCGAAATGGGACTAGTAATACATATATTTGCATACAGGAATTAATCTTTCTTAAAATTATTGTAAGTCTAGTTTCAATTACCTACTAAAAAAATGAAACGGAGTCAGTCGTGTCCTAGCCGTAGAAATACGTCATAGAAGTCTGTTTTTTTAAAGTTCTCCATGGTCAGCTCTTTCATCTGCATACCGTATTTGCTCTTATTTTCGTCACATATAAACCGATATTTACGAAATAAAAAGTTGTAAACTACTTAAAATTAAGCCAAACTCGGAATTTGATGGTAAAATGTCAAAAGTCAATGTGGTGACTTTTCAGTTATATTCCACTAAGAGCTTGAAACGGGAAAATAGCATAGCATGGCACCAAGATTTCACGTAAAAAAACGAGCGACCCATTCAGTTAGCATAATTAGTATGTGTAACATCTGACATAATATCATCTCCTTGGTTTTTACCAGCAACATGGCTGATAGTACCAACCTCTCAGAAAAATACGCATCAAAAATCACATTAAATTCACGTGTTTAAGTTTGTGAGTGTAAAAAGTAAAGGGCAAAAAACGGCAACATCGGCTTCGATACAAAACAGCCCGGATTATTCTCTGTACTTCAGATTTCTATGATGGATTCAAACCGCGCCAGACGAATCTTTTTTATTTATTTTTAAACAAGGGTCATGACAAAATTATTGACCCTAAAATGGATATAATTATATTCACGTTCTAAATTTGTTTAAGCGTCTGAATTCCCGCTCCCAGTTTCGTGTTTATTTCTCTTTCAATGAGGCAAGCCGCGAAGATTTTTATTAGTCCGGAAATTAAGCGCTGGCTGGAGTTAAGTGGGCCGAGAAGTTGGACCCTCGGCGAGTAGTAACCGACCTGGGAACAGGAAATTGACAATAGTTGCGGTTTAATGAAGAATAAACAGAATTCTGTAAAGATGCTCTTCTGTTCTATAAAACAGTAGCCACTCAGAAAGAGTAGATTTGCTAAAGACGCGCTACTATTTCTTTTATAACACCCAACAGACACATACATAGTCCTGACCCCTATCTAGGATTCCCTGTCTTGTGGGTATCAGGAACTACGAGTACCATGGTGCCACAACACCCAGACCCGGAACAAATATTTGCAAATCATACAAAGATTTTCATACTCATCGCAGTGGTATTCTACGCCATAGGAACCATTCAAACATTTGTTCTGCAGTGGAAACCGAACCCACAACCTCTCACATCTCAGCCGGCTTCTCACCCGCTGCGCCACAGATGTCGTTATACATGGTCGTTATTTTATTCTGTGTTTACGTGACGATTCAGACATTTTTCAATCGTAACTTCGCATAATTAATAACATTATTAATAAGTCTTACATAATTAAATTTATGTATTAATACAGATTGTACCTAGATATATAATTTTGTTGTTTGTTTTTCCTTAATAAATAAAATAAAATAAAAATAAAATAATCATAGCCCCCATCATCAGCATGTAGCAGCCCACTACGAATCTTACGGTCTTGAATCGCCTCCAACCACCGACTTCCAGCAACACCTAAATAACTTCTTTTTAGGGTTCCGTAACCAAAAATTACGGAACCCAGATAGATAGATTCGTCATGTCTGTCTGTCTGTCCGTGTATGTCACAGCCACTTTTTTCCGAAACTACAAGAGCTAGGCTGTTGAAACTTGGTAAGTAGATGTATTCTGTGAACCGCATTAAGAATTTCACAATTTTTTTTTAATAAAAACGGTCAATATTTGGGGTTCCCCATACTTAGAACTGAAAATAAAAAACGTCAAACCCATACGTGTGGGGTATCCATGGATAGGTCTTCAAAAATGATATTGAGGTTTCTAATATAATTTTTTTCTAAACTGAATAGTTTGCGCGAGAGACACTTCCAAAGTGGTAAAAAGTACCCCCCCATAACTTCTAAAATAAGAGAATGATAAAACTAAAAAAAAATATGATGTAGTTTTTTTTTAATACACTTTTATTAAAACATCGATCAAAGTTACAACAAACTACAAGAACTTTTATATTATGTTACTTGCTGCTACGGAACCCTTCATGGGTGAGTCCGACTCGCACTTGACAGTTTTTTTTTTTAATTTCATAAATGGCGGAACAAGCTGATGGCCCACCTGATGTTAAGCGGTAGCCTCTGCCTTTAATAATGGATTAACGCATAGGTCACGTCCACCTAGGACGACCCCCATGTGGCATGCACTGCACCCGTCACCCTGAGACATAAAGATGAAAAGTCTCATGTGCCTGCAATTTCACCCTTCCAACCTGAACACAGCATTTCGAGCACTACTGCTTTGCGGCAGAAATAGGTATGGACCCTTTAAATAAGGCCCTACAGAGGCTGAAAACCAGTTTTCTGTCTTATAGTTTTAGTCTACGCATTGTTTCGTTGTGTGTGTTTCAGCCACGGTTTCGGTGATACGGTGACCTAATAACACGCTATTAGGGTACACACATACACACACACACACTTTACGAAAAAAGAACAGGCTTTTTGTTCAGACTGTTGTGTAACATTCGAGAAAGTTTTTCATTTGCAAGCTTTGTATAATAAGTTCGACTAAAAATCGTTAAATTGGAGTGAATTAAACAAAGCATCGACAATTTTGCAATAATTAAAAACATTCGTAACTAGAATTTTACTATTGAACACAGACGCGCTTAGCACTCTTGCCAGTAACGACCACTACTGTAATTTATTCAAAAATAGCCTAGCACAAAAAATCGCCATGTACCCTGAACCAACGGTCATGTTTGAAGAATATGATTAATTGAATTAAGCATAACGTCAGTGAAGTGTATGCGCCTAAATCATAATCTGAAGCCCAATTCTCTTATTTATATTATAACCACACTGCAAGTTGACCGAGATTGTATTGTAAATTGACTGAGAAATTGGTATTCTGCTCCCTCATAACAACAATATAATCTACTTTCGGTTCTTGCGACCGTATATTAGAGTAGGATAGTGCTATATAATAATTGTAAAGAGTGAAAGAGAGAATTCTCAGAACTTTGAAACATTCAAGTTACAGTCACATTTCGATATAACCACATTTCGCGTTGTATTGTGAGGTGAGCAGAATACCATTTTTGACGTTTGTGACATCGACACTATATCGTAACATGATCCGAACTTTAATTTGACTATTTTTTATTACGAGAATTGGGCTTCTGGGTCTTTCGGTATGGGGGCCGTCAGTAGCCCTGATGCCATGTAGACGGGAGAAATGAGAACAGACATTAGTCTATGGAAGGCAGTCGATTGGTGAGGCTGCCGCACCACGATAATGGTCTGTGTAAGTGGTGAGATGAAGATTCTGCCACAGAGCCGTTGCTAAGGAACCAGGGATACTCATATGGCAGTTACGATGCTACAGCCAGGATCGTAGCAACTAGAAATCTGTGGTTTCTGCCTACCCTTCCAGGAAACATGCATGAGCTTATGTTTGTAGCCCGTTTAGCTACTTCTAAAAGTTTACGAAAGTGTGCAAACGACCTAGTTCAAAACAGCAGTAATAATATAGGTGAGTTAGCAGACGTTAATCACGTCCAAAGCTGCTGGCCTAGTTTCTCCATTACGGGCATTATCATAATCGTTAACGGCAATCGTCAGTGTTGTGTCGGTTAGCATTCACACTGCTTTGAAATGCGAAATGAGCCTCTTCCAGTATTTATTACCTACCTGTACATACGTACGCCTTTTTTCCCGAAAGTTTCACTGTAGTGTTCATCGGGGGAGACGTGACGTGGCAAGTGGTGAGCTCATCGGCTAACGCTTTCTTCCATTAGTAACACATCCCTTAAGGCGCATACAACAGCCAAATTCTGTCATTCAAGTTCAGGTAAGTGACAGAATAGCGCTCGCGGAATGAAAAGTAAGTGAAAATCACGAAAAACAATTATTTGCCAAGTGAAAAACCGTCGCATCACATAATCATACGTTCAACTTGAAGAAAAGTCTTTGGCCGACATTTAGGTGAAAGAAAAAGTACAAAATTCTAAGTCGTTTAGAAGTTGAATCAAATTTTCAGTCGAAAACAACTGCACTTTGTTATTTTTTTCACATCATTCAGGTAGAAATGTTTACTGTATGCGTACTGCATGCGTACTGTAACAGATAAAAAGTCAATTAAAGTCATTTTTTTTTCAGCCCGTAACATTGATTTTTCTGTGAGGAGAAAGCCTCCAAATAAGACCAAGCAGCTGCTGTATGCGCCTAATCAATAATGGATTTGTTGAGATAGTTGAGGTCTCAGTTCGGGGCGAACTAAAGCTAAGGCCAAACCAACGCGTTCAGCCCGCGTCCTTAGTGGCGTGAACGGTGGCGATCAATGGTAAGACAATGGATCGCCACCGTGCGCGCCACTGAGGATAATAATTACTACCCCTACTTTATATGTGAACTTTCCGACACAATGTTTTTTTGTATATCTGGAAATAAATGAATTGAATTGAATTGAATTGAATTGAATTGAATTGAATTGAATTGAGGACGCGGGCTGAACGCGTTGGTTTGGCCTTTAGACGTGACGTGTCTGTCCCACTCCGTCCTCGTCCCACTGCAGTATAAACAGGCTTGTGTAAGCCGCTCGTATAGATGTCACTTGCCGACGGGTAGGGTCGAACGCGGATACGATTTGGCGAATTCGCAGCGTGATACACTTTATGAAGATTACTCTTGATTTGTTTTGGATTGACGGGAATCATGACGCAGATTGGATGTGATACAATGTTTGGCGAATTTTAGCAAGTTTTTCTTTTTACCATGACCAAATAAAGTCTTATCATTATTATAATTGAAAGTTTTTGGACGTAGGCCTCTCCCATTTCCTTCCACGTGAGTCGATAAGTTGCCTTCGCGGTCCAGTGACAGCCTGCATATCCTTTTCCGTCGTCCATCCATCGCTTCGGTGGATGACCGCTGGGTCTGCTGTTTGCCCAGTCTCTATTCAAGGATCGGTCTCATCCAGTGACTTCTGTCAACCCTAGCGATATGACCCGCCCCTTTCGCACAGCAATAACGGTGACCACGTCTTTCAGGTTAGTTGTTCGCCGTACGAACAACAACCACAGCAAACCGCTACCTGAGTATTTAGCAATAATACTACGATCACCAATCCACCTGCCAAGCGTGGTGGTTACAGCTAATCCCCCATTGCATTCTCTGGGGGAGGCTTCGTCCAACAGCGGATGTCTTCTAGCTACAGGTATAGCGCTTAACTGAGTGAGGTATGGTAGCGGCACGGGAGGGGTGTTTTCGTCACATTATGTCACATGTCATCTGATAATTTGTGAGACGAAAACACCCCTCCCGTACCACTCCCATACCTCAGGGACTGACTCAGTAAGCGCAAGACCTGTAATGACGTTGTATTTATTAACTTTTGAAACTATCATGGTTATGTACATAATTTTCACTAGAAACGGGATATTTACCATGATTTTTGAGTTTTATATGTTCCCGATATTTCGGCACAGTTGCATGCGCCATGATCACGGGAGAACTGACTAAAGTCTTTGCGAGTAGAAGTTACTGGCAGAAAAAAAAAAAAAAAAAAAAAAACATGGTAAATATCCCGTTTCTAGTGAAAATTTTGTTGTATTTATTGATATCTAATAAGCCAATACATACCTAACGGTATTATCGCCTCCCACAATAACTTCAATTTAGGTTATATCCGGTTAGGCTATAATCACTTGATTTAAATGTATGATGTTCGATCGTGATTCATGTATTCTGTCGGTAATTTCCCGACATGCACCAGTATGCATAATGGGGGTTGATCGCTTTCCAGATTATCTTAATAGGTTTGCCGATTTATGTACCTAGTTTACCCACATTGTAGTATTAAACTTACAATAGTTAGCAGTAGTGCTTGCATTGCTGTGTTCCGGTATGAAGGGTAAGGGTGCCGGTGAAATTACAGGCACATGAGACTTTTCATCTTTATGTCTCAGGGTGGCGGGCGCAGTGCAATGCCACATAGGGTGCGTCCTAGGTGGACGTGACCTATGTGGTAATGCACTGTTCATAGGCAGAGGTTACCGCTTAACATCAGGTGGGCCTCTTACTTGTTACGTCATCCAAGTAGTATAAAAAAAAAAAAAAAAAAAACAAGAAACACAAAGTAGGTAGTTATCATTATTTAGTAAAGTCGAGAAGGTACAATCAATCAAATAATTTCTAAGCGCAAACAGAGGCCTATGTGGATTCATCAGCAATTTTTTGTTTATTTTTTAAAGTAATGATTTTCCGTAGTCTTGTTTTACTTTTTTGTTGTTGGATGTCAAAAGATCAAAAGCGTAGACGAGGACGACCACTTAAACGATGGAGTGACGATGTTGTAGCTGTGGCCGGGAATCTCTGGCCAAGATTAGCAAGAGAAAGAGTTTTTTTTTTATTTTTTTTTATACTACTTGAATGACGGATCAAGCATTTGGCCCACCTGATGTTAAGCGGTAACCTCTGCCTATGAACAGTGCATTACCTCATAGGTCACGTCCACCTAGGGCGCGCCCTATGTGGCATTGTACTGCGCCCGCCACCCTGAGACATAAAGATGAAAAGTCTCATGTGCCTGTAATTTCACCGGCACCCTTACCCTTCAAACCGGAACACAGCAATGCGAGCACTACTGCTTTGCGGCAGAAATAGGTATGGTGGTAGTACTTCCCCGGACGAACTCTTTCACAAAACAGCTCTACTACTACTAAATGAATGGATGAATGGAAGCAGTTGGAGGAGGCTTAATTTCACCGCCACTAGATTCAATACTCATGTCAATAGATTCAATACTCATGTCAATAGATTCAATACTCATGTCAATAGATTCAATACTCATGTCAATGGATTCAATACTCATGTCAATAGATTCGTATCGCTACGAAGCTGCTACGCTCGTAGCTTGAAATATTTTGATTTTTGGAAAAGATAAGATATTTCAAGTTATTTTGTTTCGTGCTTGTAATTTTTTTTTCACAAAAACTTTTTTATTAACACTACACAACTACTAACAAGACTTTCTTTAAAGTTTTATTGGCACTGTTCCATGAAAGTAACTGCAATTATATGCATAATTGAATAAAGCTAGAATCACACGAAATCATACAAAAATACACTAGTAGGGCAACTGGTGATTATCTGCAAGGTGGTGCAACCGCAGGCGAGGACGTACTCAGGTAATAAGGGGGGGGGGGGGGGGGGGGGGGCAAGATGGGGTTGTTAGGTCATTTTATTAGGATTTATGTAAAATTTCATTTTTTTAAATCTACTGATTGACGATAAATTAAAACAAAACTAAATAAATAAATAAATAATGCTGGACAAGTTCACACAGCATTATCTAGCCCCAAGCTAAGTCAGAGCTTGTGTTATGGGTAACTGATATACATAATAAAATACATTACATAGATAGATATTTTTTATTATACATAGAAAACACCCAGAACACCCGTAACAAATATCTGCAGATCGCACAAATTATTTGTTCCGAGGCGGGAATCGAACCCGCAACCTCCTGCGACGCAGGCGAACCATCGCCAGCCGCGCCACAGAGGTCGTCAAACTGGCCAGTAATAAGTCCTAAAATTAAGAATGTGGTAATGATATACAAAAATAAGTTTTTTTAAAATTATTATTTGCGACGCCCGGCTTGTGCATTTGAAAAGTTTGACAAAAAGGTTCTGAAATGAGTTTAAATGAATTGAAAAAAAAAAATGAACTCTGGTTATTTTATTTTAGCATGTATTAGTGTTATTTATGAATAGTATTAAAATCACACATTATTGACTACAAACTGTTGAAAAAAGATGTGTTTCGCACCATTATGTACAGACAGAATAGTACAACAAATGCAAACATTTATGTTTTTTTTATTACCTACTATTAATCCAGTTGAGGTATGTGAAGAAGTTATTTATTTTTTATGTAATTATTAACAGCGCCCCGCGGTTTCACCCGCGTAAGTCTCGATAAAAATGTGCTTATGTGTTATTCCGGGAGTCCAGTTATCTCTGTTCCAAATTTCATGCAAATCCGTCCCGCCGTTTTAGCGTGAAGAAGTAACAAACACACACACAAGCTTTCGCATTTATAATATTAGTGGGATACTTAGATAGATAGATAAACTCTTTATTGTACATAAACCTTAGATAAAAACCTTAGATTATTAAACTTAGGTATTTCTATTTTAATATTTGTCTTCAGGTGTCCTCCCCCCTCCCCGCTCTGGCTACGCCACACAAGGTTGTTTTCCACTTATTATGTCAAATGCAGCCGGTACCAGGTCACTGAATCACTTGGCACGGAGCCACGACACAGGTGTTCCGTCTATGAAACTACACTTTTGGGTACAAGTATTATTTGAAATATGAAATAGGAACCCAGAAAAGACGAATGCAGTCGATGTAGGAAAGCTTTGAACTATTTGAGTTGTTTATTTATTTGTGCCACATCTGGAACTATAAATGTAATATTACTATTGAGCTGGTTGTGTCCGGTCTAAGAATAGACCCCTCCGTCTCCTCCTATGGATGTAGTAAAAGCCGAATAAGGGATTACCCGGACTTGTTGATAAGATTAATTGGTATAAGATTTGTCCTGGCTGCTAGCTTAATATGGAATGTGTTATTACTAGAAGAAAGCGTTAGCCGACTCTGTTGTGGGAAGCAATGGCGGCGGTGAGCTCACCACTTGTCACGTCTTTATTCCACGATGGTGCAACCCACTGTGAAAAGAGGCCCGTTGAGGCTCTATCTACCCCTTTGGGGAAAAAGGCGTGTGTCTATGTATGTATGTATGTTATTACTGGAAGAAAGCGTTAGCCGAGTCTGTTGTGGGAAGCAATGGCGGCGATGAGCTCACCACTTGTCACGTCTATATTCCACGATGGTGCAACCCTGTTCGTTTGTTTCGTATGAGGTAGTGCTGGCCTCTGGTGTCGGAGTTTGTCAAGCCGACCCAGGTCCTCTGACATGGCTTATCGACTGTTATTAATCAATAACAGCCGGGACCGACAGCTTAACTTAACCCTGTGAAATAAATAAATAAATAATGCTGGACAGTTTACACAACATTATCTAGCCCCAAGCTAAGCAGAGCTTGTGTTATGGGTACTAGATAACTGATATACTTAATACAATATATAACATAGATAGATATTTTTGATTATACATAGAAAATACCCAGAACACCCTGAACAAATATCTGCAGATAGCACAAATATTTGTTCCGAGGCGGGAATCGAACCCGTAACCTCCGGCGCCGCAGGCGAATGTTCGCCCGCCCCGCCACAGAGGTCGTCAAAAAAAAAAGAGGCACATTGAGGCTCTGCCTTCGGGTTCGGGGAAAAAGGCGCGTGTCTATGTATGTATGTATTACTATTGAATGTACAGGATGTCTTAATAGAACGTGAGTTGTATGTATTACTATTGAATGTACAGGATGTCTTAATAGAACGTGAGTTGTACAGTTGATTAGAAGCCCAATTCTCGTAATAAAAAATAGTCAAATTAAAGTTCGGATCATGTTACGATCTAGTGTCGATGTCACAAACGTCAAGAATGGTATTCTGCTCACCTGACAATACAACGCGGAATGTGATTATATCGACATGTGACTGTAACTTGAATGTTTCAAAGTTCTGGGAATTCTCTCTTTCACTCTTTACAATTATTATATAGCACTATCCTACTCTAATATATGGTCGCAAGAACCGAAAGAAGATTATATTGTTGTTATGAGGGAGTAGAATACCAATTTCTCAGTCAATTTACAATACAATCTCGTTTCGGTCAACTTGCAGTGTGGTTATAAAATAAATAAGAGATTTGGGCTTCTGATCAGTATTGTCCATGTAACGGACTCGTCTCATAGCTGTATAATGGCAATTTTAGGTGTAAAGCTTTAAAGAATTCAAATAAACTAATCTGCATAATTTCCCATTATTCCATACACTTTTATTGTAGAAATTACAAATAAAAAATTAAAAACTAATTAATTAATTGTAAAAATCTGAGAGGCCGATCTATACTATGGAATACTACAATCTGAACTCTTAGAAGAGTGTTATCATGACTAGTCTCTTTATGTAAGTCTTCAGCATTCAGACTTTACTTATAATCTTAATCTGAACTTGATTCTTAACTGAACTCCATAGAAAGCCGGAGTGGGTTTGAGGGTCATGAAGTTGGACTCTCGCCATAATGTGAGCTTTAGCTCATTTATGGTGAGGGTCCCTTCGGAAAATGTGATGACTTACTTAAGCCCTGACTTCTGGCCGAAAGGGGTGAAGTTCCGGCGGTTCAAGGGACGTCTGTCACGTGATCCCCCGGGCCGCGACGCGTCGGCGATCACACGTGTGTTAGATTAAGTAATAGATAAAGTGTTTTTTTTTAATGTTTATGTTAGTTTCTAAGGTATTTATGTTGATATGGGCTTACTGTTTAGGTTTAGTGCATTTCTCAATAAGCCTAAAATAAAGATTTTGAATTTGAATTTGAATAGAATGCCACGATAAACTTTCTTAAGCTGCCTCCATCCACTGACTTCCAGCCTTTATGACCTTAGTCTATCGAGAGGAGGCCTTATTACGCTGCGTCATCGGGTTTGTGGTCGCCACCCGAGAACTTTTATTCCCCAACGGTTGTTAGTTTTGCGAGCTGTAATGACCTATATTGCCACTTCAACTTCCTTTACTTTGAAGATCATCATCAGCCCGCACTAGTCCACTGCTGGACATAAGCCTCTCCCAATACGCGCCACTGAGCCCGGTGTTCAGCTCTTCTCATCCACTTTCTGCCCGCCGCCTTTTGTAGGTCATCGCTCCACCTAGCCAGAGGGCGCCCCACGTTCAGTTTGTCAAGACGCGGTCTCCACTCAAGAACTCACTTACCCCAATGGTTGTCGGTTCTTCGGCATATATGACCAGCCCATTGCCATTTCAGCTTGCTAATCCGGCGGGCTATGTCAATGACTTTAGTTCTCTGTCGGATAATCTCATTTCGGATTTTATCTTTCAGAGAAACTACGAGCATAGCCCATTCCATAGCTCGCTGTGCAACCTTAAAGATTTATAGTTGAAGATGTAGCGATGTAAAATGCTGAAGACTTGCGGGTAAAAAAACGGGTGTAAGCCGTACGTTCCATAACCTAGTTTGCGTCGAGGCCATATTCTGACAGAGCGCCGTCTAACTGTTACTTTATGAGGACATTCTTATGCAGAACTGTGCAATAAATTTTGCTTTATCTGCCGGTTATCGCGGTGAGGTGAACTTAGCACGATATAGAAAGGTCAGAGGTTAAGGCGCTGTAGGTGCACAGCATGTCTATAATGAACTCTAGAATTTTAAATTTTTTGATAAGTGTTCTTAAAGTTTTCAAGATGAAGAAAATATATGGTATTCTTAAGCTTTTCATCTAGTGAAATCATAAATTCAATACATTATTTGAATTACTTCACTCGATAAAACATTCAAAGAAACCATTTTTTTTAAATGTATATTTCATTTTTGACATACTTCTCAGACGTTTTAATTTTTGAAACATTTGGTAACATATTAATTATTATTTGAGTTAGTGAAGTCATGAAACTCTAACGGGCATTTTTACATAATTTTTTTGCACTAAAACACGGTATCAGAGCGTGCGCTCGCCTTCGTCGCCTCATACAAAAAGGTACGTTGAACCTATAGCGCCTTAAGCGGCGCTCACGCTATCAAGACTTTCTCAAAGGTTCTTAGTACGAGTACCTATCAAGATAATGTTTTTTCACGGACAACTGGGTTGATGACCTCTGTGGCGCTGCGGGCGAGTAGCGGGCTGAGATGCGAGAGGTTGTGGGTTCGATTCTCGCTGCGGGACAAATGTTTGTATGAACTACAAATATTTGTTCCGAGTGTTGTGGTAGCATGGTACTCGTAGTTCCCGATACCGACGGCACGGGGGATCCTAGTTTGGGATCAGGACTATACATGTGACTGTTGGGTGTTATCATGGTGTTATGTTGTTTTATTGTTATGTTATGTTATTGTTGTTGTATGAATATAACGGCGGTTTTTGGTTTCTGCCTGACCAGATAGCGCACTTCATACATACATAGAAACAAGACTTCTCCCCAAAAAGGTAGGCAGAGCCTCAATCAGCCTCTTTTCACTGTGAGTTGAACCATCGTGGGAATATTTTCAATAACTAACACTCGACAGGGTTCCAATTTTTAAGGAATCGGTCCCTTAGGGACCAACAGGATCATACTACTAAGTCCGTCCGTCTGTTCGTATACTGTCACATATCTTGACAGCCGTAAGACGTAGCCAGTTTAAGGTGGATGCGCACGCTCGCAGCGCGAAATTCAAATTTTTTGGTGTTTTTTGCCCTTTACAGGTCATCAACACTTCTTCAGATGACGAAAGTTGAGTTCGCGACAACTAGGAGACCTAACACACATGTTTTAATTGATAGTATCTCATAAATATCATCAGTTTAGCTATGATACCCCTAAACACTTGTTTAGGGGTATCATAGCTAAACAGGGCAAAAAACACCAAAAAATTTGAATTTCGCGCTGCAAACGTGAGCATTCACCTTAAAATAGCTTGGCATCTCGCAGACTATCTTTCATACAATAAAAATAGCATTGATATCAGAGTACCCGTTAGTTACACCACTTATAACTCAAGAACGGGTGTACCGATCTGGCTGAAAATTAATAGGGAGGTAGCTTAGAACCAGGAGATTGACATAGGGGGGGAGAGGTAGGAGAGGCGGAGGAGGGGGTCACCGGGGGCTACCCGTACGAAGCCGGGGCGATTCGCTAGTATAGATTATATAAAACAAACTCGTGTTGGTTACACCACTTATAACTCAAGAACTGCTAAACCGATTTGGCTGAAAATTGGTGGAGAGGTAGCTTAGAACCAGGAGAAGCACATAGAGGGGAAAGGGGGGGGACTGTTTTTCACCGGGGGCTCGCCGTGCGAAGCCGGGGCGAGTCGCTAGTTACTTATATATATAACATACACACACATATAGTATCATGCTCCGAAGCGTAAAAATATACGTAACATAGAATAAGTAGGTACCTACTACTTATGCCTACACTCTGAGAATGATCAATTGATCACTCAATCGAGTGTAAGAAGAAGCCAACTCCGCTTTTTGATCCAAGCACCGTCAATTTAAAAGCGGTGATGTGCACCAATGAGTTTCACGACTTCCTTGTCACTAAAATTGCTTGCGTGTACCTAAATACTCGAACCCAGAGCCTTCCGTACCGTTAGTTAAGCTAGCGACATCTAGTTATGAATTTGGTAATAAATCAGTATCTCAGTTAAAAAATCCATGTGGAACTAATTTAATTTAAAGAATAAAACACCAATTACATTAATCAAAGATTAATAACATTAATAAATTAGTTCCACATGGTTTTTTTGTAAATGGTGTAAAATGTCAGTTACACAGAAAACACAAAGATAATAATATAATTACAAATAACAATTAAATAACATTAATCAAACACACAGCTATACATCACGCTACCTCAAACATTCCGACAAAATCCTCGTCCAGCCATCCGTAAACAAATCAACGAAAATTGGTTTGGATAAGATTATTATATAGTGTAGTTTTTAAGACGATATGTTAAAATTTTGGAGTTTTTGCGTTACATGCTCTCTCGGTAACAGTAAAGGTTACAAACTTGATGTTAATACAGTAATCACTTGAGGATATAATCTAAATAAATCATAGACAATGGGTAAAACTTTTCTCGATAGCTTTATTTTTTGAAATTGGTCCTCCTAAAACCCGTTTTAGGTCCCTACTATTCGATTAGAGAAAATATTAAGCGTAAATTTTTATACAATTAAGTAGGTAATCACATTAATTAAAGATAATAAATTTTTATATTTGCTACTTTAGAAGTTAAACGAAGTTTTATCATTTGTCACTTACGTCAGTTACTTCCGAGCTGAAGAAATCTATACCTCATCTCTTCCCGGGTGCAAGTGAGCATAGCGCTGTCACTTTCTTGCAGCTAATATTTGCTAGACTCCGCCTATTCGGTATTTTAACATAATTATCGCCTTTAGATATGGGATATTTTCGGTTCGGAACCCTATGCAAGGTACGAGAGGAGACTCATGTCTGGTCTTTATTTTACTGCAAATATTCGCCTTAAGCAGCCACCGGCGTGTTATCGGGCAAGTAAACTAGGTGAAAATTAATAAAGGTCTGGCGTGTGTTGGTTTAAACTTGTTTGTGAACGTTCAAAAACTGTAATTTGGACAAAATACGATGAGCGGTCACGACAAACCGGCGAAAATAAACATTATTGTCGGAAAATAGTGTTTTAACAAACCACAAAGGCACTTTGCATCATTGAAGTAACTTTAGACTGTATTACCTTACGTATAAAAGTTATTTTATTTGTGTGTATACAATTACGTGGTCCGACGAAAATTGGTAGTTACGGACTAATGAAAGTTCACGCGAAGCTTTTGTAGGTGTGATTTATAAATGGACATTTTTCTTGTAATTTGTGTAATTCACAATTTTTTATTGCCACAAATTACATGATAATTAATGGTCCGATTCGAATTGCTTTCAGGGGGGTTACTCCAAGTGTGTAGATTATACCCTCTGTCTCCTTCTGTGGATGCAGTAAAAGCCGGATAGGAGAACTAGGGAACCATCACCTGTAGCAACAACCACTTGAGTGTTAGCGGATAGCTAAGCTACCGAGTATCATGGCTGCTGTGACGACAGCAGCATTCTAAGGCGCGGCTGAGCCCTCGACCTTTTCTCTTACACTAGACTAAATATTATTTTTATACTTATATCCTTTGTTTGTTAGTATAGTCACAGATAAAAGAATACTATACCAGTAGTATAGTGTAAGGAATAAATGCCCTTTTATTTTGTTTTAATTAACACCAATACTGTGATCAAAATCCGCCTGCCATGCGTAGTGATTATGGAAATACCTCATTACTATGGTAAATACAATGAAAACCAGGCCTCTTGGCGGCTTCAATATTTCTGGTAGTCGCACGAAGATAAATAAATAATAAATAAATAATGCTGCACAGTTCACACAACATTATCTAGCCCCAAGCTAAGCAGAGCTTGTGTTATGGGTACTAGATAACTGATATACTTAATACAATATATTACATAGATAGATATTTTTTATTATACATAGAAAATACCCAGAACACCCTGAACAAATATCTGCGATCGCACAAATATTTGTTCCGAGGCGGGAATCGAACCCGCAACCTCCTGCTTCGCAGGCCAAGCTTCGCCCGCCGCGTCACAGAGGTCGTCAAATTTCGATTTTATATCTACGTGAATGACGGAACAAGCAAATGACCCACCTGATGTTAAATAGTAACCTCTGCCTTTAACAAACCATTACCTTGTAGGTCACGTACACCTAGGGCGCACCCTACGTGGCATTGCACTGCGCCCTCCACCAAGTCTGTGCTTGTAATTTCACCGGCACCCATACTCTTCAAACCGGAACACAGCAATGGAACTACTGCTTTGTGGCAGAAATAGGTAGTGTGATGGCAGATGTGGCAGAAGGAGGTAGTTGTCCCAGGCGAACTATTTCACTAAAGGTCTACTAGTCGGTGGATGTATCCATTAAAAAGGTCACTTTCAAATGTGTAATCTTGTAAAACAACATCAAACTAACTTTAACTTTAAATAACGTGTCAGTAAATTCCTTTGATATCATTATAATATATTTAGTTATAAAGTATCTGAATATCAATGATAATGATAATCGCTAACGATAATTATGATCAAGTCTCTACATTGTTCCATCCCTAGGCATGTTACTCTGACAGCTGTCACAGGAATGAAGCTATGTTTTACAATATATATAAACATTTTCGTGGTATCGGTCACGCTCGCTAGAAGTTGGGAGTAGCACCCTTGTCAATAAATAGAGCGTGTGAATTAACATGGTATCTAAGTTACTCTGTTTTATTCTGTGATTGTTTCGTAGTTACCTACTAGATTTTTTGTATGCGTACCTTTTGTGACATTACAGAGGAACATTTAGATAGTCGTACCTCTGTAAGGCTGCGTTTCCATTGACGCGGAGCTGGGCGGAGCGGAGCTTAGCGGTGCATGAATTGACTAATCACTATGGCGAGCGAGCAGCCAGCAGAGATTTCGAGCATAGTGATTGGTCAATTCATGCACCGCTAAGCTCCGCTCCGCTCCGCTCCGCGTCAATGGAAACGCAGCCTAAGTGGTGTCGATTCTGTGCAGCATTCTCTTATTTTAAACCACATTAAAATTATCGCGGTCTCTTTTATTTCAGTCTATTAGAAAGGGCGCGCGACAACTTTAACGCGGTTTAATATTAGAGAATGCTGCACAGAATCGACACCAGTATCTATTATAGTTACCATAATTAGAAGAGGCAAGCTTCTCTCACCACAAGATAATTATCCTAGTGTAAGAGTACCTTTGTCCATTAGTATAGGTTTTGCGATCACTCAAGTTGTGGAATGATCTCATCCCGAAGTCAAGAGTGAATAGGTGCCTTCTAGACCTTTGTGCTCCATCTTCGGCCACATCGTCACTTACCAACAGGTGAGATCGTGGTCAAACAACGGTCTATTAATGTTAAAAAAAAAAAAAAAAAAAAACCATCAACCACGATACAGGCGTAATGATCAGAAATGTGTACGTAGGTCTTTCTCCCTATACCCTGATGCCAGGACACAACTCATCGCCATTTCCAAAAAATCTGAAATCGTGTGATTGGCAGATT
The DNA here is from genome assembly GCA_932527175.1 of Operophtera brumata. Lineage (NCBI taxonomy): Eukaryota > Metazoa > Arthropoda > Insecta > Lepidoptera > Geometridae > Operophtera > Operophtera brumata. The sequence goes on along the minus strand of OW052233.1, from coordinate 769,389 downwards.
AAGCTCAAATGTGAATAATTATCGCAAGTCATCGTATCGATACTCATATATTATCTCTATTCCAACAATGGTGAAATTATAAAGCGATCCAAGGAAACGTCACTATATAGTATTATATTGTATTTATTTATTGCTAACATGTACCTACTTACAATATTGTTAGTATAAGGTCTTATTTCTATTGTTAGTAATGTAGTATGTACATGAGCCCCGTTAGGGCGCTGCAATTTTGTGATCACGACACATAATAATAGTGAAATAATAAAGATAAAGGATAAAGATGTCAAAAATTAAAATCAAAAGAGTAGTAGCACTATACATAGGTGCATGTCAAACCCACTAAACTACTTCATATTTACGGTAAAAAGGCATGTCAAATTAAACTGGGTTTTTACATCTAAACCATAGTTGCCTATTACTCAGTATATTCAGAGCGGTTTCAATCAAACTTTCGTGTACATTTTGTATTAAGGTTTTTTTGGGTCCGTGATGGATGTAGGTGGCGACGGGTATGACAAATGAGCCCTATTCGCTAGAAGCACGTTATTTGTGAAACGCTTAGTCGGAAGTTTGAAGATCTCTGACACGTGTTGAGTTGGAAGTTTGAGTAACGCTGACACGGTGTTTTATCGGTGTTGCAGTCCATACAGTGACTGTAAGTCAGCGTTAAACGACTGTTAGGGAAAATTTTAGTCTTCTTGGTCTCAATAGAAAAACACGGTAGCACACGAGAAATGAAATAAAAAAAAATGCTGTAGGTACAGTTCACACAACATTATCTAGCCCCAAGCTAAGGCCTGCTTGTTATGGGTACTAAATAACTGATATACTTAATACACTACATAACATAGATAGATATTTTATATTATACATAGAAAATACCCAAAACACCCTGAGTAAATATATGCAGATCGAACAAATATTTGTTCCGAGGCGGGAATCAAACCTGCAACTTCCTACGTCGCAGGCGAACCTTCACCCGCCGCGCCACAGAGGTCTTCATAATGTATATCTTACACGCATGACGGTAGATCCACGCACTAAAGTAAATTTCTGTTTTTTTTGTATTGATTTCAATTATCTTACCAAGTAATTTGGATCAGAATGTTTGCAATGATTTTCAGATAGGTAGAAAAACTGTTTCACCTTTATTTTTCAAATTTTATACACACCTAATTGTATTATTCTTTCTGTAAATATATGCATATTTATTAGCTTTAACAATATAATTAATTGCAGGAAACAAAACCAAGGTTCCTTCAATTTTGGATAAACCAATGTAACTCTGGTTTGACCATTGTGTGATGTGGTTCAATTTGTGTTTTACCCTAATTGTTGATGTCAGGTCGTGTTCCACAAGAAACCTGAGCATGTGACAGAATACAAGCCAGCGTTTTGTGAAATACCTTTGTAATTAGACGAACATGTCGTGCCATGTAGGTACACAAACATCCATTGAAAACTCATGCCTGCTTAGAGATACCTACCCCCTCGGGGAATAAGCCGTGTGTCTTTGTCTAAAGGCGAAAACAGAGACGTTAACTTTTTAACGTTAAAATAGTAGATTGTTATACAAGGAGTTAAAATTACCCATTATATACGAGGTAGTTTTAGCGAGGGAGTAAATAGAAACCGAGTTTTAACGGGTTTTAAGCGCCGTGTGTTACACTCTACTTTTCACTACTTTTCAATACAATATGAAAAATTAATTACGGTCACTACACTACCAATTCAGTACCTAAGCAATTAGAGAAAAATTCTACAGATTTCGCGCCAATGTATTTTTTTTTATTTCTTCTGTATCCGCAACGCATTGCATGCATTCTACCAAAGAGATCGCCAATTTTAGTTCCATTTTCAAATATAAAATGTTGTTCTTTTTATAAGAAACAGTAATAATAATTCGAGTTTTTATTCATCATTATTCTACTTATGACTAAGACTTTTTCGTTTTTCTGGGCTTAAGGTCATTTGACACACAAAACAAAAACTTTTTCCTCTAGATGAAGAAATGCTATTTTTTCTTCGCTCTGGTACGCCACAATGACGGTCTTTTTGAGCAAGAGGAGTAAAAAAACCTTTAAACATTAATCGAAAATATTAGTAGTAGCCATGCCTTCCAAATGAATGTGGTTGGCATATTTTTTCCCAGCGTCAGGGATGGCCAAATTGCCAATAATAGGAATTAATGGCTGAGGTCAAGGGCGACGGGTATCGAGTAGTTAATCTAAGGGATCCCCTACCACAGTGTAGCAGTACCTACATGATTGTAGTAGAGGACTGCTTAGCTCGATAGTATTAGGGGCCCGTAAGAAACTTGGAATTTCAGAGTGTAATCACTCTGCTTAGTGGATTCTAAATTAGGTCCGTGTGACATCGTGCTCAGGGTTACCTGCAACACACAACACCAAATCACAAAATAATTTAGGAAAAAAAAACTAATCGTACATACATGAAACGAAAACCTAATGAGGTATTTCAATATCCTTATATCTATTTTGAATGTAGAAAATATTTATTTTATTATTTTGTGCAAAATAGGTAAAATATAAAAAAAAATGCGCATCCAACAATAATAACATGTCTTGCTCCTCAACCCTAGAAACTTCATTGTTTCATAAAAAGCAGAACCCCTCATAATAAATACGTAAAGACAGCTATATTTCCATTAGTTCAAAACTAGACAAGCTCGAAACTTTCCTCCAGTCATCTATTTCACCAGGCTTTAGGGCATGAGATCTGAACTGCATATTAGTAGGAACATTCCAAGTGTACAGTCTCTAACTTTCCGCACTATTTAATTCTAGGATAAGGGAAATTGTTTCTGCACATTCGGTTTCTCTGGCCACAGATAAAATAATTGGCGTTGTTGTGTTGAGACCATGGACGTAGTATACTACGTCCATGGTTGATACCTACTCTAAATGAATATTATTATTATTATTCACTGAAAGCATGTTTTTTTTACAGGTGGCAATATTTTATTCTATCAATTAAAAAAAAACCTTGTAATCGCATCATGAATGTAGTAGTACAGAGGGGTGAGTCTGAGTTTTGCAAACACCATCGTAACGGTGAACGTAACACGATCGTACGTGTATAACATAATAACTAGCTATTAATCTGTGCCAAAAACGTCACAGATTAATGGCTAGTTACTACGCAATACACGTACACTCGCCGTTACGATCATCGTTACGATGGTGTGTGTAAACTCGGACTTGCCCCTCTGTTCTTATTCCGAGAATCGCATTATAGACTTGTCAACATGACAATGACATCGCATGACAACTTGTCATGTCAATCATTAGATTTAAAAAAACTGAACTGCATTAGCTTCAGTTTTTTTAAAGTTTCCAAGTTATTTTATTTTGGCCGTAGAATCTGTCCTCCATCTTTCCTTATAATTTAACTGTAGCCATACAAACACATCTGCTTATTTAATACGTTCTGGATATTCATACGTATTGAACCCAAGTTTATAACACATCTGCTAAAGTTATCCCATCTCGCCCGGACGGAGTTCAGTGTTTGCCGAATCTATATGAAGATTTCGTATTGAGTTTGCAGTAGATTAGTGTTGGATCATACAGTTGATTGAATGGAGTAGCTGATAATTCATAAATTTGTTATAATGGGTGCGTCCCCAGTACGTCCCAGCTAGTCCCCAGTGCGTCCCCAGCGCGTCCCCAACGCGTCCCCAGCGCATCCCCAGCGCGTCCCCAGCGCGTCCCCAGCACGTCCCAGCACGTCCCATTGCGTCCCCAGCGCGTCCCCAGCGCGTCCCCAGCGCGTTCCCAGCGCATCCCCAGCGTGTTCCTAGCGTGTCCCCAGCGTATCCCCAGCGCGTCCCCAGCACGTCCCCAGCGCGTCCCCAGCGTATCCCCAGCGCGTCCCCAGCGCCTCTCCAGCGCCTCTCCAGCACGTCCCCAGCGCGTCCCCACCGCGTCTTCAGCGATTAGAGAAACTTACAAAACCTCCCCTATGAATGTACCTAGTACTATACTACTACTTCGTGTCACCACCGGTTCATTCTTGGTGACCCTGGTTTAGTTCAGAGACCAGATTGAGGTATGGAGGCTCTAAAAATGTGGTGATCAATCTATCACATATCTATCATTACTAGATAATGTAACTACATATTTTTTTTCTTTTTTTTTTTGTGACGAGGTGAAAATCTGCTACCAGATACCCTACCACATTGAGGGTGTGGTAGGGTTATGTGAGGTTCACGGACTCGTGGACTCACTAAAAACACCCCGGTGGCCGGCCTCGAATGCTGACCATAGTGAAATCGTAAGTTTTGGTAATCTATACAAATAAAATCAGGACTTTCAATTTTAATTTTCATGAAGCGATTGTCAACATAAACTTTAAATTATACTTTGAACATTTGGACTAAAGCAATTATTAATTGCCTTCCCTATTCTATATATTTACAGAGTTAGGTTGAGTAGTAAAGTTGTATCACGGTTAATTCAAACAAGCATGTTCCAAAAAGTTCAATAAATCCAAACTCCAGCTACCATTGTTAAAGTGATGTGAGACCTTGGTGGTGAGTTCAAGGATACTACCACGACTCGACGGGTCTAATGTGCTGTTCGCAGGCAATGAAGCCCTAGAAACACCCAGTGTACCTGTAGTAGGGCTGATGGCTTTTCAAACAAGCGTCTTTAACTCACACGCACGCAGATATGTAGAGCGATACAAGTAGGTCAGGAGGAGGTGAGTAAAAGCAATTACGTGTGAATGATAGGACTGGCTGGTAGCTTTGTTTTTTTAAGCATTGATAGACCTTATTTGACCGCTATCTCACATGTTGGTAAGCGACCATGCGGCCGACGATGGAGCACAAAGGTCTAGAAGGCACCTATTAACTCTAGCCTAGAAGAGACCCAGATCATAGTTATCAAAGAAAGACGACGGTAGTGTGTTTCACTCCCTGATGATAGCGTTACTGCTATTTCGTCTCCCAGTGCTATGCTGTGATGTCAGGACATCACAGCATAGCTACAGTCCACTCCGCTCCACCCTCCTGGTTCCGGCCTGGTCCGGCGTATTTGGTGCGCTGGAGTCTGTTGTTTGAAGATACTTGGTACCTACGATGGTCTGTGTTCTCTGGAGCTTAAATTAAAATCCAGTAGACTTTCTTAAGGCTTGAGACGACTTGTTGACTTTTTGATGTGTGTGGAACCACTGCATTTTTACTATTTTTTTTCCCTGAGAATACAAACCACCGTAGGTAGGCACCAAGTATCTTAAAACAACAGACTCCAGCGCACCAAATACGCCGGACCCGGAAGGAACCAGGACATCACAGCATAGCTACAGTCCACTCCGCTACACACTGTTTCTGGTCGAGACGGTCCCGTACACCATCGATGAAAGAACCAGTTATAGTTAACCAATTTCATGTTATATAGTAAATAGCATGTTATTCTTTTCAGTACCTAGACTAACTAGCACGCACACACTTCCATCATATAAGAATCAGCGTAAGATGTTTCATATTGTGAGATTACGGGTTAAAAAACTCCACGTGAACCCAGCGTCGTTTTAATAACTAATTTGAAATTCATCTGATAAAATAATATCATAAAAATAGGACAATATGATACAGAGCAGGGAATATGAGAATGAAATTTCCTTACCAGATTCTCGCTAACAAAATATGACGACATCCTATGGGTACCTAAGTACATTTATTTTTCCCTCTCGGTTCGTATGAAAGGTATTGATTTTCCGACAGGTAAGGACAAACGGACTCGTAGCTTTTACGCGACTGCGGAAGGAAGCGAGGTTATGTGTTTGCAATGTATGTTAATGCCTTCCGTACCCAGGTTACCGTGTTTACGGTACGCATTTGTCGGTGAGGTAATTGTGTTTATTTTATATTTAATTCTCATGTTTTCTTGCGTATTTTACAAGGGAAATAGGGTGTCTGTCAAATTTTTAAGGGCATTGTAGCTTTTGGTCTCTTCAAAACTTATTTGACGAGCTCTGAGGCGCGGCGGGAGAATAACCGGCTCAGATGCGAGTATTTGCGGCTTAAAGCGTTCATGCTCTAAGGGTTGCGGGTTCAATTTCCGCAACGGGACAATTTAAAAATTAAAGTTCTGTGTCAGGTTTTTGTGCAAGGGTACTCGTAGTTCCTTGATACCCACGACACAAGAGATCCTAGTTTGGGATCAGGACTAATATTTGTGATGTTATTCTATATTATATGTCGTTGTCGAAAACAATGATCCAATTTAGTTAATTAATGGTTAATGTAATTGTTCTCACAAATGTTATTTAATATTAACTATAATATTGTTGATAACCAAACAACTGTCAATCACTCGGTAAACAAACACAATAAAATTAATGACTCTTTTTGTTTTGTTTGTGGTTACGATATGAATTGGTAATGAACGACGCTTTGTCGGCTGAACTGGTTTTTACTATAAGTTTCGTGTTACTTTGTTGTTGGACAAAGTAACACTTCTATAGTAGCTTTAAGGCGCTATAGGTTCAACGAGCATTTTTGTATGAGGCGAAGAAGGCGAGCGCACGCTCTGATACCGTGTTTTTATGTATAAAAAAATTAAATAAAAATGTCGTTCAAAGTTTTGTTTAATTTTGTTGATGAATTCACTAACTCAAATAATAACTAACATGTAACCAAATGTTTCAAAAATTAAAACGTGAGAGAAGTGAGTGAAAAATAGCATTTAAATTTTGAAAAGGAGGTATCTTTGTTATTTTTTTTTATCGAGTGAAGTAATTCAAATATTGTATTGAATTATTGATTTCACTAGATAAAAAGCTCAAGAATATCATATATTTTTTTCTTCATAGAAAACTATGAAAATTCTTATCAAAAACTTTAAAATTCTAGAGTTATTTGAGAACCTATCGCGCCTTAATTCTGGTTCGTAACGTAGTGTCAATTACATTATAGCGGACGTATAGGTCAGTACAAGCAAACCATTATTCCGAGAGGTTGGTACTATCAGTCATGGTGCTTATTACCAAGGAGGTGAGATGTGAGCTGTCAAATCAAATCAAATCAAATCATTTATTGATAACGCCAAGTCACAGGTCAGAAAAGGTTAATATAAAAATTCATATATTGAATTAATATAAATATAGTTAGAAGAGGCACAAGAGGCAGATAATTACTCAGTTACTGTCGTTTTCTTGTCTGATATTATGGGGGGGGGGGGGGGGGGGGGGGGGGGGGGGGGCGACGACTGGAATTACCAAAAGGAAAAGGGGAATTTCTATATTATTATTTTTTACGGTTCAGTGGCATAAGTTTTTTTGGTAGATTCCACTTTTCCTCCAACCATAAGGGGGTTTTCAGGAGAGAATAGTGGAATATGCCACACATCATATGAGACTACGACTCGTTAATTACTCGTTGTTCGTGACTCGTTTATTATATACTAGACTTTAGCCCGTGGCTTCGCACGCGAGTTTTCGGGATAAAAAACAGTCCCTCTCCCCCCAACTGCCCTCCTTCTGCCCCTCCGTCAGCCTCTATCCACACACCAAATATCATCAATGTCCGCACAACCTTTGACCCAACAGACGTTGTTCAGGTTTTTAGTTCATACAAAAGTCTTATAGAAAGAAGCACGATCAGGTTTTCCTCAATTTTAAAAATATCCAGGCAACTATATATAACTTTAAAACTTATTTAGACTATAATGAATATTAAAAAAGAACTGTAGGTACAGCCGTTCTCAAGTGATGTGCTTACCAACGAAGGCTTTTAATTTTTATTTATATGGTATGAGTTTAAATTTGAAATAAGCTAACATGTGTTTTTACCCCTAACTTTACTAAAGATGTTATGTGAAAACACGTGAGAAAAATAATAATAATAAGAGCCTGTGGTTGGTGGTGTCCCACTGCAGGGCAAAGGCCCTCCCTTCCTTCTCTCCAGTCCTCTCTATTTTGGGCCACTGTGGACCAATCCTTTAAATGGGCATCTATTTCTTCTCAGTTCAGAGTCCACTCTTTTATAGCTTTAGCCCATAACCCGTCTGGCATGCGGCAGACGTGGAGAGAAAAAAATATAAATAAAATAAGAAAAAAATATCTGTAGTTCTAATTTCACGCTGTCTGACCAATGAAAACTCTCTATAAAACCATATTATAAATCAAAGTTAGAACAGAACGATTCAGAACGTGTTGTAACAAGTTCCAGCATTAATGCAGGTCATGCTTCAGGCATTACTTCCTCACCATTAGGCTGGGCGGGCACTCATTCAATCGTAAAAATTTAAAATTGCCTCGCCCGCTGATATATTTTCCGCTGAGTACAAAGACTTGACTCAAGAGCTAGTTTTGTCGAAAAAGTAAATGAAATACAGAGCCAAGGATAAGTGCAAGACGGACTCACGCACTGAAGGTTCCGAGTAGAAGTTATCTGTGAATCATAATACAGATTTTGTAATAAATTATGTTAAAAATATATATTTGATGTGTGCAAACACAGCTTTTTCATATAAAACCTAATTTTATATGACCAAGTTTACTGACCTTGATTATGTATATACAGGGTGGGGCAAATTTTTGGCCCCTTAAGGGTAGCTACCATTTCTTTTGTAGTTAGAAGGTTTTGTTCTTAGGAACATTCTGTTTTATTTTGAAGGTTCTCCCAAAAAATGACATTTGTTTAAAATTTAAGTTGGTCTTAATCGACTCTATTTCCAACCAGGAAAACTTTTACCCAAAGTAACATACCAAATCAAATCGTAAGTTTTGGCAATAATTAAAAAAAACATTCCCATACATTTTCTATGAAAAAACGAGTAAGTGAAAACAACAATGTCACTCATTCAATGGTTCTTAATTTAAATCCGTTTGTAACGACTTTTTTTAAGTTGGTAGGCTAATTTTGAAGCCTTATGTCCCTACCCATGTTCGCTCTAACGACGATGGTTTATATGTAAAAATATCTCCAGACCAAAATAAGAAACATACCTACGTAGTTACTTGTTAGTAGCAAAACACACCCATTTTATTGAGTTTAAATAAAAAAAACTTGTTTGGTAAGTAAATAAATTGCTTTATAATAAATAAAAAAAATAAGTAAATATTTAATACCCGAGATGTTCAAAGTGTAGACCATTTACTTGACTACACAGATTGGCACGCGTTAACACACTTTGCGTAGCAGCCCTTACCTTCATGTAATGCATATTTTGCAAGTATTTTGCAATGCACTTAGAATGCCGTCTTTCAGTTCGGCGGGACTTTCGAAATGCCCAGCGTATACCTCATCTTTCAGGTAACCCCATAGAACAAAATCGCAAGGGGGGTCGGGTCGTTTTTATAACTTTCTTGTCTGGTAGTGGTATTTCTTCATTTTCTCTACGAAATTCTTCTAACACTGGTTGAACACGACAGCTATTTTGAAAATAAGCTTTTAATAAGCTTAGCCGCTGTTGATTCGTAAGAGACATTTTGGATATAAAATTTAAAAAAAGATTTCCCGCCAATTTTTTCTAGCGGTATTTGTCATTCAAAGAGGTGGTATATCATTCTACCCATTATCCATAAATAATTTGAATTTAGAACAAATTGCTTTCCGTGTTCGAATGGTATGTATGACTTTGTTGCGGCACTTCTTAGAAAAATGTATGGGTTTTTTTTTTAATTATTGCCAAAACTTACTATTTGATTTGGTAAGTTACTTTGGGAATAGTGTTCCTGGTTGGAAATAGAGTCGATTAAGATAAACTTGTTTTTTTTTGACACATGTAATTTTTTGGGCGAACAGTACTTTTTTTCAAAAATCCAAAAATGCCAATATTTTTTTCTTTAAAATAAAACAGAAGGTTCCTCAGAAAAAAACCTTCAAACTACGAAAGAAAAAGTAGCTACCCTTAAGGGGCCAAAAATTTGCTCTATCCTGTATAACAAGTTTGAAACAAAAAATATACTTTGTAAATATTACCGAGGTTAATGCTCACCTGTGTTGTAAAATCGGCTCTTTGGTATTCGCGATACAGGCTTGCCTAGTGCGAACACCGAAAGGATAGTTTTAAGTGTTTGTAAATCTTTTTCGGCAAATAAACTTTTTTTCATTTTTCATTTTCATAGCAAGATATGAAATACATATTATGATATACAGCTATGCGTTTGCTTATAGCTGTCGGATAAAGAAGTCTTAAAGTGAGAACTCCTATTTAACCCTTCGGTAACGGAACCCAAAGGAAAAAAGCCAGTTTATTCGCAAACAAACCTACAAGTTGAGTTTAGTTTTGCAACGGCGGGCGCTCGACGACGGAGCTGGACAAATTGCACTCAAGTGGGCACTCAAGTCGAGATACACAGCCGGAATACACTGCGACAAAATTCGCGTTATTTTGGCCGTGTACGTTTTGGCTAGTAACATTCCTAGTGGTCTTTTTCATTTAGATTATTTATTTGTGTTTGAAAGGTCGTTGTGAATTATTAATTAAAGTGAAGAGAAAAATATCAATAGGCAGTCTCGTCTAATTAGAGACCTTCGTAATCCGGCAGATTTCAACTGTAAAGTATTATTGTCCCGTTCTTTCCCGATGCGGCACAAGCAAAGGAAGCAGGATACATAATAGAAACCCAACACAAGAAATCTAAAACTACAATGTAATCTTTACAACATTTGTTTTGATACCATCTAAAAGTCTTTTAGGGTTTAAGGCGCTATAGGTTCAACGAACATTTTTGTATGAGGCGAAGAAGGCGAGCGCACGATCTGATACCGTGTTTTTATGTATAAAAAAATTATATAAAAAATTCGTTCAAAGTTTTGTATAATTTTGTTGATGAATTCACTAACTCAAATAATTACTAACATGTAACCAAATGTTTCAAAAATTAAAACGTGAGAGAAGTGAGTGAAAAATAGCATTTAAATTTTAAAAAGGAGGTATCTTTTTTATTTATTTTTATCTAGTGAAGTAATTCAAATATTGTATTGAATTATTGATTTCACTAGATAAAAAGCTCAAGAATATCATATATTTTTTTCTTCATAGAAAACTATGAAAATTCTTATCAAAAACTTTAAAATTCTAGAGACATTTGAGAACCTATCGCGCCTTAATGACTGTACTATTATCCTATTTAGGTAGGCATTATGTGATCCTTTCATTTTATATTTATGTGTTAAAACTATGAGCTGTGCTTAGATAATGTTTATGTGTTTGTGTATATGTGTAAGTATGAGTGTTTGTGTTTGTATGTGTGTGTATGTTTGAGTGAACATTATTTAATTTAATAGTGACCGAAATGATAGAATAGAGTACCTATATTTATAAAGCAGTTTCCTACTTTCCAATACTAATAAAGATAGCAGACTTTTTAACATAACATAATAACATGTTATGTATATTATGTTATAATAAAGTAGCGTCTTGTTTCGATTGTAGAGAAAAAAATAAACGCCGAGTTGTCGGGTGGAGCACCCACTCGCCCAGTTTTCCGCATTTCTTGCTAACTTTCAAATGCCGACTCTCCAAGGGCTTAAGCGTTATAATTTCCCCTCTGCGATGATTTAAGGGTGCATGTACAAAGCAGGCTGCCGTATGCTGGTGCCAGTATGCAGATGTTTACAGTCACAAAGCCGCGCACTTCCGAACAGTCAATTGACTTGACAGAATTGAATTTGCTTGACAGAATTGAATTTACTTGACAGGCTAGTTTTTTAACCCCCGACGCAAAAACGACGGGGTGTTATAAGTTTGACGTGTCTGTGTTTGTGTGTGTATGTGTGTCTGTCTGTGGCATCGTAGCTCCCGAACGGTTGAACCGATTTAGTTTTTTGTTTTTGTTTGAAAGGTGAATTTGTCGGGAGTGTTCTTAGCTATGTTTGATCAAAATCGGTTCAGCCGTTTCATTGCGTTGATGGTTTTTTTAATTTTTACAAAAGTAATTACTTGTCTAACATGGATTTTAATACAATAATATTATGGCAAAATTGCTTCCTCAAAAAAATTATTAAAAAATTAAAATATTTATTCCTCAGAATCCATTAACTGAAGAAGAAGAAGAATGCATATCTTCATTATACATATAATATGTATATAATGATGACCTCTGCGGCGCGGCTGGCGATGGTTCGCCTGCGACGCAGGAGGTTGTGGGTTCGATTCCCGCCTCGGAACAATTATTTGTGCGTTCTGCAGATATTTGTGAGTGTTCTGGGTGTTTTCTATGTATAATAAAAAATATCTATCTATGTAATGTATTATATTAAGTATATCAGTTATCTAGTACCCATAACACAAGCTCTGACTTAGCTTGGGGCTAGATAATGTTGTTTGAACTTGTCCAGCGTATTTTTTTTTATTTTTATTGATTGGTTTTGGAGAAAAATCGCTATGAAGATAAGTGTTTAGATAGATATCATTACGAAAGTACCTACAGACTGTTCACCTGTCCCCCCTGCCATGAAGTATTTATTTTTCTATGGTTGGCACTATTCCCAAGGCAGGACACAGACAGAGTATAAGACAGGGGACATCTTACGGTGAACGGTCTTTATGTTTTAGCACTGCGCGGCTGTCATCCCATATGATCCCATACAAACCACACATTATGAGCGTGTTGGATGCGGTCATATGGAATCGCACGTGCGTTGTAGATGACAAGTAAACAAAACACCTTTCGTAAGGCGCAGTGGGCGCAGCGCTGAAGGATGCGATGGTTATGTAGTTGACTCTACGATCTATCTACGGGAATGCGGCCGTGAATGTTTTTATATCTAGTTTATTTATTAGAAGCAAACTTTACAAAAGTTAGACATTGAATTTATAAGCGCCAGTGCGGCATTTCTCCGCTTGGCGCAATGCTAACTTTTGCCAAATTCGTATCGGTCTGTCTAATTTATCTAATTTTCGCTTGACTGGTAGCTTTTGGTTTGTTCGTGTTTTTATAGAAAATACTTACGAATGAAGGTTTTGGAGCGCGGACCACAAACAGTTTAAAGTTCGTGGCAAGTCTGTGAATGGAGGCGGCTCAAGCACGTCAATTGCATGCTATATCATACTGCTGTTTGTAAGTGTATGGGTGTGTATGTATGTTTGTTAATTCTTCAAAAACTACTGAACTAATTGCGATGCTGGACCCCTGAATAACAAATATGGTAATTTTTATTCCGATGTTCCCTCGGGATCGAGACTTATGCGGGTGAAATCGTGGGGCGCTGCTAGTATTAAATAATTTTCAAAGAGCGATCTATGTTTTTAAAATCATTTAATTTAGGCACAATGTTTAGCAATCGCAACAACCTAAGACATAGAATTGAAACTATCGTGGTTGGGAATCATATTAAAAGATAAACGGCTAATTACCACTATTATTCGTCACTGCTGACGTTTCGAGACTGAGTTCAGAAGCCTCTTCATCATGATATCTTCTCTTCATATGCCTCTCTTTTAATATAACCTAAGACATTGTGGGGTTTTTAAATGAGATAAATTTACCATGTTACGATCATAACAATTGGGACAAACGAACAAAGTAAAAGAGCTGGTTACTAAACGAGGAAACTCCTGCATGAAAACTTCCAGCTAGTCTTAATTTATTCCCCAACTTTCAACATTAGTTCAACACGTTGCAGAATACACTGCAAACGCCATTAGTTCAACTCGTAAAGCGACCGTAAAATGCAATATAACTGTGCAATTATTGTCTGCAAAACCTTGGTTTCCTAAGAAGCGGTGGCCATCATATAACGTCCACCGCTACTCTGATTTCACTGTGGTTCCACTGTGGTTTTGTTGTGTTGTGGCAACACAACGCTGATCGTCCGCTGGAAACATGTAAGTGAAAACACGGAGGTCTGCTTCACAAAAAATAATCATACTTTTAGAATCAATAATTATTATGAAGTATTTGATACAAAAAGACATTGAAATTATTAAAATTGTAAGTCAATTACTGTATTGTACTGGTGCAATTAGGATGTTGAGTCCGCACCACGACTGAAGTCCGACGGCCTTTAGAGGAACTAACGGATAACAGAGGTAGATTTTAGCTTTTGCACTTTTGCGCATAGAAACTAGCGCTCCAGTCACCGGACGTCAGTCGTGGTGCGGACTCTAGGTAGACGTTAAAACAGTATTATTAGGAAAAATAAATACAGAAAATTAGGCGGCAATGTAAAACATAATATTGAATTAAAACGTAGTGTATGACTAACTGAAGTTTTAAAGTGATGGAAAGAAATGATGTAAGAACAAATATATTAGATTTATAGATCTAATATTTGATGTGTATATGTGTAAGAGACAAACCTCTGCGGCAACTAGGGGTAAGAGACAAACCTCTGCGGCAACTAGGGGTAAGAGACAAACCTCTGCGGCAACTAGGGGTAAGAGACAAACCTCTGCGGCAACTAGGGGTAAGAGACAAACCTCTGCGGCAACTAGGGGTAAGAGACAAACCTCTGCGGCAACTAGGGGTAAGAGACAAACCTCTGCGGCAACTAGGGGTAAGAGACAAACCTCTGCGGCAACTAGGGGTAAGAGACAAACCTCTGCGGCAACTAGGGGTAAGAGACAAACCTCTGCGGCAACTAGGGGTAAGAGACAAACCTCTGCGGCAACTAGGGGTAAGAGACAAACCTCTGCGGCAACTAGGGGTAAGAGACAAACCTCTGCGGCAACTAGGGGTAAGAGACAAACCTCTGCGGCAACTAGGGGTAAGAGACAAACCTCTGCGGCAACTAGGGGTAAGAGACAAACCTCTGCGGCAACTAGGGGTAAGAGACAAACCTCTGCGGCAACTAGGGGTAAGAGACAAACCTCTGCGGCAACTAGGGGTAAGAGACAAACCTCTGCGGCAACTAGGGGTAAGAGACAAACCTCTGCGGCAAGTAGGGGTAAGAGACAAACCTCTGCGGCAACTAGGGGTAAGAGACAAACCTCTGCGGCAACTAGGGGTAAGCAACCGTAATTCTGCTTTTTTATTATCGATTTTGAAGTAGGAAGGTGTACCAAGAAATCTTGGCTACACTATAGGCACTACGCTTACATTATACAGGGTGTATACATCTTAGGATGACGGTCGCATTAAAACGTAGGCCGTCTCGTAGGTATTAGCTTTGTATTGGACTCATCAGTTGTGCCATCTCCCAGTTCCATAAAAAGTCTAAGTAGGGCGCTGCTTCGAGCCGGTAAGCGCCCGGACAATATCCGGCAATCTGCTCCCTACGTCAATTTTAAGAGCGATTTTTATGACAAGTGAACACAAAGAGCAATGCGATAAAACAGAGATAGAAGCCGGCTTAATGGCCGTGTTGTATTGCTTTAAAGGTTGCAGTGAGTTTCGAGCTACAGCGACTTGGTCGTGAGACTTCGAGTGACGACAAGCGAAGTGATGATATAGCATAAAAGAGAGTTATGGAAATAACCGACTTTAAGATTTGTTATCTGCCTGTAGTGTTTCCACTGCTGGGATTTGACCCCTTTCTAGCATAAAAGATCTTATTTTAATGCCTAATTTATTATTGGACATTTTACTATTGGACATTTTTAGTACTGGTCATTTTAATAATTAGACATTTTAATTATTACTTTTGGACATTGGCTTTGGACATTTTTCTTTTTTGACATTAGTCGTGCAAATCAAACAAAGATTTGCACGACTAATGTCAAAAAAGAAAAATATCCAGGAGCTTAATAATACCCAACTATGGAATCGCCCAATTGGAAAAACGACCAAGTTTAAAAAAGGCCAACTAGAAAAATGACCAGGTACACAAAAGGCCCTGTAGAAAACTGACCAAGAATAGAAATAACCAACCAGAAAAATTACCAACTATAGTGACGTCCAAGATAATGCAATACAATCTTCTTTTGTATTGCATTTTGTATTATTTTGTAATTATATACTTATTGATCTTTTAAGATACTGGCCACTTTTATCGTGTGTTTTTAGGGTTCCGTACCCAAAGGGACCCTATTACTAAGGCTTCGCTGTCCGTCTGTCACCAGGCTGTATCTCAAGAACCGTTATAGTAAGACAGTTTAGATTTTCACAGCTTCTGTATTGAATTGATTATGATGTTATTGTACTGATTTATTTCACAGCTCCCATACAAAAAACGTGCTTTTTTGCCGTTTTTATAGATAATGGTGTTACCAGGCTCTCCACATGAACCGTGACAGTTCAAATTTTCACAGATGATGCATTTCTGTTGCCGCTATTAACAAAAAATACTAAAAAACAGAATAAAATAAATATTGAACTCCCGCCTTCCATACAATAAACGTGATTTGTTTGGCCGCTTTTTATTTTAATGTTAGTGTGCACTCGACAATAATTATGTTTCCGATTTTTTTTCAATTGGACTTTATTTATTATTGGACATTTTAATTATAACCCTTTTTTATTATTGGACATTATTATAATTGGACATATTTATTATTGGACATTTGGACATTTTTAGTACTGCTCCTTTTAATAATTAGACATTTTTATAATTGGACATTATTACTTTTGGACATTTTTCTTTTTTGACATTAGTCGTGCAAATCAAAACGAATATACATGTCATGTAACGAGATGAGTGTTAATTAGGTATGAATATGGAAGGCTAGAAATGTGATTTGTAAGCTTAACAAAATATGAATAATTTGTTGGAAGATGACATAGTAAGAGACGAGTGAGTTCTGAAGTCCAGCTGTCCTTGTGGGATAGATAGGACCAACAGTAATGACCAACAGTAACTGAGATGCGCAGTGCCCTCGCGTCGCGCGGCAATAATGACTAAGAGCATTTAAGACCCGGGGTCGAGCTATTTCAATGCTCTGCTTTAATGCTCTGGGGCTTAAGCTCCCAAAAAAACTAGTGTAAGTAAAATCCGTTTAAATTAAAATTCCCTATTTTCAAGATTTTGAAGGATTTTACTTGGAGGTCTCTTGTCTTGGTCGCTCCATCCAAGCGGCACCTTACACTTGCAAAGCTTTCGCCACTGAATGCATTGTTCGGTAAATGGAAGCTGAGACGCTGAATAGATCGTTCAAAGATTTCCTTTTAGCCCCGAGTGTGTGCAAAATGGCAGAAATTAGGTATATATTGTATCGACAGCAGTTTGGTAAAGGGCAAAGTCAAAGGTACAATTTTTGTAATAAATTGTGGTATAAAGGTAAAATGCGCCATAAAAAAGCGGCCAAGTGCGTTTCGGCATCATAGCTCCTGAACGAATGAGCCGATTTTTTTTTATTTTTTGTTTGAAAGGTGACTTGGTCGAGAATTTTCTTATAGATGAAAATAGTCGAGGGTTTTTAAAGCGATTGGTTATTTTTTTGGGTAAAGCTTTGAAGTCAGTAGTTTTTTTGTAAAAATATATTCTTGTATGTAACAGTCCTTACTGGAAGATATGTTTCTTCAAAATATTATTTTACAAATGGGCAAAGCTTCATTAACAGTTTCATTTACTCGAGTAGGCATTATATAAAAGCACTTCGAAGTTACCTTGTGCTTAAGAAACAGCATTTTCAAGAACAGTTAGTTCATTCTGCATAGAAACAGACTCACTATTTGACCGGGCAAGAATTACTTAAATAATATTATGCTCATGGTTGACGACTTGCGCGGGGGGGGGGGGGGGGGGGGGGGGGCTGGAGAATCTATCATTATCACCTATCTTACATCAGACAGCTTTTACGAAATCGTTGGGAGGAGACTGAGAGGTATATTTTTAAGCCGGACACACCATGGTAATAGTTACGGGTAACTTCCCTGCACGAAGTCTTTAACGAAAAAGCTCTACTGCTTCTAAAAGACATTCGTAGACTTGCACTGAGCTAGCTATTTCTTACTGAACTAGGCCACAATGGTACGTCATGCAAGCAATCAGTTAAGTGCTCAAAATCGAGGACAAGCTGATATACGTACACGTTTCAGATTTGCGGTGGTTTCGGCGTAAAAAGTTTTTCTTTACTTATCTACCTTCTATTTTGTTGTGTACCCATTTATTTCTTGCTTTAAAGTTTTAGTTTAGGTACGGTAATGTTTTTTTTTTTTTTTTTTTTTTTTTTATATGAAACTAATAGGCAAACTATCTTACGGCCCACCTGATGTAAAGTGGTCACCGTCGCTTATAGACACCGGCAACACCGGGGGTATTGTCGATGCGTTGCCTACCCTGAAGGAATTTATGAACATTTTTCTTGAAGCGACACATGTCGTAACCAAGCGGGAAAACCTCAGATGGAAGCTCATTCCAAAGTTTATAGGTATGGGGAAGAAATGATCTCGAGAAACGAGTCGTACGACAAACCCAGGGATCTATGATGTGTCGATGAGCTTTGTCACGGTGCCGGGAAGAGCGATGGTAAAATCTCGATGCGGGGATGAGATCGAAAAGCTCGTCAGAGCATTCCCCGTTGTACAGGTGGTAGAACACGTAAAGCGATCCAATGGCTCTGCGCTGGCTAAGCGGTTCTAGAGTATTGGAGAGCTTAGGGTCGCCGATGATTCTAATGGCTCTATAGTGTTACAGTGCTATAGTGTTCATATATAGTGTTACAGTCACTACAGGGGTGCCAGATAGGCTACCGGTATATCGAAGTGTTGAAGTGTTTGTAAAGAAAGGCCACTACGTATATCTCTCTTCAGAATAAGTGCACGGATCCTATCCAATTGCAGAAGAGGGTAAGACCAGGAGAAGTTTTTTCTTCAAAACTGTTCGCCTCAGCATAGGATGTTTTCAAGCTTTTGAAGTTGGATGGATATGGCATCGACATCAATGGCGAATTAATCACTCACCTTCGAATACCTACATTTGCCGATGATATATAGTAGCAGTAACATAGCAGCACTGTAGCATCATAGCAGAATCACTGGAAGACCTTGGCACAATGCTCAGGCATCTCAATACCGTCAATACTCAATAAGAATGCTTTTTTATCCTAACGCGTGGTGCGTGCAGACCACCACGTGCAGACAGCGCCTGCCTGATGGCAAACTGTCACCATCGCCTATGGACGTCTGCAATATCCCCGAAAAGACTGTATGTACCTAC
This sequence comes from Operophtera brumata, assembly GCA_932527175.1. Taxonomy (NCBI): domain Eukaryota; kingdom Metazoa; phylum Arthropoda; class Insecta; order Lepidoptera; family Geometridae; genus Operophtera; species Operophtera brumata. The sequence continues at coordinate 750,374 of OW052233.1, read as the reverse complement.
GGAATTCTGTGAGAATGTCATTTGATTATTACTAAATGAAAATGTTTTTTCCGCGTTCTAACCTCAAAATAGCACCTTCGCCGCTTGATTTCGGGTTCTCAGGCGGATAAATAGTATACAAAACTCGTTCGGAAAGGCTTCTTTACAAACCTCGTTACGTCCCTCCCCTTCGGCTCGGGCCGTAAACCTCTCGGTTCGTAAATATAAGTTATTCCGAACACGTATGTAATCTACTATTGTTTCAGGTGTGTTCCGAAAAGGATGTGAAGTGGAGCGCTCTGAGACGCAGCTCACGCCGCGAGCGGCCATGGCGCTCCGGAGATAGTGCCAGGTAAATACGGTGACGTCAGAGCCAACATAACATAACACAACACTCAACAGTCACATACACAGTCCTGATCTCACACTAGATCCCCTGTGTCGTGGGTATCAGGAACCACGAGTACCATTGTACCACAACAACCAGACCCGCGGTGTAAATATTTGCAGATCATACAAACATTTGTCCCGCAGCTGGAATCGAACTCGCATCCTCTCGCATCTCAGCCGGCTACTCGTCCGCCGCGCCACAGTCGGTATCATTATCATAATCACTCTTCGTCATTATCGACGTCAGCCTGTGAATAGTAGCGAACCGAAAAACGCAGCGTAAGACTCCGTATTCGTTGAACCGAGAGAAAACGGTCTCAGGAAGTCGGTGGATGGAGCTAGCGCAATACATTCAAGGGGATTAAGCCTAGATAAAATAAAATAAATAAATAAATAATGCTGGACAGTTCACACAACATTATCTAGCCCCAAGCTAAGCAGAACTTGTGTTATGTGTACTAGATAACTGATATATTTAATACAATACATTACATAAATATATATTTTTTATTATGCATAGAAAATACCCAGAACACCCTGAACAAATATCTGCAGATCGCACAAATATTTGTTCCGGGGCGGGAATCGAACCCCCAACCTCCTGCGTCACAGGCGAACCTTCGCCCGCCGCGCCACAGAGGTCTTCAGTATATCTACTAGTGGACGTCTTCTGTCATCATCATCGTCATCATTATGAACTCAATGATCGTGTTGAAAGCTGCCTTGATTCACCTTGCGTAGGCTTATCAAGCTAGTAGCACCCTCCCGCGGGTTCACTCGTGTGGTTCCGCAATAAAAATAGATTATCATCTCAATTCAGGTCGTAATCTATTCAAAAAATAATTTAAATCAGTTCAGCGGTTATGTGTTTTGTTTACTTTTTAAAATGATTACACAATCCCGTTATTATAATGAGAAACCGTCTCGAGCATAACAAAAATGTCACTGCAAGAGTTTTCCAGCGACCTCGTTACACATTTTCATTTTGAAAGTTAATATCCCAGTAAACATGCCGTGTTATGATATCCAGAATGTGGTGCTTGCAGCGAGACGGAGAAGAAAAATATAATTAAGTCGTTTGTATGTGGCACAGGGCATGTGCGGGGAATTATCTACTTCACTGTAGAAATGGAACAGTCGAAGAAGTAGTATGTTGATTTTACGCTACTACTAACCTAAAAATCACGCTGTCTATCTTGGACGGTCAACTTTCGATAAATTAATTGAACGAGCGAAGCGAGTCTCTGAGTCAACTTGGAAGAATCGGAGTATGTATGTATGTATGTTTGTCCGAGCATAACTTCCGAATCGTTAATCCGATCTTCATGAAATTTGATAGTATTGGTACAATTTGTTGGTAAGGTTATGAACTATATCGGTCGGGGGGTTGTTGAGATATTAGGGTCCAAGAGAGGGTAAAAAAATATATGAAAATATTAAATCAAATGGGGTGTCATATAAAAGCCCCTCGCTTCGACATTTAAACCAATTTTTTATAATTTTTTAACAGTTTTTGAGATATTAGGGTAAATCGAAAATGTAAAAACCTCTATGTTACTTCCACTAATCCTACAACGCTGAAATTTGGTATGTTTGTAGCTTTTATGACACAAATACTAGGAAAAGTCTAATATAAGAATTTCAAAACTTGTATTTTATAAAACAATAACAAGTATAACATCCACTGTTGACCTCCCATTTCTAGGAATTTGAACGACGTTGTAGGTCTAACTTTTCGAACCACTAAAAGTACGTTTATTTTTTGAAATAAATTTTGTAACCTACGTAAATCGCGTGTATTCGCGAGGTCTCAGTTCGGGGCGAACCACTAGAATAATAATTGATCATGATGTTGACGCATGCAGGCGCTTTTAGTGCTCGTCAGACAGTGAGCACCTTCAGCATGATCGTACGCTCGTAGCTCGCTCAGCGTCGGTCATTAAAATTAGAAGTCACTAGGTCGAAGAAACCCTTGGAGTTGTTTGACATTGAGTGATCAGATTCACTCCAGCATAGTTGACACCATCTGGTCCGTAGAGGACAGACCCCGATGGAGACACAGTGCAGACCACAGTCCTACAAAAAGGTGCAAAGGCTTCAGCAATGAGGAAATCGAAGCAAGAAGGAGGAAAGGTTTTTTAGATTGTGATCTGCTATGATAACATGGCCAGCTCCTCCGCCACAGATATAACAATAGAACGCTTAGAAAAACAACGCTTAAAAAAATAAAAAAATCAGTAGTCTAGGTGACTAGACTACTGATTTTTTTATTTTTTTTTATTATTTGGTTCACAACTCGTATTATACACATAACAACGTTTTACAGTACTTTGTTTTACTGGCATTCCCGGTGTAAATTCTAATACTAGTGAACACAGCTGATCTAGTATACTATCTATCACTCTACTGCGTTGATACCCGCAGGTTTTATTGAAATTTGGACTGTGTTTCTCTTCTCTATTCTGCTGGGTTAACATGAGCGCTTATAGCCATTCAGTTCAAAAAAATATTCAGTACAAAATATCAGTTGGTTCTCGCTGCCTCAGGGAGTTAATTTAGAAAATTCCTTTCTTAGTGCACCCCAAGAGCACAAAAGGACCAAAATTTTTGACTTTTTCCAAATAATGTTTTGTGTTTCTTCAACATACGGTGCTTTGATAGTCAGAGTCATGCAACGATTTCATAAATTACAGGCATTACAAGTTACAAAAGTGTATGAATTATTACTTAACCGTTTATTATAAAAAAAGAGCAGAGTAAATAATGTTTCTCTTGGATTGCGACGCAAAAGGTAATGTTCATAATCCTAACCAAAAATTAAAACTTGTATGCGAATCATGACGAGACGATAAGAGACTTATGACGAGTATGTTTGCATGTCATTTACTTAATAATGTTTTTCTAAGATTTTAATCAAAAGTCCCATTACCTATAGATAATGTTATTACGAGACCTCTATAATTAGGTAAGTATATTGTGTTGATATTTATTTATTTATTATTTTATTTTATTAATCTAGGATTTACAGTTATCTTATAGTTAGTTATAATCTATACACTATATGCTATTCTGAAACCAATTAGAATCTACATTTTGTATTCAGTTCATTTACAAAGTAGGTAGGTACGCATGCAAGGTCAACAAAAACGGCAGGAAAGCCGGATAAGGTAGATCAGAACTTTTTTTTTTTTTTTTTTTTTACATATTTGGAAAACAAACAGCACTTAAATAAGATAATGAAATACATATTATAGAAACATATTGGCCTTGAACAGTTTTCACTTATAGATACAAAATAAAAGCAAAGTTGTCCTAATTAGATATAAACTAAACCATATCAAAACATAAATTAATGAAATAGGTACATTAGTTGCTACTTATCAAATTAAACAAATCAATTACTGCCTTGCATCGAAAATAAAAACACTATAATAGATAGAGATAGATACATTTAAAGGTAAATACAAACACTTAATAAGTAACTAACTAACCAAATACTAAATACTAAACCATATCAACCCAGAAGTTAGTGAAAGAAATTAGTAAATACAATTTTCTTAAATAGGTTCTGACTTGCCTGAAATAGATCAACATCCATAGAATAATTAGTGTTAAATAACTTTGTAGTTCTTACAAAAAAGGAGTTCTGCCTATAATTAGTGGAGCAGGTTGGTGTAAAAAGCACTTCTGTCGTTTGATGGAAAAAGGGGGAAAAAACCATTAATCTTTTTCTGCTATGTAAACCAGGCTCTAGAATGACAATGTTACCAAAGTTATAATTTTTATCAAACCATTTTCCAATTAGCGGGTCGCACGGCCAATATAGCTCTGAGCGAAGTAGCTAAAAAGCAAATTTATGGTCGAAGCTATATCCCGTCAGAGCCTATTACTTGCAGGGGCTTCCGTTGGCTAGTTAAGCCTGACCCCACAGGACGACCACGAGTTTTACAGCGAGGGATAATTTTAGGTTGGTTTTTATTTTCAGTCGTCATGTGGTGAAGCCAACCCTTTCGATAAGTAGATACCGTTTTTCGCCCGTGTTATCACCACTTAGTTACCACGGTTCTGTATCCCTTTCGTAGTGGTGTACAAAACCACTTTACTTTCTGTGCTTTCGATGATATTGTAAATGCTGCTTAAAACTGTTTGTGTTCCAAAAACAGAAAACATTTCCCAGCACAAACCTCTCCAGTAACTATTGAAATGCCTAGTAATTTTCCCAATAATAATTTTAATAATTTTAACATAACTTGCGCATCGGCATGAAAATCACTTAACTAGATATTTTATATCAATTAAATGTGTTGTCGAAAAATATACAAATTTATTGTTATTTTTGTTATATTCTTACGTTTATTACGATGGTTTCGCGCACGAACCTCTTTAGTTTTTTCAGTGGGGACCATTTTTTTAAAAGTTCTAGTTTTATAAACTTTCTTATTTAAAATCGGATAAGAAAGTTTACCGATTCAAGACTTACTACAGAGTATATGTCCGCATGCGTAAGAGTTTTCTAAGATAAGTAATCGCTACCAGTTAGCTAAAAAAAGAATTCAAAATCTGGTTCATGATTACCGAAAAACTTAATGTTTGATTATTGTTTTCACTAATTAAAGAAATATATTAAATCCATTCGTTTTTTTATGTTTTTTTTTCAAGTTGTTATCAAATGAAAATTTATAGACGATGGTGATGTTTAACTTACATTAAAAAAATACCAGACATCTTATCATCTTCGTCTTTACACTCTTGGCAGAGTGGTCGTGGTCGTCACTTCAGGGTCTGTGGCTCGCTTCACAACCCTTCGCCACTCATTTCGCATAGCAGCTTTCCTGGTGCATTCATGCAGTGGCCGTCCAAAGCTGCCTTGATTTGGTCAGTCCATCTCATGGGCGATCTGCCCCGTGCTCATGTGCCGTCAACTCTACCCTGTACAACAAAGCGTTCAATGAAAAAAAAAGACAATCAAGACATCTTATAGCCATTGAAAAAAAACAATTTTTCATTTTGCCATGTTTGCAATGTTGTCAACTTTCCACGCTGAAATTCTTGTAATCAAGTAATTAAAAAAAAATTAAAAACCCCCAACACTATGAAACGGCTGAACCAATTTTGATCAAACAAATCTAAGAAAACTCCCGACAAATACACCTTTCAAACAAAAAAAAACGAAATCGGTTCATCCGTTCGGGAGCTACGATGGGCAGACAGACAGACACACACACACACAGAGAGACACGTCAAACTTATAACACCCCTTCGTTTTTCGTCAGGGGTTAAAAATCAAGCATGTTCAAAACTATTATTTTTGTATTTGTGACAAAACTAAAAAAAAGGTAGTGGGTAGTGGGGGACACGCAATAATGAAGATCAAAGATAAGCTACCGAAAACTGAGCACCACATATCAAAACAAGATAACGAATGAGATTTCACTGCCACTTTGTGCAACTCAGAATCCAACGATACCGGGTTCGATCCTAGGTTCCGCACCAATTACTTTTCTAAGTTATGTGCGGATGTCCATCGCTCTGTGCTTCGGAGGGCACGTTAAGCTGTCGGTCCCGGCTGTTATTGATTAATAGCAGTCGATAAGCCATGTCAGAGGCCCTCGGGTGGCTTTACAAACTCTGACAACAGAGGCCAGCACTACCTCATACGAAACGAACGAAACTGCCACTTTTTTTTCAAATATTTAACTGTTATCTGTAAGTATTTTATCGAATAAAACGTTGGTCACCCTACTCCACGGGTGTCTTCATTAAATGGCCATATCCCAGCGAGACCGAAGAGGTTTGAAACTTCAAGTATATTTTCTCGTTGGAAATTACTAGCTGGTGACGAGAGGAAATTGGCTACCTTGTAAAATATATCCACGATGAAATGGGACTTCGTTCGCTGCGCAGGGAAGTTATACTGAGACTTTTCATCTTTATGTCTCAGGGTGGCGGGCGCAGTGCAATGCCACATAGAGCGCGTCCTAGGTGGACGTGACCTAAGAGGTAATGCACTGTTCATAGGCAGAGGTTACCGCTTAACATCAGGTGGGCCATCTGCTTGTTCCGTCATTCAAGTAGTATAAACTACTTACTTGATACATACAGGAGTTGGGGAGAAATCAGCTTAATACTTTACATGATTCTTTATAACCAAATCGTTGATTGATGATTTCAAAATTGTAGATTTAGGATAACTATTACAGGATATTTCGAGTAGTTCCTGTTTGATCGTAATTTGATACGTATAATTTTGTTCCTGATTGATCCATTCTCCAATGGATCATTTTAAAATGATCATTTTAATTAGTTTTTTGTTCCTGTTTGATCCATAAAGGAGTTTTCAAAGACCTGTTATACCCATTATTATTAAGTAAAATAAATAAATAAATAATAAATAAATAATAATTCTCTTATTTTAGAAGTTATGGACACACACACACTTTTTACCACTTTGGAAGTGTCTCTCGCGCAAACTATTCAGTTTAGAAATAAAATATATTTAAAACCTCAATATCATTTTTGAAGACCTATCCATAGATAACCCACACGAATGGGTTTGATGATATAGATACACGTATGGGTAAGATGTTTTTTTTTTGTGTTTCAGTTCTAAGTATGGAGAACCCCAAAAATAAAAAACTACTTACTAGATCTCGTTCAAACCAATTTTCGTTGGAAGTTTACATGGTAATGTATATCAATTTTTTTTTTTAGTTTTATCATTCTCTTATTTTGAAGTTATGGGGGGGGGGGGGGGGGGGGGGGGACACTCTTTTTCCACTTTGGAAGTGTCTCTCGCGCAAACTATTCAGTTTAGAAAAAAATATATTAGAAATCTCAATATCATTTTTGAAGACCTGTCCATAGATACCCCACACGCATGGGTTTGATGTTTTTTTTTTTTGAGTTTCAGTTCTAAGTATGGGGAACCCCAAAAATTTACTGTTTTTTTTCTATTTTTTTGTGAAATTCTTAATGCGGTTCACTAAATACATCTACTTACCAAGTTTCAACAGCCTAGCTCTTATAGTTTCGGAAAAAAGTGGCTGTGACATACACGGACAGACAGACAGATAGACAGACATGACGAATCTATAAGGGTTCCGTAATTTTTTGTTACGGAACCCTAAAAAGCTCTACTACTACTAAAACTACTACTGCTTCCTAGGTGGACGTGACCTAGTAATGCACTGTTAAAGGCAGAGGTTACCGTTCAACATCAGGTGGGACAACTGCTTGTTCTGCCATACACATAGCTAAAAAAAAAAAGTAGCGAAGAAAAACTGTAGGGTTCATGAAGACCTGCAACCTTCAACCGCCTTTAGATGTCCACTACTGGACGAGGCCAACGAGACTAAGGGGGATTTGCCATAATCACCGCACTTGGCAGGCGGATTGGTGATCGCAGTATTGGTCTTGTGTACTCAGGTGGATGCTGCTGTCCATCGTCTGGAGTAATCCCTTAGTCGACTTTTACAAAATCCATGGGAGGAGAAGGAGGTGTCTATTCCAGGCCGGACACACCACGGCACGGTACTGTCCTCATAAAGTTCATCATAAAAAAATACCATAAACCGGTTCTAAAACATCGTTACTTTCCCACCATGTAACAGGCATGTTGATTTGGTTATAGCGTATGATAAGAATAAATAAATAATAGAGGCCAACCCTTCTATAAAATGACTAAATAGGCTTATTGGTTTTGGGCACTACCTGTATAAAAAGGTAGTAAAAATAAAAACGTGTTTAACGCTAAGTCCGAGGGTTAGTGGAGTTCCACAGTCACAAACGCAGACGTTAGGTTAAAAGAAATAAAGTTTAATCGTTCACACACACAATTAGCAGACAAAACACAACATAGGTAGGATGATACAGTCAGTTACACAGGATATTTAAATTAGCGTCGATCGGATCGCGGAGCGAAATAATATGAACGCGTGCGCATTGCATTTATGCTCTGGGCCGACTCCTTCGATTGATTCCTCAAAGTTGATCGTACCTGCCGCTGTCATTGGCGCTTCAATCGCTGCACATCGGATCACGCATGTGCAAACAGACGCGCTCTGATTGGTTGAGCGCGTTGGGCCGCGCGTTGCCATGGGAACGAAATAGGGTTCATTGCGTTTAATATGAAACCCATACAAAGCTATCCCAAATACGAATGTTCCATACCTTCGCGCTACACGTGGTAAAAAGAGAACTTTCTAAGCAAAGATGACCACGAATCGAGCGGGGATCTAGGCGATAACACCTTATTACTTGCAAAATTTGCAATGCAATGATATCTGAGGGGTCTCCCATGAGCGAGTGACCTCAATCAATTCTTTCCTTCTTCTACTTTTAATTTTTTTTAATTCTCTAAGCTCTTCTACTATACTTCGGAATATATTTATTTTAGTGACACCTATGTAGTCCGTAGTTAAACTGTTGTAGACTACAGGTACTTGTACTATTATTTATTTTGTGCTACGGGCTAGATGGCACTACACCTTCTGGTCTCAATATCCTTAGCATATTCCCTGGTCTTCCATCATACGACTATTATTATCAATATTTTTAAAAATATGATAGTCATATGCTTTCAGATAAAACGGGTACGAATTAAATCTTTAAACAAAACAACTTGGGTAACAGAAGAAATCATGGGCTTAGATTCGGTACTGAGAGAAATCAAATGCATGACTTATAAATTTCCCACTAACATGCAACTCGCCACAAAACTCCACGAGTTTCAAGATAGAGTTGGAAATGTATTAAAAAGGGAACGTAGTAAGTATTATTGCGATATTATAGCAGGTGCATCGAACACAACAAAGAGCATGTGAGATGTTGTTAAAATTGAGACCGGGAGGTGTGGACGTACTCAGGATCTGACGGATTATTTACGGACGCCAAACGGCTCCAAGTATACTAGCAAGGTGGAGGCCCTCGACGCAGTAAACGCACATTTTGTGACAGCTGCGGTGGTGTGCGGTGCGCCGCCGGCGGACCTGGGCGCAGCGCGGCGAGCGCTGGAGGGCGCACGCACTCCATTGGATCGGTCCATCAGGCTCAGACCCTTCTCTCACTTTGAGGTTCATAAAATAATTGTGAGCGGAGTGGCTCACAAAACTACTAGGGACATATATAATATTTCAGTGTCTCTCATGAACGAGGTAGCAGTACCCCTATCATATATCCTTCCTGAACTCTTTAACGCCTGTATAAGAGAAGGAAAGTATCCACAAGTACTAAAATATGTCAGAGTCTCGCCACTTTACAAGGGTAAAGGTAAGCGTGAAGAATTAAATAGTTACCGGCCAGTTTCCATCATACCAGTAATAGCCAAAATCTTCGAGTACGGTTTGAGTGCCAGAATAAGCGATTATCTAACGTCGACCAACTCACTGTCCGATAGGCAATATGCATACAGGAGAGGAAGGTCGACGACGGATGTGGTTCGGCAAATGGTTAGGCTTGCAGTGGAAGCTCGAGAAAAGCGACAGCAGGTGGCTGTGATCATGTGTGATCTTTCAAAGGCCTTTGACGTTGCCGATCATAATGTTCTTACCGCGAAGCTAAAACACTACGGTTTTGACGGCCCATCACTAGCGCTCTTGACAGACTTCATGGCCAATCGTACGCAGGTCGTATCGGGTGCAAGCGGTGTGGAGACTTCAGGTTCTCTGACAACATCCATTGGGGTGGCACAGGGCTCGTCGATTTCCAACATCATGTTCTCTCTCCTCCTTAACGACCTACCGGAGTGCATAGCTGATGCACACATCCTCATGTATGCAGATGATGTCGCGGCGGTGGTCAGGGCACCGAATATGGAGCAGTTGGAGAGGAGATTGAACATGGTGGCGAACCAGCTACACGTATGGTTCAGCGTCAATGGTTTTCTTCTCAATGTGAGCAAGACGAGCTTTGTTCACTTCAATCTAGCCGGCCGCCCTAGCCAACCTATATCAGTGACCTTGGGAGGTAAAGCCTTGACTCAAGTCAGGAACTCGTCATTCTTGGGCTTTAGGCTGGACGAAGGGCTTACTTGGGAAGTGCACATTGATCTTCTGTGCGACAGGGTGGGTCGAGCGTGCTTCGCCCTGTGGAGGTTGTCGGAGACACTGGGGACAACCATGATGAGGAGCTGCTACTTCGCATCTGTGCACTCGCTTCTCCAGTATGGCGTAGAGCTGTACGGCAGAGCCGCAGACTGGGAGCGAGTGTTCAGAATGCAGAAAAGAGCAGTACGAGCTGTAGTACGAGTGCCGTGGGACACACCCGCTCGTCCAATATTCCGCTCTCTGAAGATCATGACGGTCCCCGGTCTAGTCATGTTCCATGCCGCCATGTATGCTCGGAGTCACCTCGACGAGTACTCCAAGTTCGGCGACGGGCGCGGGTACCCCACTCGTCACGCACACAAGCTGAGAGCTGTCCCGCGGCGTCTCACGAAGTCGTCGAAGCTGGTGCATGTAATGGGGCCGGCTGTTTATAACAGTCTTCCACCGGCGATCATCAGTGCTTCTTCAACGCAATCCTTCAAAAGCAAACTAAAGTTCTGGCTTATTGAAAAATGTTATTATAAATTTGATGAATTATTTGATTGAATTTTATTTTATTTTATTTTTATGAACATGATATTTAATTGGACAATCAATGTATTATTATTATTATTCTTTTATCAATTTTTTAATTATTATTACTAGGTATCTTATTTTTTAATACCCATGTATTAATGTACCTACTTACTTACTTGTATAATTGTAAATTATATATAAGATGACATGTAACCTTACAACGTTATTAATAAATAAACATAAACATAAACAACATAACATCGTTAGTAGTAGTGCCTAGAGTTTTTTATTTTGTGCTACGGGCTAGATGGCGCTACACTTTCTGGTCTCAATATCCTTAGCATATTCCCTGGTCTTCCATCATAACATCGTTAGTAGTAGTGCCTAGATTTTTTTATTTTGTGCTACGGGCTAGATGGCGCTACACTTTCTGGTCTCAATATCCTTAGCATATTCCCTGGTCTTCCATCATAACATCGTTAGTAGTAGTGCCTAGATTTTTTTATTTTGTGCTACGGGCTAGATGGCGCTACACTTTCTGGTCTCAATATCCTTAGCATATTCCCTGGTCTTCCATCATAACATCATTAGTAGTAGTGCCTAGAGTTTTTTATTTTGTGCTACGGGCTAGATGGCGCTACACCTTCTGGTCTCAATATCCTTAGCATATTCCCTGGTCTTCCATCATAACATCATTAGTAGTAGTGCCTAGAGTTTTTTATTTTGTGCTACGGGCTACATGGCGCTACACCTTCTGGTCTCAATATCCTTAGCATATTCCCTGGTCTTCCATCATAACATCATTAGTAGTAGTGCTTAGAGTTTTTTGTGAAAGAGCTCGTCCGAGTGCCATTTCTGCCGCAGAGTAGTAGTGTTCCAGTTTGAAGGGTATGGGTGCCGGTGAAATTACAGGCCCACGAGACTTTCAACTTTGTCTGAGGGTGGCGGGCGCAGTGGAATGCCACATAGGGTGCGTACAAGGTGGACGTGACCTATGTGGTAATGCATTGTTAAAGGCTGAGGTTACTGCTTAATATTAGGCGGGCCATCTGATTGTTCCGTCATTCATAAAGTTAAAAAAAACACACGTTTGTAGATAGCACCGATCAGTCACATAGTACAGGGCCTCAATCGTGCTAATTTAGAACGTTATTTCGTACGTCGGTATTGATGGATCCTTGCTTGAATTGAGCTGTAATTTCCATGATCCCACACTAGGGTCCTCTGTGTCGTGGGTATCAGGAACTACGAGTAGCATGGTAGCACAACACCTAGACCCGGAACGAATATTTTCAGATCATACAAACATTTGTCTCGCACGGGGAACCGAACCCGCAACGTTTCGCATCTCAGCCGGGTTCTCGCCCGCAGCGCCACTATGAGGTCGTCAAAATATGTATAATACGTAAAGGGGTAGTCATTCGAGAGTCTTGAAGATTTCTTAGTGTTTAATTATACATTTACATACATACAAACATACATACATAGACACACACCTTTTCCCCCGATGGGGTAGGCCGAGCCTCAATGGGCCTCTTTTCACCGTGGGTTGCACCATCGTGGTATATAGACGTAACAAGAGGTGAGCTCATCGCCGCCATTGCTTCCCACGTCTGACTCGGCTAACGCTGTCTTCCAGATTACTGGCTATTAAGCAGCCAGGACAAATCTTATACCATCGACATTTTATCCAAAAAATAACGTAGTTTCGGATAAAATATAATCAAATACTATAAGATCTTCAAGATTCTTAAATGACCACCCCATTAAAGCTCTGCCAACTCGGAGATCTGGGCGATATCGCCGCGTCGCGTGCCGAAGGTCGCGGCTGCAGACTAGCTATTTGCAATTCAAAGAGGTATTGCGACGGAATGTCTTATCAGCGACGCCCTTGGCTCTTAATTGGTGTTTTGCGATTCTACAGCGATTGTGTAACACTTGACCAAGCCAAATTAGAAAACTCTTTTTAGGGTTCCGTAGTCAAAGACAAGGAACCCTTATGGATTCGTCATGTCTGTCTGTTTGTCTGTCTGTCTGTCTGTCTGTCCGTGCATGTCACAGCCTTTTTATCCGAAACTATAGGAGCTATACTGTTGAAACTTGGTAGGTAGATGTATTCTGTGAACCGCATTAAGATTTTTACACAAATTTTTTAAAAAAACAATTATTTTTGGGGTTCCCCATACTTAGAACTGAAACTCAAATTTTTTTTTTCATCATACCTATACGTGTGGGTTATCTATGTGTAGGTCTTCAAAAATGATATTGAGGTTTCCAGTATAATTTTTTTCTAAACTGAATTGTTTGCGCGAGAGACACTTCCAAAGTGGTAAAAAGTGTGCCCCCCCCCATAACTTCTAAAATAAGAGAATAATAAAACTAAAAAAAATATATAATGTACACTACCATGTAAACTATCACTCAAAATTATTTTGAACGAGATCTAGTAAGTAGTTTTTTTTTAATACGTCATTAATCGTAATCCATCCAAGAACTTTTATATTATGTTACTTGCTGCTATGGAACCCTTCATGGGCGAGTCCGACACGCACTTGGCCGCTTTTTTCCAACTTGCAATCGAAAACCTTTTTTAGGGAAAAATATTTTGTTACTATCTCCCCGTGAAATACCCATGGAAGTAGGTTCAGCTATTTAAAATAATTCAAACAATTGATATCTGGATATGGATATTTAGCAAAAAGTCGTCGAATTTACCTTGAAATCATAGAATTGAATACATTACCGTGGCTTGGTATCATTTTATAAAAATTACGACTTTACACCACGTACCTACTTTTACTGTTCTCCTGCTGACGTGTCGTTGACCATTTAGATCATGGATTTAGATGTCCTTCTTGTTTTTCTTGAGAGTAAAGTACGTGGTGTACAGTCGTAATTTTTCTAAACTGTTACCGTGCAATGTCACGTTTATCACTTTCGAAGCGATAATACTGTCATCGCGTTTACCACAATCAGCTTTTTAATAATTAATTAGACTAATGTCACGATCGTGACACTGATGGAACTGTTATTTCACGCACATATTTATTTCACACACACACTGTTATTTCAAAAATATAACGCACGTATATTTTTTATATTATTATTTTAGTAACACACTAATATATCTTTTCTGTTATTATCAAATCCGTTCTACGTCTTAGCCCAAATCAACGAAGATGTTAGAAATATCTACTTCCGTTACCTATAAGAAATAATATAGCAAGTACCGAATATTATGTTTGTTGATTAGGATTTATTGACGTTGCAGACCCTATGCAGATGCCGTTACGAGCTGGAAGGCAATTCTCGTGCTTTAGAGATTAGTCGAATTAGACGTATGTCGAAAAAAGATGGCGAATGTCGAATAAAACCTTAATTTGCTATTCTCGTGATGTCACAAATAGACATAAGTCGACCAAAATCATTCAAATCGAATACGATTTGATGGTTATTGTGACATTTTCGGGACATTTTTTGTAGACAATCATGCTTCAACATTATTCCTAATTTAGAGATAATCTCTACAATCCGAGAATTGCCCTCCTGGACCGACTTTTTGCAAGACTTTTTAATATATATATAGATAGATACGTTTATTAATAAAAAAGGTTCATTACATAGTTCATTATTTTCTTGTAACCGCGTAAACCAAGGTTGGTTTGTGATGGTTACTCACATTCGATTGACTCGCACTATTAACTATAGTAGATTGTATCATAAGGGAGCAACATAATATTTTTACGGCGAGGGCGCTTTTTTGAATCCAGAGCGAAGTGAGGGATTCTAGAGTAGAATCCCGAGCGTAGCGAGGGATTCTTTAGTAGAATCCTGAACGTAGCGAGGGATTCAAAGTACCTACGTCGCCCGAGCCAAAAATATATGTTGCGCCCGTGTGATACACTCTGCTTTTCATCACCCACTATGAGAAAATAAAAGGCGCCTCATATGTTATTGTAATATTATTATTTAATAAAACAAATGGTTGTTTTTTTGTGTTTTTGTGTTTTTTTTGTTGTGTTTTTGTGTTTTTTTGGGTGTTTTTTGTGTTTTGTGCTTTTTTGTGTTTTTTTTGTGTTTTTTTTGTTTTGTTTTTTGTGTGTATTGTGATTTTTTGTGTTTTTGTGTTTTGTGTTTTTTTGTGTTTTTTTTTGTGTTTTTGTGTTTTGTGTTTTTTTTGTGTTTTTGTGTTTTTTTTTGTTTTTTTTGTGTTTTTGTGTTTTTTTTTGTGTTTTGTGTTTTGTGTTTTTTGTGTGTTTTGGGTTTTTTTTGTTTTGGGTTTTGGGCCGTCGTACCAGCCAGTATTTATTCAAACAATATTTGCATTCGAATTATTTGGCGCTGGTTCCAAATTCAATAAGTGCGTCGCAATTATCTTTGCCGCGCACTTTTTGAATTAGGAACTTAATAAGTGCGCCGGAAAACTCATTACTGCCCGCTAAAAGTTTCTCATAGAAAACACCACCGTTGGGTGCACTTAAAGGCGAACCCAGTCGTCCTTTTCGAATAGATGGGATGAAAAGATACATAAATAGGTAAGTACTCAAGCATAAACTACACCTCTTTCGGTCTTACCTATTTACCAACAAGTAGGTGACAACAGGCGGTACAATATACGTATTTACTAGGTAGGCAGGTATGAGTAACTTTAACACTTTTGAAATACAATTAAGCGAAGTATTATACTATGCATTTGAATACTGAGGTAGATAGTCAGTGTAGTAACATAGATACATATTAGATATATTATCATAAAAGTGTTTTTTGTAAAAAAAAAATGTAATTTTTGTTGTTCAATGTCTTAGACCCTGCGTAAACGTTACGTACGTAAACGTGATTAATTCAAAAGTTTGTAGACTAGCTAATTTGTAATTCTTTATACAGATTTATAGATTATGTGGACCCTCTGATCACTATATATTTTTCAAAAGCTTGTGACCGACTGTTGGAGCTCCTCTAACACGAATTTTCGGTTGTGTAGACCCTGCGTAGACACCGCTACTAACTCATTTAAGTAATCAAATGCTTCTCATAACAAAAACAAAAATGAATATAACAAAGTTTAGATGGAAAGGGAAATGATAAGTATCATAGGGAAATGATATAAAAGATAAATACATTTTCGCATTGCAAACTCTACCCTCTCAAGTTTCTAGCAACTGGTGGCGAGTTGATGTTTTGTTCCGCTGACTGCGACGGAACCCTTTTGTTAATCGACAATGACTCTGTAATTAATTGGTTTTCATTCAGCAGCCGTATATTTATGAGTGAGGGTTGTTAGTTTTTTTCTAGAGTACCTTGAAGTCATAATTGGATGCAGTGTCTCACTCAACGACTGCTCTTCTAAAGTAGTGTGAACTCCCAATTGATGAACATGAGACTGCATTCTCATGTTCATCATTTGGGAGTCCGATCGCTGCAAAGAAAAAAACCGGCCATGTGCAAGTCAGAATCGCGCACGAAAGGTTCCGTACCGTTATCTATAAAAACGGCAAAAAAACACGTTTGTTGTATGGGAGCCCCCTTAAATATTTTATTCTGTTTTTTAGTATTTGTTGTTAAAGCGGTAACAGAAATACATCCTCTGTGAAAATTTCAACTGTCTAACTATCACGGTTCATGAGATACAGCCTGGTGACAGACGGACAGACAAAAGATGGACGGACAGCGGAGTCTTAGTAATAGGGTCCCGTTTTACCTTTTGTGTACGGAACCCTAAAAAGATAAAAAGTACACATAATACAGATTATGACCTGGATTTAGATATAGGTTACTATTTATCGCAATTAAGGCTGAGTAAAGCTGTGGGAGGAAACTAGTTCATAATAAAAATCGGTGATCTCACGGGCTCTGTGGTTTTATCCCTTATCAACCCATTTTGTTTTACAATTTGCTCTGCTAATTGCCCTTTTTAGGGAACCGTAAAAAAAAATACGGAACCCTTATGGATTCGTCATGTATGTCTGTCTGTCTGTCCGAGTATGTCACAGCCACTTTTTTCCGAAACTATAAGAGATATGCTGTTGAAACTTGGTAAGTAGATGTACTCTGTGAACCGCAATAAGATTTTCAAACAAAAATAGAAAAAAAACAAGAAATTTTTGGGGTTCCCCATACTTAGAACTGAAACGCAAAAAACTTTTTTCATCTTACCCATACGTGTGGGGTGTCTAAGGATAGGTCTTTAAAAATGGTATTGAGGTTTCTCATATAATTTTTTTCTAAACTGAATAGTTTGCGCGTCGGACACTTCCAAAGTGGTAAAAAGTGTCCCCCCCCCCCCCGTAACTTCTAAAATAAGAGAATGATAAAACTAAAAAAATATATGATTTACATTTACCATGTAAACTTTCACTCAAAATTGGTTTGAACGAGATCTGGTAAGTAGTTTTTTAATTTTGGGGTTCCCCATACTTAGAACTGAAACTCAAAATTTTTTTTTCATCATACCCATACGTGTGTGTTATTTATGGATAGGTCATCAAAAATGATATTGAGGTTTCTAATATAATTTTTTTCAAAACTGTATAGTTTGCGCGAGGGACACTTCAAAAGTGGTAAAAAGTGTGTCCCCCCCCGTAACTTCTAAAATAAGAGAATGATTTGATAAAACTAAAAAAAATATATGATTTACATTACCATGACTCAAAATTGGTTTGAACGAGATCTAGTAAGTAGTTTTTTATTTTTGGGGTTCCCCATACTTAGAACTGAAACTCATTTTTTTTTTTCATCATACCCATACGTGTGGGGTATCTATGGATAGGTCTTCAAAAATGATATTGAGGTTTTTAATACCATTTTTTTCTAAACTGAATAGTTTGTGCGAGAGACACTTCCAAAGTGGTAAAAAGTGCCCCCCCCCCCATAACTTCTAAAATAAGAAAAAGTCAAAAAAAGTCAAAAGTCAAAAGTATTTTATTCATTGAAATCACAAGGATCATTTTGAATCGTCTTAAAAAATAAATTTACAGTTACTCCTGTTCCAACGCAACCAGACCTAGAAGAATCAGGCAACAAACACGGTCTGTTTTTCTTTTGATGATCCTTCTTACTACTAGGTGCAGAGCGCCTGTGTGGTGCCTCGAGAACAAGTTGAAGCTGATTCAAGGAAAAAAGGAAAACCAAATTAAAAGCCTTACTTAGGTAGGCAGTCAAAAGTAAGATGATAGAGAGAATCAGCAAAAGTTCATAAGGCAGCACACACTACGCTTGATATACACATAAATAACACATCAGTAATAAATTATATGCAGGTACAGACATTGCAAATTGACAAATTAGGTGTCGAGGGGCAGAGCGACATCAGGCCACGCGGCTTTATCATTAACATAGTCATGTAGTGTGTAATACGCTTTCTTAATTAAATTATTCTTTATGTAAGATTTAAATCTTCGAATCGAAAGTTTAGAAGCACTTTCTGGAAGTTTATTATAGAACCGAACAGAATTCCCCATAAAAGACCCACTTACTTTTTTTAATCTAAATTTGGGAATACTCAGTTTATTTTTATTTCTCGTGTTAAAACAATGCACGTCACTTTTTTTCATAAATCTATCTAAGTGTTTATGTGTATATAATAAGGTTTCGTAGATGTATTGCGATATTACGGTGAGAATGTTAATTTCCTTAAAACGCTCCCTCAAGGAGTCACGTGGCTTCATTTTATAAATGGCACGTATTGCCCGTTTTTGTAAAACAAATATTGCTTGGATGTCTGCTGCTTTCCCCCACAGAATGATGCCATATGACATAACACTATGGAAGTAGCCAAAATAAACTAGCCTAGCTGTAGCTTCATCAGTAAGCTGCCTTATCGTACGAACTGCATATGCAGCGGAACTAAGTCTACCCGCAAGTGCCTCAATTTGTGGTCCCCACTGCAAACTTGCATCAATATTAAGTCCTAAGAAAACAGTAGAGTTTACAAGATTGAGTATCTCGCCATTTACTTTAATATTAGTTGGGTAATGTTTTACATTTGGCAAAGTGAATTTAATGCATTTAGTTTTTTTAGCATTAAGCAACAGATTATTTACTGTGAACCAATCAAGAACTCGCGATAGTGATTTATTTAGATCATCGTAATTAGCTTTTGACCTATCAACTTTGAAAATTAAAGACGTATCGTCAGCAAATAAAACTATATCACATATGTCTTTTACATAAAAAGGGAGATCGTTAATGTATACTAAAAATAGAAATGGGCCTAGTATTGAACCCTGGGGCACTCCCATAACAATAGACGATCCTGAAGACCTTTCACCACCAACGTCAACTTTTTGTACTCTATTGGATAAGTAAGAATTTACAAGGTTAATTGCCTGATTTTGGATGCCATAATGTTTTAACTTCAAAATTAAAGTAGCATGACTCACGCAGTCGAATGCTTTGGATAGGTCGCAGAATACTCCGATCGCGTCTTGCGAGTTTTCCCATGCTTGAAATATGTGTTCCAAAAGCATGGTACCAGCATCAGCTGTTGATCGACCCTTGGTAAATCCAAATTGATGACTATGAAGTAGTCTGTGGAAGTTAAAGTGTGACAATAATTGAGTAAGAATAAGTTTTTCAAAGATTTTACTTAACGCGGGCAATATAGAAATCGGCCTATAATTAGCTGGATCTTTTGCATTTCCAGACTTGAACAAAGGAATTAATTTACTATGTTTCATAAGATCTGGAAAGATTCCGTCGTCAACACATCTATTAAAAATGTAGGCTAAGCATGGAGCAATATCAATAATTATAATACCTAACACCTTTGTGGATATTCCCCAAAGATCTTCAGTATTTTTAATATTAAGTGACATAAATGTCTTAACAATACTATCGGCATTTACGTATCTAAAGCTAAACGCGATCTCACATTTAGCAACACTTAGTTCCAATAAAGTAGATGCTCCAGAGGCAGCTGATTGTAATGACTGGGTTACAATAACTGGTATATTAGAGAAAAAATTGTCAAAGGCATTCGCGACATCAATCTTTTTTGTCAATATTGTATTGTTTATGTTTAATTTGATCTGCTTATTGCGTGGCTTAGATTTACCTGTTTCATTATTAATTAATTTCCAAGTTGCCTTAATTTTATTCGATGATTTTTCTATTTTTTTTCTCAAATGTAATGATTTAGCTGCACGACAAACTTTTTTAAAAGTATTTGAATAGTTCTTTATATACAAAATAAACTTTGGGTCATGCAACATTGATTCCCTAGCCGCATAGAGATCATATAATTTATTCCTACTTCTATAGATACCGGGTGTCGCCCAATCAGCTAACCCGACATTAGATTTAGCTATACATGTTTTTAACTGAAATATCTCAGTATGTTGCTCATTTATCAAATTAGACAAGGAGGTAAAAAGGTCATTTGGATCATCTACGCATGGTAAAAGGGGTATTTTAAGTTCAATACTGCTCTGAAACTTCATAATTCGACTTCCTGTGATAGGCCGATAAGTGAATTCCTTAGGTTCATCTACCAAATTACAAGTAAATATAGCACTGTGACCGTAATGATCCGAGGTGAAATGTTTAATTACTGCTTTATCAATTGGAACACTACTGCAATATATATTATCCAAACAGGTGGCTGATGTAAGTGTCACCCTTGTAGGTTCTTCGAAAAGGTGACGTAAATTGAAACATTTAAATAAGTTAAGAATTCTCTCAGATAGAGGATTCACAGGAATATCTATATTGAAATCTCCGCAGACTATTAACATTTTACTACGTCCAAAAGTTTTAAGCAGTACTTCTTCCATAGTGGATTCAAATAACGCGAAGTCCGCGTCAGGGGGACGGTAAACACTCACAATGATATGCCGCTCAAGCTCAACACACGACAGCTCAATAGTCCTCTCAATAGTGAGATTTGCAACATCTTTACGTTCTTTGCATTTTAAATTATTTCGAGCAACAATTAAGGAACCGCCACGTATGGCGTTCTTGCGTTTGAATGAACTTACAATATTATAATTCTCATAATAAGGGAGTAAATCAAATTGTAATAACCAGTGTTCAGTAACACACATGATATCTACATTAAACATGTTTAAAAATAATTCTAATTCTAATATTTTGCTGGGAAGGCCTTGCACATTTTGATGTACTACATGTAATGTGCCAGGCTTTCTCATTGTCGGACTCGTCAGTTTAAACAAATATTGTCAACTGACCCTCCTGCTTGTGTGCCCCCATTAGTAAAACTACTAACTACAGGCATGTCTATTAACTGCGTTATAGTACTTATAACGGGATCAAAAATATTAAATGCTAACAATTTAGCAATTATCAGTTTACTATGTCTACTAAGAAGCACAGTATCTCTGGTCAAAATAAAATTACTAATAAAATTATTAGTATCAAAAAACAAAACGTCTCTATGACGACAAGTCAAATTATACAATATTAAATTAAGATTCCAAATTGCTTGATTGTCTTTGGAACTCAAAGATTTTGAGTACGGGAATGCACATAAAATTAATTTTCCCAAACCTGAATCTAGCTTATGTAGCAAAGTCTCAACTAGCTTAATTATATCTAGTCGCATGACACCACTACTCTCACCTAATTGAACTATCAGAGTGGTGTCATTGTCAAAGCGATCTTCGCTCTTTATACAATCTATAAACTTATGAATGGGGGCATTTTCAAAGCAATTATTAGTGACAACTTGCCCTAACTGATCACTTAGTAGCAAACCCATGCCAACGCCTATCTTATCAGAATACACCACAGTCTTCCGGGTCTGCCGACAGGATTTTCCCTGTCTAACCGGAGACTGCGCAGGTGTATGAATTACTTCAGCCTGTAAAGTAGATGTAGCTTGACTCTGTGATGTAAGTGGTGCCATCTGTATCAAAGAATCCAAAGATGATATGGAAACCAACTGGTCTGACACGGGATGGTCAGTCTGTGAGCTACTATTACATACTTGTACATATATGCTATCATTATTCACTATCTCTACAATATTGTTCATTTTCTGAACATTGTCAGCTGCAAATTGTTCAGCTTTTTTATATTTATGTGTTACATCAAGAAGTGATGTTTCTAAACACTTAATTTCTTCTGACATATCATCTAATTCCTTTGAATTACGTCCAATTAAATTATAGCAGGAATTAAGTTCCTCATTTAAATTACATTTCTGCTTAATATGCTTTGCATAATTAAATACATTTTTATGCTTCTTTAGCTTTTTCTCAGACTTTTTTATGAAATTACTAAGTTTTACATATTTTTTTATTCTGTTACTCCCTTTCATTTGTTGAGATTTACTTTTACAACTTGGTGTACTAAGATCAATCAATGAAAAGTTAGACCCACTGTTCATGAGTTCCGTCTGTAGATCTAGACTCCTATAATTATTCACTGAGGGCACATGTATTGATTCTGATAGTTCAAATTGTTCAAGTTTATATCTACACTCAGATAGCTCCTGTTGCAAGTCCTTATTATGCTGAAGCATCTCCTCGTAGAATGATAAAACTAAAAAAAAAATATGATTTACATTACCATGTAAACTTTCACTCAAAATTGAATTGAACGAGATTTAGTAAGTAGTTTTTTTAATACGTCATAAATCGTAATCCATCCAAGAACTTTTATATTATGTTACTTGCTGCTACGGAACCCTTCATGGGCGAGTCCTACTCGCACTTGGCCGCTTTTTCATGTGTACTGTCCTCTTCAGCCTCCGCGTATGTGTATAACATTTAGATATAGGTACTCGTAGGAATGATTAGAACAGTATCGACTTCCCTCAATATCAGATGACCAAGAGGGCGCAATACCCGAGTGTTTGCCCGCCAACATAAACATAAACATAAACAAAGCGTCGCGCGAACCAATATTGTTGTTCCATTCCTGTTTTATCGGGAATTGAATAACTCAATTCTACTGTCAATAACTGAATCCGATTTGACGAACTATTATTTATTAGAATACTAGTGTCTGCCCGCGGCTTCGCTCGCATTTTACCAGGGTTAAAGTATTTATTTATTTAAAAACTTTCACACAAGACAATAGTGCAAGGAGGACTTAATGCTAACAGCATTATCTGCCAGTCATCCTGGACGTGCAGAAAGATGGTGCCTTTTTTTTTTTTTTTTTTTATACTACTGAATGGCGGAACAAGCTGATGGCCCACCTGATGTTAAGCGGTAACCTCTGCCTATGAACAGTGCATTACCTCATAGGTCACGTCCACCTAGGACGCACCCTATGTGGCATTGCAATGCGCCCGCCACCCTGAGACATAAAGATGAAAAGTCTCATGTGCCTGTAATTTCACCGGCACCCTTACCCTTCAAACCGGAACACAGCAATGCGAGCACTACTGCTTTGCGGCAGAAATAGGTATGGTGGTAGTACTTCCCCGGACGAACTCTTTCACAAAAAAGCTCTACTACTACTAAAACAAACAACAAACCTTACAACCAAATACAACAGCCTCACAAACAAGTAACACAGAAAATAATAACAATACAAGTTAAAATATAAAACTAAAAGGATACCTAAATATAATATACTAATAAATACAAATACCCAAACAAAAACATAAACAAAAATAAAAACAGTTTCACAAAATAATAATAATATACATAAATAAATTACCGTGACAATAAAACACATACTTAGTAGGGAAAGTACAAAGGTATATACCTAATACAGGCTGCAGTAACATAGATTGTGCAACACTGACACTGAATTGGAAACTAATAATTTAGCCTCTTCTTATACAGTTCACGTACCAGCCTCTTAAACGACTCCCTCGAGTCAGCCCTTTTAATATCTACCGGCAAATCGTTCCAAAGCCGAACAGCCACAACCGAAAAAGAGTTTGATCGGAAAGAAGTCCTATGTAACGGGATGTCAAGAAGAAGATTATCAGCAGACCTAAGTACCCTGTCATGAGCGTCATCTAGGAATTGGAAACGATCCTTTAGATAGCAAGGGGTGTGCGGATCCTTTAGAACTGAGAAGAGTAAACAAAGGATTCTCAAATTCCTACGCTCTCGAATAGGGAGCCATTTAAGTTTTGCACGAAAAAGACTGACGTGATCGTACTTACGCAGATTATATATAAAGCGGATACAAGTGTTGAGAAGACGATCAAGCTTACTCAGAAGTTCCTCAGTCAGATCTAAAAAGGCGACGTCAGCATAATCGATAATCGGCACAAGGAGCGAGTTGACTAGGGATATTTTTGTTGATGTTGGCAAGAAGTTCTGAAGGCGAATTATGGAGTGTAACGAGGCATAGAACCTTCTTGAAATCTCCTTAACGTGAGGTATCCAGCTTAAATGGGTGTCAAAAAAGACCCCAAGGTTCTTAACCGTAGAAGAGAAAGGGATTACTGAGCCATCATAAAAAAGAAGAGGCATACTGAGGACGTCAACTTTACAGATCTGACAAGGGCTGCCGACCATGATGGCTTGACACTTGTTTGGATTAACTTTAATGCCGAAACGATTTGACCAAGAAAGTAAGTGACACAAATCGTCGTTGAGAACACGAATGGCACTATTTAAGTCGTCCACAGAAGCAGAATAATTAAGTTGAAGGTCATCGGCGTACATATGGTATTGACTGCGAAGGTTAGGAGAAAGTAAATTAATGAATAAGGAGAAAAGAAGCGGAGATAAAATCCCTCCTTGTGGCACGCCGGCCTCAATCTCTCGCCATTCAGAAAAGACTTCGCCATCTCGTATTCTCTGACAACGGCCACTCAGATAAGATGAAAACCAAGAAACAACCGGTGGTGAGAAATTAAGTCGAGGTAGTAGGGCTAATAAGAGATCATGGTCAACAGCGTCAAAGGCACTACTAAAATCTATTAGAACCAAAAAAGTCACCTGAGAATCCTCCATCTTCGCACGGATATCCTCAGTGACATTTAGAAGCGCCGAGGTAGTACTATGCCCCTTTCTGAAGCCTGATTGGAAGGGATTCAAAAGCTGTTTGTCAGAGAGAAATTCCGTTACCTGACCATGCACAACTGACTCGACTATTTTGGAGAAAAATGGGAGTATAGAAATGGGACGAAACTGATTGAGGAGAACAGGATTAGAAATTTTGGGAAGGGGAATTACGTAAGCTTTCCGCCACTGAACGGGAAACTGGGAAGAGGAGAGTGAAAAATTTACGATATGAGTTATGGTGGGGAGGATTTGTTTAAGAATGAGGGAGATCATAATACGACCAATGTCATCACATCCCACTGCATAAGATTTGAACGATAGAATTATCTTCATAATCCTATCTTCGCCAACGGAAGTAAAAGTGAACAGCTCAGTATTAGTAACGGGTAGGTCAAGTATGTCCGATATAGCACTAGTTTTAGCTAAAGGGCTCAATTTACATCTAGTAGTGAAATGGGCGTTTAAGATGTTGAGATCAATATTGAGTTTAGAGTTAAGACATCTGGGCCTACCTATACCGAGGGATTTGAGGAATCTCCAAAGACCTGCAGGCGTAGCGAGTTCAATTTGCTCAACTATGTGACGCTTTTTAGCTTTACGCACTGTCATATTGCAACGATTCCTCAACAGTTTGTAAGATGCCCAGTTATCGACTGACCTGTCGCGCTTGTACTTGCGAAAAGCGCGATCCCTCCTAGCCATCGCTTTACGAATAACGTCATTAAGCCAAGGCGAAGAGGTGCGCTTGATTTTAACCGAATGGATCGGTGTATGAAGTATTCTGTAGCTCAATCCAGGTCATGAAATATCTGTGTATCAAATTTCATCCAAATCGGTTCAGCCGTTTCGGCGTGATTGAGTAACAAACATATAAACATCCAAACATCGTAACTTTGTCATTTATGACATTACCGGAATTGCCGTGGTGGGTTCTGCTTCTGCCCAAAAATAAACCACTCCGTCTCCTCCCGTGGATGTTGTAAAAGCCAGCTAAGGGGTTACATGATGGGATGGGCAGTAGCATCAACCCGAGTACTCAACACTAACACATTCAATCATATCGAAGTCGTAACAAATTATGACCTACTTTCCTCAACAAAATATAAAGTAAATCTTACATAGTCAGTTTACGAGACTATCGTTACTTAGTAGTAATGATAGTCGTAGCGAAAACTGATCTCGTAGCAAGATTTACTTTATATTGTTTTGTATCAATCAATACTTAATTAAGTAAAATACGTAGCTCGCGTTATCCAATCGATTTACGTTAATTGTTAGAGTTTTTTGGGAACTGAGACGGGTAAAAATAACATGATGTATTCGTTTGAATTTATCTGGGAATAGGTATCTCAAATAGGATCCTAAACTCATGGTACTCTGGTTAAAGAAACATCGTGGGCTCTTCACCTTTCCTGTCGTACATCACATAATTGAATTTTCGAAATGAGACAGTATTTTCGCATTAAACTATTTTTAAATAGCAAAAACTACAGTAAAGAAACAAAGATCCAATAAATAGGAGACATGCTAGTATATCCATTGAATCGAGCGGACTTGATTAGGCTGTAAAAACGGAGTGCTACGATAGAACGATATAAAATAGGAGACATGCTAGTATATCCATTGAATCGAGCCGACTTGATTAGGCTGTAAAAACGGAGTGCTACGATAGAACGATATAAAATAGGAGACATGCTAGTATATCCATTGAATCGAGCCGACTTGATTAGGCTGTAAAAACGGAGTGCTACGATAGAACGATATAAAATAGGAGACATGCTAGTATATCCATTGAATCGAGCCGACTTGATTAGGCTGTAAAAACGGAGTGCTACGATAGAACGATATAAAATAGGAGACATGCTAGTATATCCATTGAATCGAGCCGACTTGATTAGGCTTTAAAAACGGAGTGCTACGATAGAACGATATAAAATACATAGCTTATCTACATGTGCGTGTATCTCATTAGAATCACTGTTTGTTTTCAATTTCAGGTGGTTACTGTGGGTAGAGCGGCTGCGTCATGCGCGTGGTCCTGGCGGCGCTAACGGCGCTGGCGGCGCGCGCGCTGGCCAGCCCTCACGAGCACCGCGCGCGGCACCGTGCACCCGACCACCTGCCCGCGCAGCCCTACCGCGGCCACGGCGAGGCCGTCCGATACAACCCAGAGCTAGACACGATACTCCCCCGACTCGAAGACCATGAAACGTCTTCCAAACGCGCCAACGATGCCGAAACCTCCTCTAAGCGATCGAAGTTTGATGAACGACTATATGAGCAACTCATGGCTGATGAGCCCCAACCAAATATTCCAACTACTAAACAACATTTTGGTGCTGATGAAGACGATCCTTTAATCGTCCGAACCAGAAAAGGACGAGTCAGAGGACTAACCCTTACAGCCGCAACAGGAAAAAAAGTGGACGCTTGGTTCGGAATACCTTACGCGCAAAAACCACTAGGAGATCTGAGGTTCAGACACCCAAGACCAGTCGAAAACTGGGGCGATGATATACTTAACACAACGACACTGCCACATTCATGCGTCCAGATTATAGATACAGTGTTTGGAGACTTTCCTGGAGCGATGATGTGGAACCCGAACACGGATATGCAGGAAGATTGCCTCTACATTAACATAGTGACGCCGCGACCCCGTCCGAAAAACGCTGCCGTCATGCTTTGGGTGTTCGGAGGTGGATTCTACTCGGGCACAGCTACTTTAGACGTCTATGACCCAAAGATCCTCGTATCTGAAGAGAAGATAGTATATGTCTCAATGCAGTACAGAGTGGCGTCACTAGGTTTTCTATACTTCGATACTCCAGACGTCCCTGGAAACGCGGGAATGTTCGATCAGCTCATGGCATTGCAATGGGTAAAAGATAATATCGGCTACTTTGGTGGAAATCCACACAATGTGACTTTGTTTGGAGAATCGGCTGGTGCTGCATCTGTTTCATTACATTTACTGTCACCACTTTCGAGGAATTTATTCTCGCAAGCTATTATGCAGTCAGGGTCTGCCACGGTACCTTGGGCTATCATTTCTAGAGAGGAAAGTATTCTTCGTGGTATTCGTTTAGCCGAAGCTGTTCACTGTCCACATTCTAGAACAGACATGGGTCCTATGATTGAATGCTTGCGCCAGAAGAGTGCAGATGAACTAGTTAATAACGAGTGGGGAACTTTAGGCATTTGCGAGTTTCCTTTTGTACCTATCATTGATGGCGCATTTTTAGATGAGATGCCATCTCGAGCACTTGTTCATCAAAACTTTAAAAAGACGAATATTTTAATGGGATCGAACACTGAAGAAGGGTATTATTTCATTCTTTATTATCTAACAGAACTGTTCCCCAAAGAAGAGAATGTAGGAATTACAAGGGAGCAGTATCACCAGGCTGTTAGAGAGCTGAACCCTTATGTGAATGATGTAGGAAGGCAGGCTATAGTTTTCGAATACACAGACTGGTTAAATCCTGACGATCCTGTGAAGAACAGGAACGCTCTTGATAAAATGGTTGGAGATTACCACTTCACTTGCGGTGTGAATGAGTTTGCGCTGCGATATGCTGAAACTGGTAATAAAGTGTACACTTACTACTACAAGCATCGGAGTAAGAACCATCCTTGGCCGTCGTGGACAGGAGTGATGCATGCTGATGAGATCAACTATATCTTTGGAGAGCCCTTAAACCCTGGGAAGAATTATTCTCCTGAAGAGGTTGAGTTCAGCAAACGCCTGATGAGATATTGGTCGAACTTTGCTAGAAGTGGGTTAGTATTGTTGCTTATAAATATGGTAAATATTTTTGAGTACCATTTCTTTGTCTTAATAACAGTCTATTTTTATTTCTATTCTATATTTATCTGTTTTCCCAGGAACCCATCACAAAACCCCGGTGGTGAGCCACCAGACGTCCATTGGCCAGCGCACTCGGCGATGCATAGAGAGTATCTGTCCCTCGATGTAAACTCCAGTTCTGTTGGCTACGGAGTCAGGGTCAAGGAGTGTGCCTTCTGGCAGAAACATTTGCCGCAGCTAATGGCAGCTACAAGTAAGTTAGGTATCGATATTGTTTTTGTTGAGTAGTTACTAATATACCCCTTGGCTTTGATCCATTGTACTAATAGATGTCGTATACCTATAATTTAGAATTTAGGTACTAACCCAATCAAGCAATAGTTATAAATAGTTTAGAGTAATTGTAGATTTAATGACCTTAAATCTAGATAAGTTGCCAGGTAGTTGAAATTTGGTATATAAAATACTGTTATGGTATCCCGCAAAATTCCTTATTTTAGATTTGATTTTTAACTGACTAAATCAGGTACAAAATTCAAAATATGCATGGATACAACATTATATTCCTGAGGCATCACTGTACCAGAAACACCTTTTTTAAAATTCTCTGAGCAGAAACACTATGAAAATAATATCTCGAAAGAAAAATAAAAAATAAAAAGTTACCTCTAACGATTGGCTAGATTCGATTGTTTATTAAAATGGTCCGGATCCGAGTATCCGATTAAACAGCGTATTGAGGGTTATTCATTAAAATCTTAGAAACTGACAAAAGCTTCATCATATTTTACTATAGTTTTGTAGATATTTAATTTAACACATGTGTTACGTTTATTTTATTAAATGTAAAATATTTAATTTCTCTTATTTTTATGTTTCCAGGTAAGCCGGAACCACCTAGGAACTGCACCAGCTCTGCGAACTCACTCTGGTCCATCAATGACTTTATCAACCTAACAATTTTAGTGGTCACAGGATTTGTTCATACTTCACTGTTCAAGTACATTACATGAGCCATGTATCACATTTAAGTGACAAGTCAAATCAATCCAGTCTTTCGAATTATTAACATGTTTAGTTTCATGTAATACAACCTACGTTTGTTATTATTAGTTACTAAGTCTATCTGTTGCCGTCAAATTTAATGGATTTTATTTTTATATGTATGTATAGTATTAACGGTATGTTAAGTTTTATGTGAACTCAAGTTATATTGTGCTAAGTCCATTATACATTCTAGTGAATTACTATGTTCATTATAATAAGTGTAAATTTAAATTATCTAGGTATTAAAATTAACGTTATATTACAAGGAGTGATGTCTCCAACAACATATCACTTGTTAATAACAAATTATAGAATATTAGACGTACTTTCGTCATAGTGTTTAAGTCACTACCTTACCTACATATCTTTCCTGAGTAGGTACTTCTGCCAGAACAAATTTCTAACAATAATTTAATGAAATCGTAAACTCTGTCTTCGTTCAATTTAAGAGTCTACATAAACCAGCATATAAGCTTTTCAATGATTTAACTTTAAGGATACGGTGTTTAGGAAGACGTATAGGAAGACAATTATGATAAAATGTTAGCTTTAACGCGCCTCTAACGCAATACATATCACGCAAAGCTAGAGATGTTTAAGTTCATTTTTAGTGAGTAAGTTAAGATAAGCTAGATCATTTCACAACTCTGTAGCGGACCAATATTAGAAAGTTGTACGTGTATATGGTTCGAGGATTCAGAAATGCTCATAATAATTAATGATATTGGAGATAGCAGAATTAACAATCAGGAAAGTAAGAGCAATTTTGATGATGATATAAACTTGTAACAGAATGCGAATACTAAGAGAGAAGAAAAAGTATGATATAAAAGAAATGAATGAAATGGCAAAGAGATAATTGAGATGTTTTGTGTGTACAATACTGAATGGATAATACTTAATGGGAATGGGTTAGAGCATACAAATTAGAATAACGTTATTTATGGTTGACGTACATCTAGATTAGAGAAAGTAGTGCCAGCGGTCAGCTTTCGAATATTGGTGTTAATATATCTTTACAACTCCTTCAAGATTTATAATAATTTGTATTAGTGCTATATATTCCATAACAACATGTCTTTTCAGAAAGAAGATGATACTTTACACAAAAGATTTTTTGTTATACTTATGATATGGAATTTCCCAAAATTTACATTGAAAAAGAATTAGTGTTTAGAATCACCTCCTTTCGGGATTATATAGACGTATGTTGTGGGACACCTTGTTTTCTACGACAGCTGAACCATGTAAATAATGTAATGAGTGTTAGTGTAAGTAGGGGCCCGTTGTTTCGAGGGTGGTTCGTACGGGTGCCTATTATGGTAATTATTATATGAAAAATATAACTTGTTGTGGAAGACGATACCTTTATGAGATAATAGTAAAAGCTAAATGTAATTAGATTCTCGTGCTTTTGTTTTTTAAATATTTAGAAGTATTTCTGGCAGACGTTAGTCTGTGCCATCAGTTCGATGCTATGAAGCTTGTTTCACAGTTTGTTGATAAGTATTTGGCTAACAGTCAAAGTGGAATCATTATTAAATTAATTTCTCAAGATTATATAAGATTGTAAACTATTGGATGCTTCATTTTATTCAGACCCATAATTGAATTGTGTGTTAGTATTACCCGGTTGTGATACATTAGGTAATACTAATAAAATTCAGTAAAACAAGAAATATGTATGAATCAAATATGTGATATGGCATTGTCAGTCTTATTAGAAACTGTGAATAAAGTTTTGTGTATTAGATCACGATGTCTAGTTCAAAATTCAAAATGTTTCATGAACTACGCTTATTTTAATCTGCGTATAAACCTATATAGTGCCTCTTGTTCACTTTTATATATTATATTGAATATTGATACACTATGACATAGGTGATTAAGTAGATGTAGTGATGCGTTATTTCGGATGCACTGATTTCTTTCTTTTAGTATGAAGGCCAACGATAGTCGCGTAGTGCCAAAGAGATGCAAAGGTATGACGAAGTAAATAAGTTTATGGATATTATTAAATTTAGCAATTCGGAAAATACATATAAATTAGAGAAGATTAAACAGTTTTAGCTTATTCCTATTACACCTATTTTTGGTCAGAAATTCTAGTCAGACAGTTGTAAATTTCTCTTATCACAATCTTGTTTAAGTCTGTTTTGTTTGTCCTGATACTATCAATATTGTTTTATAGTTATTAGTTACCTAGTTATATCAAATATTTGTTAGTATTTTGGATTAAAGGAATTCGTTGACAAGTTTTTGAAATTAAACGGCACACCTTGAAAGAAACGAGCTAGATAAAACCATGTAGAAGAATACTGATATTGTTTTATTAGTTTGCTTAGCACTATCGATTTCTGTATAAATACTTTGTAAGGTATTTTTTTGTAAAGTAATATGTTTAGTTAAGCATTTTTTTGTATAATTAAACTTATTAAAATAATTAGCTTCAAATCTGCTTGGCTATAAAGTTCTGTAAATCTATGTAAGGAATGGCCTAAAACAAAGCGTTTGGGAACACGACTTCAAAGGCCTATGCAAACACGGCATGTTGGGTTCATTATTCATCTGTTCTACCACTAGGTAAACGCTATCTGCCAGTTAAAAGAGCTCACAAAATATAATAATGATATCACAATAGACTTTCAGGTGAGAGCGCTCTTTGACCAGGTGAAGATAGATGGAGTAATTGAAACGGGACACCTAGTCCAAAGATAAAAAAATATCAAATAAGAAAATACTAAATATATTGAATTGTAGATGACAAATTTTACGAAATTGACAATGAAATAAAGCTGATATTTGGAATGAATGGTCGCACATATTATTTAAACTATTAGAAACCTGTAATAATCGAGTTGAAAATTTTAATGGAAGAGAATATATTGCTGATAGATAGTTACTATGTCATGTGGTGGAACAGACCATAACTCTTCTAAATTGTAATAGTGAAAGATGTTTCAAGTAATTTATTCGTAATTAGTGCTATAATTGCGTTATTAAATGTTTGCAAAGTTTGAGTTCTTTTATGAAAATAAACGCTTGTATATAAATTTTATGGGTTTACTTGAGTGTTTCGACCAAAACTCCAGTTAAGAACACATTCGGAATCAAAGTCAAAGCCAAAAGTATTTTATTCATTGAAATCACAAGGATCATTTTGAATCGTCATGTAAAATAAATTTACTCCAACGCGACCAAACCTAGACCTAAACTAAACAATCACTCGGGCATCCCTCACGCGTTATTTTCTCTGAAACTATTCAAGCTTGTCTGATAGGAACTGGTCTCAGGAAAACTTGGTTGTACTTTGATTTTGATAATGATTTTAGAGGAGGAAAATATGATGTGAATACAAAACATTCGACGGAGGTACGGAAACAGTCTAAAGAGATTTTGAATATTTTAATTTAAAGTTGATCTCCATCGAAAAAGGGCTTTCCTATAAACCCAACAAAATACAAAGACAAGTCGACTGGAAAATAATTTCTCGCGGTAATGGTTTTTGCGTGTATTATTAATTTAATATCATTACTTTAATATCAAAACAGGTATTTTGATATTAGGTAGCAGGCAATTTCATAATGTGTTAACAAAATTATCTGATAGCTTGATAATAAAATAATTGATTATTATAAGATGCTAATCTGTTTTGCAAAAGACTATAAAAGGGTTCAAAGTGATATTTCATTATAGAACACGTTTATACGTGATTTAATTAGTATCATAAAAGAGGTAAGAAAATTAATTTTATCACAGTATTTTATTTAACCTTGAATCAAAATAAGACGAATAATGACTACATGAATTTTTTGTGTGCTTGCAATGCAAATGTGAAGTTTGTTTGAAAGAAAGTTATTTATAAGCATACAAATTTGTACAATTTTGTTTTTCTGTATAATTTCTAGGTCATTGGTTACAACCTAAAATCTAAACCAGCTTTTATTTTCAGCTTTCGAAGAAAAACAATAATGAAAATCTTCATTGCGTTCGCTCTTCTGGTCGCGAGCGTTAGTGCTCTTCCCCAGAAACTCAGCTCAGGTATGTTTTCATTGTTATCAATTAAATCTGGAAATACAGTATTCTTCGGATCAAAGAAGTTAGCATCAATATGGCGACAGTGAAGTGTATCAGCGATGCAGGGCATACCAGGATGAGAGACGCACAAGACCTAGAAAACTGGTAAAAGCAAATGGAAGTCGTTTCGCGGCGCCAGATGGTGATTCCAAAATAAAATGGTTATGACGATGATGATGTTCCCTTTCTGGTAGTTCTAAATGATGTGTTGTCCCACACATTGGCTAACCCACAGAATTGTTCCTTCCACAGGAATCGATTTCAATAACGAGCGCCTTGTCACCGACGCTATTGCCAGTGCTATCGAGGATGTTAGCCAGGGTATCAAGGAGGCCGGTCTCGACCCCGTGTACATTCAGCACGAGGAAGGATCTTATGCTCTCCCGGTGCCTGTGTAAGTATCTTAAAACATTTTTATTTCTTCTGCTTCTCCGGTCACCACTGTGGCCTGAAACTCAAAAGGTTCAACACGTGACGAATTTTTATGTAAGTCGTTTGTTTTAAGGTTTCGTTTCCCAAAAAGTGCCAAAAACTACAAAACCCAATCCCGAATAATAAACTAAACATCACCTATTTTTCAACTACATACAGACTTGTTGGTAAGCTTCGTTTGTATAAGATTTGTCCTGGCTAGCTTAATAAGGAATGTGTTATTACTGGAAGAAAGTGGTAACTGAGTCGGTCGTGGGAAGCAGTGGCGGCGATAAGCTCACCACTTGTCACGTCTATATTCCCACGATAGTACAAAGCACGGTGAAAAGAGGCCATTGAGGCTCTGGCTGCCTACCCTTTCGGGAAGAAGGCGTGTGTCTATGTATGTATGTATGTATGTATTACAATACAAAAATAGTTTAGTAAGTAACAATTTATTCAGTATCGTACTAATTATTGTTCGACTTGTACTTGACTCGTATTTTGTTACCTGTAATGCTACAATTCTCTGACTGGCTGCTGGCTTATTTTTTTACTGTGACTCTATTATTACTGCAAGAAAGCGAGTCGAGCTCGTCATGGGAAAGCTATGGCGGCGATGAGCTCACCACTTGTACTCTAATTCGTACGATTGTGCGACACTCTACAAATACGATGCTCTGCCTTCAAGGAAATGGTGTGTAGGTTATTATATATCTCACAACCCTTACTAGCTGATAGTTTACAGTAGAGCCTCTGAATCCTGAAGTTACAAGAAATACAATAGGGTATCACGTCCTCATTTCC
The DNA here is from genome assembly GCA_932527175.1 of Operophtera brumata. Classification (NCBI taxonomy): domain Eukaryota; kingdom Metazoa; phylum Arthropoda; class Insecta; order Lepidoptera; family Geometridae; genus Operophtera; species Operophtera brumata. The sequence goes on along the minus strand of OW052233.1, from coordinate 715,359 downwards.
TTTTTATACTTACCGATCTTATTCCTCTTTCATTTCAGCTTGTTCAACGCCGAGGGTGTGGTGGAGGAGTTCCTGTTCCACGGTCTCAGTGACATTGTTATCAGCAGCCTCAGCTATAGCATCCTCACCAACCGTCTCCGTTTTGAAATCTCCCTGCCTCTCATCGAAACCGTTATTGGTAAGTTTCGTTTGGGGCTTATTAAAATAATAATAAATTTTGATTGCCAAAAAAAGTTTTACATAATCAGTTACGCTAGGTACTTATCATCAATATGTATATAAAATCGTTGCGTGACTGACTGACTGACTTGTTGCTTTGTAGGTCAAACAAAAGCTTTATTGTATAAGTTTAATAGAGATAAAATGGTGTATGAACCTGCACATAACTAGGTGTTGAAACACTCGTGTGAAACTATTAAAACTCACACTCTTGTTTTAATAACCCCTGTTAGTAACAGAGGGGCAAGTCCAAGTCTGAGACACACTATCGTAACGATGATCGTAACGGCGAGTGTACGTGTATTGCGTAGAAACTAGCCATTAATCTGTGACGTTTTTGGCACAGATTAATTGCTAGTTATTATGTTATACACGTACGATCGTGTTACGTTCACCGTTACGATGGTGTTTGCAAAACTCAGACTCACCCCTCAGGAGTTATATCAGTGTTTCATAAACAACTGTTATAATTATTATTCGGGTCTGGTCTAGAAGTTAGGGTCAGGACTGTACGTGACTGTTGAATGTTAATTCAACATATTTTTGATTCAGTTTGGAGTTCACAGCTTATCAATTTCAATTGTTCCACAGAAAAAGCTAACCTTGATGTGACCCTCTTCGGTGAAAAGTACAACGCGGCAGCTGCTGGCAGGTTAGTATCTGATTATTCATAAAATGAAGCAAGCAAACTGCGATAATGGAGGCTTTGGGATTTGCTGAAAATTATAATAAAGATAAGGGAAACCTGAGTGTAGCTATTTGTTAAAAAGGTTGAGTAACACTGTTAATTAACCTGAGTGTAGCTATCTGTTGAAAAGGTTGAGTAACACTGTTAATTAACCTGAGTGTAGCTATCTGTTGAAAAGGTTGAGTAACACTGTTAATGAAACCTAAGCTCCTAAAGGCTCTTTTATTTTCTTTTTTTATTAATGGCCTGTGGGGTTATTACGTAGTAGACTCACATTTGATTTCGATGTCCAGTTTGCTATTCATTGCGCGGCGTGTTTTAAATATTTCTGTTCTTGTAAAAAAGGTAAATCACGCTGAGCAATGAACAGCAAACCGGTAATCGACATGAAACTCCAGTCTACTACGCAATTCCCCGGCTGGTCCCATGATTATACCTAGATCAAGAATCGTCTTATATTGTCTGAAAAAAAAAAACCTTTATAGCTGTAGTTATTGTAGGAGAAATGTTTCGTGTTTACGTCATCGGATAGCACCTTCTGTATTTAGAAAAGATGGTCAACGGAGGCTGCATTGCTTAGTGATTCTGAGGAGTTTTCACAGCCGTCTCGAACCATGATTTTAATGTTGAAAATAGATGGCGCTACACTGCGGATAAACTGTCAGGAGAAAGTTTAACTTTGTGACATAACAACAATAATAAACCAGCTAAGAATTTTTGACAGACGATTCTGCGTTAGCGCCGTCTATCTAGTCAGTTGCAACTACTTTTTACTTTTTAATCTGAGATGAAAAGTCCTCATTATAGTCTGTCAATTGCGGAAGGTATAATTCTTTTTATCATCTGTCTAGCTTCTACCGCTATAGACAAAACAACGTACCTAATTCACGATGAGAAATATGCAATAATGTACTTAATTTGCTTTATCAACACTAAATTATTATTTTCACATTTCGATTATGATAACAGTCAAATTTAAATCAAAACCGATTAGTATAGTCGCGTGATATTATAATTATGATAACGTTAACTCGTTATATCATAAATCTACAACATACTTAGCAACATACTTAACATATTTAGCTTTAGTTTTTAGTTCTTATTTTAATTTAGTGTTTCTTACTGTTATTTTATTTTCCCTTTGTGTACAATGTTTGTGGTAAATGTTATAGAACACCATTATTGTTGTACATATCAGAATTTATTTTGTCCTTGAAATATTTTTGAATGTGTAATATGTATGATGTGTGTGTTTTTTAAATAAATAAAGTATAAAGTATCCGTACCATAATCATATACGCTCAATCATATTCTTCGTCATAATCTTTAATAATTGATTATTTTGATGAGTGAGGCCACCAGGATCCCGACCTCTGTAGGGCGTCAGGCGAGTAACCGGCTGAGATACGAGAGATTGCGGGTTTGATTCCCGCTGCGAGACAAATGTTTGTATGATCTGAAAATATTTGTTCCCTGTCTGGGTATTATGGTACCATGGTACTCGTAGTTCCACGACACAGGTAATTCTAGTGTGGGATCAGGATTATGTATGTGACTAAGTATAAAGCCTCTAAATAAGACCAATCACATGCTCTATGCGCCTTAACATCAGATGGATCATAGAACTCATCCGTTTTTTTTTAAATATTCTACCAAGGTTGCAAACAAGCACTCTGCCCACCTGCTGGTAAGCGTTTATCGTAGCCTATGGACGCCTGCTATTCGAGAGGCAAAACACGCGCGTTGCCGAACCTTTAAAAATTCACAGCAAAAAAATCATTCTTGCAATTCATTCACATAAAAAAGTCATGTCTGGAGGGACCGTACAAAACGTGTTTAATATCTGTTGCAGGCTCGCAATTAAGAACATCGAGGTAACTGGTGACGTCCGCGTGAGCCTTGGTATCATCAGTGGAATCTCCATCCGCAGCCTCATTATGACATTCAAGCTTGGAGGCATTGAAGTGAGTAAAAGAAAAAAAAAAAAAAGGGATTAAATATAAGTTTTACTTACTTACTTACTTACTTATTTACATAGATTTCGATTCTTACTGTCCTGTTTGTTCCTGTGGCCAGATAGAAAAATGCTAGATGCACATGTGCCGGATATCGGAGACCGTATTGCGATAAAGTGGCTCTGGGTAACCTACCTGGCCAGATTTGGTGACGGCAGGTGGCGTAAGGCCCTGACCGAGTTGTTGCCGAAAGGAAGCACTAGAGGCCGTGGCAGACCATCAGCCAGGTGGGCGGATGATATAGAGGCCGTAGAGGGAAAGTCCTTGATGCGAATCGCACTGTACCGATTGGAGTGGCGTTTCAGGGATGAGGCTTACACCCAGCAGGGGCTATATTATTTGAGCTCCCGATGATGATGGTGATACACATGTGCCATGTATACGAAAATAATCTCCTTCAATAGGCGTTCTGCAGGGCCACCATACCTCAAGTTCCTTTCAACAAGTTCTCTGACCTAACGCTGGGTGACCAAGAAAGAACCGGTGAAGTATAGTTGTAGTAATCGCGACAAAAGATACCTACATTCTAAGCAAATAAATAATTCATTCATTCATTCATTCATTCATTCATTCATTCATTCAAAATGAGAAATTCCATGGCCAAGAAACGTCTAAGAATTGCCTGCAGACTTGCTCTGGACAGTAGTAGTACCTAGAGATTTTTTAGGGTTCCGTAGTCTACAAAACAAGGAACCCTTATATGTAGTTTCGTCATGGCCGTCCGTCCGTGTGTCTACGGCTTAGCTCAGAGACGTACTATAAAGCTGTAATTTGGCATGGTATACGTATTAAGCACACATTCGTTATTACTCATCAGTCGTGGGAAGCAATGGCGGCGATGAGCTCACCACTTGTCTCGCCTATATCTCACGAAGGTACAACCCTCGGTCAAAAAAGGCCCATTTGAGGCTCTGCCTACCCTTTCGGGGAAAAAGGCGTGTGTTTATTTATGCATACGCATTAATCACACGGACAAAATGGTAAAATAAAGAAAATATTTTTTGTTTAGTTTTGCACAGTTTTTTTAACATCAGGGCTGTTATTCGCTGTGCCCATAGGAGATTACTTGTCAATAACGTGTGACGTCACAATGTATTCTGAACGATAATTCCACGCAGATATCGTAACGTGCCCGCGTTATGTCACCTTTGGTCATAGCGTAATAAGAAAAAAAAAAAAAATAGAAAAAAAAAAAAAAAAAAATGATTTGATTTGATTTGATAGCGTAATAAGAGGGCAGTTGGGCAATCTGCTTGTTCTGTAATTTTTAGGTTGTATTACTTAAATAAATAATAAATAAATAAATAATGCTGGACAGTTCACACAACATTATCTAGCCCCAAGCTAAGCCAGATTTTGTGTTATGGGTACTAGATAACTGATATAATTAATACAATATATTACATAGATAGATATTTTTATTATATATATAAAATACCCAGAACACCCTGAACAAATATCTGCAGATCGCACAAATATTTGTTCCGAGGCGGGAATCGAACCCGCAACCTCCTGCGTCGCAAGCGAACGTTCGCCCGCCGCACCACAGAGGTCGTCAAACTTATTATTAATATTCACTTATTCATTTTTCAGTCTGGGCTATCCGTCTCCGTTGCTGGCCACGACCTGTCCAGCAGGCTGAACACCTTCCTTGGAACCAAAGTTCCAGTCACCCTTAACAACTTCGAAGTGAGTACCTACAAGCATTTATTCAACTTGCCTGGTTGGCATGTTTGTTTGTCTGTAATGGTTAAAATCTTGCAAGCCGACATAGATCCAGTATGCGCTATATGATGAAATATAAACAATTATCTACTTGGTGTTACACGTCGCATGTGTTACACGTCGCATGTGTTACACGTCGCATGTGTTACATGTCGCATGTGTTACATGTCGCAGCCGAATTGTAGAATTCGCCGTATCTAATTGGCTAGTCGTATAAAAAGGAGCTGTTTTGTAGTACGGTGGATTAACGTTTAGCCAGATTATGTAAATAAGTTTTTTTTTTTTATACTACTGAATGACTGAACAAGCTGATGGCCCACCTGATGTTAAGCGGTAACCTCTACCTATGAACAGTGCATTACCTCATAGGTCACGTCCACCTAGGACGCGCCCTATATGGCATTGCACTGCGCCCGCCACCCTGATACATAAGGATGAAAAGTCTCATGTGCCTGTAATTTCACCGGCACCCTTACCCTTCAAACCGGAACACAGCAATGCGAGCACTACTGCTTTGCGGCAGAAATAGGTATGGTGGTAGTACTTCCCCGGACGAACTCTTTCACAAAAAAGCTCTACTACTATATACTATATACTAAGTATATACCTATCATGTCATTGGACGCTATAATTTGTATATTCTCAGTTAAATTATCTTTTCGTAATTTAATTGTTAGACTAAAGCACGTAATTATATTTAAATATAATAGCAATGCTTACAAAGATAAGTCCGATAAAGATGTGTGATTACATGATTTAGTGCATAATAAAGACATTTAATAATAAGACAATAAACTAAAACTAAAATAAAAACCTACCTATCAGATCAGCAAGCCGTCACCCGACGGCAGCGTGCCCAGAATGCTGGCTGCATTGCCACGCTGAATGGCAATGCTTATTCGTTGACCAAAATAAAAGACAGCATTCCGGTCACGCGTGGACTCAAAAAGACGATCCGGAAGTTCCTTGAACACTTTATGTGCCCCTGGACCCCACGGGCTTAGAGTTTCCACGCCAAACGGCTCAAATATGTACCCTCTGTCGAGTAATGCATACTTGAATGCATCAAATTCTCTTATGATTTGATACTACTACTAATTCATAGTAAGAAAAACGAAATACATACATACATAGACACACGCGTTTTTCCCGTGGGGGCAGGCAGAGCTTCAATGGGCCTCTTTTCACAGTGGGTTGCACCATCGTGAAATATAGATGTGACAAGTGGTGAGCTCATCGCCGCCATTGCTTCCCACGACTGACTCAGCTAACGCTTTCTTCCAGTAGTAACACATTCCATAAATAAGCTAGCAGCCAGGACAAATCTTAGAGTAATACCAACGAATCTTACAAACAAGTCCGGGTAATCCCTTAGTCGGCTTTTACGACATCCACGGGAGGAGATGGAGGGTTCCATTCTTGGGCCGGATACACCACGGCCACCGAAAAACTAAATAAAAATCTTATTTTTCAGAATGAAATCAACGAGCTTATTGAAATCGTCGCCCTTGAAATCATCAACGCAAACTTGTAAATTGAACTGTGAAACGGACAAATGGAGAAGAGTTGTAGATCTTTCTCATTAAACATTATTGTAAATGTATTAAAATAATACTCAGGTAATGTAAACTTTGATATAATGAGATTTAACGGCTCTTGTCTGCCATAAGATAAAATAAAAGATTAAGAATTTGTTAAACTTTATTTTTAAACCTGGATTTACCAATCAGTTTTAAGGCGCTATAATAGGTTCAACCAGTTTCAAAGAAAAATTTTCTAAGAGGCGAAGAAGGCGAGCGCACTCTCAGATACCGTGTTTTTGTGTATCTATAAATAATATAAAATGCCCTTTAGAGTTTTGTTAGTCGATGACTTCACTAACTCAAATAATAATTAAGAAGTTACCAAATGTTTCAAAAGTTAAAACATGTAAGAAGTAATTCTATCGCGGTATTTATATTTAAAAAATTTGGTATAATTGATATTTTTTTTTATCGAGGGAAGTAAGTCAAATATTGTATTGAATTTATGATTTCACTAGATAACAATATTGTATACCTATTTCTGCCGCAAAGCAGTAGTGCTCGCATTGCTGTGTTCCGGTTTGAAGGGTAAGGGTGCCGGTGAAATTACAGGCACATGAGACTTTTCATCTTTATGTCTCAGGGTGGCGGGCGCAGTGCAATGCCACATAGGTTGTGTCCTAGGTGGACGTGATCTATGAGGTAATGCACTGTTCATAGGCAGAGGTTACCGCTTAACATCAGGTGGGCCTCTTGCTTGATCCGTCATCCAAGTAGTATAAAAAAAAAAAAAAAAAAAAAAAAACAAGCATAAGAATACCATATACTTTTTCTTCTTGAAAACTGTGAGAACTCTTATCAAAAACTTAAAAATTCTAGAGCTCTTTATAGACATGCTGTGAACTTCTGACCATGAAGGATAATCTAACTACCTACGTAGCGGGTTGCTATGTCCTGAACTCCTGAGTGACCAGCGACGGTCATGAATATGTTCGTACGAATGCGCTAGGCTATGAAACTTGACCATTTTTACCAGGCGGTGATATCGAAAACAACTCGCTCGTACGGGGACGATTTGTCATAATAATATATGTCATGTGACTATCGGTAGCGCATCCTATCCTACCCTCAGAGCTAGTCCGTGTGCCGGGAAAACCCGGGATTTCTCACCTACCGTAATATCGAGGTAAGAACATCCACGTAAAAAAATATATATCCCTTTTTTAGGCAATTTCTCGTTTTTATAAAATGAATTGATTGGCTCACGAACGTTTTTATAGAAAAATATATAGCTACCTAGCTAGCATTTAATAGCTGATCAGGTATAGCTTTTATTATGGCTTTTATACTAATAACTAGTAGTTCTCCGAACAGTATACCTCGCAAACACAAAGTTGTATCATGTTCATCCATAATGATCAAACAAAGAACCCAAAAGGAAAACATTTATGATATGAAACATCTATTGCCGCGCCTTGGCATTAAAACCGACTCGTATGCCGTGACGGCAAACGGCATAACGTAATTTTGCTTATATTCGAAGACTATCGAATGTTTCTGCAAAAAAATAACAAAATCGGCCAGTAAATGGCGTCGCAGCCTCGCAGCAAACATTCCAATCAAACATCGCCGACGACAAACAATAACTATGTTTTTTAACCCGTTTGACAAGCTACGTTAAGATTCGTTGAAAAATGCGACTTGTATGCGAGCACCAAGCACCAACATACGAGTAGGTAGGTAGGTACATACCTCGGCCGGACAGATGATAGCTTTTGCCAGTTTTTCAAGGACGCTTCGCTCGCTCGGTCAATTAATAGCTAGTAGGTATGGTTAGTTCGAAATTAAATTAATTTATACAAAGTTGGTTAATTAGAAATTAGTTTATCTAACTTAATTGTTTTCGACTTTACGTTGCTCATGACTTTTTGTAGGTACGGTGGCGGTCTAATTTTTTTTATCAGTTTTTAAATCAAATTCTTTACCACACTGTATGCAGTAATGTATAAAATGCTATATCTAGGTACCTACTTTTTTTTTTCTTTATAATTGGCGCCGCACGACTTGTGTATTTGCCATTTTCAAGTAAGTATCTGTATTTTCACTATATTGTATTTTCAATATATTTTGCAACGTTACACTCCTTCCAAGTCGTCAAAGTCACAGTCGAGTCATGATTTAGTAAAACGGTGGCCAATTTTACTAAAACTTTGGTAGACAATTTCCACCAATTTCAAAAGTAACGCAATTCACTTCCATTTCATTTCACTACACTTGTGCTTTTTAAACGAGCTACATTAGTTAAAATGCCACCAAAATAACACAAAATAACTCAAGAAAACACTAGGAAAAGAAATAAAATAAATGTAGACAACGTCACTTTTCGAAAATGGCGGGAAGAGTCTAGGTACCTACTTATTACTTTTCAATACCTACTCGTAGCATCGGTACTAACAAAAATAATATAAGGACTTTTTGATGATGAAACTCATTTCCATTACCATAATGACATTTAACAAAGTTTTAGTACATATAAATCGATTGAAATAAAATGGCTAGTTTACCCCTGTAATAAAGGGCTGAAATATAACTTAGGAGATAACTTACGTAGTTCACCCATATTAGTGCAGTATCACGAGTTATCACATAAGACCTGTGGGCTACTATGGTGTGGTTCAACATGCACCGTGACATTCGTCTCATTAAATGGCCTGCTCGGTCAGCAGATATAAACCGATTGAAAATCTGTGGGCCTTAATGGTTCAACGCTGGGACTGTCAGATCGAAAGAAACCCTGAAGCTCTTAGATCACATTGTGCACGGGTATGGGATGATATCATGGGACTGATATATGCGCGCGCCTGGTCTCAACTAAGCGAGATAGACTACGATACGAGCCGTCATAGCTGCTGATGGAGGCTACCATAGATTGTTGATAATTTCTATTTGATAGTTTGTTTCTTTTTTTTGCATTTTTAGTAACTTGGGCCCTTATTCGCTATAACCAAACGTGACATAACGCGGGCTCGTTACGATATCTATGTGGATTCATCATTCAGAATACATTATGACGTCTCTTGTTATTGGCAAGTAATCTCCTATGGTCATAGCGAATAAGGGCCACGTTCGAACTCGCTTGGTGGAAAATGTTTGCTATAAGATAGAGAACCCAATTTCAAAGAAAAAAAAAAAAATTGTCTATACCTAATCAAATCCTCAACTATCATCGACCTTGTGACTTAGATGGTGGTAAACATTCTCAGACCGCGATTGTACATATAGTGTATACCGATAGGTAGGTAGATAATAACCTATTGATAATGTTAATGACATAGTGGTACGGAGTTCGCATTGCTCTAAGGTTATTGATACCCATTGTCCACCCATCTCTCTCTGAAACATAGTAAAACTGTAAATAAATGAAAGAGACGGAGTACCTACGTTTTTAATTTTGCAGATGAAGTGAGTCACGAATGACGATGTGAGTGAACGCGTTGTAAACACACGGAGGCGGAAATCCCCAAGAAATAAAAGGCAAGGTTGCCATTAAAAAAATTGCTTCAAATATAATCAACACAAGCTATCGCCCGCGGTTTCACCAGGTTGATCTCATAAGGATTTATGTTTTAATGCATTTAAGAAGTAGTATAGCTTTTTTGTGAAAGAGTTCGTCCGGGGAAATATTACCAAGACCACCATACCTATTTCTGCCGTAAAGCAGTAGTGATCGCATAGCTGTGTTCCGGTTTGAAGGGTAGGTATGGTTGCCGGTGAAATTACAGGCACATGAGACTTTTCATTCTTATGTCTCAGGGTGGCGGGCGCAATGCAATGCCACATAGGGTGCGTCCTAGGTGGACGTGACCTATGTTTTAATGCACTGTTCATAGGCAATAGATAAATTCCGTATATCGGTCGCCCGCCCCTCGTATCACAGCTTTATGGATTGTTTTTCTGAATTAATAGTACGAGTATATTGCGAAATCCACGTATAATGTGTCACCTATGGGTAACAAATTTAATCAAATTCAAGATGGAACGCAGTTATTGTAAACGTCGCGGGAAGTTGGTGGATGGTGGCAGCTTAAGCTTGTTTATCGTGTCTTTCAGTGGGGGCAAAGATTTATCTTCGAAGAGGATTATGGCCCGCAGTAGACTTTAGGACGTGGCTGAAAAGACGAAGACCTTAGTTTGACGGCCGCGGCCCGGCTCACAACAGTTCCGACTGGACTCGCTCGAATCAATTAGAAAAATAGCTAACGAGACCGCGGTCTCACCTGTTGATTTATTACAAAAATAAGCTTGTCTTCAGTAAGGTGGGGTGAAGCTACAGCTAATTTACACAACAATATTTCGATATGTAATATTACCTTATGGTACTAGTGTGTAATGTTGGTGATTACCTCTGAGGCGCCATTGAGACCCGAGCCGTTTGGTGAGGGTCTCAATATTCACTTATATTAGCTTCTATATTGAACTAGCCTCACTCCGCGGCTTCGTTCGTATGGAAAGGGTAAAAAGTAGCCTATATCCAGGACATATTCTATTTTTGTGCCAAATTTCATCGAAATCGTTTTCATTGGGCCATTGAGACCCGAGCCGTTAGGTCAGGGTCTCAATGGCACCTCAGCGGTAATCACCAACATTACACACTAGTACCATAATGTACTATTACATATCGAAATATTGTTGTGTAAATTAGCTGTAGCTTCACCCCACCTTACTGAAGACAAGCTAGATTAAGCTACGCTAGTAGGTAAGAGAGCCGAGGACGGTTATCATCAATACACACGTATATCATACGACGTTTTTCAACACACTAGTGAAGAAAAGAATAATACAAGTAATTAATTTTGAAAAAAAATAAAAAACCCTCAACGCTGAACGGCTGAACCGATTTTGATCAAACAAAGCTAAGAACACTCCCGACAAATACACCTTTCTAACAAAAAAAAACGAAATCGGTTTATCCGTTCGGGAGCTACGATGGGACAGACACACACACACACACAGACACGTCAAACTTATAACACCCCTTGGTTTTTCGTCGGGGGTTAAAAACAGAAATACACACTCTGTGTAAATGTTCATCTGTCTCTATAATTCACTAGTGAATAATAGCAATGAAAAAGTCACAGTTTGATTACAGATGTAAATCAGAAATACACACTCTGTGTAAATGTTCAACTGTCTCTATAACTCACTAGTGAATAATAGCAATGAAAAAGTCATAGTTTGATTAGGTACAGGTGTCATTATGTGCCTAATTACGGCGAAATTAGAGCCACTTTATGAGCAAGTGTGTTGAAAAAAACTAAAAAACTAGTTTGAATTCACATGATTAAAAAAATATAAACGAGTAGTGGGATGCCCGCGACTACGTCCGGCCCGCTGCACCCCCTTAGGGGTTAAATTTCTGGGATTTAACTAAATGACCTATAAACTAAAATGTCGGTGATAGAATTTATAACTTCATTAGTGTTTCATTATATGTAAAAACTAATTCCAATCGTATTACAAAAAATAAATATTCCATAAGTTTACTAAAAATTAGATAATTTCGTTTCGTAACTACGAAACTAATTACTGGTGTGTGCGAGTCTGAAAGTCACTTGGCTAACTTTCTTACATTTTATTATTGGCAACACTGAGTAACTATTAGCGGGGAATCCATGCCAAGATTATTGCATCATCCAAGCCTGCCTGGGGCTGCCAATTAGTGGAGAATTCCACAAAATGAGGGGATTTTTAATCCAATGGGGTAATCTGTGGGGAGAGCATTAATGCGGGAAAGCGTGTTTTTTTTTTGCCTTTTGACACTTTATGTGCTCGTCGGTTTGCTGTTACAGCATCTACATATTTCTATAAAATATTTCTGGCTTCTATATTGAACTAGCCTCACCCCGCGGCTTCGCTCGTATTTTCCTAGGGTAAAAAGTAGCCTATAGTACTTGTACTATTATATATTCTGTGCCTATAGGTCAATCCAGGACATATTCATTTTTTGTGGCAAATTTCACCGAAATCGTTTTAGGTGTTTTGGCGTGAATGAGTAACAAACGTACAAACAACCAAACAAACATCCAAACAACGTTACTTTGACATTTAAGATATTAGTGGTATTGGCCACGGATATATTCGTGCTAGCTATAGCTAAGTTTAATGAGTTTAGCAACGCCTCATTTACAATGATATTTATAATTATAGTGAACCCGTCCGAAGCTCAACAACTAGAAATTCAGTCTCTGTCTCTCTGTACGTACTTCAACGATTTCCGTCGCTTGCAGAAGTCGTAAAAGCACAAAAACTGGATGCACTGCACATCCTGTTTATGTGTCATCATCATCATCATCATCATCATCATCACCATCAGCCTGTATCAGTCCACTGCTCGACATAGGCCTCTCCTAATGCTCGCCATTTAGACCGATTTCCAGCTCTTCCCATCCACTTTCTACCAGCCGCCTTACGTAGATCGTCGCTCCACCTAGCCAGGGGGCGCCCCACACTACGTTTACCAAGACGTGGTCTCCACTCAAGAACATGTTTACCCCAGCGGTTGTCGGTTCTTCGGCATATATGCCCAGCCCACTGCCATTTCAGCTTGCTGATTCTCTGAGCTATGTCGATGACCTTAGTTCTCTGTCGGATAACTTCGTTGCGGATTTTATCCCTCAGAGAAACTCCGAGCATAGCTCGTTCCATAGCACGCTGAGCGACCTTGAACTGATGGACCAGGCGTACCGTGAGTGTCCACGTCTCGGCACCGTAGGTCATTACGGGTAGGACACACTGATTGAAGACTTTCGTCTTCAGGCATTGTGGTATAGGGGATGCAAAGACTCGACGTAATTTACCAAAAGCTGCCCAGCCCAGCTGAATTCTTCGCTTGGCCTCCTTCTCAAAGTTGTTTATGTGTGGGCTAAAGTATTTCATTTAATTTCATTTGTTTCCACCATAGGATCACATAAGGAACACTTAGTTACGTCAAATACAAGTACATATTCATTAAATCTATCTAATTATTGTATACAAAACAACAAACAAATAAAACCATAGAAAAATTAAACACTACGTATAAATAAAATAAGCAATCAAATTGAATCAAAAGTTTGTCATTGTCAGACACTTTTATTGTGGTCATGACATAGATAATTATTATTACCCAGCTTATTAAACTATCCGAATTTTCTGTGGTCAGAAAATAATATTGCCATGTCGTAGATTAACTAATAGTCCTTTTAATGTGTAAAATAAAATTGCGGCTGTAAAATGGCCTTGTCAAAAAATTGGAAGAAAAAAAAAACTACACATAAAAAAAAAACATACCAACAATACAAAATAAATTCATAGTAAATAAATAACTAAAAACTAGGACACAATAAGACCAAAATTAAAATTGGTATAAGCATAATAAGCATGCAATTAAAAGTTTTGTTAATGTTTTTTTTTATGAGAAAATGTGGGTAATAAACGTGGGGAATCAAGGTCCTTCTCCCAAATTTCGTGATTTTGGCTGGTGTTTGTAGGTAATTTAGGACATGAGCAGTGGCAACACTTGCCACCACGCAAATCGCAAGCGCAGGCGACTTCGTATTTTGTGACTGACTGACTTCTTTTAACGGCATCGATACAATACATACATACACGCCGATATTTTTAAGTTAACTCACTTTTTCAGATATAATTTAGTAAGCTAGTAGCTCCTTATGTACGCATACTTACTTACTGGGTGCGGTGATAGTAATATTGTCAATTGTTTTGATTTTTTGGACGAAAGGTGAGTGAAAACTAAATAGTAACTAAGTATTATTAAATGTTTTATTAGAATAAATTATACTTAACCAAAAAATAACTGGTACCTAGCTAATACATGAGAAGGTAATGGGTCGTTCTCAATAAAATCACAAATTTTCGACTGACGTAACTACCGTAACGCTTGGCTGGGTGGGACCTTTTACAAAACACTGAGGGGGTGCTTTGTAAAAAGGGCGAAATAAAAGTAATTCTTACTAATATAGGTAATATAATAAAGCAATATAGGTTCTTCTTCTCTTCTTATAATGGCTTCTGAGGAGTGCTCAAATAAATTTCATCAATAATAGTGATATAATTATGTATATTTTTCATAGTCAAGTCTCCGTCAAGTCATAACTTTAAACCGGTTAAAATGCCACTAAAGTTACACGAAATTACTCTAAAAAGCACAATTAAATAAAAATTACGACGTTCCTTTCAAAAATTACAGTTCTTTCCCCAAATAATAGGTTAATTAGGTACGTTTCTAATAAAAAAAAAGTGTGGTGTCACATTGCGAATAAATAAAACAGTCATGTAGGTACTAAACATGTCGGACTATAACTTATTTTTACCCTAACACAAACACAAAAAAAACGGAAATCACCCAAAAACACCACGAAACACACACGAAAACAACAGGTGGAGCTCATTCAAAAAACAAAGATGCGTCTCCTAGGTAGGTAAATAGTACCATTGGGGTAGAGAAAACCAACCCCTACCAGATACAACCTTCAGCAACTTCGATAAAATATATATTGGATATTATATATATTTATTCAATAAAATATAAATATATATTTTATAGAAGTTCAGCAACAACAAATTTGTTAGGTGATAATCCAATGTTGACCCTATTGTTGTATTATACAAATTAGGTAGTTACTTATCACAACCAACCTTTCTCTTACTGCGTTTTAATTATTCCAGGAAGAAGCATTTGCAACAATTTAAGCTAATTGGTCCAAACTCTCACGTGTCAGCCTTAAACCTACGATGGAATGGTTACCTCTTAAGGTGGTTGCTTTCGCTCATGGCGCGAAATTCAATTTTTTTCGTGTTTTTTGCTCATTACAGCTTATCAATACTTCTTCAGATAGCTAATACTATGTTGCCGCAAATTATGTGACCTAACACACAAGTTTTAATTTATAGTATCACAAAAATATCATTAGTTTAGCTACGATTGTGCTTCTACGATATTTACAGTGTTTTTTTGTTTCAAGCACATTCATAGCCAAACTAATGATATTTATGTGATACTATAAATTAAAACTTGTGTGTCAGGTCACATAATTTGCGGCAACATAGTTTTAGCTATCTGAAGAAGTGTTGATGAGCTGTGATGAGCAAAAAACACGAAAATATTTGAATTTCGCGCCACGAGCGAAAGCTACCACCTTAAGCAGCTGTTACACAAGGAAAGTTTCTCGCACGCGAGCGGCGAAAAACGTATTATTTCCTATAAGAAATCGGCGCTCGCATGCAAGGAGTTCTCTTTATAACAGCCGCTTTAGAATATATTCTATATTCTGGGTTACCTTTGCAAAAGTCAAACCGGTAATTCAAATTTTTCATACCTCTGGAAAACCAATAGAAAGCACGCGAAAATTATTAGTAAAAATGCATAACATTTGATTCATTTTATCTGACTTAAAAAAACCATACTAAATAAAACAAAATTGGCTTCGTATTTACATAAATCGAATTCTATGGTACCCTGTAAAAGTGTCCCCCTTACAAGTTAACGAGTAATAGTCGAACAACTTAAAATGCAACTAACTTGGAGAAGTAAAAAGGAAAATTTCGTTATTCCATTGCAAATTACTTGGGATGAAGTTGTTAGAACCCCCTTCTAAGTCCGCATATTGTGACGAGTAATTACGGAATCCTAAAATGAGCTTGGCCTGACACGCACTTGTCCGCTTTTCCATATTATTGAATGTTAGGATTTTAGAGCAATATAAATAATAATAAATAATAAATAAATAATGCTGGACAGTCCACACGACATTATCTAGCCCCAAGCTAAGCACAGCTTGTGTTATGGGTACTAGATAACTGATATACTTAATATAATACATTAAATAGATAGATATTTTTTATTATACATACAAAATACCCAGAACACCCTGAACAAATATCTGCGATCGCAAAAATATTTGTTCCGAGGCGGGACACGAACCCGCAACCTCCTACATCGCAGGCCAACCTTCGCCCGCCACGCCACAGAGGTCGTCTATATCCACACTCTATATACATAGAGATCGTATGTAGCGTGAAAGTATAATTGACTCAGGCTGTGAGTTCTATGAGCATCTGATTATAAATATATAAGTGTTCCCTGGACACAAGATCGTCCTAATTACTTGTAACCACAGATAAAAGAATACTATACTAGTACTTGTAACTAATTGTTTAACATTACTTTTAGCACCTGAAGGAACGATGGAGCACATGGTGGGGCGGTTAGCTACAAAGTTCATAGAAAACATGTTGGAACAAGTGCGCCAGCAGATCATCACGAATGGATATGAGCACTGGACCTTTGATGTGTGCCAAAAGGAATTTACAATACCTGAGTGAGTTTAAGTATGCTACCTTAATAACATAAGAATACCTATAGTAGGTAGGGTAAGGTATCTATCGTCACGGACACATTTATGATAGAAGTAGGTAAGCATACCTACTGAAAACACCCGAACCAACGCTGCACCCACCAACATGTTAAAATTTTCTGAAGGAGGTTACTGGTTGGTTTCCATTGAGGATGTACTTACTACCCGTATTCGTAGTCTAAAGTAAATAAATAAATTAATAATGCTGGACTGTTCATCAACATTATCTAGCCCCAAGTTAGCAGAGCTTGTGTTATGGGTACTAGATAACTGATATACATTACATAGATAGTTTTTTTTATACCTACATAGAAAATACCCAGAAAATCGCACAAATATTTGTTCCGAGGCGGGAATCAAACCCGCAACCTCCTCCGTCACATGTGAACCTTCGCCCGCCGCGCCACAGAGGTCGTCAAAGAGTTTAAGAATACTACCCAATAACATAATAATAAAGTACGTAGGGTAAGGTATCCTATGGTGAATGGTCACGGATACACTTATGCTAGAAGTATACTGCGGACACCCGAACCAACACTGCAGCCATCAACATGTTCAAGTTTTCTGAAGGAGGTACTGGTTGGTTTCCATTGGGTACTTACTACACTTATTCGTACTCTAAAGTAGTTCCAAAGTAGTTATCTACTTTGGAAAATCTGTTCAGACATGTACTAGGGTTGGGTTCACTGAACTCCTAGCAGTCCCAAAAAACATATAGGTTCGTATTCTCTTTAAAAAAATTATATCTGACTTATATCTTCCAATTTCAAGGCAAAGATCTCCCCCAAATGCTTACACTTGTTTTTTATAAATAAATCCAAACTTACAACCTACAAGTAATTAATTTTGTAAAAATTAAAAAACCCTCAACGCAATGAAACGGCTGAACCGATTTTGATCAAACATAGCTAAGAACAATCACGGCAAATCACCTTTAAAAAAAAAAACATTTCATCCGTTCGGGAGCTACGATGCCACTCCGTCGTTTTTGCGTAGGGGGTTAATAAGAAGAAAAAAAAAGATTATCTTTTTCCAGTTTTTTTTTTAAATATGTAAATGTCCGTTGATGTTATTGGTGACAAATAGTGACAATGCATTACCACATAGGTCAGTCTACCTAGAACGCGCCTTACGTGGCATTGCACTGCGCCCGCTACCCTGAGACATAAAGATAAAAAGTCTCATGTGCCTGTAATTTCACCGGCACCCATAGGTACCCTTCAAACCGGAACACAACAATGCGAGCACTACTACTTTGCAGTAGAAAAGTCTGGTGGTATCACTTCCCCGGACGGGAAAAATTATTTCACAAAAAGCTCTACTACTACTCATTATTGACCGGTTTTGTTTTCAGCCTCTTCAGTTGCCATTTTACGGCCAAGAAGTTATTGTTCACGGGGGCAAGCAAATTCGTCACTAACAATGTGAGCTATGACGTCACCACATCACGGGCCATCTTCGATATTTCCATCCCTAAGCTATTTCTGAGCATCGGTAAGAATATTTATTATGATTATTATGAGCCTGTGGTGTCCCACTTCAGGGCAAAGGCTTTCCTCCTTCCATTCGTCCCTTTTGTTGGCTATTTGGGACCAATCCTTCAAGTAGGAATCTAGCTCATCCCGCCATCTCCGTCTGGGCCTTCCACGTGGCCGTTGTCTGTTTGGTATCCATTCTGTCGTGGTCTTCATATACATTTTGAATTTAAAATCCAACATCTTTCTGTGTATTCGGCTATCTGCATGGTGATGAGAGACAAAAACCTTTCATCCCACAAAATCCACTTTTCAAAGTGACCTCTCCCCAACCACTTTCACAAAGCCCACTCAGGAACCATATTAAACTACTTTTCTTTCACATAATGTCTTCTATATCCAACCAAAAGATAAATACAAGTGACTTCCACAGAACGTAGAACTTTTGAATAAAACTTGTGTAGTAGGCATTTTCCGATTCGTAAGTACATAACTTAATAACTTTTGTGTGTTTATAAATATAACTATTTTAACTTTCATAGGATCATTCCTAGTTCCGAATTAAATATCGGAAAACAATGAAAACAAAAAAAAGAAAACTCTCGACAAAACCACACAATTTTTTCATCGAATTGAGACTGAACTGTGAAATCACTGAAAATTCGTAGATAGACAACTAAAATCAATACTAATAATAACTCTATACTGCGCGTCATGTAAAAAGAACGCTGGCGGTCAAGCTTTTACAGGCGTTCCAGCGTTCTTTTTACATGACGCGTACTATAATTGTACATTATTTGTAGTAAACTAGGTAGGCACTCATTCAATGCATAGGTATACATCTCTTAAATAAGTAGAAAAGTAAGTAATCTCTTAAAAAGAACGCTGGAACGCCTGAAGAAGCTTGACCGCCAGCGTTCTTTTTACATGACGCGTACTATAATTGTACATTATTTGTAGTAAACTAGGTAGGCACTCATTCAATGCATAGGTATACATCTCTTAAATAAGTAGAAAAGTAAGTAATCTCTTAAAAAGAACGCTGGAACGCCTGAAGAAGCTTGACCGCCAGCGTTCTTTTTACATGACGCGTACTATAATTGTACATTATTTGTAGTAAACTAGGTAGGCACTCATTCAATGCATAGGTATACATCTCTTAAATAAGTAGAAAAGTAAGTAATTTCTTAAAAAGAACGCTGGAACGCCTGAAGAAGCTTGACCGCCAGCGTTCTTTTTACATGACGCGTACTATAATTGTACATTATTTGTAGTAAACTAGGTAGGCACTCATTCAATGCATAGGTATACATCTCTTAAATAAGTAGAAAAGTAAGTAATCTCTTAAAAAGAACGCTGGAACGCCTGAAGAAGCTTGACCGCCAGCGTTCTTTTTACATGACGCGTACTATAATTGTACATTATTTGTAGTAAACTAGGTAGGCACTCATTCAATGCATAGGTATACATCTCTTAAATAAGTAGAAAAGTAAGTAATCTCTTAAAAAGAACGCTGGAACGCCTGAAGAAGCTTGGCCGCCAGCGTTCTTTTTACATGACGCGCATTATACTTCCGATCAACTTTAAAACTCAATTTCGTTTGAAGCATCATTGATGGCAAACTTATTTTTTTTTTTTTTTTTCGAATGGATTTTAATGCAGTTGACCGCCTGGGGTCATGACTGCGTCAGCGGACGATGGCGACCTTAGAGTAGAGTTGGATATTGTTATATACCTAATACTGGAAAGACTAAATAGAAGCAGGCATGCCACACAACACTACAAGTCGTAGACTTGATTTAAAACTAAAAGTACAATATTCAGAACAGAAATAGGCATAGATTTATAATGTTCACTTTACCAAAAACACAATAAGACAATATTTTTTTTTGATAGAAAAAATCACACAGCAACTTCTAACTTTTGTTCAATTGTTTCTCAATATGCTGCAGATTATGGGGTCAAAAATTAGATAAATAAAATTAATACAATAAAACCGATGGTTTACTGTGAGGGTTTTGTAAAATCATTTATATTTTACGAGATATTAAACTTGCTTTTTCGTATAATTGCTCTATGTCCATTAGTTATTAGTTAGGGTACCTATGTCTAGCAGTGGACTTGAAATTACTGATAATGATGACTGTTTTAATGTTGCAGGAGATATGAGCTCAGGCGCAACGATAAGCGCCTTCGGCATGGATTTCGAAGCTCAAGTCAAGGGATGGTGAGATTCCGCATATTAGCTCACTTATTATGTGTTTCAGCAGGAATCTTCAAAGTTACAATCAAGAATGTTATTTGTGTTTCACACAGTATAATCCCAGTATAAACATGATATGTATGCTTTGCCAAAAGGGTATTCAACACATTTTTTGTAATACCAGTTAAACTCATGACCTGTCACGCAAGTTACTGGCTACACGTTTTTATATGCACTCTAGGGGCGTAACGCACACGACCAAGTGATGTCGGGTGCTCCGTGTCGGTTCCGTAACTCTTTTAGAACCTAACCTACTCAAGTCGGAACTGTTTTTTTGCAAAATTCGTGGCTAACTTAGTAAATTAGAAGTTAAGGTTCCGGAATCGAAAAAAAAAACTGTAACTTGACTAATAATTCCCCATTTTTAATAAAGATATTCGTACGCGTGACCAACGTACAGTACCGACATCAGCGGATGAGGATTACAGGCCTAACCGATTGTATAATCTATTTTTTATTTGGACGATTTATTTTGCAAACATATTCATTATCAAGCTGACCAAATGTCTACTTATTTTTTATAATTCTTGATTTAGTTGGTGACCAGAGGCCTTAGACAAAGTAACATTCTATGAGCGATGTTGCTTGTAGAAAAGCCAATTGACGTAAGCTATCGAAATATCACGTGGTCTATTGCATTGTATTACGACTGTAGAAATGGAATCGCTTCGAAGCGAATGCCACTTGGCTAGGCCGGCAGGTATCGCTAGTGTTTTTTTTAAACGGCTGACAAAGCTATATGCTTTCAAGATATTGTTTTAGTTGACTGAATATGTATAGAAAAATAATAATTACTTGCCATTTGTTAATAGGGTCATGTTGTTGGCGCCACGAGTGACGGGTGCCATGGTCCTTGAAATTAATGATGACGGCAAAGTGGCAGCTACCAGCGTAGACGTCGACATACAGCTGAATGAAATTCAGGTAGAAACGTACAGGCGTAATTATAAATGTGTCGTTATAATAGTGTTACTATTGTACTTCAAGAAACATTTGACTTACTGATTAATTTACGACTGTTATACGCTACCAGTTTGCTAAACAAACAATTCTAAGGTGTTTTTTACATTTGATAATTTATGTCCTTATATTAGAATGGAAATCTAAAGACGTACTGATTAATAATGTGTTTATTTAACCGCCTGCTGACGACCTCTTTGGCGCGGCGGACGAGAACCCGGGTACATGCAAGATGTTGCGGGTTCAATTCCCGCTGCGGGACAAATTTTTATATGATCTGCAAATATTTGTCCCCCGTCTGCGTTGCGGTACTATGGTACTCGTAGTTCCGATACCCACGATATAGTGGACCTAGTCACGACTATGTATGGGAATGCTGAGTGATGGTGTGTTAATGTACTATCTGATATATTTTTACAGTCTAAGATCAATCTGAGCGCAATGGAAACGGACTATTCAGAGGCAGTGAATAACTTCCTGCGAGCTAAGCTACCAGACCTCGTCAATAATTATGTGGTAATTATAATCACCATCATCACCAGTCTGTATACATCCACTGGTGGACAAGGCCTCCCCCATTTAAGAGGCTGTCGAGAGTCTAATAGGCTTCTGTTAAAAGTATTTTTAACAAAATCTACACAGTTTATGACAACATACGTACAAAATATACAGAATTGAAAGTATCGTGGTTGGGAATCATTTTAAATGAATCAGGCCACTGTTCATCGATACATACACGGGCGTTTAAACGGCTGTTTCGCTTAAACAACTCTTTTTGATAGATGTTTTCATACGTTATCTGTTACTTTGACGAATGGTTACGGTAACTGCGCATTTGTTTCTCTGTGAACTTTGGTCTTAACGGCTAATTACCACTGTCTTTCGTCACTTTGCTGACGTTTTGAGACTGAATTTCAGCGAAGTGACGAAAGACAGTGGTAATTAGCCGTTTATTCATTTAAAATACTATGTTACTTTTCATCATATTTCCAAGGGAGGGCCCACCTCCATCCACTGACTTCCTGCGCCCTTTGTAATGTCGTTGGTCCAGCAAGAGGCCTTCCTCTTCTTCGTGTCCTATCACAAAAGTAGGTGTACTCAGTAGACTAGGTCGCCTCTCAGGAGCCCGCGCGAAGGCTTTGATTCCTCAACTGTTATCAGTTCTGTGAGCTATGTGGCCTGCCCATTGCCAGTTTAGATGGTGTACAATTTGGAATACAAGTGCCCGCCCGCGGCTTCGTTTGCGTATTACAAGGATAAAAATAGTCCATAGCCACTAGACTATAGTACGTGTACTATAATTATAGGTATATTATGTGCTCAATTTAGGTCATAATCTATCTATTTATCTATTTTTATCGAAATTGGTTTAGCTGTTTCGGCGTGATTGTAAATAAACATACAAACATCGTACTTTTGTCATTTATATGACATTAATATATGATTTTCTTTTATAGAACAAATGTAAAGGCGCAATTGAAGCAGGGCTGATGTCTCTTGCAAATCAAATCCTAGCTCAAATGTTTTAAGTATTCCATGGAAATTATGTTGGTTTTATATAATTTGTATATTTTGAATGTGGGTAAATAAAATAAAATTTTCATGCAATTTGCTTTTTATCGGATCCTACGATGTTAATCATTATCACAAGCAAACGACGTCTACCTACTGCAGGTCTAGGTCTGGTCTAGGTAATGAGCCTCAAAGTTTCAAATCCCCTCAAAGGGGTTTGTTAAAAGGGATTATGGGAGTAATGCTTGTTTTTACTAGTTTTGCGACCTCTGTGGCGCGGCGGGCGAAGCTTGGCGTGCGACGCAGGAGGTTGCGGGTTCGATTCCCGCCTCGGAACAAATATTTGTGCGATCGCAGATATTTGTTCAGGGTGTTCTGGGTATTTTCTATGTATAATAAAAAATATCTATCTATTTAATATATTGTATTCAGTATATCAGTTATCTAGTACCCATAACACAAGCTCTGCTTAGCTTAGGGCTTGATAATGTTGTGTGAACTGTCCAGCATTATTAATTTATTTTTTATTTAATTACGGAAAACCTAACGAGTTATCATGTGGCAATAACAAAATAAGGAAAAAGTCTGAAATAAATAATTTGAATTTAATTGAATAACGCGTCACGCATAACATTTTTTATTTTATTAAAGTGTAGCCGTACTTATGTAGAACTCCCTATTTTTTTTTCTTTATAATTGGCGCCGCACGGCTTGTGCATTTGCCATTTTCACTATATTGTATTTTAAATATATTTTGCAACGTTACACTCCTTCCAAGTCGTCAAAGTCACAGTCAAGTCATGTTTTAGTAAAACGGTGGCCAATTTTACTAAAACTTTGGTAGATAATTTCCACCAATTTTCACAAGTCACGCAATACACTTCCATTTCATTTCACTACACTGGTGCTTTTTAAACGAGCTACATTAGTTAAAATGCCACCAAAATAACACAAAATAACTCAAGAAAACACTAGGAAAAGAAATAAAATAAAAGTAGACAACGTCTCTTTTCGAAAACGGCGGGAAGAGTGAGAACTCCCTATGTTAAGCTATAAAAATAACAAACTTTGTTAAAAAGCAGTGGCGCCATCTCTTGTTTATCATCGGAACGAAGATTCAGATTGCGCAGGATGGTTTCCGAATGAAACACTGTAGATAGCATCCCGATGATAGTGCTCATTAAACATTTTTAATCGATAATGGCTTATCTATATCAAATAATACAATGATGACGCAAAATTGTTGATCTGATTCATTAGTGATATCCAAGTTTTCGTAAAGGTAAGTCAGAATTGTTTTATTTTTGTTATTTTAAATAAACTTCGTTTTTTTTACCAAATTATCCCAACCTATCCCTATCCATGTTAATGTCAAATAATCGGTTAGCGATTATTCGACATTCTCCCTATGGGCGAATAGGCGAATTATTCGACATCAAAAATGATGCTACTATTTTTGTAAATATAACAATAAAATTAAGTGGTCAATTCTCGGCATTTCTACTGATAAAGGGACTGTACTACCTAAATACCGTAATCTAATGATTTATTCCACGATATCCGAGAATCAAGATGGCCTTTGAGTACAATCAGCATCAGCATCAGTGCCCAATTCTAACAAAGTTCACGATGTGATACCAGACTAGTCCGGCAAGCTCTGTTTACTCAGAAATACTTTTACACGGCAGAGCAGATATATATAAAGCCTGGACACCATTAATGCATTAAATATATTTTTGCACCTCCTTCTGGATTGTAATAGTAGATTATGCACTGAGGGGATAAAGCAGTGCCTTACGTCGCGCGCGGGCCGCATAATGTACCCTGAGCGCAACGAGAGACTCTAGAGTTAACTCCCAAGCGAGGGGTTCAAGCTGCCCAAGAAAAAGTCAGGCGACAGGCGACAGGCGACAGGCTGTCGACAATAGCCGTGTCATCTCCATAAATTATACAAAATTGATGCTTATGTAACAACTATTAAGAATTTAATCTGCTAGTAAATTAAGCCATGTGTACTTAACATTTTTCATTTCAGGATAAACATGATTTCTGTTTGGGTATGTCTTGCGGCCATTCTTGGAATCACAACGGCTTTACCAGTTAATAACTTGGACGAAGATGCACTTACACAGCTACTTTCTACGACAGGTAGGAACTACCTATTTTATTCTGTTCTATTATTATAATCAGAGCCGCATTCGAAGAACCGCTCTACAATTCAACCATTTTCACATACATACATAGACACACGCCTTTTTCCCTGACGGGGGTAGGCAGAACCTCAATGAACCTCTTTTCAAAGTGGGTTGCACCACGTAATATAGACGTGGCAAGCGGTAACCTCATCGCCGCCATTGCTTCTCTAACGCTTTTTTCCAGTAATAACATATCGCAGCCAGGACAAATCTTATAATCTTATCAACAAGTCCGGGTAATCCCTTAGTTGGCTTTTACGATATCCACGGGAGGAGACGGAGGGGTATATCCTTAGGCCGGACACACTACTTCACTTTTCATTTTGTAGTTTTTAATGGTTTTACTAATAGTGGTTCGTCCCGAACTGAGACCTTGCGAATACTCGCCATGTAGGTAGGTTCCCTACTTTATTTACCTTTCTAATAGCTAAATACACTGACTGAGATACTAATCTTCAAGGGACCACTTCGAGATAATTTCCTACACATCATCGAAATAACATTTAAATAGGACCTAAATACTACATACCTATTAGTATAAGTGGTTTAATCTCCCAGTCGGTTTTAACGACATCCACCGGAGGAAACGGCAAGTCTATTCATAAGCTGATGGACACGCTGCAGCAGAAGTAAGTAGTTAAGATATATAAATATTTCAGATGGACTCGGCAGAAACAGTGTGCTTGAGAATTTGCTGATCGATGTCATAGAGAACTTGAGAGCGGTCATGGTCACCGGCAATGACGACATACCGGTCCTGGATCCATTCTACCAGGACCGTGTATTCGTAGATGACTCTACTATACCTATACCTGGGTATGTGTTCTTTACTTACTTTTTTTTTTAACTTTGTAAATGTCGGAACAAGCCGATGGCCCTGATGTTAAGCGGTAACCTCTGCCTTTAACAATGCATTACCTCATAGGCCACGTCCACCTAAGAGGCACCCTGCACTACGCCCGCCATCCTGAGACATAAAGATGAAAAGTCTCATGTGCCTGTAATTTCACCGGAACCCTTTAAACCGGAACATAGCAACGCGAGCATACTGCTTTGCGACAGAAATAGGTATGGAAGTAGTACTTCCCCGGACGAACTCTTCTACATACGCCTTTTTCCCCGAAAGGTTAGGCAGAGCCTCAATGGGCCTCATTTCACTGTGGGCTTGCACTATCGTGGGAATATAAACGTGAAAAGGGGTGAGCTCATAGCAGCCATTGCTTCCCACGATTGACTCGGCTTAGCGTCCGGATACCGACTGTGGTTTGTGGAGATGACTATCCCTTTGATTATTTATAGACGGCTATCCACTTAGAGAGCAGCCTCCGGTACAGAGGTCGAGTCTACCCATTAACATCTACTCGCAAAGACTTCAGTTCTCTCGTGATCATGGCGCATGCAACTGTGGCACAGTATGTGACGGACGCAGTGCAATGCCGCGTAGGGCGCGTCCTAGATGGACGTGCACTGTTCATAAGCAGAGGAGGTGGGCCATCTACTTGTTCCGTCATTTCACGTTGTATACAAAAATTCGGTTTCAAAATATTGGAAAATAATACACTCGAAAAACATGGTAAATATCCCGTTCGTAAAAATTATATTCAGAAGATTTTTGTTATTTGTTAAGTCGTCGACGGCCCCAAAAGTAGGGTTATTTTTTTACAAGCTTTTATTTAACTTGCAATGTATGTATGTTTGTCCGGGTGGAATCTTGCAACTGAATTTCAAAGCAGTTATCCTCAACCGCTTGAGGTGATATTATGCATACCTGTCTAGTTCCGATGACAATGCAATATTATGGTAAATAGCGAGCTGATCTGATGGTGGACAACGGAACTCCTCGGGGATAATAGTAGACTGGCCGTGTTTAGGCTCATTTTGATCAGCACACGGTTACGATCACTAATTTTATAAAAGTGAACCTAGTGAAAAACATGTTTTTCACCAAAAACTTGTATTGTTTTGTGGTTTATTTTACAGCGCACGCGTGGAACTGAACGATCTGACAGTATCGAAGCTGAGCACTTTCGAGCTCGACACTGTCAGCGTCACCTCGGCCTCCATCATCCTGCAGCGGTACAACGTGCTGGTGGAAGGAGAGGTGCCCGTCATCGAAGTAGATGTTGGTAAGATGTCAAATAGGGACTTCAATCTGCCATTTTTGAAAGGAACGTCGTATTTTTCTATTTAATTGCTTTTTAATGTGTTTTTCCCCTTCGGCCACGTACGAAACCGAAGGTTTCGAAGGAACCAGTTGCGATTAAAAACTTTTTTGTACTTGTGCTGAAACTAGTTGATGTTGTGTAATTTTGGTGCCATTTTAACCGGTGTAACTTTGATAGCACATGTGTGATGTAGTTAAATTTAACTGTATTACGTGTATTTTCGAAATGGTGGATTTTTATCAGTAAAAACTCTGTTTTTCAGCCACCATGTAAACTGGGTTATGACTTGACGGAGACTGACGACTTGACTATAAAAATATAATTAAGTATATAAATCACTTGACATTGGCGAAATTGTTTGGAGCACTTCAGCACTCCTCAGAAGCCATTATTATCAGAAGGGAAGAGAGAAAAATAAGATTACGCCGTAGTGTGTCCGGCTTAGAATATACCCCTACACTCTTCTCGTAAATGCGTATATTATAAGTTGTACTATTATTTATTCTGTGGTATAAGACGACTATTGTATCACACCAGAGGATGGACAGCAGCATCCAACTGAGTACCTACCATTAATCCGTATTGCATTTCGTGAGCACTGCATTTCATCAGCTGATGAAGATAGCTGAGAAAGGTGCACATACATAAAAAAACCAGCCAAGTGCGCGTCAGACCTCGCGCAGACCGTACCGGAAATAATAGGTACGGATTCAGTTACTCTCTTACCAATAATAAGCATGCAAATAATGTAAGTTACCAACTGTCAATGTGTAGTAACACTTTTCAAGTAGGAAGTGCGTTTGGCTTATTTTTAAAACGTATATCTTTATGCTCATTGTTACCATATTTTAAGATATTTGTAGCCTTACAAAAAATACTGTTATGTATTAGTGTAGTCTATAACTTACCTCACATAATCTTTAATTATTTACTATGGTTATAAAATAAGTAAGGTCGCAGAATTTCTTAAATTTACTTATGGCATTTTTTACAAATGGTTACATCAAATCAGAAGTTTGGAGTCCTTTGATATTACATTAGGCTATGCGCCTAGTATGTGTCAGTTCTCGTTCGCTGCGGGCCCTGCCAGGCCACCCTCGCCTTCGGCTCGCTCGCAGTTCACGTGGTAATCACTGTTCTCTGGTGTTTTAAATCCATTTGGGACTATCAACATGAATTTAAAACACTGGAGAACAGATACACTTTTCAGACATCATATCACAAAACGGAAATATGGTATGTCTTAATGGAAAAAATGCATTTAACATTAATTGATGGCAAAAAAAAACGCTACGTCTTTTTTCCTCAGTGCTTATACTAATATTTATTCTGTGTCAGTGCCCCCTTATCTACACCCCAACTGAAGTAGTTTCTAATCTTGTTTTATCATAATCATGAAACAAGTGCTGAGTAAATCAAAAGGCATCCTTAGATACACGAAATTACTTATACTATTAATGTAAACAAACAATAGTGCAAGTAGGTATCTGATTACAAGATTTAGGAGCAACAGTAACAAACATTTTCACATACCTCAAGCTAGTATTATTTTATCTGTGCTCAAGCTATAGCACTCGCGAACTATTATTTATTCTGTGGCTATAGTTAGTGTAGGCACAGATAAAAGAATACTATACTAGTGTAGGTAATCGTTTTGTCTTGTACCTACCTTGACTTTATATTATTTTATGCTTTATAATTGTGATTTTTAATATATTGGAATTTTGTTGTCATGTAAATCGGTGTTACGAATAAATTGTATTTCTGTATTTCTGTTACTTTTAATTTCATCAACATCATCATCAGCCTATTGAACTCCACTGCTGGACATAGATAGGCCTCAACAAACGGTATTGAGTCGCCTCCATATACCTGCTTCCTTCAACTGTTATAGTTTCCTTGGTCATCGCGGGCATTACTGCGTTGTCCTGTTTATGGTCGCCACTTGAGAAACTTGATTCCCAACTATTGTCAGTTCTGCGAGCTTAATGACGCCAACCACTACTCTACAGCAGGCATATTATGAGCTCTTATTTCCATTCAGTTCAAAAACTATTCAGTACAAAATATCGGTTCATCGTTGACATCCGCGTCGTTGAATAAATTTAATCGCAGATGTCTATAGACTCTCTGCAACTGTGCCTTTAAATATAGTTGCGGATATCACGGAACCGATATTTTGTACTGAATAGTTTTTGAACTGAATGGAAATAAGAGCTCATAATATGCCTGCAGAGCCCCAATCAAGCGAATTTTGAAAGTTATTACCAAAACAAAACCAGAAACGTTCACGTTAATCTGTAGGTACGTCAGGATTGAGGGATCCTTGCTTGAGTTGGCCTGAAACTCAGCGGAGCTGAATTACAGCTCAATTCAAGCAAGGATCCAGACGTACGAAATAACGTGAACGGTTCTGGTTTTGGTAATAACGTTCAAAATCCGCGCAATTGGTTTGGGCT
This sequence comes from Operophtera brumata, assembly GCA_932527175.1. NCBI lineage: Eukaryota > Metazoa > Arthropoda > Insecta > Lepidoptera > Geometridae > Operophtera > Operophtera brumata. The sequence goes on along the minus strand of OW052233.1, from coordinate 685,745 downwards.
TATCTCTTTTAATTGAATAAACTTAAAAATAAATTGTATCCTCTAACTAAATACCTCATTGTTTAATTTTTCAGGTAAATACGACCTCTTCGTCAACGTTAATGGTTTGAGTCTGTTCGGAAACGGTGATGCCAAGTAAGTACCTACAATTCATCATCATAATAATCTTCATCATCATCACCACGATCACCAGCCTGTAGACGTTCCCTGCTGTACGATGCATTGGGGTATTTGTCATAATCCTCTTACTTGGCAGGCGGGTTGATGCAGTATTGGTGTTAAATACTCAGGTGGATGCTGCTACCCATCCCCTGGTTTAATCCCTTAGTACGGCTTTTACTACTTCAATGGGAAGAGACAGAGGGGTCTACACACTCGCTCTATTCAGCCTAGAACCAATCATAATTTGAGCTTACATTGGTATATTGCGAGGTGTAGTGTAGTGACCATCCACTATCATCGCCACAATTTAGCATTATTTTGACGACGTACAATTCAGTTCAATTCGATCATATAATTCTTGTAAGTGATTTGGTAAAGGTATATGCACATTTTTACAATGTCATGAAGTCAACAATTTCATAAAAATAGACACATTAGTACCTACTAGTGCACAAATACATAATAAAACACCAAAAAAAAAAGTATCTAGGTATTCATCAAGTAAGGCTTTCACAGCCTTTTTACAGTCTATAAACAAAAACAAAAATTAACAACCGTACAAAAATTAAGAACCTAAAAGCAAATTAACAAGAGCAGCAGTAGCTCCTAACATTTCCATTTTTACCAGTGTTACCTTTATAATGCGAACTGATAAGGAGTGGAATACCCTACCGTCGTGTCTTTCCTGAAAACTATAATCTGAGTCTCTTCAAGGTTAGAGTGAATAGGTGCCTTCTGGACCTTTGTGATTCATCTTCTGCCACATCGTCACTTACCAACAGGTGAGATCGTGGTCAAAAAGAGGTCTATCATAGTTAAAAAATAAATAAATATGTCTTCATCTTATTTGATTCAACTGTGTATGTGCATGGCGAGTTCGCCCTGGGATCTTCTCGCCCGAGGCCCTCCTGAGAGGCTCTTAGTGTGCACGGAAATAGTTCTTCGGCCTTCTGTCAGGTGCTTCTGTTCAGTGTTGCTCTGGTATTCATCGGAGGAGTTGTTTTTTTTCCTTCTCCTAGATTTCTGCAGACCAGTGGCAATACTAGACACGTCTGGGGCTAACATTAACATTAATCTAATTTTAGGATTCTTGTCGTTAAGCCGAGGCTGAAGGTCACTCTACTGGTTGGGATCAGGCTGGGTATCGGTGCTATATATCTGAATATTCTGAACACTCGCATCGAACTCAGTCTTGGTGATTTCCAGGTTTGTATTATTCTTCTCATACATTCTGCCATGAATATTAATGCTCTTTAATTTGGGTACTGTGGTTCTTTTGTAATGGACTGAACTAAAAATAATCGCGTTATTCCGGGTACCGACTCGTGGTCACACCAGATTGTCACCCTGGTGTGACTAACAGGAATTTATTTTACTCGCTGATGTGTGGTGTGATCAATATAAGCCAGTAGCGCACTCATTTCTGTGTTTGAATTGTATTGTATCATAATTGATTTAGGTATCTACCTATGCAGATAACCCTACGGGTAAAAAGTGTATATGTGCAAAATGGGTGCTTTATTTCGATATCCTCATTGATCTGTGATTTGGACATAATAAGCTCAGTTGTTAGACTATCTAGGTATGTTGGAGTATTAGTTTATCGATAGATTGTCGTACTTCCATAATAATATTATAAATACGAAAGTAACTCAGTCTTTTTATTGAATCAAAACTTTTGCATCTAAACATTACTGAACTAACTGTCGCTATGTTCTTTCAGAGGATCTATCTCCTAATCTATCTCCTTCAATCTATCTCCTTGCCAAACGTAATCGAACTCTGTTCAGCGGTATAGGCGTGAAAAGGTTCACATAGACTTCCTTTACACGGGTGAAACCAAGGGCAGCAACAGTTATAAATGCGAAAGTTAGGATTTTAGGATTTATTTTTGTTCTATCACGCCGTAACGATTGAACCGATTTCGATGAAATTTGGTACACAGGTAGATATTTATCAGGATTGAGATATAGGCTTCTTTTATACAGGTATAATGTGAGTGAAGCCGCGGGTGGACACTAGTTTCTTATTTTCTTGTCTGCTTACAGCCTGCCATCACCGGAGTGTTCAATGACCCTGCTGTGGAAGGCTTCGTCAATTTGTTCTTGAGGAATTTGGTGCTAGAACTTATGACTAGTTTTTCTGTAAGTGCACTATTAATTTTTAACCCCCGACGCAAAAAACGACGGGGTGTTATAAGTTTGACGTATCTGTGTGTGTGTCTGTCTGTGGCCTCGTAGCTCTCGAACGGATGAACCGATTTCGATTTCTTTCCTGTTTGAAGGTTCTTTGCTATGTTTGATCAAAATCGGTTCAGACGTTTCATTGCATAGAGGGCTTTTTTAATTTTTACGAAAAGTATCGCAAAATAACATACTTAATCCATTTTTGTGCATATTTCTATATTGGGGTGGGTTTGGCAACCCCCCCAAGCAACAAATAACAAGTCCGGGTAATCCCTTAGTTGGCTTTTACGACATCCACGGGAGGGGAAAGAGGCGTATATTCTTAGGCTGGACTGGATACACCACGGTTGTCCCCTGGTATAATTCCTTAATCGCCTTTTACAACTTCCAAGGGAGGAGGGGGCCCTCTCATAACCCCCTTCTTTTTGACCTCTGTCTATTCTAGGCCCGACAAACCGCAGTACAGATATGATTACATCTCTTGTACTAGCTTCTGTTTTGCGTATTGTCACAGAATAAATAATAGTAAAAAAAACATTCCATACAACATTATCTAGCCCCAAGCTAAGCAGAGCTTGTGTTATGGGTACTAGATAACTGATATACTTAATACAATACATTAAATAGATAGATATTTTTTATTATACATAGAAAATACCCAGAACACCCTGAACAAATATCTGCAGATCGCACAAATATTTGATCCGAGGCGGGAATCGAACCCGTAACCTACTGCATCGCAGGCGAACCTTCGCCCGCCGCGCCACAGACGTCGTCAGTAGCATTGTTAATGAAGCTCATCACTGCGAACAATTTTTTTAAAATACATAATTTATATGTGTTTCTTTGTAGGAAGAAATCACAGCCACAGTGAGCCCGATAGTCCAGGATTTGGCCAACGATGCGCTTTCAGACCTCAACCTGATCAGCATACTTGGATAACTTGCAAGGCATATGAGATGGTCTTCAAGCAACATAGTACCTACTCAGCTTATATTATTTTATGTATCAAACTGTTATATACGTACCTACTTACCAATAGCATGGTACATAACGCCTTTATTACTATTTTGAGTAGCACTCATGCACTAGACAACACTTGTTTGGCCAATAAGTGTATCTACCCGTAACACATCTAGTAAATTTTATCATACCTATGACAAAACTGTCAATCAATGCATACATACGACCCATGGACTTAGGATACAAAATGACTGTGCACTCTAAAAAATTATAATACCGAAACAACACCTTATTGTTAGGTGGTTAGGTTAAGACTCAATTTAGATTACCGTCATTGGTAGACGAAAAACGAGCCAAGAGAGATAGTTAGAATAGATGCAGTTTGTCCCTTTCTAACACTTGAAATGATAGCTTTATGATAGCAAGGGTGACCATGACCATTGTTGAGGAATTTAGGCAGTAAGATTGGCTTGTGCCAGAAATTACATAAAACTATTTTATTTAGCCATTTTTGATTATTTATTTCGGATTATTTGCATGTTCATCTGAAATAATGTAATTTCTGTTCTCTACAATTTATTACGTCGCAAGCAAATAAACCCATACCGTGCTGGCAACGCACCATTATGTGTTTTAATTTTATTATTTTCACCGGACTTGAATAGGTTAAAATGGTTGCCTACTTTTTGTATAATTAAATTGTTACAAAAGTTTGTTGGTTTGTTTTATTATTTTGCTTTAATTTAAAATCATTTTGCGAGTTCATTGTAAGGGATATTGCAGATATTGCTTTTATTTAAAAGTTACGTTAATTACAAATTATATAATTTAGTACCAACTGCTAGCGCCATCTATGTACAAAGTAATGCAACAGGAACATTCAGTCATCCCGTAGTACCTGTACTAATATTTATTCTGTGCCGTAGCTTTGCTTTGTGTCGGCACAAAGGAAGTTTCAAACGATGTTTGTTACATGGTGAGTATTACGAGACCCGACAGATGGCGCTGGACATTACTGCTGCGGCCTGCAAGCACAGACTACTAGGATGCCCTGCAAGTCACACTGCAAATAGTTTTTTTATTGTTACTAGTTTACTTAGTTCATTAATATTATCATATTGACGCTTACGTATCTAAAATAGTAACGGTGTCACTTTCGTCAATGCGATTTTAGGGTAAAATCATGTGTAACATCACCAAGGAGGTCTCAGAAGTAAAAAGTTTAATTGGTAATGTGCTGGCCATAAAAATAGCTCGCAGAACCGACAACTGTTGGACACAATCATATCTTCAAGTGCATACAACTAAGTTTCTATGCCATTAAAGGGCACACATCCGTAGGTTGGTAGCACCGAGCAACACGGAAAGGGAGGCCTGCAATGCTCTAAGGTTGGCAGGTATATGTAAAACTAGCAGCGCCCCATGGTTTCACCCGCGTAAGTCTCGATCCCGTGGGAATATCGGCATAAAAATGTGTCTATGTGTATCCCGGGAGTCCAGTTATCTCCATTTCAAAGTTCATCCAAATCCGTCCAGCCGATTCAGCGTGAAGAAGTAACAAACACACACACAAACTTTCGCATTTATAATAGGTATTAGTGGGAAGTGGGATTTGTAAGACCTCTTCACATGATTGTGTTGGTACATAATGTAGATTATTATGATTAAGTAAGCTGTTTCCTGATTACAAATAATATGAGTTACTCTCACTGATGAACAAACGGCTGATTAATGATGAGGATTCACAAATATAATTTCAAAACAGATTAGCCTCGCCAAATATTTTGTTTTAATTAAACTCTAACCAGCTGGCTTGTATTGCCAAAGTTTTGGGTAGGTAATCAGAGAGTTGCGGACAGACAGACGAAATTCTTACAAAGCCGTAACTTTGAATAAACTGGAACGTAGAATAACTCGTCATCATCAGCCGTTGCTGCCACTGCTGGACTAGGCCAGCAACACTTGATCAAACTTAAAATCTAACAAAATTACAATCAGTTACATGAAAACAGTTGAAGCTAAAAGTATACAATTTGATGCGGTTTTTACCGAGTGAAAAGTTGAAGTTAAAAATACTATAAGTACCTAAGTTGCAGATTAAATGTGATTTTACAGATTAGGTACACTCCTGGATCTATAGGGACCCACCAGACAAGTACCTGGCTGCCTAACTGCGGTGGGGAATGTGGGCAATGGTAGATGAGCGTTGAGATTTATAATATTTGATTACTGATTCTTATTGATGAGGGGCATAAAAATATATAGATTGCTGATGCCGGGCGCCAGGGTTGAACGTTGCACAGAGCGTTGAACCCACAAAGTAGATGAAGACCCCCTCCCCCAGGTCCCCCGATCGAGGATCACTCTAGCGACGGTCGCATAGATTATGGTACAGTACCAACTTTCCTTGGGGAGGCTGGACGAGTAGATACGAGCCGCAGCGTGCTCCGGTCCTCTGGTATAGTGCGGGACGCTCCAGATCTGGGACAGGGCTGTATAACGTTCAGTAGGGTATCCCGAGGACACTGGTTCAACTCCGGGCCGTTCTTTTCACACACGGAAAGTAATGAATGTTTTTTCTTTCTTTCTTTTCTTTCTTTCAATGGGAGGGTTTTTTTTTTTTTTTTTTTTTTTTTCATGAAACTAATAGGCAAATTAGCTTACGGCCCACCTGATGTAAAGTGGTCACCGGCAACACCGGGGGGTATTGTCGATGCGTTGCCTACCCTGAAGGAGTTTATGAACATTTTTCTTTAGGATTTGCCATAATCATTACCTACGCTTGGCAGGCTGATCGGTGATCGCGGTATTGGTGTTGAGTACTCAGGTGGATCCTTCTGACCATCCCCTGAGAATCTCAACCGGCTTTTACGACATCCATAGGACACGCGGACAATTCTTACTGTTTCTTGTAAGATTTGTTTAAAAATTAATTTGTGGTCCAAAATATCTCTCGCTTGTGGCGCGAGATTAATTTTGTTTTGTGTTGTTTTGCTCATTACAGCTCATAAGCTGTAATGAGCAAAAATTACCCCAAATTAATTTTCCTAAACACTTCTTCAGATAACGAAAGATGATTTCGCGAAAACTAGGAGACACACACCAACATCTCATTAGGCCCTGTCTGAAAACCAGCGCTGCACTAAACCTAGGTCTGGTGCAGCATATCCTGAGACAGGGACCTGTTTGACCCCACACAACACACACAACTTATCAACTAAAAATATAACTTATCAACTGAGAATATTTAATGCAAGTAGTTAGTGTTAGTTATTATTGTATGTCTATCCTCGGTAGGTATTACCTACTTATGCTAAGCTTGGTTGTTTTTATTTTTTATTGTTATATAATTGTGTGCATGCAACATCGCTTTGGATTTCTGTTATGGTGTTGTACTTGTTTCTTAATAAATAAATAAATAAATAAATAATAACTTACCAAAGTTTATAACAGTTTTTATTTATTCATATTTTTGTTTCTCTAAGATCTTGTAGTACCTATATACTTAGTAGATTTTTGTTTTTGTCTTCTTGTTATATGTGTGTGTTGTGCGTGTGGAAAAATAAATAAATTTTCTTTCTTTCTTTCTCTCTTTCTTTCTCATAAATATCCCTAGTTTAGCTACGAATCGAACACCCTCTTAAAAAAACACTTAAATAATTATTTAAGGATATTTATAAAGATAAACTGATGGTATTTTTGAGATACTAAAAATACTTTTGAGCAAAAAACACCAAAAAAATAATAATTTCGTGCTACAAGCGAGAGTATCCACCATAAGCCGATTTATCCAATTCGTCGAGGAAATTCACTTTGAGTAGCAAAGTTCGAAGGTTGTCTAAAGACTAGTGAATTATGCATAACCTTTTGCTTTTGATTTCAGATTCTTTCTAACTCTTAGGAAAATTAAACTGAAGGAACTTTACCTTACAAAAACATCAACCAGAAAGTTCAATTATTATTTACCCGACTGCAGCGATGCTAAAAAGGAAGGTTATGTTTCTGATCTGTATCTATATAGAGCACAAGGTTTAGATAGATAGATAGAAAATTCTTTATTGCACATAAAACAAAGAAGTACAAAGGCGAACTTAATGCTAGAAAGCATTCTCTTCCAGATAACCTTGGTGTATTGCGGAAAAAAATATGTATCGGTAGTGCACAAGAAGGGAAATATTGGATAAGTATAAGAAAATTAAAAAAAAACAATAATAATAATAATATAAGTACTTAAATTACTGCCTAAAATATAAAATAAACTAATACATATCATTAATATTATAATACATACCATTAATATAATTCTAAATGAAATGTATTAATAAAATTGCTCATTAATCGATCTTACTGAGGAAATGATTATAGATTCTAGACCTGAACACCTCCACTGAAGTAGACTCGCGATAATTGAGAGGGATATGGTTCCACAGACGAATTGCAGTTACCGTGAAGGAGTCAGAGTATGAAGCCGCATTGTGCGGTGGAGTCTTCAACTTACACCGTAAGGTTTAGTGAAATAAAATGGAAGTGTACTGCGTGACTTTTCAATTGGTGGAAAATAACTACCAAGGTTTTTGTAAAATGGCTACGGTTTTACTAAAACATGACTTGACTGTGACTTTGATGACATGGAAGGATTGTAACGTTGTAAATTGTTGAAAATAAGAAATGCACACAGTCAACTCCTTTTGGAAAACAAACTCATCATAAACTTTCAGATACCTAGTTTTATACATAATATTAAACCTCTCGTCTGCAAAGTTCTTTCAAACTTGAAACCTCTGCCATAGATGAAATAACAGTACCTATCTATCAACGTGCCTAAGTTTCACTCCACGACCGATATATCTGCGCAGTACGCGAACTAACTGAAACTTGAAGTCATTGCAAGAGATTCCAAATAAAAATAAAAAACAGTCAGAGTATCTTCCTGATTGTTATAAGTTTGGTCGCACTGGATAAGGAGTAGTTTAAGTGACGTTTCAAAATGATCCTTGTGATTTCAATTAATAAGGTACATGTTTAATTTGTCTTTATTCTTAGGCGATCAGGTGCCTATGCACCAACACCTGCACCCTAAATGACCAGAGGGGCAAGTCCGAGTTTACACACACCATCGTAACGATGATCGTAACGGCGAGTGTACGTGTATTGCGTAGTAACTAGCCATTAATCTGTGATGTTTTTGGCACAGATTAATAGCTAGTTATTATGTTATACACGTACGATCATGTTACGTTCACCGTTACGATGGTGTTTGCAAAACTCAGACTCACCCCTCTGTACTGAAAATGCAGTCGACGTGGCAAAATTTTGGTCTAAAACAATATAATTATCTATTATGGGAACCAACAACACGATGAAGAAGAAGAAGAAGCATAGGCAGGTCATGGCATGCCTTTCTTTCCTATGTAGACACGTTCCTGTATCTATAAGCTGCTAGAGGCGTGCCATTGTGCAAGCTACAAGCACGTGTATTCCCATGTCGTAAAGCTCGTTTTACCACAAACACGGATTCGGAGAGCCCCAGGTTCTCCGTGCGAGAAATCTCGAAAGTTGTCGAGTTACGAATTTGTTACGTGTCCCGGATGCACCGTTTATTACATTAGTTGAATCCGTGCGAGTCCCGGAGTGGGCATAACTTGTTAAAATTGGGATACTATGAAACTATTCTAGCTTCATTTTTAGGGTTCCGTAGCCAAATGGAAAAATACGGAACTCTTATAGATTCGTCATGTCTGTTAATCTGTCTGTCTGTCCATGTATGTCACAGCCACTTTTTTCGGAAACTATAAGAGCTATGCTGTTGAAACTTGGTAAATAGATGTATTCTGTAAACCGCATTAAGATTTTCACACAAAAATAAAAAAAAAACAATAAATATTTGGGGTTCCCCATACATAGAACTGCAACTCCAATTTTTTTTTTCGTCATACGCCTACGTGTGGGGTATTTATGGATAGGTCTTCAAAAATTATATTGAGGTTTCTAATATAAATTTTTTCTAACCTGAATAGTTTGCGCGAGAGACTCTTCCAAATTGGTAAAATGTGTCCCCCCCTCTGTAACTTCTAAAATAAGAGAATGCCAAAACTAAAAAAAAAAAAAAATATGTACATTAACCTAAAAATTGGTTTGAACTATATCTAGTAAGTATTTTTTTTTTGATCCGTCATAAAGGTGTTCTGAATTATGCCCGTACCTGTATACAGCAAGAGGGAGGCCATATTGAACATTTATTGCGATAGTTTTATTAAGTACCAGATTACCTACAAATTATATGAGAAAACATTTTATTAAATTTGACAAACTTCCGCTTCTACTGCTCCGTTTTTTTTCTTCCAATACATTGAATATGAAGAATATGTCCATGAGTATATATGTATATTTGGGCCAATTAGTCTCTTTTTAGGCGAGACAAGAACAAGAGGTTGCTCGACGCACAGAAAACGCCTGGAAGAGCTATTGGTCCATGAAAGATCTAATGAAAGGACCGCTCCCACTCTCTTTTAAGCGGAAACTCATGGACATGTGCATTCTCCCCATCCTCACCTACGGTGCGCAAACCTGGTCGCTAACGAATATTCAAAAGTCCTCTCTCGGGGTATGCCAACGAGCTATGGAGCGTAGTATCCTAGGAGTGAAACTCACGGACCGAATAAGGAACTCGAAAATACGCTCCCAAACACAGATAGCTGACGTCGCTCAAAAAGCTGCATAGCTTAAGTGGGACTGGGCTGGACATGTGTGCCGTATGTCAGAAGAACTATGGACAAAGAGCACGACAGATTGGATTCCAAACAGACGACAGCCACGTGGAAGGCCCAGACGGAGCTGGCGGGATGAGCTAGACTCCTACTTGAAGGATTGGTGCCAAATAGCCAACAATAGAGACAAATGGAAGGAGGGAAGGGAGGCCTTTGCCCTGCAGTGGGACACCACAGGCTCATAATAATAATAATAATACATTGAAACAATCCTTACATGAAATTGAGTCAACACGCATTCAAAAAAAACATGATCAAAACAACTAATTTTTATAGAGAACTCACGTTTGACCAAATTAATAACTACGGCAAAATAGTTTTCATACAAAATCAGTAAATGGTTCCAAAGACAGTTTTCCCGTATCTATGGGCAAGAAATTTTAAAATGTCTCGCGGGCAGTTTCAAAAGCCGAGGCGGGCCGGTCGTTGCCCATATATGTCTTAAGGTTTCAGATATGCCCATGCTGTCCAAGTAAAAAACAAAACACTCTGTATACCACTATACAGATATACAATATATGGTCGCAAGAATATATAGTTCAGTCCGACCAGTATAACTTGGCGCGACTTGTGGCCGACTTGAGGCGCTGTTTGATACAGATTATGATGAATATAGATAGTTCCTCAAAAACGTCACGTGCCAAATGATAATTGGAACACAGATGATTATATTGTTGATAGGAGGGTGCAGAATAGCAATTTTTCAGTCAATTCACAAAACAGTCTCGATTCGGTCAACTTTCAGTGTAATTATAAAATAATTCAGAGAATTGGGCTTCAGAGCCTCGAGTCTGCAAATTTGACAAGCAAACCTACACGGGCGTGTTGTGTACAACTATACGGATTTTAGTATGGAGAATCCGAATAGCACCCCTAGCGGGCACCTTGAGAACCTCAAATTCCATACTAAAATCCTTGTTGTGTACACCTCACGCCCGTGTAAGTTGTTTGTCAAATTTGCTGTCACCTCCAGCTGTAGGGATACCTCCGTCTGATAGTGATTAGGATTGTTTGAGCTATCTTTAGATAGTTTGCAGTGGTATTTAGATAGCTCAACTTACTTATTAATATGTTATTGTATACACAAGCTAGTAAATTTCAATGGTAAGAAATTAAAATTCTTCCAAATAAATACCAATCTGACTCTGAACAGACTTGAAGATTCAAATAATAAATGAAGTAAGTTTTCGTTGAATTCCCAAGACAGCAAAATTAAACCTCATATGGCTACAAAACTTAAAGTTGAAAATGTCTTCATAGTTTAAGGGTAGAACCACATCCATAGGCTGGGATCCCTAAGGAATGTTCATACGTGCGAGAATAACTTGGAACTTTGCTCGTGGAAGCGCAAATCGTGATTAGCATGTTCAAATGCTATGCAGATGTATGCTGATTTATGTATGTTGACAATTTAGTTCGCTCGTGAAAGAATGCCCTAGCAAAGCTAATTGTGAAATAAACTGAGCAGTTTTATTCCTATGAAATTTTAATTTTTGTGTTATTTAACACGAAGAAAGTTTGCTGCGGCGTCACTTAAATAAATAAAATAAATGATGATGGACACTTCACACAACATTATCTAGCCCCAAGCTAAGCAGAACTTGTGTTATGGGTACTAGATAACTGGTTCACTTAATACAATACATTACATGGATAGATATTTTTTATTATACATAGAAAATACCAAGAAAACCCTGAACAAATATCTGCAGATCGTACAAATATTTGTTCCGAGGCGAGAATCGAACAATAGATCGAGGTATGACCATGGCTACTCACGCTCAGACTGCCAGAAACTCCGCCAGTGCGGCCAGCCAGAGCCATACTGAAGCTGGTCCTATGCTCATCCCTCCCACTACGCGTCCAGTTAGCACTCTACAAGACGTACGTCCGCCCGGGTTTGACATACGCGGCCCCCGCGTGGTGCTCTCTGTTGGCCGAGAGCAAGGGTGCGTTCAATGGGTACACTCCAAGGGTGTCGTTGTTTTTTTAACCACGCTCTGAGGCTCTGAACGACTTGGATTGACACGGAATGTCAATGCCACTGTAAATTTTTGATGTAAACAAACGCTTTTTCACCCGGTGTTGCCAATTTAGCTCTTTTAGAGCTAAATTCAGCTCTATTTCAACATTGTCAGCTCCACTTATTTTCAAAGAAGTTAGTAGATAGTATGAATGAATGAACGACAAAACCAAAGCCTTATTGTTATTGTATCTGTGTAATGAATTAGAATGATTTGTTGAATCTTATTACCTGCATTGTTTATTTAGCTCCTCTTTACTGAAACAATTAGCCTCGTTTGAAATCTTTTTTTCCCATTGGCTTTTCATTTTTTTTTCCATGTGGTTTATCATTTTTAGATCTCATGAAGTAGAGTTTATTTTTATTTTCAATAGTTATAGAAAATAAAGCCGCCAAAGTCAGTTTTTTTTTCCAAAATTTTGTTACCAAGTTTTTTTATTTTGCATTTGACCTAGGAACTTGTTTTGTAAATATGGTACTTGTTATGTATTAAGATCGATATAACTACTAACACCCTATTGTACCTACACCAAGAATTAAACGTAATATAAAAAAAAAAACAGTAAAATGTGCGGCATTATCGCTGAAAGCATATTTAAGTGTGTATTTATATTTTACCAATATATACAAAAAACTTTCGAAACATTTCGAGAATTTTCTGGTACGTTTGGTACGGAACCCTGAATGCGTGTGATCCGACGAGCACTTGACAACAAAGATCCTTCCAGCCTTGATAGGTACTGACAAATTTGACAAATGCTAGCCTTGATATTTCACAGAAAAAATATTGGCGATGTTTGCAACATCATCATCAATCAGCCATTATAAACCGCTACTGGACATCTGAACATATCTGTGGATGTAATTTCATTAATATCGGTACAGCGTGATTGATTAACAAAGTCTTAGAGCATTTAATAGCAAAGTAATTCAGGAGCTGATAACAAGTCCTGTATCACTTTATAAAAAAAATCCTCTCGTGGAATCTGGAACTTTCGCAGTTACTATATTACTTGTTGGGCTTACATAAAATATTTCTCCATCTATGGATGGAACAGGATTTTTGGGGAGGAAGGGTGGGATCGACTTGACTTTGACAGCAATCTAACGTCAAAATCGTAACAACCGAACACCCACCCAAAACGGTGGTTGTTCAGTTAGGGTCACGTGACGCTAACCGAACGCTCTAACCGAGCCTCCGAACGGAACAACCCATACGCTTTGGTGACAAGCACATGATTTGACTTTGACAGACGTCAGAATTGTCAGAGGTGGTTGTTCGGTTAGGGTCACGTGACGCTAACCGAACGCTCTAACCGAGCCTGTGAACGGAACAACCGTACACTCTGGTGACAACCAACACTCAGAGTGTACCCACTGAACGCACCCCCACAGAATGAAACTACGCACCCAACAGAATCAATGCGGAATGACCGCACTGTCAAACATCCTCTTTGCAAGGCGTCCTATGAAGCGGTCAAGTTCCTCCACTTTGAGGTCCCTCAGGATGGTGGCGTTGCGTACGTACCGCGGTGCGTTGAAGACAGCGCGTAGGCATTGGTTCTGTTGGCTGCGTGGTTTCAGTCTGTGGCTTTCGGCTAACAGAACGTACCAGGTGGGGGTCACGTATGTCAAACGCGGGCGGACGTACGTCTTGTATAGGGCTAACTTAACGCGTAGTGGCTGGCCTTGACGGGAGGGGTAAGCATAGGACCAGCTTCAGTCTGGCTCTGGCCGCGCCGGTGGAGTTTCTGGCTGTCTGTGCGTGTGGAGCCATGGTCAGACCTCGATCTATTGTCACTCCGAGTTATTTGGCCGTGCGTGAACAGCTGATGTCTTGCCCCTGGCGAGTGAGTTTCTTGGGGGGGAGGTATTTTCTTGAGATGGCGACTGCCTGCGATTTACCCCACGTTTACAGACAGTCGCCATTTGGACAGCCAGGTTGAGAGCTGATTGAGGTTTCTATGCATTTTCGTTCCGGTGTGGTGTAGTCTGATGGAGGAGGTGACGAGGCCGGCGTTATCGGCGTACAAAGCCAGGAGTGCATCCTCCGAATGAAGGGGACGCGGTCGCGCGGCGTACATATTTGGTGTCGGTTTTCGTCAGCGTGATCCGGTCGACTGAGCGTGGAAGACAGGGTCCCCTGTCAAAAATAAAATGCACCATTCGCTGTCACTCCAGGCAACGCTCTAAGCTCCAGGCAAATCAATTAAATAAATAAGTAAAAAAATAATGCTGGACAGTTCACACAACATTATCTAGCCCCAAGCTAAGCAGAGCTTGTGCTATGGGTACTAGATAACTGGTTCACTTAATGCAATACATTACATAGATAGATATTTTTTATTATACATAGAAAATACCCGGAAAACCCTGAACAAATATCTGCAGATCGTACAAATATTTGTTCCGAGGCGGGAATCGAACCCGCAACCTCCAGCGTTGCAATGCATTCAATCCCTTCTAAAAACATAATTTTTGCGAGCTGATGGTCTTGGAAAGGCACGAATTTCCATCAAACATAGCTAAGAACCATCTCGCAAGGACCATCTTTTAATTAAAAGGAAACCGTATTTAAATCCGTAAAGTTGTTTTGGAAATAAAAGGGAACATTCGTTTGCACACAAACAACCTCTCACGCTAACGCATACACCTTCTACGTTCCGACGGGGGTAAAAATGGTGAAAATCAGTAAGCGTCCGAGGAAATTCAATCATGACCTTTTATAGGCAATTACGTTTGTTTTCGGCCGTACTTTGCGTGTTTGTTTAGGATGAGTCGGGAAGGGGTGCCTACTGGCCACTTATCGGACGGATTGTGCGACTCCAAGTGAAATGTTTTTGTTTTTTAACGTTATAATAAAATTTAGTTTTTTCCTTTACATGCATTCGAATGTTGTATGCAGTATTCGCAATGCCCGCGACTTTTTCTATACAAACTTCAACAGTTGAACCTGTTCAAACCTGTAGTTTATTGATGTTCGTGGCGTCAGTTAACTAGGCCCTGTCTGAATACCAGCACTGCACTAAACCTAGGTCTGGTGCAGCATATCCTGAGACAGGCTCCTGTTTGACCTCACACAACACACATCGATGCCTTCTACTTACCTGTAAACTTACCATAGTTTATAATAGTTTTTATTTTTATTTTTGTTGCTTAGTACCTTAGTGGTGTCAGGTCTGGTTAATTCCATACATTTTAGAATTAGTTCACACAAAATATCGATAGATGGCAGTACTGGTATCGCTAGGAATATTGAACACATTAATTAGATTATTTTTTCACTTTTTTTGACGGCATTGCGTAAATAGTACCTCTAGAAGACTTTTTATGTGATTTTAACTAATAAAATAACAAAAATCGTTATGAAATATATTTTTTTTTCAATGTTTTTACTGACATCTAGCAATTTCTAACCGAAACATTTTGATTGGGTTCTAAGGTTCTAAGTTTGGTCAAGAAACACATAGATGGCGTTGAAATAAAACCATGTTTCGGAGAATAAAATTATACGATAATATTTCGATAGTTACTCCACAGAGTAGTAAGAATACTAACGTGTTACTCTATGATATGATGTGATGAAATACGCTTGATTTCTCAAGTATCATCTAGTGCGCTGTAAAGAAGGCAAGAGAGAAGCGCCATCTAGTACGCTGTTAAGAAAACAAGTAAGAATGCATATTAGTACGTTAGTACCGAGCGCGCGCCACGGGCGCTGCTCTTGCGCGACTTATCGTGGCAACGATCGTAGTACTAAGATTGTCTCTCTGTTGTACGTTAGTATTATTCCTTACTCTGTGGTGGTGTCGATTCTGTGCAGCATTCTCTAATTTTAAACCACATTAAAATTATCGCGGTCTCTTTTCAGTTCAGTTCAGTTCTTGAACAAGTGGCCCTTGCGGAATAGACCTCAATTTCGCCAATGTCACGTTTTAAAACAAGTTCAGCTTTTGCACGAAGGTTATTCCGGTGTATGGAAAGTGGACGGTGTGAAAAAAAAAAAAAAAACAAGCAAAAACGGTCTCTTTTATTTCAGTCTATTAGAAAGGGCGCCAAACAACTTTAACGCGCTTTAAAATTAGAGAATGCTGCACAGAATCGACATAGACTAGATTTTTGTTTTTGTTTTCATGTTTTATGTATGTGTGGTGTCTTGGGGGAACATATATAAATTTTCTTTCTTTTAGTTGAAGTTTATATGGAAAAAATCGCGGGCATTTCATTGGTTTACTTAGGTATATTCTCTTACGTCTTACCTATTACTTATTCTTACTGTTCAAACGTACCCAGTTTAATTTATTACACATTCTCGATTCACAGTAAGAAAAAGTTAAATAAAATGATTCCAATTTTTTTTTGCTACGTTTCTGAGTCAATCTTCAGTATTTTTTTTTTTTTTTTTTTTTTTAACATTGATAGACCTTTGTTTGACCACGATCTCACCTGTTGGTAAGTGACGATGTGGCCGAAGATGAAGCACAAAGGTCTAGAAGGCACCTATTCACTCTTGACTTGAAGAGACCCAGATTATAGTTTTCAGGAAAGACAGACGACGGTAGTGTATTCCACTCCTTAGCAGTTCGCATTATAAAGGTAGAACTGAAACGTTTTGTGCGAATAGAAGGTATACCAATGAGGTAAGGATGGTACTGAGCCGTACGCCTGCTCGTCCTATGATGAAAAGGAGATGGTGGGATCAGATCGTGCAGTTCCTGGGAGCATTCACCGAAATGTAACCTATAGAAGATCGCAAGGCATGCAACCTTACGGCGGTGCTCGAGACTCTGGATCTTAGTCTCCGCCATATGTTGCTCACCTATAAGCCTGAAAGCTCTACGTTCGATCGAGTCCAAGGCAGCAAGCTGGTGTTTGGCCGAGCCATCCCAAACATGGCAGCAGTACTCCATACCAGCCCGGACTTGCGGACTGCTTATAAAGAGCAGTTCAAACAACGAAATGAAACCGCATCTGAAATTTCTTATAAAACTTCGCTGCCTTGTTGCATGCAAATCAGATAACTACACTTTGAATTTCAAATTCTTTTTCTGCTGAACGATATAAGTACGATATAAGTACGGATTTTAGTGATATAGAAAGCACTTACCAAGCTTTATCAGCGTTGTAGGGATAAGTGTTGCTTTTAAGGAACACGTCACTTATTCCCGTGGTAGATATCCACAGTAGAGGGCCCTTGAGGGTAGTCAGAGCCAAATCCATATATGATATGTGGCAAATATAATATATGATATGATATTGTTGTGGTGTGTCCGGCCTAAATATAAACCCCTCCGAGTCCTGCCATGGATGTCGTAAAAGCCGACTAAGGGATAACCCGGACTGGTTGGTAAGATTCGTTGGTATAAGATTTGTCCTGGCTACGAGCTTGGTCAGTAAGACGTTAGCCGAGTCAGTCGTGCGAAGCAATGGCGGCGATGAGCTCACCACTTGTTACGTCTATATTCCACAATGGTGCAACCCACTGTAAAAAGAGGCCAATTGAGGCACTGCCTACCCCTTCAGTGAAAAAGGCGTGTGTCTATATATGTATTTGTGGCACATGTCCAGTTTTTGCGTAAAAACTAGCATTCCAACATCACAGGATGAAAAATAAATAAATAAATAATAAATAATGCTGGACAGTTCACACAACATTATCTAGCCCCATGCTAAGCAGAGCTTGTGTTATGGGTACTAGATAACTGATATACTTAATACATCGAAGCATCATACATCTGGTCGAAGCGACGCGTGACCCGAGAGCTGGCTCTTATCTGGCTCAACGCATTAGTATTGCCATTCAGCGTGCCAATGCAGCCAGCATCTTAGGGACGCTTCCGTCTGGTAGTGATTTGGATCAGTTGAGCTACCTTTAGATCGCTTGCAGCGGTCTTCAGGTGGCCAAGTTGTTTCATATGTATTTTGTACTTACCTTGTATTATTATTTCTGTAAATAAATATATTACATATAGATAGATAGAAAAGCCAGTTGGTTATGCCTTATTATGTTTTGTTCTAGTCTAGGTATGCAGGTTTCCTCACGATGTTTTCCTTCACCGTTTTGAGTTTGCATTCCTTCCAAAACAAAGAAGATAGTTTGTTATATCTGTGGACAATGAAATAGCTCCTTGCAACGCTCAAACTCATTAGAGCGACGGATGCAGCACAATGTATCATAGAGAAGATTGTACTAAATATTTTTACAATACATTCTTCGTCGTATTCTTCATTGAAAGTCGTGTCTGTCTTCGAATTCCTTGGTAATGGAATTGACGCCACGCTGTCTTTGGTTTTCTGTAGGGCGGTAGGTACCTACTAACTTCAAAATGTATTTTACAAACTGTTTCATTGTAATTACATACATACATACATAGACACACGCCTTTTCCCCAAAAGGGTAGGCAGAGCCTCAAATGGGTCTCTTTTCACCGTGGGTTGCAACGTGACGTGAATGGTCTAGACAAGTGGTGAACTCATCGCCGCCATTGCTTCCCACGACTGACTCTGCTAACGCTTTCTTCCAGTAATAACACATTCATTAAATAAGCTTTTTTTAAGCCAGGGCAAATCTTATACCACTGAATCTTACAACCAAGTGCAAGTAACCCCTTAGTCGGCTTTTACGACATGGGAGGAGATGGATGGGTCTTTTCTTGGCCCGGACACACCGAGGCCACCATATAAAGCTTTAATGTTACTAATGTTGGCTTATAGAATCCACTTGATTTAATTTTCACATTTAGCTCGTAGATAGTTTGCAGATATATTTTTGCCACTCCACCCCACTTTTTTTCGGGCCGGGTCACCTGCTCTTGTAAGCACCTTATCTCGGGAAACAGCGCTGCTTCATCTTCATTAGGCAGCTAGAGACTTAATGAGACTCAATTTACATACACTTTCTAAACAAAGAGAACTTTATATTCAACAATACAGTCTTTCACAGGGTCTTTGTCTATGTTCATTTTATAAAGGAATGTTTTAGAATCACGATAAAGTTATGGAAATTCCTCTGTTTGAGGTTGGTAATGCTAGAACAATAATATATAATTATATTCTTAATCAGCTTAAAAATAAAGTTAATATATTGGCCAATACAATTAGCTTACATATCAAGTTAAGATGCATAGACATAATACAACTTAAGAGGCGGTTCACATCTTCATGCAAGTAATCAAAGATTTTTAGCCCTTAATTTAATATCATAGTAAAAACTTTTACATTGCTGAATAAGTGTAAAAAATTGTATATCTGTTTTATTGACAAATATGTAGTACACCACATTTGCAAACACTACTTTAAGTAGAAGAGTAATTCCAAACAAAACATTATATCAACATAAAGATAGTTCAGTTCCTTCGCTACTAACATTTTAAGTTCTAAAGAGGTCATAAATAACTCCTAGAACCTATATATGCAAACTTGTTGGTTAAGCCATTTAGCACAAACAACCGCATTTTCTGACCATCAGTACCTCCTGTATCCCAAAAAGGCCCATCCCGGATAACGCCTATAAAACGAAAAGGCTTTAACCAAATGGCAAGTCAGAAAAACTTAACAGCAAACATAAAAACCTGAAGGCAAGCTAAGATGCGCAAAAATAACCTTTCTACAACCTTATGGTTTAAGAAATAACCTTTATAAAACTGTATGGTTTTCAGTTCACCAAAGCTATGACTTAAATAAGACCTTAAACGTGTTTATATTTAAGTCATAAATTAGCCATCAAAGGGGCTTGTCAGTTGATTTTTTAGCATTTTAAAAAGCAATATTTATACATTATGGCCCTGAAAGTGGAAAATTTTAACCAATTTTGTTTCAAACACGTCATTATTTAGTTTTTCACTATGCCAATTATTTATAAAGATGGACTTTGCAAAATAAATTAGTATCTATCATAATGGCGTCGTTTTTTGGAACTCATTATTTCAGAAAAGTCAGAGTAGTTATGCTTATGTAGGTAATTTCTGTTGCGGATACAAGTTCGTCGTTCTAGTTTGTAATGTTCTTGTTGTTTATTTTGTTCTAGTTAGTTTGTTAATAAAGCTACAAAACAGACGCGCCCTTGCTATTTGACTTATTTAACATAATTTAATTCATAAAAATCACGGGCAAAAATTATTATTGTGATATTGTGCTATAAATATGTCATTATAAGCTTCAAATGAGTTTTATATTAAGAAAGGTACATTAAATTTTGACTATTTCCATCAATTCTGATACATCAAATAATATTTCGAAAACGTAATTTCAATTCAAAATGGCAGCCTGAAGTGTTATTCTAACAAGCTGGTACAAAAGGTAAAATATAACTTTAAAGTTATCGAAAAGTCCCTAAAGAATTGAGAAATGCAAGTTGGCTTAAAATTATGCTAAATCTGGGCCAATTAGCCATTTCTCAGGGCTAGTTGGTTATTTGAAAATCAACTTAGCCTTTAAAGTTTTGACGATTACCAATAGATAGCATATTGGAATCTAGTAGGATTTATTGGCACAATTGACAATCACGATGCAGTTTTCGAGGCCCGTAAATTGTTTTGGAGAACAATTAGTCTACGTTTAGTGCTTGTGGTGCGTGCAACGGCGTTCTGAAATATCATAATAGTATATACAGGATGCAGCATTTATAATTTAACCTCCTTGGGACGCTTTTGCTAAATACATTTCTTTCACTTTAATACTAAACAGAAAATTAGACAAAAGATGTAGTTATTTTTTTTCACCACGCCCACGGGGCGCTATTTGCAAATTCCCGCTATTTTCATATAAGAAACGTCAAAGATTGTTGCAACTTTCCACTGATATTTATAATCAAAGTAATTTGAGTTCAAGTTTTCTCGCAAATGTGTTGAAAAACGTTGTATGACACACATGCGAAAATTGGTTTCTACAAACTCGACTGCGTCTCGGGCTTACATTCGTCTACTTGTTTGTAAAAACCAACTTTTCGCGTTAGTGTGATAAATAACTATTTTCCACCTTGCTCGGAAATATCATTATTTCAAAAATAGGTTAGGCTTTATTGTATCTATTCTGTACGGAACAAATAACTGACTAAGAATCACCAGTATATAGTGCACTAGATGACCTGCGCGCGACTTCGTCTACGCATAGTTTGAAAAAATCCCCGGCGTGGCATGTAGACAACAACCACCCCGTGAAACGACTTTTGAAACGACACCACACTCAAGTTTTTCAATTTTCGGGTCACATTTTAACTTAGGTTTCCTGAAAATATTTTAGTCTTAGCAACGACACAGTGAAACGACCTTTGAAACCGCACCATACTCGAGTTTTTCAATTTAGGAGTCCCATTTTAACCCTAAAGTCCTTAAAATATTTTAATATCTACAACGACACAGTGAAACGACCTTTGAAACGAGACAAAACTCAAGTTTTTCAATTTAGGGGTCCCATTTTAACCTTGAGGTCCTGAAAATGTTTTGATCTCAATGACTACACCGTGAAACTAACTTTTAAATCGTCGAAATATGCTGAAATCTGGCTAAAACGTTAAGTGTATTTATTTACAAAGAAAACGTTCCCATGGATTTTTTCAGTAAAATTTCAGGAACTGCTAAAACTTATGGTGGTTATTTTTATTTAAGGAATCTCGCTGTGAATTTTCAAGTATCTACTACCCGCGGTTTCCGAAATATGAAGCATTTTAGTTTTACATTAAAAGCCGTTTTGGACCCCATACAGTGTGAATTTCCCAAAATCCTTTCTTAGTACACCCGTACACTCAAAAAGGAATACATCCTCCAAATTTCAAGTATCTAGGTCCAGCGGTTTAGGCTGAGTGTTGCAAAACGCAAAGTTCATACATTAAAAGACCTTTTTGGACCCCAAATAGGGCGAATTTTACAAATTCCTTTCTAAGTACACCTTAACACCCTAAAAATAATACACTCTCCAAATTTCAAGTCTCTACGACCAGCAGTGTAGCCTGTACGCTGTAAAAACTAAAGCTTTTTTGTTTTTTTACAAAGAAAACGTTCCCCTTCCATTTTTCAGGAAAATTTCAGATATCGCTGAAACAAATGTTTGTAAGTTTTTTTTGAAAAATCTCTTTGTAACATTTCAAGGTTCTGTTACTAACGGTTTCCGAAATACAGAGCATTTTTGTTTTTCATTAGAACGCCATTTTGAACCCATTAGCATGCGAGTTTTCAAAATTTCTTTCTTAATACAACCTTACGCATCGAGAAAAACACACCCTCCAAATTTCAAGTCTCTACAACTAGTGGTTTAGGCTGTGTCAGTCAGTCAGGACATTGCCTTTTATATATTAGATGATCTAAGGATAGGCAGCCAATAATAGGCATTTCTGGTAACTCAGACGTTATTGGCCTGGTCAATCATAGATGCCAGCATAGTAATTAATGACTAACCGCCTGCCTGTTTTAACTGGTTGCCTGTGAGCTGTATCTCGGGTCACGCGTCGCTTCTACCTGGACGCCTTGAAATATGTTTGAAAACGCGTTATATATATATACGCCTATCAGTGTAGATCGTACACCTACCTAGGTTTGCTGCTTTTTGATATTTGAAATTAATATATTATTCCCAAATATGGGAAGTTGTTGGCTTTTATATGGCTCTTTGTTTTTGTAAACCATATTTGGTTGAACAAAATAGTGGAGCGAAAATAATATAAAATGTTTAGTTAATACAAGTAATTTCAATTTTATTTTAGCTTTTATTCCTGTGGTTTCTTCAACCAAATATTATGATTTACCTCAAATAAAGACCAATATAAAAGCTAACAACAGTCATTTCAGTGTAAAGTTATACTCTCTTTGCCCATATTAGCGAAGATACGTTACTATGAAAAAGCAACCACTTTAACATAACCATCAATATAATTAAAAAACTCACCTGTTCAGTTGTGATGTGCAGCAAATTATTTTTTATTTTTCGCTTAAAATTTCCACTGTTATCTTTTTTTCTCCAAGACATCCTTTATATTTAGTAAGATTCACAAAGGCCACTATCGGTTTTAAAATAGAATGTGCGACAGCTTCGTAGTCTTGTTATTTAACAGAAATATAAAATATAAGACTTTCATATAAGTAAGTATATAACTCACTAAAACACAACTCACAACCACACACCTACATAACACTTACAAACACGAAACCCTAAATAATGTTATAGGAAATTTATGTTAGAATGTTGGACTTTATTCGTAAAAATCGTTACCTACTTTTGTTTTTTAATTGTTTTTTTTCTCTTGCTAATATTACTACTTTATTATTAGCTTTAAGATTTGTTAGCTCACTATACCTCATACTAATTTGTATAACTTTAACTTTAATTTTATGGTTACTAAGTACAAGTACCTACTATCTACTACTAACGATGGAGAGTCAGGGGTGAGTCACTGTGACCTTGCAACACAGGCTCTTTGAGACCTAGTGCAGAGAACAGCGCTCCTCGCGTACATTATTATTTTTTAAGTCATTACTTGTTGATACTAAACTGTACTATATTTTTGAAGGAACGAATAAAAATTATCTTATCTTATCTTATCTTGTCTTATTTACTGAATATACTCTTTTGTGGATAATAAGTTAGACAAAAATCTAAAACGTAATACTTGGTGCCATGTAGTTATTTTTAAGTTCTTCAGGGTTTAGTACGAGCTAAATTGACTAGAATAGGTTGCGTTTAATGCTCAATGGTTATTTAATATTTCAAAACCAAGTATTTTTGAAAAAGTACTTCGAACAACCGATTAGTCATATTTTGGCACTTTTTTTTGCCAAAAAATGGCTAAAGTATGACTGCTTCAAAACCGAAAGGCCTCAAAACCTTATAGTCAAGATATGAAGCATGCACAACGTTGTGATTACTTCTTACCCAAAACCAATAAGCTTTTCAATGAACTTTCTGGTTCTAGTACCTGTTTGCAATTGAATTTGCCTAAAAAATACCATTAAGCAAGACGAAGACCAGTGTAGAACCTATAACTGACTAAAAGGCTATTTTCAGAATCTATGTCTTCAGAGAGAGATAGATCAAGATAGACGCTTTTGAGATGTGGTGCTGGAGGAGAATGTTGCGCATCCCGTGGACGGCAAAAAGAACCAACTAGTCTATACTTGACCAGCTGGCCATCAAGACCAGACTCTCCACCATCTGCTACCAGCGAGTTCTTAGTTATTTTGGACACATAGCCCGAAGTCAGCCAGATAACCTTGAGAAACTGGTTGTAGTGGGAAAAGTGGATGGAAAAAGACCGCGCGGCCGATCACCTAGTCGCTGGTCTGATCAAGTCAAGGCACTTACGGACCTCCCTATCACCGCTGCCATGAGACAAGCCGAGGATAGAACAGCGTGGAAGAAGCTTGTCAGCATCTCTACTAAATCCTTTCAAGACGGGCACGACCTTCAGTAATGAAGAATACGACGAAGAAGAAGAAGATGTCTTCAGATATTGTTAATAGGGTTGATGAATATAATTCAGCTTTATTATTGATAATCTCTTAATTTGTCACAAAAAATATTAAGCATTGCTAACAATAAATTAAGATGACAAGCGCAACAGAAACTGACAGTTTCTGACCGGATTGTCATCGCAATTTACACTTAAACTACAGTCCGTACAGTGTACTACTTAAAATACAGTAATTTACTTGATATTTTATTTAAACTGGCTCTTAAATTACCAATAACAGCTCTATAAGTAAACTGTCCAAACCACCCCGTGTATATCTGCTTCAAAAATTCTTTTAATTACCAAACGATACCGAATCAAGGTTTTGAGCATTTTATAACCCGCTCCAATTATTATTATCGCGTTGAATCTTTCTATTTCAAGTGGTTGTGTCACCCACAAGCCCACAACCATCGTTTTATTATAATTCGTGTTGGATCGTTTTCCGCATAAGCTATTAAATCTAATTGTTTCATTAACGGCTATTTGAATCTGGGACAAAGGCACTATTAATACCCGATGTTTCTAATTGCTATTCATAATGACAATGAATGATTAATTTAAGTGGACAAGTTGATCCTAATAAGTCAATTTTAGTTTTAGGTGAAGCTGTGATGAACTTTTGAGCTTTGTGCCAACACAGTCACTTATATTTATTTTAAAAAATATGATGCACAGTATCTTCAAGTTAATTTTATTAAAAACGTTTTTAGGGTTCCGTAGTCAAAGACAAGGAACCCTTATGGATTCGTCATGTCTGTCTGTCTGTCCGTGTATGTCACAGCCTTTTTTTTCCGAAACTATAAGAGTTATACTGTTGAAACTTGGTAGGTAGATGTATTCTGTAAACCGCATTAAGATTTTTAAACAAAAATAAAAAAGAACTATTATTTTTGGGTACTTAGAACTGAAACGCAAAAATTTTTTTTTCATCATACCTATTCGTATGGGGTATCTATGGATAGGTCTTCAAAAATGATATTGAAGTTTTTAATATAATTATTTTCTAAACTGAATAGTTTGCGCGAGAGACACTTCCAAAGTGGTAAAAAGTGTGTCCCCTGTAACTTCTAAAATAAGAGAATGATAAAACTAAAAAATATATATGATGTACATTACCATGTAAACTTTCACACAAAATTGGTTTGAACAAGATCTAGTAAGTAGTTTTTTTTTAATACGTCATTAATCGTAATCCATCCAAGAACTTTTATATTATGTTACTTGCTGCTACGGAACCCTTCATGGGCGAGTCCGACACACACTTGGCCGCTTTTTTAAATCATTTTTTGACCACGATCTCACCTGTTGGTAAGTGACGATGTGGCCGAGGATGGAGCACAAAGGTGTAGAAGGCACCTATTCAATCTAGCCTTGAAGAGCCCAGATTATAGTTTTTAGGAAAGACTGACGACGTCAGTTTATTCCACTCCTTAGCAGCTTGCATTATTAGTAGAACTGAAACGTTTAGTACGAATAGAGGGTATGCTAATGAGGTAAAAATGGTACCGAGCCGTGCACCTGCTCGTCATATGATGAAAAGGAGATGGTGGGATCAGATCGTGAAGTTCCTGGGAGCATTACCATTGGACTATTTCCATTGTTCCATCAAAATAGGAAAAAAGAACACTTATGACCGCGCATCGGTGTCAAGGACGCATGAGGTAGGGCCCTTAGTATCGTCGACGTTACCGCTACGATATCGTATCGTGTCGTTATCGTACAATATGAAAGCGCCCATTCACTGCAAAACTTTTTGAACTGAAATATATCCCTATCATACACGTTCGGTGATAAATGAATAAACTTAGACTATAGTCTAAGTTACGGCTAACCAACTGGTAGACCAGTACCTATTAGTAATCTGCAGATATTTGTTCAGTATTCTGGGTATTTTCTAAGTATAATAAAAAGAAAATGTAATGGTATATCAGTTATCCCATAACACAAGATTTGCTTAGCTTGGGGCTAGATAATGTTGTATGAACTGTCCACAATTATTTATTTAGGTATTTATTTTATTAGCTCTCTAAAGTCTAACCCCCTTATTAATGATCAGTTTATAAATCTATTTTAGTTATAATAGCTTTTGTTCTGTTTACTCTGAAGCCCAATTCTCGTCGTTGTGTTTCGTCTTTTTTGACGGCACGACGTGACGACACTATACACGCAGCAAAAAACGTGTTCTGTTTGTGTTATTATTGTATTGTATTCCATTATTGTGTGTGTATTTGCTGTTCAAAATAAACTATTTCTGTTCTGTTCTGTTCTGTAATAAAAAATAGTCAAATTAAAGTTCGGATCATGTTACGATCTACTGTCGATGTCACAAACGTCAAAAATGGTATTCTGCTCACCTCACAATGCAACGCGGAATGTGATTATATCGAAATGTGACTGTAACTTGAATGTTTCAAAGTTCTGAGAATTCTCTCTTTCACTCTTTACAATTATTATATAGCACTATCCTACTCTAATATATGGTCGCAAAAACCGAAAGTAGATTATATTGTTGTTAAGAGGGAGCAGAATACCAGTTTTTCAGTCAATTTACAATACAATCTCGTTTCGGTCAACTTGCAGTGTGGTTATAAAATGAATAAGAGAATTGGGTTTCTGATGTAAAATGTCAAAAGAAGACAAAAGCTGTTTTAGCTCAAGCTATTTAACAATTAACCAATACCCTAACATTCCTTAGGGCTATACTATAGGTACTTATGATACAATAGGGAGGTGTACATAGGTATGTTAACGTACGTGTTTCGGATGCCGCGGTATTTGCGGCAATCCTGTACATTTGCGGTGAGGAATAATTAAGGACAATGTTATACAAAATCTAGCGTATCTATATATGTATCTACGAGTATTATAGGTGAACCATACGGTGCATCCCACGTGCAGCGTGTTACGGTTAGTTATCTCTGTGGTGCGTAGAGCGAGTAGCTGGCTGAGATGCGAGAGGTTGCGGGTTCGATTCCCGGAAGAAGGACAAATATCTACAAATATTTGTTCCTGGTCTAGATGTTGTGACCATGGTACCCGTAGTTCCTGATACCCGCGACACAGAGGATCCTGGCATGGTCAGGACTATGTAAGCGACTGTTGGGTGTTTGGTGGGTATGCATGTTATGTATATTATTATTATTTATTATTATAGTGATAAAATGTTTAGTTACCATAGGCTCCACATTCGCACCGTGAACACCCGTGAAAGCCGCGAACCGCGAGTGTGGATGGCTTTCACGCCCGCTCACGGGCTTCGCGCCTGTTCACGCCTTGTTTCCCATTCAGGGTCGGTATTTGCGCCTGCGTCAAAGGGTTCGTTGGGCGCGAACCTCCCGTGAACGCGAACGCATCCACACTCGCGCGTTAAAACAGTGTTATAATAGGTACCACCTACCTTGTTCTGCATCCACCACCGTCGCCTTCTCCATTTTTTAAATCTTTTCTATACTAGTAATTGTAGTGAAATAATAATAGTAATAAAAATAATAATAATAGTAATAGTAATAGTAGTAGTAGTAGTAGTAGTATAGTGTTTATTAGTAATTTCCCGTTTTTATAAAATAATTAATTGTAGTGAGCCAAAGCGCACAGCGTCACGGCGATAGCAGTGCTTATTTCGGCGTCCATTCTCGACGAGCGCGTAAACTATACTGTGAACGATAGCGAGTGTGGAGGGGCATGCTTTTCACGCTGACTTCGCGGCAAAATTACAGCGTGAAATCACGCCGTGAATCACACAGGAGTCTGGAGCCCGCATTACATCAATTTTGTGACCAGTGAAATTACAATCGCTTTTCATCTTTATATCTCGGGGTGATGGGCGCAGTACAATGCCACGTAAGGTGCGTCTATAGGTAGACGTGAACTGAGATGTACGAGTAATGCATTGTTATAGGCCGAGGCTATCACACATCATCAGACAGGCCATATATGCTTCATCAGTAATTCATTAAAAATATGTTGTTGGTGGATGGAGGCGTTCGTTGATACCTTCTATTAGGTCCCATATGATTGGGAGACTAACGTATTGACTTATAATGCTTATGCGAGTTTTTTTGTATTGTGTTGAATTAGGTACTCAGCCGGCCTAGCCAAGTGGCATTCGCTTCGAAGCGGTTCTATTTTTACAGTCGTAATACAATACAATAGACCACGTGATATTTCTATAGCTTACGTCAATCTCATTGTTGGCTTTTCTACAAGCGACATCGCTATTTGAATGTTACTTTGTCTACGGCCTCTGATCAATTTTAAATTTACATTATCTTTCTCATAATCTGTGCTGCGATCTAGATTCAGAAAGTAACGGGATTTAAAAAAAACTAATCCCTGAAATAAAAACAGCAATTTAGATTACAGATACCGATTCTGAATTCCAATTAAGGTTTTATCGCATTATATTGAGCGGCATCAAGCTGCGAATACAAGATTTGAATGTTCATTAAAATTGGATCATTTTGTGCTGAATCCACGGTTGTGTTTTGATTGTGGATGTGGAAACTAGGTAAGGTATTTTAACTCTGGATTAAGTTTGTTTATGTTAGAATAATGAGGCAGGAACGATAAGAAGAGTATAGCCTAGGTAACGAATAAATGTGGATGGAAAGGTGGAAAGCAGAAATTTTTAGGTCTGGTTTTGTGGTTTTCAGCTTACATCTTGAAAACGATGAGTCACAGGAAATTTTGTTATACTATATAATGAAAGCTGATAAAATGTTCTACAACTTTGATTTTATACACTATTTACTTATTCTCAATCGTTGTCTAGATATGAGCTCCGAAAAATGGTAGATTTTCAAAAATGAGATTTTACGTCACATTGCTATCTATATATATAAAACAAAGTCGTGTTAGTTACACCACTTATAACTCAAGATCGGCTGGACCGATGTTAGTTATCTCTTTTTTGGTGGATTCTTCTCTGCTCCGAATAGCAGAATCCGATGTTTTTCACCAGGGGCTACCCGTACGAAAACGGGGCGAGTCGCTAGTATAACATAAAAATCACTTCATCTGAGAAAAAATGTCCCACAAAGATAGGTAGGTTGTAGGAGCCGGAAACTGGCAATAGTACTCTTCCATACGAACAACTTTTAATATGGAGACAACAATGAAATCGCGAAAAAAAAACAGCTGTTCTATAGAAAAGTTAAATACCTCTCTCTGTCACCATAGCTCTGGCACAAGCCGAGGATAGAACAGCGTGGAAGAAGGTCGACAGCATCTCTACTATACATGACGGGCACGACCTTCAGTAATAAAAACTTCGAAGAAGAACATCACAAAAGTGATGAAAGGAAAGTTAACGGACCGTCAGCTTCTTTCACGTGACCTCAGCAAAATTACACGGAAAAACAAAAACTTTCAGAATTCGTCAGCGAAGAAAAGTTTGCAGAAATTTCCAGTATTTATTAATCAGGGCTCGAACGAATCGGTGCGGCTGACCTCCGGGCTTGAGTCAACAGAGTTCCGGTGGGAAATAATTCAATACCTAATTTCTTGGATGAATAGTACGAGTATCTACTTCAAAACAAGAAATTCTTAATCGGAAGCGTGAGTATAAATTAAGCTAAAATAATGGGATTTATTATTATCTGATGAGGAGTTCCATTTTCCACCTTCCGCCTCCGTCATCAGATCAGTAGCCCAATTCTCTTGATACAATATAGTATATAGTTAGGATCATAGTTTCTATGTCTTTAAATGTCTCAAATAGTATTCTACTTAACTTTCAATGCGTGTTGCATTGAAAGTTAAGTGACCAGAAAGGAAATGTGACCAAAACTTGAAGGTTTCAAGGATTACTGAGAATATTAGCTTATTAATAGCCACGCCTCTTTCAGTCTTTCCAATTATAATGGCACTGTCTTAGGCTAATCTATGGTGGCCATGAATCGAAAGTAGACTCGATTTTTATTTTCACAATATAGTTTCGATTCAGACAACTTTCAGTGAGGTTTTAAAATAAATAAGAGAAATGGCCTTTAGCTTGTGTTATTGTATTGTCGTTGGAACTAATACAATTCATTTATTTACAGAAATAATCTACGTCAAGTAATAATAAATTCAAGTCGTCAAGGGTCTCTGCGTCAAGTCATAACCCAGGTTAAAATGGAGGCAGAGAAACCAAGGTTTTGGAGGACAAAATCCATCATTCCTAAAAGACACTTCTATATATCTACACGACACATGGTGTTTTATAAATAACATATTTAAACCGGTTAAAATGCCACCAAAATTAACAACGATATAACGTTAAAAATCAGTTTTTTTATTATTAAAAATAATAAAAATTACGTTTATTTCTTTCATCATTGGACGAGCCCTGCAATGCTCTATTGGATTAAGATTCCCATCTGAACTTAATATGACATCTGCCAATGACAGATGCAATAGTAATGTGACATTTACGTTTAGTAGTAGTAGAGCTTTTTTGTGAAAGAGTTCGTCCGGGGAAGTACTACCACCATACCTATTTCTGCCGCAAAGCAGTAGTGCTCGCATTGCTGTGTTCCGGTTTGAAGGGTAAGGGTGCCGGTGAAATTACAGGCACATGAGACTATTCATCTTTATGTCTCAGGATGGCGGGCGCAGTGCAATGCTACATAGGGCGCGTCCTAGGTGGACGTGACCAGTGAGGTAATGCACTGTTCATAGGCAGATGTTACCGCTTAACATCAGGTGGGCCATCAGCTTGTTCCGACATTCAAGCAGTATAAAAAAAAAAAAAAAAAAAAAAAAAAAAAAAAAAAAAAAAAAAAAAAAATTAACACAAGTAATTTGGCGTCAGTCTGTGGCCCAAGTAAAGATAGTAAATAGCAACGTTAATACCTATATTAGTAAAAGTGTAAATATAGCTAGCCAGGCCCAATCCACACAGACAGGAGCTTCGCTTGGTTCCACCTTTATTTGTGTGTGTTCTGTACACACTCTCAAGTCAAGTCAAGTTGTATGGAATTGTTTTTTTTTTTTTTTTTTTATACTACTTGGATGACGGAACAAGCAAGAGACCCACCTGATGTTAAGCGGTAACCTCTGCCTATGAACGGTGCATTACCTCATAGGTCACGTCTACCTAGGACGCACCCTATGTGGCATTGCACTGCGCCCGCCACACTGAGACATAAAGATGAAAAGTCTCATGTGCCTGTAATTTCACCGGCACCCTTACCCTTCAAACCGGAACACAGCAATGCGAGCACTACTGCTTTGCGGCAGAAATAGGTATGGTGGTAGTACTTCCCCGGACGAACTCTTTCACAAAAAAGTTCTACTACTACTAGTTATGCCATCCAGAAGTAATAATATAACAATGTCCAGAATAACGCAAAAAGTCGTATATTCATTTTTGTTTCGAATACTTAGTATATTCGAAGTTCTCTCCTTCTAGATTATATAAAACTAATTATTCTATTTCGATCCATGCAAACTAAAGCAGTGTCTGAAAATACAACGAACAAAAACAATCTCCTAAATCAGTTAAGTGATAAAAATGAGCGTCAACTTTTATTACATTCCTTCAAGTAGAAGCCAATTTAGGATATCGTCTTGATAAAATGAGAAATGGGACGATACGCTACATAAACCTTACATAACTTACTTGCAATAGAATAACATAACACCCAACAGTGAATGTTGGGTGTTATGTTAAAACTTAACAAACATAAGCTAAGATAAGCGAGCCAAGCAAAGCCGCGGGTGAACACTATGTAGTATAATAAAAATCGATTACATTATTCATCTCAAGGAAAGTTGCGCTCAGTTTCTTCTAAATCTACATAACATGACATAGATAATATAACATAACATAACACCCAACAGTCACATACAGTCCTGATCCCTCACTAGGATATCCTATGTCGTGGGTATCAAGAACTTCAAGTACCATGGTACCACAAAACTCAGACCATAATTTGCAGATAAATAAATAATGCTGGATAGTTCACACAACATTATCCAGCCCCAAGCTAAGCCAGAGCTTGTGTTATGGGTACTAGATAACTGATATACTTAATATAATACATAACATAGATAGAGATATCATCATACAGATCAAACATGCAGATCATACAAGCATTTGTCCCGCATAGTGAATTTAACCCGCAATCTCTGGCATCTCAGCCGGCTACTCGCCTGCCACGCCACAAATGTCGTTATTTTTATATAATGGAACAAATCAGTTGCTATAATTTGAAAAAAATTGCTAAGTAACGTTTAGTATTCAAATATATTTATTATTTGTAAAACACAATAAGGAAAAAACCCTCTTTAAGGATAAATTATGAATTTTATTTATTGAGGCATCAATGAATACAATTCATGATTTAATGAAAAAAAACCTGATACATATTTGTAAAAATTGTAATGAAAACTAAAACGTAAGCGCTGATAATAATTATTTTGGCGCTACACACCGTAGCACCGTAGCTACAGGCTACGGCGCTACACACCGTAGCACCGTAGCTACAGGCTACGCAGCACATAGGCAGTTGCTAGATATCGCCTATATACAAAAATAGGTTCAGTAGACCTGTTTCTAGTTGGCTAAAAAAGCGCGACTTAGGTAGGATTCTCTTCTTAATTTACGATAATCTTGCAACTCAAGAACGAGAATTTTCCGTGCTGGAGGATTCATCAAAATTTTCTCGTTTTTTCTTTAAATCTAGGGAGTTTCATTTGATCCTTTGCGAATTTAATGAAGATTTACAACATCTAATAAAATTCTTGTCAAGTCTCTTCACATTGCGTTTCGTAACTGAAATATCTGTAATTTGAAATAATAAAACTTCTAAGACTTCGTTCTTCATTACTAAAACAATACGTACGACCGTAACGTAGGTAGTAAATTACTCCTGATAATATAGCCAGCATAAAAATCAAACTCACATGGGCTTTTCTATATTTAACACTTAAAAAAAATATAAAATGCCCATAATAAATGACCAGCAAACCAAAAAAATTCAATCAAATTTAAAATTGGACGTTTACGAAACTCTGAAATCAACCCTAAAATTTGTAAATATTAACGTAATTTATATGTAAATAATAATATTATACTAATTTGAATTTTTGGTAATGGCTTTTAGATATAGGTTAACTAAATAGATGGCTTATGGTTACACCAGGGGATGGCAGTAGCATCAATCTGAGTAATAACGCCACGATCACAATCCGCCTGCCAAGTGTAGTGATTATATCAAATTACCAAATAAATTCTATGTCATCGTCCAGCACTGGACGTGAACCGTCTTATTCTAATTCTAACCGTCTTTTTCTCTTTATAATTGGTGTCCCGCGGCTTGTGCGTTTGCCATTTTCGAGTATAATTTAATATTGTATTTTCAAAACAATTTGCAACGTTACAAACCTTCCAAGTCGTCAAAGTCACAGTCGAGTCATGTTTTAATAAAACGGTGGCCGTTTTACAAAAAGTTTGGTAGACAATTTCCACCAATTTGAAAAGTCACGCATTCCATTTCATTTCACTACACTTGTGCTTTATAGACGAGCTACATTGGTTAAAATGCCACCAAAATTACACAAAATAACTCAAAAAAACACTAGGAAATTAAATATAATAAAAGTAGACGAAGTCTCAAAAATGGTGGGAAGATTCTTTTTGGATTGCTTAAAACTTACAGCTAGGTATATATATATATATGTCGCAGCCCACTGGTTGAATCAGCCGTTGTACTGTTCAACGTTCAATATCAGGCTTGTCAATATTTAGACATGTAGTTGCGTGTCGTTGTTCAATGAACGAGCTGGCCGGCCAATTAAACGGCTGATTCAACCATGAATGTAGTAGTACATGGATTGAGTGCTAAAATAGCATAGAGTGTTCCTTCTTACTCTTATCCTAGAAGATAGCTTGCTATCCTATGTAAGAGAGAAACAAATATATTGTCACACGACAGTCGTTTTTCCGTTCCGTACCCTGAATTTTGGTATCATGCATATACATCTCCCTAGATTGTTACCATGAATGTACTAGTAATTTGAAATTTGGCCTGGTACGACTTACACAAATAGGAACAGATAGATTTATGTTTGTCTCATTCCAACACATGAATACATTCATATAAAAGAATGAGACTGGTATAATCGATACCGTTTCGTTTTTAGTCTTAGGTCCATGCTTTAGTTCTTATTCCGAGGCTGCGACACATACATGTTAAAGGTAAAAGTAGGTATTCCGATGGCCTATTACAAGTTTCCGCATAATATAACCAAAAAATTAGACCACCACAGGGCACCACCTACCATACAGGGGCCCAAAAAAGTTGCTTTAAAATGCTAAATTATGTACATAAAGAGCGGGCATCTGCCTAACAAATCAGTTGATCTTGCCTCTGGCTAACCCCTAGTGGATATGCTCACGAATCTCAGGTATTCTCGATGGGAATTAAAGTCGTAAGATTATGTACATTCTCACGAGGCTGCTACTTTCAAAGTCGAACTGACAGCCGCGTTTGTGTTTAAATGAAGCAAAATGTAGAAAAACTTGTTTGGCTTTTTACCAAAAATTGGGTATATAAAAAGTAAAACAGAAAAACTGAAAAGGGATTGTTTTACATTTGTATAACGAGCATAAATCTTATTAATGTGCCACGGCGGGTCTTCGCAGGCCATCGTCGGCTCTAATTAACCGCTTTTGGGCTTTTAGGGATCCTTTGATAAAAGTTTTACTGTAACATTTATATTACCTGTGCCTTCTTCTTCTTTCGTGTCGATGTCTCATTCAAAGCCATTTTGACTAAAAGGTTGCCAAACCATGCTTGTTCCATGAAAATAAAGTTTAAAAAAAAACCCCCACGACATTGTCGGAGCAGTCCTCCATCGTGCAGGAGTCAGGGTATGATGGGCACACAAGGGCGTGTGGCATGGTTTGACTTCAGCGACTCATCGCTTGAGTATATATTGACATTAAAATACTCGTCTAATGATAAATTGCAGTTTTAGTCAACGATGGCTCAGCATAGTGCGCAGACCCCGCCCTGCCTAAACATTTCTTATTAAGAAAATTGTTACGTTATTTTTATTTTTCACTAGTGTTCACCCGAAGGTTAGCTCACGTTTTGACGGGATAAAAAGTAGTATATAGCTCAATATAGCCCCCTGGCCACGTGGTCCTACTGCCTAGGTTATAATCTATGAGTATACCAAATTTCACCGAAATCGGTTCAGCCGTTTCGGCGTGATTGAGTAACGAACATCCAAACATCGTAACTTTATCATTATGATTATAGTGGGATTTTCATTGGCGTCATACATAACCTCAACTCGCATCGGGCTATGAAGAGAGCTATGCTTGAAGTTTCACTATGTGATAAGATCCGTGGAGGAGATCCACGGAAGAACCAAGATTAACCCAGCTCTCAGAATTCTAAGAAGAAAAATAGAATACAATAAAGAGTTATTTATCTAGAAGATATCTTGGGTTTTAGATAGATATCTAATTAGATAGATAGATAAATAACTAGATAATAATAAAGAGTTATTTATCTATCTATTGAAGAGTTATTAATCTATCTATCTAATTAGATAGATAGATAAATAACTAGATAATAATAAAGAGTTATTTATCTATCTATTGAAGAGTTATTAATCTATCTATCTAATTGGATAGATAGATAAATAACTAGATAATAATAAAGAGTTATTTATCTATCTATTGAAGAGTTATTAATCTATCTATCTAATTGGATAGATAGATAAATAACTAGATAATAATAAAGAGTTATTTATCTATCTATTGAAGAGTTATTAATCTATCTATCTAATTGGATAGATAGATAAATAACTAGATAATAATAAAGAGTTATTTATCTATCTATTGAAGAGTTATTAATCTATCTATCTAATTGGATAGATAGATAAATAACTAGATAATAATAAAGAGTTATTTATCTATCTATTGAAGAGTTATTAATCTATCTATCTAATTGGATAGATAGATAAATAACTAGATAATAATAAAGAGTTATTTATCTATCTATTGAAGAGTTATTAATCTATCTATCTAATTGGATAGATAGATAAATAACTAGATATTAACAAAGAGTTATTTATCTATCTATTGAAGAGTTATTAATCTATCTATCTAATTGGATAGATAGATAAATAACTAGATAATAATAAAGAGTTATTTATCTATCTATTGAAGAGTTATTAATCTATCTATCTAATTAGATAGATAGATAAATAACTAGATAATAATAAAGAGTTATTTATCTATCTATTGAAGAGTTATTAATCTATCTATAGATAAATAACTAGATAATAATAAAGAGTTATTTATCTATCTATTGAAGAGTTATTAATCTATCTATCTAATTGGATAGATAGATAAATAACTAGATAATAATAAAGAGTTATTTATCTATCTATTGAAGAGTTATTAATCTATCTATCTAATTGGATAGATAGATAAATAACTAGATAATAATAAAGAGTTATTTATCTATCTATTGAAGAGTTATTAATCTATCTATCTAATTGGATAGATAGATAAATAACTAGATAATAATAAAGAGTTATTTATCTATCTATTGAAGAGTTATTAATCTATCTATCTAATTGGATAGATAGATAAATAACTAGATAATAATAAAGAGTTATTTATCTATCTATTGAAGAGTTATTAATCTATCTATCTAATTAGATAGATAGATAAATAACTCTTTATTGTATTCTATTTTTGTTCTTTATTGCAGAGCTTTCAGGCTTATAGGTGAGCAACATAATTATGGCGGAGACTAAGATCAAGAGTCTCGAGCACCGCTGTAAGGTCGCGTGCCTTTCGGTCTTCTATAGGTTACATTTCGGAGAATGCTCCCAGGAACTTCATGATCTGATCCCACCATCTCCTTTTCATCATAGGACGAGCAGGCGCACGGCTCGGTACCACCCTTACCTCATTAGTATACCCGCTATTCGTACTAAACGTTTCAGTTCTACCTTTATAATGCGAACTGCTAAGGAGTGGAATACACTACCGTCTTCTGTCTTTCCTGAAAGCTGTAATCTGGGTCTCTTCAAGGCTAGAGTTAATAGGTGCATTCTAGACCTTAGTGCTTCATCTTCGGCCACATCGTCACTTACCAACACGTGAGATCGTGGTCAAACAAAGGTCTATCAATGTTAAAAAAAAAAAAAAAAAAAAATTGCAAGTTGAAGTGGCAATGGCTGCGCCATTTAGTTCCCAGAACTGACAACCGTTGGGGAATAAAGGTTCTCGAGTGGCGACCACAAACTCGATGACACAGTGGAATCTGTCATTGGAGCGACGACAAAGGTAGTATGATATATACATAGTATGTACAAATTTGAAATTCTTTGTGAAGTTCTTGACCATTTTATATACATTTCGTGAATCTAAAGCGCCTTAAGTCGGTATGGCGTTATTGAGTAAGAAACAAACGCTTCCTCCTCGTGCTCCTACTAAATACTCCTACTGATTGGAGCACCGGGACACCCATCTCCTGATGCTCCTACTGAACATAAAAACTACGGGGAATAATATAATATTCTCAATTTAATTTCTCCTGTTCCTATCACGTAACATATTGAACTGTCAACTACAAATTATTTTTTAAGCAACTAATAAACTACTCTTATACCTAAACACTATAAAGTTTTCGTTAAGAATAAGCTTTAGCTTATCTTTTCCCGATTTTATAAACGGTATCTATAGGTAAGTTAATTAAAATAATTTTGAAACACTTCAAGGCATTTCATACGCTTACTCCTTTTTTAGGGTTCCGTAGTCAAAGACAAGGAACCCTTATGGATTCGTCATGTCTGTCTGTCTGTCTGTCCATGTATGTCACAGGCTTTTTTTTCCGAAGCTATAAGAGCTATACTGTTGAAACTTGGTAGGTAGATGTATTCTGTCAACTGCATTCAGATTTTTACATAAAAATTAAAAAAAAACAATTATTTTTGGGGTTCCCCATACTTAGAACTGAAACTCAAAAAAAAAAAAAACATCAAAGCTATACGTGTGGGGTATCTCCATAGATACCCCACACGTATAGGTTTGATGTTTTTTTTTTTTAGGTCTTTAAAAATGATATTGAGGTTTCTAATAGAATTTTTTTCTAAACTGAATAGTTTGCGCGAGAGACACTTCCAAAGTGGTAAAAAGTGTGCCCTCCCCATAACTTCTAAAATAAGAGAATGATAAAACTAAAAAAAAAATATGTAATGTACATTACCATGTAAACTTTCACACAAAATTGGTTTGAACGAGATCTAGTAAGTAGTTTTTTTTTAATACGTCATTAATCGTAATCCATCCAAGAACTTTTATATTATGTTACTTGCTGCTACGGAACCCTTCATGGGCAAGTCCGACACGCACTTGGCCCGCTTTTTCCCGATTTCTTCGGGAAAAGCTTCAAAGAGCATATCGCCAAGAAACTTCATATTGAGCATAAATAACATTTGATAGCATACTATATTACTTATTACGGTGGAACCTTGGTAAATAATAATCGTCTACCTTGGCAGCCGGTACGTATTTTCATTTTCCCCCGACAAGTGAAATAAGTTCAGTCAGATTAGCTTTCTCTTAAAAATACTTGGTAAAGAAACGGAATGAGTTTACGTATAAACTTTTTTTCTAATAAAGTCACTTATACCACAGAATACATAATAGTACAATTACTTGTACCAAGTTGGCTATTTTAATATTCGTAAATAAATGCCTTCAAGACATTCCAGAGTAGGCTCAGTAGCACGCCCCGTGTGAAACTACAAGACATTCCAGAGCAGGCTCAGTAGCACGCCACGTGTGAAACTACAAGACATTCCAGAGCAGGCTCAGTAGCACGCCACGTGTGAAACTACAAGACATTCCAGAGCAGGCTCAGTAGCACGCCACGTGTGAAACTACAAGACATTCCAGAGCAGGCTCAGTAGCACGCCACGTGTGAAACTACAAGACATTCCAGAGCAGGCTCAGTAGCACGCCACGTGTGAAACTACAAGACATTCCAGAGCAGGCTCAGTAGCACGCCACGTGTGAAACTACAAGACATTCCAGAGTAGGCTCAGTAGCACGCCACGTGTGAAACTACAAGACATTCCAGAGCAGGCTCAGTAGCACGCCACGTGTGAAACTACAAGACATTCCAGAGCAGGCTCAGTAGCACGCCACGTGTGAAACTACAAGACATTCCAGAGCAGGCTCAGTAGCACGCCACGTGTGAAACTACAAGACATTCCAGAGCAGGCTCAGTAGCACGCCACGTGTGAAACTACAAGACATTCCAGAGCAGGCTCAGTAGCACGCCACGTGTGAAACTACAAGACATTCCAGAGCAGGCTCAGTAGCACGCCACGTGTGAAACTACAAGACATTCCAGAGCAGGCTCAGTAGCACGCCACGTGTGAAACTACAAGACATTCCAGAGCAGGCTCAGTAGCACGCCACGTGTGAAACTACAAGACATTCCAGAGCAGGCTCAGTAGCACGCCACGTGTGAAACTACAAGACATTCCAGAGCAGGCTCAGTAGCACGCCACGTGTGAAACTACAAGACATTCCAGAGCAGGCTCAGTAGCACGCCACGTGTGAAACTACAAGACATTCCAGAGCAGGCTCAGTAGCACGCCACGTGTGAAACTACAAGACATTCCAGAGCAGGCTCAGTAGCACGCCACGTGTGAAACTACAAGACATTCCAGAGCAGGCTCAGTAGCACGCCACGTGTGAAACTACAAGACATTCCAGAGCAGGCTCAGTAGCACGCCACGTGTGAAACTACAAGACATTCCAGAGCAGGCTCAGTAGCACGCCACGTGTGAAACTACAAGACATTCCAGAGCAGGCTCAGTAGCACGCCACGTGTGAAACTACAAGACATTCCAGAGTAGGCTCAGTAGCACGCCACGTGTGAAACTACAAGACATTCCAGAGCAGGCTCAGTAGCACGCCACGTGTGAAACTACAAGACATTCCAGAGCAGGCTCAGTAGCACGCCACGTGTGAAACTACAAGACATTCCAGAGCAGGCTCAGTAGCACGCCACGTGTGAAACTACAAGACATTCCAGAGCAGGCTCAGTAGCACGCCACGTGTGAAACTACAAGACATTCCAGAGCAGGCTCAGTAGCACGCCACGTGTGAAACTACAAGACATTCCAGAGCAGGCTCAGTAGCACGCCACGTGTGAAACTACAAGACATTCCAGAGTAGGCTCAGTAGCACGCCACGTGTGAAACTACAAGACATTCCAGAGCAGGCTCAGTAGCACGCCACGTGTGAAACTACAAGACATTCCAGAGCAGGCTCAGTAGCACGCCACGTGTGAAACTACAAGACATTCCAGAGCAGGCTCAGTAGCACGCCACGTGTGAAACTACAAGACATTCCAGAGCAGGCTCAGTAGCACGCCACGTGTGAAACTACAAGACATTCCAGAGCAGGCTCAGTAGCACGCCACGTGTGAAACTACAAGACATTCCAGAGCAGGCTCAGTAGCACGCCACGTGTGAAACTACAAGACATTCCAGAGCAGGCTCAGTAGCACGCCACGTGTGAAACTACAAGACATTCCAGAGCAGGCTCAGTAGCACGCCACGTGTGAAACTACAAGACATTCCAGAGCAGGCTCAGTAGCACGCCACGTGTGGAACTTATGGGGGATGGAGGGAAGGCAGACGGTTTTTCATCCTGACACTTCCTGAGTGAAGCCAGGGTGAGTTGCTAGTAATAAATATATTATATAAATAATACATTTATTTACAGAAATAATAATACAAGGTATGTACAAAATACATATGAAACAGTTGTGCTACCTGAAGACGAGCGATCTAAAGGTAGCTCAATTGATCCAAATCACTACCAGACGGAAGCGTCCCTACGATGCTAGCTGCATTGCCACGCTGAATGGCAATACTAATGCGTTGAGCCAGATAAGATAATAAATTGACTTATTATATTATATAATTAGTACATTAATTGGTTGACAGCTTGCTGATCTGATAGGTAGTTTTATTTTATTTTATTGTCGACCTCTGTGGCGCGGCGGGCAAAGGTTGGCCTGTGACACAGGAGGTTGCGGGTTCGATTCCAGCCTCGGAACAAATATCTGTGCGATCACAGATATTTTTTCAGGGTGTTCTGGGTATTTTCTATGTATAATAAAAATATCTATCTATGTATTATATTGTATAAAGTATATCAGTTATCTAGTACCCATAACACAAGCTCTGCTTAGCTTGGGGCTAGATAATGTTGTGTGAACTGTCCAGCATTATTTATTTATTTATGTATAGTCTTAGTTGTAATTGAATAAGGCTAATTTAATAACTGGACTCCCAAATGTCAAAGCAATTCAAATAAAAAAATACAATTAAATTATATAAATTTCGATCTCGAAAACGGCTGTAACAAGTTCGAAGAAATTTGTTATACCTATGCGGGTTTTTGGGGGCGAAAAATCTATCCAGCTAGGTTTCATACTAAAACGTG
The DNA here is from genome assembly GCA_932527175.1 of Operophtera brumata. Lineage (NCBI taxonomy): Eukaryota > Metazoa > Arthropoda > Insecta > Lepidoptera > Geometridae > Operophtera > Operophtera brumata. Next base: position 643,717 of record OW052233.1, on the reverse strand, counting down.
TTTTGGAGGAATTATCTGAATTATCTTAAAAGTGGTCAACCATCCAAATACTAACCAAAAAAATTAAATCCTGAAAAATATAAAAAAATACTAAAAAATTTACACTCCTTTTTTAAAGATTTTTAGAGCCTAATGAAGCCTCAGATATTTTTTTTATATCTGATATCTGTGATAAATAATGTTCTGAGCAATGTGCAACTTTTTCACAACATTAGCAAGAATCCATTTTATTTTAGTTGAAATACTGTAAAAGTTCTGTTTTTAAGGACCCTTTTTGTAGGGGCAACTCAGATTTCCGTAGGTATCTATTTTTGGAAACTTTGAACAGACATTGGTTTTAAATATCTGTGACTATTCTGTCTGTGGGTACACTGATCCCGAGTCTAGGACAACGCCCCCAGTACGGATCAGTCTCTTGTTGCCTTCACTCGATAGGACTGCGCTCCCGCCAGGCAGAAATCTTCATACAAAAGAAACGCCACGCGCCGCTCGAAACAGCGGTTTTTATTGAATATCTCGTGTTATATAGATAATTTTAAAAAACCCCGTCGGTGAACCCTCCGTTTTATAGTATTGATTTTATTTATTCAATTTTTGACCCAATAATCTGTACTATATTGACAAACAATCAAATCTAGCCAAAAGTTACCGGTAACTTTGTGTTTTTTTATCGGTTTTTTTTTGTCCTATCGTGTTTCTGTCTGCGTGATCCCTCGGTATTATAAAGCATCCATGCAAATAGTATCCATGCATATTTTTTATTTGAATATTGTTTATTTATTTTTTATTTTTATTATATCTTAAAAAATTAACACAAACAAAGTATTATACACTCAAAAGACCCTTATGGGTTTGTTCAGAGTGTATACAAACCTCCTTAGGTATAAATACATAATCTATAAAGGTATAAACAAATCATAAAACCGATGGTAGCCTAACGGTTCAATAGTGCAACTCAGAATCCAACGATACCGGGTTCGATCCTAGGCTCCGCACCAATGACTTTTCTAAGTTATGTGCGGATTTCCATCGCTCTGTGCTTCGGAGGGCACGTTAAGCTGTCGGTCCCGGCTGTTATTGATTAATAGCATTCGATAAGCCATGTCAGAGGCCCTCGGGCGGCTTGACAAACTCCGATACCAGAGGCCAGCACTACCTCATACGAAACGAAACGAACGAATACATAATCTTACTCTGTAATTCAGTATCCTCTTAATCGCTTAAAATAGGTAAATACATAAATAAAATAGGTAAATACATAAATAAGTTAGGTAATTTAGGTAGGAACTAGTTATGTTTGTCGTACAAAAAAACGTTGCATTCTGACTGAACCGATAAACTGGTTACCAGCCGGCATACGGCCACTTGCAATAGTCAGTTAGAAATCTAAAAGATCGATAATTTTCCGTTATACCCCACCTTAAAATACGACATAGACTATTTCAGTTGTTCTAGTGGCCTATGGAGTATCTCAAAGAATGCTTGGCGATCAGAAGTTCACCATCAAATTCTACGTTTCACGTTGTTGAACCACATATTTTCTTATTTACAATCATGCTAACAGCACTGTGGAAGGCCTATTGCCTTTACAATCATGCTAACAGCACTGTGGAAGGCCTCTTGCCTTTACAATCATGCTAACAGCACTGTGGAAGGCCTCTTTCCTTTACAATCATGCTAACAGCACTGTGGAAGGCCTCTTGCCTTTACAATCATGCTAACAGCACTGTGGAAGGCCTCTTTCCTTTACAATCATGCTAACAGCACTGTGGAAGGCCTCTTTCCTTTACAATCATGCTAACAGCACTGTGGAAGGCCTCTTGCCTTTACAATCATGCTAACAGCACTGTGGAAGGCCTCTTTCCTTTACAATCATGCTAACAGCACTGTGGAAGGCCTCTTGCCTTTACAATCATGCTAACAGCACTGTGGAAGGCCTCTTTCCTTTACAATCATGCTAACAGCACTGTGGAAGGCCTCTTGCCTTCACAATCATGCTAACAGCACTGTGGAAGGCCTCTTGCCTTTACAATCATGCTAACAGCACTGCGGAAGGCCTCTTTCCTTTACAATCATGCTAACAGCACTGTGGAAGGCCTCTTGCCTTTACAATCATGCTAACAGCACTGTGGAAGGCCTCTTGCCTTTACAATCATGCTAACAGCACTGTGGAAAGCCTCTTTCCTTTACAATCATGCTAACAGCACTGTGGAAGGCTTCTTGCCTTTACAATCATGCTAACAGCACTGTGGAAGGCCTCTTTCCTTTACAATCATGCTAACAGCACTGTGGAAGGCCTCTTGCCTTTACAATCATGCTAACAGCACTGTGGAAGGCCTCTTTCCTTTACAATCATGCTAACAGCACTGTGGAAGGCCTCTTGCCTTCACAATCATGCTAACAGCACTGTGGAAGGCCTCTTGCCTTTACAATCATGCTAACAGCACTGCGGAAGGCCTCTTTCCTTTACAATCATGCTAACAGCACTGTGGAAGGCCTCTTGCCTTTACAATCATGCTAACAGCACTGTGGAAGGCCTCTTGCCTTTACAATCATGCTAACAGCACTGTGGAAAGCCTCTTTCCTTTACAATCATGCTAACAGCACTGTGGAAGGCCTCTTGCCTTTACAATCATGCTAACAGCACTGTGGAAGGCCTCTTGCCTTTACAATCATGCTAACAGCACTGTGGAAGGCCTCTTTCCTTTACAATCATGCTAACAGCACTGTGGAAGGCCTATTGCCTTTACAATCATGCTAACAGCACTGTGGAAGGCCTCTTTCCTTTACAATCATGCTAACAGCACTGTGGAAGGCCTATTGCCTTTACAATCATGCTAACAGCACTGTGGAAGGCCTATTGCCTTTACAATCATGCTAACAGCACTGTGGAAGGCCTCTTTCCTTTACAATCATGCTAACAGCACTGTGGAAGGCCTCTTTCCTTTACAATCATGCTAACAGCACTGTGGAAGGCCTATTTCCTTTACAATCATGCTAACAGCACTGTGGAAGGCCTATTTCCTTTACAATAGACGATGCTGCTCTCATGTTACTCGTCATTGATTTAAGCTACATAAGTAATATATACATCTATGTACTTTAGTACCTATGTATACTACTATATAGTAGAGTAGAGAATAGAGAATCTAGAATAGAGCGATGGTAGTCTAACAGTTCAATAGTGCAACTCAGAATCCAACGATACCGGGTTCGATCCTAGGCTCCGCACCAATGACTTTTCTAAGTTATGTGTGGATTTCCATCGCTCTGTGCTTCGGAGGGCACGTTAAGCTGTCGGTCCCGGCAGTTATTGATCTTCTTCTTTGATTAATAGCAATAATTGATTAATTGATTAATAGCAGTCGATAAGCCATGTCAGAGGCCCTCGGGCGGCTTGACAAACTCTGACACCAGAGGCCAGCACTTACCTCATACGAAAAGAAGAAGAAGACTATATATCTTTGTATATTATTTACCCGGACTTTTTTGTAAGATTCGTTGGCATAAGATTTGTCCTGACTGCTAGCTTATGTATGGAATGTGTTATTACTGGAAGAAAGCGTTAGCAGAGTCAATCGTGTGAAGCAATGTCGGCGATGAGCTCACCATTCACCACGTCTATATTCCACGATGGTGTAACCCACTGTGAAAAGAGGCCCATTGAAGCTCGGCCTATCCTTTCGGGGAAAGAGGCGTGTGTCTATGTATGTATGTATTTAGTTCAATTTTAAATAGCAGCATAATTACAAAGGCACTTTTATCCACTGTAAAAGTTAATTTCTAATAGGTGGTATCACAGATATACTAAAACCGAGCGGGCCTTCACAAATAAATATTCGAGACACGTCTATTGGATACCCATCGTACCTACCATAGAATATTTTAAAGGTATATTCTGACCCTCGAACATGATGCGACACGTTTGTAAGACTCTGATATTTAGGGATATTTCCCTCGTATCTTGAATAGAAATAAAATTTACTAGGTCACAATACATAGATATTTAAACTCAAATATAGAAATCGTAAGAAATGTCAGAAATTAGTAGTAGTAGAGCTTTTTTGTGAAAGAGTCCGTCCGGGGAAGTACTACCACCATACCTATTTCAGCTGCAAAGCAGTAGTGCTCGCACTGCTATATTTCGGTTTGAAGCGTATGGTTGCCGGTGAAAGTACAGGCACATGAGACTTTTCATATTTATGTCTCAGGGTGGCGGGCGCAGTGCAATGCCACATAGGGCGCGTCCTAGGTGGACGTGACCTATGTGATAATGCACTGTTCATAGGCAGTGGGTACCGCTTAACATCAGGTGAGCCATCTGCTTGACCCGTCATTACAAGATGTATTAACAAAAAAAAATGCCCTTTGAGAGATCCGTCTTTCAGGCCTGAGTTAACTGTATAGACATTAATTTACATAAAAGGTAAATAATGTAACGGTATACAAATATCAAATTAATTACGTACATTGGACAGTCTTATAGCTAAAAGGAATCTGACATAAATCATTCGACGAAAGTATAAAACAAAATCATAAGACGGTGGTGTATAAGGAAGTACATTATGATGAAAAAGGTCTCGTCGCGAAATTGTGGCGAATGCGGAGTAATTGAGAATGTTCAACATATTTTGATGGAGTGTGTTCGGAACGAAATATTCCGGATATAATGTTTGGGTAGGAACAGGCATGTAAATGAATTACGGAACAGATTGCCCACCTGATGTTAAGCGGTAACCTCTGCCTATAACAATGCATTACCTCACAGGTCACGTCCACCTAGGTGGCATTGTCCTGAGACATAAAGGTGAAAAGTCTCATGTGCCTGTAAAGTATCTTGGCTTGTCCGTCATCAGAAGAAGCAAAAATGTTGTACAATTTAGCAGATTTATAGAGTTCGGACTTGGTTTGTTTGTTGTTGTTGTGAATTGTTTAGCTTTTTGTTCGAGTTTTTTTTAATTATGTTTTACGGGACGATGTTGTCGCTCAGCGACAAAGTCCTTTCAGTAAATAAAAAAAACATACACAAATACACAATTATATAAGAAAATAAATGAATACTTACCTCAGATATACTAAATATCGTAATGAAAAATCGTAAGGTCATTATATATTTGACTCGTAGCAAATGATGATGTACAAGCTAGTTCAAAATATCTATATTTTAAAAATATTGAAACATTTAGATGGTCTTACGTTAGCCATTAGCGTTCCATATAACATCGTACAACTTATGGTGTGGAGGTAACATGGTTTACCAAGCGAGTCTAATTGCAGGATGTGGCGTTTGTACGTATATTATGTGTGTTTGTAAGTATGTGTGTTTGTCCGATAACTGTAGAATCGATGTTCCAATCTTGATGCAATTTGGTAAGTGGTAGGTTATGTGAATATAATTTTTAAGTTCGAACACGAGCTTGATCAGTACAGGGGTTTTTGAGGTATACGGGGGCGGAAGAGGTCCTCCAAAATATAGTCCGTTCACCATTTGTTGGCATATATTTTGTGTATTGGCAGGATTGCCTACGGTGCTGACAACAATATATGTAGCATTTACCCCACTTGGTGATTGGTGGTCGCCGACTACATTATCTAAACTTGTATGTATCCACCACAGATTAATATGTATTACTTGCATATTTTTAAATAATATACAGTTATAAGACTAGTAAGGTTGTAAATGATGACACAATTTAAATTATATACTATTTTTTTTTTTCTGACAGTGATTATGGTCAAAAAGAACGATTCCAGACATATCACTGTCACTTGCATAAACGTCATCATCATCTGTCGTATCCGAATCTGTGCTGCTGTCATTTCCTAGTTCAATTATCAGTAATTTTACTGAAAAATAAAAAATTGTAAATTTGTCTTCTAAATTTTTTACGTGTTCACACTGTTTTTGCCAATTCTGAGGGGTTATAGATAAAAATAGCTTCTTCAGTTAACTTCACGATATTCCCAGCTTCTTGGCAGACATTATTGCTAGCTACTCGTCTCATTAGAGGACTCCACATATAAACTCAATCGCATTTAAGTGTCATAGACTGCTCCGGTCGTTTTTGTGATAATATTTAATATTTTTCGCATTAATCATGCCAAAGCCATTTGGAAGCAATGCAAATGAGATTGTGTTGAAGGTGCGTGCCTTTTGTAAGAGAGAAAAGGGAAACAAAGCCCCGTTAATTCCACTCAATCATATGACAGGTTAGTAAAACAGGGATACCAGCTTCCGAGACAATGTCTTTAGTATGGGTAATTAGAACTTACTATCATAACGAATTAAAATAAAGAAGTACATAATCTCAGTGAATTAAATTTATTTTTTTATGATATTGTCCTTGTTTGTGTTTTTATAAATAGGTATTTAATTTTATAAAATGATACAAATTTTGTGACTATTTCAGGCTTTTCGGAGAGAAGCGTGTTTGGAGTCACGCAGTGGGAAATTATAGGCGGAACTGAAGACTTTTAACAATTTATTATTTAATATTCATAATCATGCAAAACCCAACTGACATTCGTTTTTCTACCCATTTTCTTCCTCTACGTCAAAAACCTCTATAGAGGTTCGTCGCCACATCACTCCCCCACGGAGAAAGGAAAACCAACAAAAATAAAACAAATAATAACATAACTATAGGTCTAGCACATCCCTAAATTTAACCCTTCTCCCCGAACGGGTAAAAACAACTGGCGACGGCTCTGGTAATAATTCAGGCGGTGACGGCGAAACAGGCGAAACCCCCACGGGCGCCGGCGCAAGCGGCGACGAAGATGCACCATCTGCAAATGTCGGATCCACATGCGCAGGTTTCACGCGATCCACACTAACCGTTCGTTCCTCTCCATTAACGACCAAAGTGAAAGTCTTCTCACCCTTCGATATAACACGATGTGGTCCAGAATATGGAGGTTGCAGTGAACGCCGTACAGAATCGTCACGAAGAAAAACATGTGACGCTGTTGCCAAACTTCTGTGAACGAAAAATGATGGCTGACCGTGTCGTGAAGCAGCAACAGGACGCAGAGCCTCCATGCGGCTCCGCAGCTCGGCAACAAAATCAAAAGCATCGCTTGAACTTCTAGGAATTGTTGGAGGAACTATGAGCTCACCAGGTAAGCGCAAAGTTTCCCCGTAAACCATTTCTGCAGAGGATGCACCAATATCTTCCTTCAACGCCGTCCTCATGCCTAATAAAACTAAAGGCAACGCCTTGACCCAAGTATTAGCATGGCACATTAAGGCTGCCTTAAGCTGCCGATGCATACGTTCTACCATACCGTTCGCGCAGGGATGATAACTGGTTGTGCGAACACGTTTCGTGGCACAAACATCCAAGAGGCGGCGAAACAAAGCGGGCTCAAACTGACGACCTTGGTCTGTCGTTACGATGTTAGGCACCCCAAAACGTGACACCCAACCAGATACAAATGCGTCTGCTACGTTATCAGCCGTAATAGAAGACAAAGGCCATACTTCTGGCCAACGCGAAAATCTATCAATTGCAGTTAGACAGTAGTTAAAACCCATCGAATGAGGCAATGGTCCAATTATATCCAGATGAACATGCAAGAATCGATTCGATGGTAAGTTAAACTGACCAAGGGGAGAAACAACGTGTCTAGATACCTTGCTGCGTTGACAACGAAGGCAAGAACGCGCCCACTGGCGACAATTAACGTTAACCCTAGGCCATACGTAACGGTCAGTCACTAAGCGAGCGGTAGCCCGCGCACCAGGATGACTGAGGTTATGACATCTATCAAATGCAAAACCCAACTGACATTCGTTTTTCTACCCATTTTCTTCCTCTACGTCAAAAACCTCTATAGAGGTTCGTCGCCACACGTGAGTAGAATATCTAAAGAAGGTGAAGTTCCTGCCTCTACCACTGTACTCTACCCCCTACCGCTGCGACTTAAATGCAATTGAGTTTATATGTGGTTTCTTCTAAAGAGAGACGAGTAGCTAGCGAGTTTGGCCAAGAAGCTGGGAATATCGTGAAGTTAACTGAAGAAGCTATTTCATCTATAACCCCTCAGGATTGGCAAAAACAGTGAACACGTAAAACATTTAGAAGACAAATTTTATGAACTTGATGTCTGGATGGATTATATTACTGATAATTGAACTAGGAAATGACAGCAGCACTGATTCGGATACGAAAGATGATGATGACGCTTACGCAAGTGACAGTGATATTCCCGTTTTTATAAAATAATTGACAGTGATATGTCTGGAATCGTTCCTTTCGACCACAATTACTGTCAGAAAAAACTAAATAAATAAACAGTTGATATTGTGTCATCATTTACAACCTTACTAGTCTAATAACTGTATATTATTTAAAAATATGCAAGTAAATCATATTAATCTGTGGTGGGTACACACAAGTTTAGATAATGTTGTCGGCGACCACCAATCACCAAGTGGGGTAAATGCTACATATTATATTCTACATATTGTATTGGCAGCACCGTAGGCAATGCTGCCAATACACAAAATAAGTGCCTTGCTTTTGAGGTCATGTCACTGATAAAATAATACGACATGTCAAGTATTATTTAAAAGGCAAAAATAAAATAAAAATGCTTTTATTACATCACGTTCGGGCGAACCAATAAGACCATTAATAAGATATTAGAGACCATTCACCGTAAGATTGCACATGCCAAGGAGTATTTATTTTTCTATGGTTGGTACTATTCCCAAGGCACGGACACGGACTAAGAGTATAACGCAGGTGCAATCTTACGGTGAACGAGCTCTACTAGTATAGTATTATTTTATCTGTGGTTTAGTTACCAGAGGAGTGTTAAGCTGTAGAGTTACGGAAGAATGCAGATTTGGATCTATAACCTGGCCGGCATTTTGAAATTTTTGTTACTAGACCGATTACTTAGAATATTATTGTTGTGGAAACGCTGAAAATAATTTTGTGAACTTACATAACTGTTACGTGATTCCCCTCGCGTACTTCACACTCGGCGATTGGATTCAATAGTTCATTACTTACGTCAGGTTCTGGGAATACTCACTTAGGACGTGGGCATTCTGCACACGTTCCACACGAATGTGGGAAGATGAGGGGAAAATTACCTTCATTTTTTCAAACTGTTGCACAGTTTTGAAATGAAATGAAATGAAATTTATTAAATTACAACAGACAACAGATTCAAAAAAGTACAATCTTAAAAGTAGTTATCTATTACACGTTGAATTATGTAGGTACACCGTGAGATGGCACCTGCTTTGGTTGGAACGCCATACAAAGCAGGTGACATCTTACGGTGAACAAGCTGTAGGTAGGCACTTATTGGAAAAATATTATAGTAGGTACCCAAACTAGGGTTACGTACCTGTGATATGGCGTCGGTACTAATGCCCTCCGCCAGATGAAGTTGTAAGTTGTTTTGAAAATTACGTGACTGTAAGGAATAAAACATTAAATGTGTCCCAATAATTCTGAGCCAGCGGGACTTGAACTCAAATCTTCGCTTCTATATCACACAATAACACATTCACCTCTAATTGACCGAGCGAGTGAAGCGAGCGAAGTCTGAATTAATGTATGTATGTATGTAGGTAAGTTGGTACTCGCGTACAGGTCGTATTTTTGGAATGTTGGTAACCTCGTGGGTCAATTCAAGATACTTGCTTAACTTGTCCTTCTCTGTCCGTCCTCCACACTTCCGCGGGATGTATCTACATTCTCATTAACGACGAGCTCGGATGTCGTATGCGGTGGGTCGTTAGCAGTTGATGAACTGGCATTACCAGGGCATCTAACTCTGTATGGGTCCACCTTAGTATGCCGAAGGTGTATATGAGCAGGGCATAACCCAGCCGATAAAGGCACGAACCTTGTTGATGCTCGATAAAAAAACTGTTGTCAGGCGCCAAAAGAAACGCTTCAGTGACAGCTTTACGTCCCTATATATATACCTATATACAGACTGTTCACCGTAAGGTGTCCCCTGCGTTACACTCTTAGTCTGTGTACTCTGCCTTGGGAATAGTGCCAAACATAGAAAAAATAAATACTCACGGCAGGAGGTATATACGGTCTGTATATACCAAGGTATTTGTAGGTTTCGACTTCTTATTATTTTGGTTACAATTTGTATCTAAGGAAATTCCTGGTAATGAAGAGAAACTCGGGTGGGTAGCAAGTGTTACTGTAGATTGGATTGAAGTGGGGTTTCGTTATTGTCCATATCAAGTTGGAAAAACTTACGAATAATTCTATAAGTACTCAAGATCAAGATAAAATAAATAATAAATAAATAAATAATGCTGGACAGTTCACACAACATTATCTAGCCCCAAGCTAAGCAGAGCTTGTGTTATGGGTACTAGATAACTGATATACTTAATACAATATTATACATAGATAGATATTTTTTACTATACATAGAAAATACCCAGAACACCCTGAACAAATATCTGCGATCGCACAAATATTTGTTCCGAGGCGGGAATCGAACCCGCAACCTGCTGCGTCAAAGGCCAAGCTTCGCCCGCTGCGCCACAGGGGTCGTCAAACAGGGGGTGGCATCCTTTTGCGGAGAAAGTATATTATTTTGATAATCCTAAAGTATCTACACTACAAACTATATGCTTAGGAACTATTCCAGTTGTAGGTATTACTATATACTGGGACTATGGTTACTGCGCTCATTTTCCATAGCCTTTTGTGTTCAGTGTATTTTCTTCTTTTTTCTCGTATTGCATTGTTTGAAATGATCAGTATTGGGGACAGCAATATCAATTAAATTAACGTTTTAATTTATTTAATCTACTAACGAGTATCTTATAACCTCTACCTATTGTGATTTTGATTAACCGATCATACCAAACATGTTTTTTTTCTTTCAATAATACATTTTTTTTAATTTAAAGACGCTACTAATCACTTTAAAAAAGAACTTCGAGCTTGATGTAAAACTTTTTAAAAAAGCTTTAAGTTCACCACGAGATTAAACGTGATATAGAAATAAGAGCAAAACCTAACATTTATTAAGATTCATTTCAACTTTGCCCTTCAGGACCCAATTTATTTTTCTGATTGCCGTATTTGAATCTCGGTCTTCGAATTTTTTATCTAATATTATGAGTCTAATTCGTATCTTTGAAAAGGCTGAGATATTTTTAAGAAGAAAAATAATTTATCTAAGATCCAAATGGACTAAATCGAAATTCGTTTGAGCACTCGTTATAAAAACTTTAAATCCAACTGTTAATTAATGGCAGAAACGTGATTCGTCGAACAATTCCATTTTTTTATTTGATGATCCATTTTCCATAAACATTCGTAAACAAGAAGAAATTAAAAAATTTAAAACCCCCCAATTCAATTAAACGGCTGTAAATACCAAAATCGCTATATGTATAGGTATACCCTATAATATTTGAGGAGTTCCTCAATGCCTCAATTCCTTATGGATTCCATCATCAGAACCAGATTTAGATGAAAATGGGACCAATCTGGAAGTATATTGTGTCAAAACAATAATTTTCTAAATCGGTTCATAAAAGAGGGAGCTATGAGGTAATACACATAAAACAAGTAATTAATTTTGTAAAATTAAAAAAACCTCAACGCAATGAAACGGCTGAACCGATTTTGATCAAACATACCTAAGAACACTCCCGACAAATTCACTTTTCAAACAAGAAAACAAAAAAAACGGTTCATCCGTTCAGGAGCTACGATGGGACAGACAGACAAACACACACACACACACACGGACACGTCAAACTTTAAAACCCCGACGTTTCTGCGTTGGGGGTTAAAAAAATACACACGAATTGAGAACTTCCTCCATTTTTGAAGTCGTTTAAAATAAACAGAAAAATGGATTAATGGTACTTCTTTTTCTTGCGTCGTAGATACCATCGTGGAGACAGCTTCCGGAAGCCCTATTATTAATGTTTCAATCTCAGAGTGCTGCCTACCGCCGCACCACTTGGTAGTCCCGAGAGAGTCGGGTCAGTATTAATCGGATTTCAATAAGCTGAAATCGATTAACCATTTATCACTTTGGACCCCTGGATCCGCCGGAATTATACAAAGTTACGTACTTTGGGGGACTCAGTAAGTTGTTACTAGTTTATATTATATTATGTTTATATTATGTCGGAGGGATATTGTAAACGCACTTCTTATAAAAATTTACAATACTACTTTAGCACGGTTAGTTTCTCAATCTGACGATATCACAGGGTAATTAGAGCTGTTTTTAACCCCCGATTAAAAACAAAGGGGTGTTATAAGTTTGACGTGTCTGTGTGTGTGTGTGTATCTGTCTGTCCCAACGTAGCTCCCAAACGGCAGAACCGATTTCGTTTTTATGTTTTTGTTTGAAAGGTGTATTTGTCGAGAGTGTTCTTTGCTTTGTTTGATCAAAATCGGTTCAGCCGTTCAGCGTTGGGGGTTTTTTAAATTTTTACAAAATTTATATTCTATTGAGAAATAAATTTATAAGCACACAATTACTTGTCTAGAATGTGTACTCAAATAGTAAAAAAACACCTAAAGACCTACCGAGGGGCTATTTTGACGACCTCTGTGGCGCGGCGGCCGATGGTTCGCCTGCGACGCAGGAGGTTGCGGGTTCGATTCTCGCCTCGGAATAAATATTTGTAGGTAACACCAGCAAATACAAAACAACCTATCAACTTACCAAAGTTTCAAATAGGTTTTATTTCTTTTAATTTTAATTTTTGTTTTACTACTAGATCTGTATCCCTTCCTATCTTATAGCACTTAGTAGATTTTTGTTTTTGTTTTATGTGTATGTTATGTCGTGGGGAAAATAAATAAATTTTCTTTCTTTCTTTTTCTTTCTTTCAAATATTTGTTCAGGGTGTTCTGGGTATGTATAATAAAAAATATCTATCCATGTATTGTACCTATTGTATTAAGTATATATGTTATCTAGTACCCATAAAACAAGCTCTGCTTAGCTTAGGGCTAGATAATGTTGTGTGAACTGTCCAGCATTATATATTATTTTATTATCTATGTAAATATTGCAGGTGCTCTTTTCAGTATCCTTAACATATTTCAAACCGTAGCCATATTATTAGAAGATAAAACTAAGTTCTTAAACAAACAAAACTTTATTGTTTTCCTAAGCTATTTCATTATCATTACTTAGCCAAGTTGCTACTTTGCAAAATAACTCACTAAAACTAGTCTCCAACAATATTGACGAAGAAACACACGAAGAAGTTTCGGCAACTTGGCTGTTTGGAGTTCTGAAGATTGAGCGAAGGTTGTGAAAACATTGGGTGGGTGGGCTATGCCAGCTTGATAACTGGATAGTAATGTAATTAATACGCAGTAACTCAACTTTATTAGCTCCATACTCAACACATTAAATGCTATCACATGGTTCTTATTCTTTGTGGTTATACTCTTGGAAGAGTGGTCGTGGTCGTTACTTCAGGGCTCTGTGGTTCGCTTTACAAACCTTCACCACTCATCTCGCAGTACAGCCTTCCTGGAACACACATGCTGTCATTCATAAATTTCGTGTCGTGTCATGACTGTTTATTATATATATGTATATTGATTTTGCTCAATAAGAGACCGTCTCCACGTCCCCGTCGTCATCCGCCTTGTTGAGTTCCGCCTGCGTGCAGGAGAGCGGGCCTAGCGGACAGCTCAGCAAATGCAGCATGTTCTCCACACATACACTGAATTTGAGTTGCGTCGATTATACCCCATTTGGCCAGGTTGCTTCTGCAGTGGCTAACTTGGATGCGGAGTCTATTAAGTGACACATGCTGGAAACCGCCCAAATCTAAGCTAAATCCGTCCAATGTTATTTTTTACAATGATGGTTTTAAATTTTGGCTCTGATAGGTTTACTTGGCAAGGAATAGATTTTTTGGGGTTTTCTCATCACTACCTGTTTCATGTTACACAAAAAGTATATGATTGTATTACTCAAAACATTTACGAATAGAACAATAACCACAAAAAACCAGAAGTACTTAAGTCCTTTTTTATAAGTTGTGTGGGAACCATTAACAACTTTAATATAAAGAAAAATATAAATGTAAGCTTTTCATACCATTAGGGAAAACAAAATAAAGGCCATAGCTATTAAGACTCTCGGAAAACTGTGGCTTTTCTCACTTTCTTTTCTTTTTTTTTTTTTTTTTTTTTTTTTTTTAACTTAGATAGACTTTTGTTTGACCACGATCTCACCTGTTGGAAAGTGACGATGTGGCCGAAGATGGAGCACAAAGGTCTAGAAGGCACCTATTCACTCTAGCCTTGAAGAGACCCAGATTATAGTTTACAGGAAAGACAGACGACGGTAGTGTATTCCACTCCTTAGCAGTTCGCATTATAAAGGTGGAACTGAAACGTTTAGTACGAATAGCGGGTATACTAATCAGGTAAGGGTGGTACCGAGCCGTGCGCCTGCTCGTCCTATGATGAAAAGGAGATGGTGGGATCAGATCATGAAGTTCCTGGGAGCATTCCCCGAAATGTAACCTATAGAAGATCGAAAGGCATGCGACCTTACGGCGGTGCTCGAGACTCTGGACCTTAGTCTCCGCCATATGTTGCTCACCTATTAGCCTAAAAGCTCTGCGTTCAATCGAGTCCAAGGCAGCAAGCTGGTGTTTGGCCGAGCCATCCCAAACGTGGCAGCAATACTCCATACCAGCCCGGACTTGTGCTTTCTAGAGACTTAGAAGCTGTCCCGGTGTGAAGTAACGCTTTACCTTATTCAGGATACCCAGCTTCATGGAAGCAGTTTTTGCCTTAGACTCGATGTAGGAGCCAAAGTTGAGAGTAGGCGTGAGTGAAACGCCTAAGAGCTCGAGGTGATCACCTAAGGTAAAAAAAGGTTCGAAGGGTAAAAAGCTTTATTATCTTGAGGCTTTGCTGTTTCAATATAAGCTGCTTAATTTTTTGCCAAACACTTTATACGCCATCATTTCAAACTGTCTGTTAAAATCAGGTTCAAGAAATTTAATAGTTACAATATCATGGAAGAATTTGAATTGGAGGATAATTATATATAGGCATACCCTTTATCTCTGAATGCGCTACCAATTGATACTATACAACATTTCTTTACTTAGCTAAGTTACTGGTTCGTAGTGTTTACTGTGACGAGTGTTTATATGGAGGACGTCAACAAGTGAACCAACTACATAGCCCACTTTACACCTACGCGTAACTTACCTACTAAATAACAGATCGAATGCTCGGTTTGGGAAAATATTGACACGGCCTGAGGGCTCTTTTTCAGGAATTTATGTTTGTCATAAAAATATGATGGATACTGAAAAACTTAAGAAGTAAAAACTATAGCCCGATTACGGTAATTCACAACACTAGGTAGGCACTTCTGTCCATCGAGCAACACGGAAAAGGAGGCCTGCGTTGCTCGATGCTTCTGTCAATACAATATGTTTATATTGTATTTACATAATTAATGTATTAATTATATATATATTATTTATGTAAATAAATATATTAATTTATTTACATATTAAATCTTAAGGCAAAATGTAAATAAAAATCATGAACTCATAATTTTCTCTTCTTTTATTTGAAATCACACGCAATATAGACGGCAAATAAAAAATATAGAATACCTCCCACTTTTTTGGATGCAATATCCGTCATATTTCGTATTCAAAGTCAAAGTCAAAAGTATTTTATTCATTGAAATCAAGAGGGTCACCTTGAATCGTCTTATAAAAAAAAAAGATCCAACGCAACCAAATCTAGAAGAATAAGGCAACTGACATATGGCTTTATTTGATAATCCTTCTTCCTACTAGATGAGGAGCATCTGTGTGATGCCTAGAGAACAAGTGGAAGCTGTTACAAAAAGAGGAAAACCAACTTAAAAACATTATTGTAAAAAGTAGCATATGATTCCGCTGAGGACCTCAAAAGACGCAAATATGCAAGTCTCGACAGAGCTTACTTATTAAAACCTTTCGGGGTCGAGACTCTGGGTAAATGGGGTTCCGGGGCCCTTCGCGTTTTCAAAATTCTTTCAGGGCATCTGGTCAAAGCGACGCGTGACCCGAGAGCTGGCTCTTATCTGGCTCAACGCATTAGTATTGCCATTCAGCATGGCAATGCAGCCAGCATCTTAGGGACGCTTCCGTCTGGTAGTGATTTGGATTAGTTGAGCTACCTTTAGATCGCTTGCAGCGGTCTTCAGGTGGCACAACTGCTTTATATGTATTTTGTACATACCGCATATGATTAATTATTATAAATGTATTCACCAGGACCATAAAATCCGATTAACATCTCATTTATCAAAAACGGATGAGATAGTTACGGTGGAACGTAAATAGGTACACAAAAGACTGCTAAAACATATCCATTCCTTTTATAGCCTTGCCGTAGTCGAGTTATAAATAAGAAGAAAACTATTTATTAGTTAATTAAAAATCGAGATAAAACATAACTTTTATGATTGTAATTCCTATTTTCGGTTACTGTGTACGAGTCGGGGCATTGAGGAAAAAATACCTCAAGGTAATTTTTTCAACCCTTTTTAGGGTTCCGGAGTCATCAAGACAAGCTACCCTTATAGTTTCGCCATGTCCGTCCGTCTGTACGCGTCTTAGCTTTTAGTGATATTAATATTAATCAAGGCAATTTTGCAACAGATATGGATTTTCATAAATCATTGCCCGCCTAGGCCGAAAATAAGTAAATAAAGAAGACTAGCGACTCGCCCCGGCTTCGCACGGGTAGCCCCTGGTGAACCCCCCCCCCCCCCCCCCCCCCCCGTCCTACCCTTCCCACTATGTCCTATCTCCTGGTTCTAAGCTACCTCCCTACCAATTTTCAGCCAAATCGGTTCACCCATTCATGAGTTATAAAGGGTGCAACTAACACAAAAAAAACAAAAAAAAAACGTTTAAACCTCACGGAGCCCAAGACCTTTCCAACGAATGCAAAACCGTGGAAATCGGTTCGTGCGTTCTGGAGTTATAGCGTCAGGAAGGAAAACCCGACTTATTTTTATATAATAGACTAGCTGACCCGCTCGCGACTTCGTCCGCGCGTAGATTAGGTAGTACCTACCTACACGTACTATGCATTCTGTGAATAGTTGTAGGTAAATATATCTGCCTGTAGATATAAGTTCACTGCTGGCCATGGGCCACCCATATAGAATGCCACAACGAACGTCCTGAGCTGCCTCCATGCAACGACCGAGAGCTTGTCAGTGATCCCGATTCTTCTACGCATCTCTTCGTTTCGGATTCAGGTACATGTACAGAATCTCCGAACACAGCTCTTTCCATAGCCCACTGCACGATTTTGAACTTTTATCATGCTTATAGTTGATAATCACATCTCACTACCGTAAGTCATAACTGGCAACATGCACCGATAACAGACTTTCATCTGGAGGCTCTCCAGTGTCTGTGATGTCAATATATAGCGTAGTTTCCTGAAAGCTGCTCATCTGAGTTGGATTCGTCGGCTAACCTCATCATAGAAGGTCCAACACCTTCTTAGTTGAATCATTTACCCAAGTAGACATACTGGTCTAAAGCATCATAGCAGAATCCCAAATGAACATTGGCAAGATACTAACTAACCACCAAAAACAGCCAAAAAATACAGATCCTCAAAATTTAAATAATTATTCTTAAAACTCTCACAACCTAAGAAGCCTTACAAACCTCAAAACAGCCGTTCAAACTCATAACAACACAGGGTTTATACCCATCCCTAACTCCTTAGATTTCATACAATGCCTTAAACTCTGAGAAACCCTAAAACCTCGTACGAACCCATACAACCCCATTACGACGGACCTTGCTCAGGAGTCTTGCTTGGGAGTCGGGATTTTTACCAGCTGAGGCGGGAACCAAGATAGAACGTTTTCTCTGCCTTAAAACTCCTTGTGAGACTCCTTTTTTTTACAACACCTACGAACCCTATTAACCTTCACAAACCCATACGACCCCATTTTAAACGTTATATAGAACAAAGGACTTTTCTCATTTTTACTTTTCCTGGTGTTTGACTAAGTTTGAACGGTTTTCTCGGCCTCAAACTACCTACCCTATACTATTTCGTCAAAATTTTATTTGCAGTATTTCTAGATAATTTGTCAAAGACAGACAGACAGACAAAGAAACAAATCAATTATATAAGTAACTACGCTGCTCGAACGCATTGATACACATTCTAATTTCGATGTAAAATATGCAAGTCCTTCTAACAGCACGCCTGGTTTTCTCCATCAGATTTATCGATATATCACCAACCGATCAAAATTTTCAGAACTCTCGTATATTAATTAATAAAGTCAAGTAAGTAAGTAAAGTAAGTTAGGATTGTCGACACACCCAGCGACCTAGATCCCTCTACGTCTCGAGACGGCTCTTGTGCCGTTGAGCGTGCGCCGAAATATTGGCTCGCTTAGCGTCTTTTATAAGATTTTTAACGGGGAATGCTCTGAGAAGCTGTTTGAACTAATCCCAGCTTCGCACTTTTATAACCGCACATCCCGCTATCGTCAGCGAGCTCACCCGCACATTTTGGATGCGTGGAGGTCTCGCACAGTGCGTTTCACGCGCTCGTTTCTTCCGCGCACCTGCAAGGCGTGGAATGAGCTCCCGTTGGATGTCTTCCCACAGGGCTACAATATGGGTAAATTCAAGAGAAATATCAATAGGGCTCATAGTGGTAGGCAGCGCGTTTGCAATACCGTGGGTGTTGCAGATGTCCATAGGCGGCGGTGACACCAGGAGGGCCGTCTGTTTGAATGTCACCTCATAAAAAATATTTAAAAAAAGAAGTTTACAATAAAATTATTTGAAATATTGAGATTTTTTCATGTCAAAATAGCGTTACTATGGAACAGTTTGTATTGGAAAATTAAGACACTCAGAAGCCATCATAAGAAAAGAAGAAGAAGAGTAATGCGTGTTTGTCGATATGGTGGATTAAAACTCGGTTTCTCTGCCACCATTTAATGCACTAAGCGGTACGGAGGCCTGCGTTGCTCGATGGCACTAAGCTATTATATAAAGAAGAAGAAGAAGAAGAAGAACGGTACATTGACGAAATTGTTTGGAGCACTCCTCAGAAGCCATTATAAGAAGAGAAGAAGAAGTACGCGTGAATCCTGAACGCTTGAC
Organism: Operophtera brumata; assembly: GCA_932527175.1. Taxonomy (NCBI): domain Eukaryota; kingdom Metazoa; phylum Arthropoda; class Insecta; order Lepidoptera; family Geometridae; genus Operophtera; species Operophtera brumata. The sequence continues at coordinate 624,546 of OW052233.1, read as the reverse complement.
ATGTTTGCATGTCAAAATGGAGTAACTATGGAATTGTTTGCATGTCAAAATGCCGTAACTATGGAATTAAATACAATTAATTAAATTGTAATTTAAGTACTTTCCTCGCAGTTTTTCCACATTTTCTCACCTTAAAAACCTTCCCTGAACTTGCACAAATATTTCAAAACCAAAATTAGCCAAATCGGTCCGGCCATTCTCGAGTTATAGCGGGACCAGAAAAAATAGGGGTTGATTTTTATATATATAGATAGATTATCTCACAGAAGGTTTTCGATAAAATGTATCAATCAATCCTAGCATGATAGTTAGAGTAAATATATTTGTAGGATTGTTGGCAAGTGTAGTGCCGTATTTTAAGAGAAGCCAGAGTCAATCAATTTTTTTTGTACAACTTAAGATTATGGGACCAGCATGTGGCATTGCACTACGCCTGTCACCCTGAGACATAAATATGCAAAGTCTCAGGCGTCTGTAATTTCACCGGCACCCATACCCTTCAAACCAGAACACAGTTAATAAAATATACTACTAAATATATAAATAAATATATACAGTACTAAATAGAAGAAAATAAATTGAACGTAAAATAGCTTGTAAAGCAGATAAACTTTTATCTCGGAACGAGACAACGCCGCTGTATTACAGTATTACAGTTCAAAACAAACAAACAACTCAAACAAGTGGATATCGGTATCGAAATTGTACAACTTGTCTAATATACAATTATGAACAAAGCGACCTCAACTCTGGACGAAAAGCGATTGTTAATTAAGTATCTTTTGTTTTTAGTCAATAAATATTAATAAAATAAGTTTTTTATCTTCATTCATCCTTTTTATTTTATTTACTGAAATAATAATACATCTTAATTATATAGTGAGTAAAACAAGATAAGAGTTACGCAATAGAAAGAGAGGTAACTATTAGGTGAATTTAGCTTTAGGTAATTAGCGCTGTGCGACCTGAATTGCACTTTATTGTGTGGGTGTAAGAGTCGCTATTTATTTAAATGATTTTGTGGAGTCAACCTTACCAGGAGTATCTGTATTATTATGTATTCTGTGAAGCGGCTAAACAAGTGGCAATCGAAAATCTAATCTCTGTGCATCAACCAACCGCAAAGTTCTGATAAGTCAAAGGATCGTAAGCTCTTGTCTCTTTACGTTCTTCAGTTTGTGGGCTCCGGATTAATCAGGTCACAGTCAGCTCACATGCAACTAAACTCGCAACAAGTTTGGACGCAGTTTCACAAGCGTAAGTGGCTTTATCAACTTGCTACTCCACATTCACGCTGGACTTTAGAGCACTTTGGCTCTAGCCGAGCTACTAATCAACGCTGAATGTATTTAAAATAGTTACTCAGTATTTTGTCTCTTTCAATATAATTTGAAATTGCTTGTCAATGCAAAAGACAAAACACCGTGTAACTGTTCCATGGATAATTCGAGTTTTATAGTAGCATGGTAAGCCATTAAATAATCTCGTTAGAATTATGCCTGTTCTTTTTAGGGTTCCGTACCTTAAAAGGTACAAACGGAACCATTAAAAAGTACTCTCATATAGAGAGTAAGAGCCTCTCTCTTATTCTTCTAGGTAAGCGTATTCCACCTTAGACCGCATCGACACTTACCATCAATTGAAATGGCGGGTAAATGCTTGACAAATAAAAACTCTTGTGCCTCTCTGTGTCTCTGTCTGCCTGTCTATCTGTCCCTGGCTATTTCCTACGAATCTAACTAGCCTAAAAAAAAAAATTTGGTAGGTGCATATATAGAGCTAGGTAACCCAATCTTATCTCCGAAACTGCTGAACCCTATACCTTTGAAAAAAATACAAAATACTAGGATTCCCTCATAATTTACAGGAGAAACCAACACTAACCACATACAAAAATACTAAGTCTTTAATTTCCCACGGGAAACGGAAAAACAAATTCAAGAGAAGTTACGTATAATGTGTTGCATAATTTCAGTGAGGGCTAATAAGATGAATAGTCTAGTGACTACTAATAACTATTTAATAGATAATAGCTTAACGAAACCCTCTCTACGCGAGCCCAACTCGTACATAATCGGTCTTTATTCGTTTTAGTAATCTCATCGAATCCCGAGAAATGCGTTCATTTTGATTTTAATTTCCCAGCTTAAATCTTACACATCTATCACTTTCAGACGCAAAGGAAAATATCTTGGAGAAATGGGTGTGAGATAACCGCAAATTCGAAGACATGATATTCTGTAATCCATACTGGACCCTCGTGATGGATTAGGGGTTTTGAAGGCCAGACTGTGGATATAAATAGACAAATTGGTGCCGGTAATCTTACAGGAAACTACGGAACACGATACTCACGACGTGAGTGACGACGTGAGTGACGACGACGTGAGTGACGACGTGAGTGACAAGGAGCATCCTGAATGTAGGTACCTTCGCGTGGATTGTATACTGAGCTTGTAGCCATCTCATCAGGTAATTATTGTACTAACATTATTCTGTATTGTCAGTGGTATTCGCTCTGGTAATTAATTAGTTCATTTAGTAAAATGTAAATACATTTATTTACAGAAATAATAATACAACTAATACGAGTACAAGTAGGTATGTAAAAAATAAAAAAAATACATATGTAACAGTTGAGCTACCTGAAGACCGCTGCTAACGATCTAAAGGAAGCTCAACTGATCCAAATCACTACCACACGGCACAACAGATCAGTCCCTAAGATGCTGGCTGCATTGCCACGCTGAATGGAAATACTATGCACTGAGCCAGATAAGAGCCTGCTCTTGGGGCAGAAGTCGTTTCGACCAGACACCCTGAAATAATTTTGAAAACGCGATGGTTCCGGTACTCCACGGACCCAGAGTCTCGACCCCGAAAGGCTCAAATAAGAAGGCTCTGTCGAGACTTGCATATTTGCGTCTTTTGAGGTCCTCAGCGGAATCTGCCGCCGCACTGGCCCTGACTGATGTCCCGGACAGATGAGATGGCGCAACGCATGGAGCGTCCCACACCAAAGGCCTACCCTTCTCCCACGGAACCAGGCCGCTTACCATCATCGTGGCAGACCATTAGTGGTTATTATATCAAAGTTTGTCATTTTTTCAAATGTAATCCACACTTATGGATAACATTAAATTTAAATGTGACCCAAAAATTCAGTTCCAGCGGGACTCCAACATCGGCGCTCAGCCGATTCGATAGTGCCCACAAATTTCGTCTCCAGTGTCATAGCTCGTTCCAATGCCAAACTGGTTAAGGCATCGCCAATTATAGGCGAAGATGCGGGTTCGAGTCTTGCTAGAATGGAATTTTTGAGTTACATTTAGCAAGATGATTGGATGAATCAAGAAATCAGTCACGCAAGCTCAATACAGAATGCATTTTTTTTTGTTTGCATGCATTCTACACGCTGCAAGCGTACGATCACAAATAAACTCACCGAAAACACGTTCTTAAATCACTAGTGTTGTTAACGCTCTATAAAACAACAAACAGATCTCTTAATGTCCATCGAAAGATAGGAATAATAAAACGATCGTATGAAAAACTTATACAAGTTTCTAACAATGCCATCGCCTATAAGTTACTTGCAAGAAGATCTCCATTTCCAATATCGAGTCTCATATTTGGATGTTCCCTTTGTGATGGAGATATTGCTCGTATGGAACGGTTCGTTCTAATATGGAACCGATCAAACCTAGTACGCATAGGGTATTAATAGTTTGTTTATGTTAGTTGAACATTCTGTGGTCCAATGCTAAGAGAGAGGCTCGATCATAGATTTAGTATATGTACTAGATCTACAATCAGAGATCGAAGATGGAACCAAAAAAAATATATGCACGTGTTGGTGAAAGTCTATGTCTGAGTTAAAAATAGTGTTGTCCTCGACCAACACTTTTACATTGTCGATAGAATTCGTCATCCGTCCGTGATGTGTATGGTAGATAAATACATCTTAATGCAGATTAAGTCTTTCATGAAGAACACAGCTTGGCAGATTTGACGTCATAAAGAGAATAAGGTTCTTATTCCAATTTTGAATACAGTTAATAAATAAACCTTTATTATTTATTGACCCCTAAATATTACGGTTTTATTTATAGGTGGGATCTTAGAGTTTCCCTTTTAAATTTAAACTTAAAATGTTTGCTGCATATACCTAGTGGAGTTCTTATTTGAGTCCATCCCACTCTTCTTATAACCGATAACCATTTTTCTCGTAGCAAAGGAGTACTTGGAAATCTGAAAGCACAAAAACATTTTATATCAGCCGTGCTACGCCCATATAATTTTTCACTCTGTTACTTTATCTATAGACAATTTGTTATCCCAAAGTTTATTATTTTTCAAGTGTAAACCACGCTTTATGGATAACATTAAATTTAAATGTAACCCAAAAATTCCGTTCTAGCGGGACTTTAACCCGCACCCTCGCCTGTCATCGGCGATGCCTTAAAAAATTTAGCCATAGATCGAGCTATGACGCTGGAGACGAAATTTGTGGGCACTATCAACTCGGCTATAGCGCCAAGTTGATAGTTTTTTTTTTTTTTTTTTTTTTAACATTGATAGACCTTTGTTTGACCACGATCTCACCTGTTGGTAAGTGACGATGTGGCCGAAGATGAAGCACAAAGATCTAGAAGGCACCTATTCACTCTTGACTTGAAGATACCCAGATTATAGTTTTCAGGAAAGACAGACGACGGTAGTGTATTCCACTCCTTAGCAGTTCGCATTATAAAGGTAGAACTGAAACGTTTTGTGCGAATAGAAGGTATACCAATGAGGTAAGGATGGTACTGAGCCGTACGCCTGCTCGTCCTATGATGAAAAGGAGATGGTGGGATCAGATCGTGCAGTTCCTGGGAGCATTCACCGAAATGTAACCTATAGAAGATCGCAAGGCATGCAACCTTACGGCGGTGCTCGAGACTCTGGATCTTAGTCTCCGCCATATGTTGCTCACCTATAAGCCTGAAAGCTCTACGTTCGATCGAGTCCAAGGCAGCAAGCTGGTGTTTGGCCGAGCCATCCCAAACATGGCAGCAGTACTAGTATAGTGCTGTATCTACAGGTGTTTCATTGGAAACCTTCTATTCAAAGTTCGAAAGTAAAGGCATCGCTGATCACAGGCGAGGGTGCAGGTTCGAGTACCGCTGGAACAGAATTTTTGGGGTATATTTAAATTTAATTTGTTACCTATTATTTTATTAAGCAGAAATAAACAATATTTATTTATAAAAAATTCAAAATAAATATACCCTTTCGGGGAAAAAGGCGTGTGTAATAATCAACAACGTAAATATTTACTCCAAAATATCTACTACACAAACTGCAATAAAAACACCCGTGGTGCTTTAAAGTTACCTTTTCAATAGTCAATACAAAAACACACACCTCAATGTCCACCTGGTTATTATAGATTTAAAAAAAACGGTAAAATGTTAATAGAGCACACAAATTTACTCCAAACAAAGTAAACCTCCATTCTAGGATGGATAAAAATTTAATTTATAGGTAGGTATAGTGCGCGTCATGTAAAAAGAACGCTGGCGGTCAAGCTTCTACAGGCGTTCCAGCGTTCTTTTTACATGACGCGTACTATAATTGTACATTATTTGTAGTAAACTAGATAGGCACTCATTCAATGCATAGTTATACATCTCTCAAATAAGTAGAAAAGTAAGTAATCTCTTAAAAAGAACGCTGGAACGCCTGAAGAAGCTTGACCGCCAGCGTTCTTTTTACATGATGCGCATTATACAACGATATAGACTGCAACAGGACTATCGATATTTCTGACGTCATCACTTGGTCAAGCCCTATCGTAATCAAACATTTTTATATTTTACATAAAATATTGTTTATTTCTAGGTGCAGCAACGAAATATTATTAAAAAATATAAGGGAAAGTCTAATCTACGAATGAAACTGGTTTTTAGGCCATTTACTAAAGCAGAATTGATAAAATAAGCAATACAATCGAACTACCAATAATCTCTTATTTACCTGTGAAACGTGTATTTTCCCGGATAATTACGTCTTGTATCTTCACAGTCACAAACTGAACACGACACCATTGTCATACAAAGTAATATTTATTATTTAATAGTAAGATTACTAAAATAATTACAAAATTAGTTAAACTGCACAAGAGACCGTCCGGTATACGCATGTACTCAAGCAAAACATGTCAAATTCAATACATTGTTGCTGTCACTTTTCTTCTTGCACGGGGTACATTTAAAAATGACTTCTCTCTCCCACGCTTCGTTTGTCTATTTAGCGTAGCAAAAAAATTCTACGTCTATGGGCTCGATACTCGACAAATAGAATTGTGTCAAATGGAAAGTCAAGACTTGAATTAATACAAATGGCCTCACTTCTCTTTGCTCCATAGATATCGTTTCTAAAACATATAAAATAAATGATTTCCTTAGATCATGTCTGCTGTGATGTTAAATCACTGGGAGATATTTAGTGTTTGACCGACGGGAAGCGCTGACGTCATTCGAGCGTAGCTGTATCAATGACTAGAAACTCGCCCCTTCGCACGGCTAGAGTCGGGATTCGCTTCCCCTCTCCTCTCCTCCCTTCCCCCATCTATCCACACATCAAATACCATCAAAATCTGCTAAAGTAGTTGTATAGCAGTGTAGTAACACTTTAGTGTCCTAATTATCTAGTACCCATAACACAAGCTCTGCTAAGCTTGGGGCTAGAAAAAATTGTGTGAACTGTGTCCAGCATAATTTATTTTATTTATTTATTAATTGAAGCTCGCAAGTTATCGCACGAGCACAGAAATGATGGGTTTGATCGTGCGATCGTGCAACCAAAGCTATACAGGCCGAAAGGAATTTTAGTGTCCTATTGGTCACGCGTCATCGCACGAGCACAGCAAAGCGAGGGGCGAGCTGGCACCAACCTCAGAGCCTCGAGTCTGCAAATTTGACAAGCAAACTACACGAGTGTGTTGTGTACAACTACACGGATTTTAGTACGGAGAATCCGAATAGCACCCCTAGCGGGCACCTTGAGAACCTCAAACTCCATACTAAAATCCGTGTAGTGTACACCTCACGCCCGTGTAAGTTGCTTGTTATATTTGCAGACTAGCCCCTCTGAAGGGACAGTCGCACGTACCTACGCACATCGCGCGACAAAATAGCCTCGTTTGCTCGTACGATCGTTAGCCAAGTAGGACGATCCCTTCAAAAAAATGTACATGTTCATAAACCACGTCGTCGTATTGTGGTAAGATTTAGACGAGGCTTTAGATTAAAAGGCCATTTCGTTATATAAAAACACTTTTAATGAATTCTCTAAACATTTTTACATTATTTTTCACCCTTCGCATTCAAACATCTTCAAAAGATTAATTAACAACCAAAAATGTTAAAGAAGAGGCATTCAGAAGCATTTCTCTTTGAAGTGTTTAAATAAGAGCATTTTTACGAGATTTTAAATCTTGAAAACCGCTGATCGTATTTCCATGGAAGGTAATTAGGGATCAGCCACCAAACATACCTATCAGTAACAAACAAAGAACAAATAATGCAGACTGGAGCAATACACATAGAAATTGTGTTTGTTTAAGGTATTAAGGTATAATCTGAGCAGGACAGCTTGAGACTGGCCGCCATTTATAATCCCATTGTATAAACACGCGGGTAGTTATATACTCTATAGCACTGTTCGGAAAAATTAATTGTACATACAATAATTCCTATATGGATCAGTCATGTTTGTCTATGACGTACTATCCGTTTCACCTTATATAACTAGAAAGAGTTAGTAGTTGTCTATGACGTACTATCCGTTTCACCTTATATAACTAGAAAGAGTTAGTAGTTGTCTATGATGTACTATCCGTTTCACCTTATATAACTAGAAAGAGTTAGTAGTTGTCTATGATGTACTATCCGTTTCACCTTATATAACTAGAAAGAGTTAGTAGTTGTCTATGATGTACTATCCGTTTCACCTTATATAACTAGAAAGAGTTAGTAGTTGTCTATGATGTACTATCCGTTTCACCTTATATAACTAGAAAGAGTTAGTAGTTGTCTATGATGTACTATCCGTTTCACCTTATATAACTAGAAAGAGTTAGTAGTTGTCTATGATGTACTATCCGTTTCACCTTATATAACTAGAAAGAGTTAGTAGTTGTCTATGATGTACTATCCGTTTCACCTTATATAACTAGAAAGAGTTAGTAGTTGTCTATGACGTACTATCCGTTTCACCTTATATAACTAGAAAGAGTTAGTAGTTGTCTATGATGTACTATCCGTTTCACCTTATATAACTAGAAAGAGTTAGTAGTTGTCTATGATGTACTATCCGTTTCACCTTATATAACTAGAAAGAGTTAGTAGTTGTCTATGACGTACTATCCGTTTCACCTTATATAACTAGAAAGAGTTAGTAGTTGTCTATGATGTACTATCCGTTTCACCTTATATAACTAGAAAGAGTTAGTAGTTGTCTATGATGTACTATCCGTTTCACCTTATATAACTAGAAAGAGTTAGTAGTTGTCTATGACGTACTATCCGTTTCACCTTATATAACTAGAAAGAGTTAGTAGTTGTCTATGATGTACTATCCGTTTCACCTTATATAACTAGAAAGAGTTAGTAGTTGTCTATGACGTACTATCCGTTTCACCTTATATAACTAGAAAGAGTTAGTAGTTGGGCAAACAATTTCAAAAGAATGTTTATGGGAAATAATAATGGTTCCGAAAAACAAATTAATCTCCAGCGATCTGTGGCCGACTATTATTCTAATTAACCAGCGTTATAATGAACCTCCGACAAAATTACTAAGTTACCGACAACAGAGGTTTTGTCAAAATAATCATATTTTATAATTGGACGTGTCGGACTCCGGTATGAGACTCAGAATCGACTCAGGGCATTCCGACATGAGTAGGTTAGGTTCAAAATAAGTGACAGAACCGACACGGAGCACCCCGACTCCACGTGGTCTTGTGCGTCACGCCCCTAGAGTGTATATAAAAACGCGGAGCCAGTAGCTCGCGTGGGAGGTCCTGAGTGGAGCAAGCCCGTGAGGCCGAGCGGAGCGAAGGGGGGAGGTGGCGAGAGAAGCGAGCCGGCGACCTCCGTAGTGCAGCGAAGGTCGAATGGGTGAAGCGACACTCAGGGGCAACCTCGCAAGAGTACTGGCGAGAGCCCATACCGGAGTCCGACACTTCCAATTATATAACTTCATACTTATCCTCACAAAAAAAAAGATAAAAATTACAAAGCATAGTTTTCAGTAGAACCACAGATAAAAGAATACTATACTAGGTAGAACGTAATTTATGCTGGTAGAAAAGTATTATCGCAATAAACAGTCATGTTTATTTTTCGAAGATTTCAGTATCTCATTCGGTCGTTTCGTCATTTTTATTCGGACAAAAGTAGTTGGAAAGTTAGTATTTTAGGCAGTAGATTTAATATTTTGAGTAAGGAGTCTGAGCTTTTATTACTACCCAATGTTTATGTTGAAGCCACCTAATAGCCGAAGTGCGGCTAGCTAAGCCGAGAGCATGCATGGCACGATGCCCCAGATTCGCCCAATTATGCAGTTACTTTGATGTACAGACGGCATAGCTAATTGGTTACCCCACAGTGTGTTTAAAGATTGAATTAGAAACGAATTAATTCATGCATTGTATATTTTATCAGATTTAACACACACACCTTTTTCCCCGAAAGAGTAGACAGAGCCTGTAGTGTATATTTAGCACTAAGCTATATTTATTTGAAAGAAAACAAGTGACTTTACTCATATAAATCTGTCAAAATATAGCCATCCGTAGCTATTGGATAATGTTAAATACTGACAGGACTAATTTTAAGCAATGCTTTTTAAGTTATTAAAGAGTAGGTTATTTGGCACGCGAGACTTAGTTACTATGATTTTATCAGTAATGTGTGAGTAACCAATTAGATTTGCTGTCTGTCTGTTTGTTGTAGTACTGGGTGACCTAGAATTGGTATCCGATCCCGGAAACCTTTTTTATTCTGAACATGGAGCAGGTACAAGTATAAAATGTAGTAACTCTAAATTCAGCTGTTTCTCTTAAAAGCCATTAACCTCAAATTTAAATAAACAGCTTTTAGAATTTTCATGGATCACGTAATAGGAGTCAATACTTATCAAAGAATGAACGAAAATCTTTCTACTTAAAATAAATCTGGCAAAGCGCGTGTCAGACCTCGCAGTGTAGGGCTCCGAAGTCAAGTCACGATAACTGATATTTAACGATGATTTTTAAAATATTTGGGGGATGTGTCAACCGTGTCTACCGTACCCGGCTTCATCCATATATTTTCATATGATATTTTAAAATCCCTTTTACTCATACAATAGTGTTTTTTCTGCATTTGAAGTATCTTATAGCTCAATATAGGTAATTATGATCTTTGTACCATATTTTACAGAAATTGGTTCAGCCGTGATTGAGTAACAGTATCCAAACATGTAAACATATTATGATGGAACGGGATTACAAACATATAAACATATTATGATGGAACGGGATTACAAACCGACTACTACTCGTAAAAATAATGACCACTTCAAAGACTCATATTTATTAAACAGATCTGTAGATTGAAAAAATAAAAAAATATTTATGAAAGACCTTTCCAAAGCTGTACCAAACGAGTTCTGTATTTTTTTTAAATAACCCTCTTATCATTTATTGAGGTACCCTGAAATAACACTTTTTCGAAGTTTTTATTTATTGACTATGTAGGCGTCACTAATTTGTATGACCGTGCCAAATTTTAGAATGATTGTACTAATAGTCAACGAGTAGAACGAAACTGGCCGAGACATTAGACGAACATGGTGAAAGAACACGGGCAACTCCCCATACATTGTTTGACCCATCTTTTTTGACTAACTTAACGTACAGTTGAGATACTTTTTGTTATTATAATGTTAAGATAATGAAAAAGCTAATTTAATTTCTTGCGTAGAAGTTATGGGAAAGTAATGAAGCTTATTGCGTTTTGTTTCACGCAAATTCAATGAGTTGATTTATCTAATTATTTAGAAATACAACTATTGCATCCCAACTTCTAAAAATATACAAGTTCTTTAGAAAAATTGGACATAAAACAACAATGAAAACCGAAATACTACTTAATACTAATTACTTCCATGATGAAGGTTCATTTATTTTTGACCTGGGTCAGCGGTTGCCTGTGGCTTCCTGGTCGGACTTCGGAACCCTAAGAATCCCCTAGCGTAGGGTAAATCATAATAAACATTCCATCCCCATTAGCAGCGTGGCTCGACTTTGAATAATTGATTTACTTTATCTCAGAAGGAATCGGAGTTAAAATACTTATCTTGTGGCAAAAGTGCCGGAAAGCGCACCGCAAAAAGGTATCTTTGATTTTGACTCGTTTATGAGTCGGTCAGTATGCTGGCTTAACTAGACCCCCCCCCCCTTTTTGGGGGAATACCATTCCAATCAAACTAGCCGACGACAAAATATACTATGAAATTTTAGAACCCGTATATTTGTGGGTAAACAAGCAAGCTTACCTTATGACGTTTGACCATAAGTATACAAGCCTTGCATCCGAAGAGATTTATGATAAGTAGGGAAATATTTACTATGTACTACGTTCGTACAGTAGTGCTCGCATTGCTGTGTTCCGGTTTGAAGGGTAAGAGTGCCGGTGAAATTACAGGCACATGAGACTTTTCATCTTTATGTCTCAGGGTGGCGGGCGCAGTGCAATGCCACATAGGGCGCGTCCTAGGTGGACGTGACCTATGAGGTAATGCACTGTTCATAGGCAGAGGTTACCGCTTAACATCAGGTGGGCCATCTGCTTGCTCCGCCATTCCAGTAGTATATAAAAAAAAAAAACAATTTCAGAGATAGAAGGCACGGCAGCGGCACCCTAAAAAATTAGTACCTTCTACGGCCGTCGATGACGCGCCGAAGACAGCATCATTGGCTTTTACTGTGCGGACATCGTAGCATCGAATTATTTTCAAAATTAGTACCTTCTACGGCCGTCGATGGCGCGCCGATGTCAGCATCATTTGCTTTTACTGTGCGGACATCGTAGCATCGAATTATTTACAAAATTAGTACCTTCTACGGCCGTCGATGGCGCGCCGATGACAGCATCATTTGCTTTTACTGTGCGGACATCGTAGCATCGAGTTATTCACAAAATTAGTACCTTCTACGGCCGTCGATGGCGCGCCGCTGACAGCATCATTTGCTTTTACTGTGCGGACATCGTAGCATCGAATTATTTACAAAATTAGTACCTTCTACGGCCGTCGATGGTGCGCCGATGACAGCATCATTTGCTTTTACTGTGCGGACATCGTAGCATCGAGTTATTTACAAAATTAGTACCTTCTACGGCCGTCGATGGCGCGCCGATGACAGCATCATTTGCTTTTACTGTGCGGACATCGTAGCATCGAGTTATTTACAAAATTAGTACCTTCTACGGCCGTCGATGGCGCGCCGATGACAGCATCATTTGCTTTTACTGTGCGGACATCGTAGCATCGAATTATTTACAAAATTAGTACATTCTACGGCCGTCGATGGCGCGCCGATGACAGCATCATTTGCTTTTACTGTGCGGACATCGTAGCATCGAATTATTTACAAAATTCTTAAAAATCTTTATTTGAGCCTATTTTGGTGTTGTGTTTGGTGTTTTTTGGTGTGATTTATCATGTTTTGTTCCTTGTATTAGAGGAACTTCAACGGAATATTTCTGAAGATCGAACGTATCAGGATTAAATTAGTACGCAGACTCGAAGTATCAAGCGTAACATTACTTTACTTTGCGCTATTTATGGACTCGTGTTCGAAAGAGGCTAGCTACCCACAACACAGGTTTTCCTAGGGTGGGAGCTAGCGCACTAACAAATTAATTTGTGACTCATGTTTACACTAACACTTTGTAACATTACAAATTATTTGTAAATACTGTATTATTATTAAAATTATAACACGTGAATAAACTAACTATACTTTAAGTTTTGTGAACATTAGTTGAACAAGTGTAAGGTTTTTAATATATTTCCCTTTATTAATGGGGTAATTTTTGTGGATTCGCTTTTTACTGGCAACACGGCGGGGAGTTGGAGTTTGACAGTTGGCAGAGCGCGGGCTGGGGCGCTCACTTGGATTGCTGGGGACGACGGAAGCACATGGGCCTTAGCTCGCAGTGACAATTGATTGTTTAAAATAAACATAATAGAAGTGTATCCTGGGTGTTTCAATTATAACTGCCGTAGCAGCCTGCAAATAAATTAGGTTGTTTACATCTCAGAAGCCGGGATAAACAACAATTGTAAGTACACGCCTGCATCTTATTTTTATGTGCTAAAGTTACATAATTACTAAATTGCCTGAAAACGTAACTAGTTAATGATTCCAGCTTCGAACGTCTGAAATATAGTTTTAAGCCTAACTTCCGTACATCACTGCCGTGCACGTTAAAATGCACTGTATTTCCTACCTTCCAGTCCTCATATAATATGGATAAATACGTGGCGTACCTACCCTCAAAGTGAATTCTATTATTATGACTGTTAAAGATCTGTACATTTAATTTTACATTTATATAAAAAAAAAAAAAAAAAAAAAACTATTAGCTTACGGTGCTTAAGTAGTGGGGATTCCTAAAGGGGGTCAAAATTTTGTTATTTTTTACGTAGGACACATCGTTTCCGAGATATTTTGAATTTTCTTTCGACCCTAATTTATTTTCCGTATAATTTGAACTCAATTCTAATGCAAACAATTTCATGATACGAGTTTCAGGGGATGGAACCGAGAGATAAAGCACGGAGCGTGGAAACTCCTCGACGCAACCGTTCGCGCTCCAGGCGTAGCTTCACTCGTGACCATGGTCACGGCAGCACTCGACGGAGTCGCAGCCACAGTCGCAGTCACAGTCGCCGTTTGCTGGAACGCGAAGTGGCGCTGAGGCAAGAACAGGAGCGGGTTCATCTTTTGGAGCTCGAGCTTCAACGAGAACGAGACGCCGAGCATCGCCGGCGACGGAGCGAGGGGCGTGGGTCACGCCACGAAACGAGGCGCGACAGCCGAAGCCGTAGCCGCGCAAAAAGGTCACGTAGTCCTACTTTTTCTACCAGAGATGTAACCAAAATTCTTCAGTCTATTAAAGACGTCCTTCCATCGCAGCTTGGCCAGAGCACACAGATTTCGAATAGAGATAGTAAAAACATTATTCCTGAGTTTAACCCTTCAGAGAAAAACCAGCGTATGGATACTTGGCTGAAAAAGGTAAACGAGTGTGCAAAGGTTTACGGTTGGGATGAAAGGGCCGTCGTTCATTTTGCTATGCAGAAACTGTCAGGGTTAGCTAAAACCTGGTACGAAAGCCAGAGTTCAATATTATACAATTGGGAGGAGTGGCAAGTTAAATTGTTAAACGCCTTTCCATGCGAACAAAACTACGGACAGATGCTTGAGGACATGTTAAAGCGTAGGAGTAGAATTAACGAACCCATCCAAAATTATTTTTATGAAAAGCTGGCACTCCTTAATCAGTGCGATATTACCGGTAGGCGTGCCGTCGACTGCATTATCCACGGCATCTGTGACAGGATCACTAGGTCTAGCGCTTTAGCGCTACGATGTGACGAGCCTGACGAGCTATTAAAGTTCTTAATGAGCAACAATAGAGAGCCTTATGCTCCCCAGCCATTTTCTAAAGACAGGAATATAAATACGGGTGACGATAAGTCGAACAATCGGGCTGGCGCCAAAATCAATCATGGCTTGTTTTGTTACAATTGCAAGGAAAAAGGGCACCCGTTTTCTAGATGTCCTAAGCCTCTCGTTAAATGCAGTCATTGTAACAAAATAGGACATAAAGCTGAATCATGCCACTGTAAACTGAACACAGGATCAACGAAGGCTGACACAGTGGCAAAAACTATGCGTATATCCAATACGAAGCCATGCAACAAGTATATAAAAGAGGTAATAGTAGAAGGTGTGCCACTTGAAGCCTTCATTGATCTTGGTAGTGAAGTCACTTTGATTGCGCAGTCTAGGTTTACAAAACTCGGCTTAAATCATGACCATACCCCATCTTCAATGAAGGGTTTTGGTAACCACCTTGTATGCTCAATGGGCTCTGCAAAATTGAACTTATCAATACACGGCGTAGATGCTATTGTTCTGTGTCGCGTAGTAGAGGATCGGTTCTTGGAGAAGCACTTGCTCGTTGGTCAAAGTTTCACGGAGCAACCTCACATAGTTGTTTATAAGGACGTGAATAGGCTGCAGTTTATACATGTTGACACTGAAATGCCTATTGATGTACAAGACGAGGACGATGACCGGCTGGAGAAAATCAGGATACTAGCGTATTGTAAACTTTATGGGACTGCTAGCGTTAGAGCCATGACTGAGACTCTATTCACAGGCAGCGTAATAGTCGACACAAAGGTAGTGGGTAAGCTAGGCAAACAATACATTATCTGCGGCGGGGTTTATGAAGTAAATAACGGTTCGCTTTTCGTAACAATACAACCCTGCGTAGTCCCATGCTGCCTCCAAGAAAATTCGGTGTTCTCAAGGGCTGAAAGGGTACAATCAGTTTACAGACTCGTCAGCACAGAAGATTCTTTGGGTACTACGGTCACGTGTACCGAATCTTCCCCAGCTAAACAACTCGATGAAAATCTAGTACAGATAGGCGAAGCAGTTTCTAATGAGGCCAAAACAAAGCTACTTAACATACTACAGCGCCACGAACAGTGTTTTGCTTATAACTTGACGGACCTTGACTGTACGAATGTAACAGAAATGAGCATTGCGTTGAGCAGCCAGCGCCCCGTAGTCTATAGGCCCTACCGCCTCTCTTATCATGAACGGGAGAAGGTCCGAGAAATGGTCGACGAGATGTTGAAAGCGGGAGTCATCCGAGAGTCAACATCTAACTATGCTAGCCCGATAATACTTGTGCGGAAGAAGAACGGTGGCATGCGACTATGCGTGGATTACAGGCTGCTTAATTCAATCACTGTGAAGGAGAGGTACCCCATCCCAATTATTGAGGATGAAATAGCAAGAATGTCAGGACAGGCATGGTTCATTACTCTTGACTTAATGTCAGGGTACTACCAAGTACCCATTGCGGAGGAGAGCAAGCATTTGACTGCCTTTGTCACACCGGACGGTCAGTACGAGTACAACCGTATGCCGTTCGGCTTGGAAAATGCTCCAGCTGTCTTCCAAAGGATGATGAACCAGGTCTTGGGGCAAGCTCGGTTCAATAAAGCCACAGTATACTTAGATGATCTCCTGATTTTTGGTAAGACCCCTTTTGAGTGTATGGAACGATTGGAAGAAGTCCTCAAGCTATTAGAAAATGCGCAACTCAAGCTGAACTTATCAAAGTGTAGTTTCCTACAGAATAAAATTGACTACTTGGGATACGAAATCAGCTTGGATGGTATGCGCCCAGGTTCAGTTAAAATTCAGAGCGTAATAGATTTTCCCCTACCACAAAATGTGCACAACGTGCGCCAATTTTTAGGACTTGTGAGTTACTTCCGAAAGTTTATTCAGTCATTTGCCCAATTGGCTCATCCACTCACCAAGTTACTGAAAAATAACGCTACATGGGAGTGGACGACTGAACAAGAAAACTCATTCAAGACCCTAAAATCTAAGCTGGTTGATAGGCCGGTCTTGGCTCTGTATGACCCCGCAGCTGAGACAGAGCTCCACACGGACGCCAGCAAGGTTGGTATCGGGGGAATATTGCTTCAGCGCCCGCTGGGAACTCAAGGCCCTTTCCATCCCGTGGCTTATTATAGCCGCCAGACGACTCCCGAAGAAAAGAATTTTCATTCGTACGAGTTAGAGACGCTGGCGGTTATTTGCGCTCTAAAAAAATTCAGAGTATACCACTTAGGAAGAACTTTCAAGGTAGTTACCGATTGCAGTGCACTGCGTTCCACGTTCGAAAAGCGGGATCTTATACCTAGGATTGCCCGCTGGTGGATCGCATTACAAGAGTTCGACTGCTGTATCGAATATAGAGCAGGGGCAAAAATGAGTCATGTTGACGCTCTATCCAGGAACCCTACTCACGATGCGGATACTTCGGATCCCGTGAGATACCCGCCAGTACTGGTTATATCTGATAATGACTGGCTACTTACCCTACAGTTGGGAGATCCCGAGTTATGTAGAATACGAGATATTGTCAGCAGCGACTTAGATCCCAAAGGATTAGATTACATCAAAGACAATTATGTCTTAAAGAATAATAGATTGTTTAGGTGTATTGGGGGCGATAAAGAAAATACTAGGTGGGTAGTTCCAAAGGGTGCAAGGTGGCAGCTGTGCAGAATGAATCACGATGACATAGGCCACGTCGGTTTCGAGAAAGCTTTGGAACGTATGAAAAAAAACTTACTGGTTTGCAAAAATGACGCGATTTATAAAAAAATACATTAATGCGTGTATCGATTGCGCGTATGCCAAGAAAACTACGAACGGGTGAGAGGGGTTACTTCATCCCATAGAAAAGGCCGCGATCCCGTTCCACACCGTGCACATTGACCATCTTGGACCCTTTGTAAAATCTAAAAGAGGGTTTACACATATACTGACGGTAGTAGATTCATTTACCAAGTTTTTGTTTATAAGACCTGTTCGGAACACTAACACTCAAAATGTGATAAAAGCATTGCAAGACATCTTCGATATATTTCGAGCCCCTGACAGGTTAGTGAGCGATCGAGGTTCTTGTTTTACTGCACATGCATTCAGAAGGTTCTGTCTTGACCGAGGTATAAAACATATATTAAACGCTGTAGCAAGTCCGAGATCTAACGGTCAGGTAGAGCGCTATAACCGGACCATACTCGATTCTTTGACAGCTCAAAATATAAGGGATAATGAGAAGGAATGGGATAGCAAACTAGGAAAAATACAATGGGGGCTAAATAATACAGTGCAGAAAACCATAGGAAAGACACCTGCTGAGGTCATGTTTGGTATAACGATGAACAGTGAAGTCAAGCCGGCTTTAAATGTGGTTGTAGAAGACGCCCGTAAAGTGACCGATCTATCTTGCCTTCGCGCTGAAGTCAAAAAGAAAATCGATAAAGCTCAAGCTACGCAAAAAGAATATTACGATAGGGGTAGGCATCCTGCACGTACCTACAGCAAAGGCGATCTGGTTAAAATCACAAAAGTAGCATTTCAAAACAGAGGTCAAAGTACGAAACTAATGCCTTCTTACGAAGGCCCCTTCAGGGTTATAAAAGTATTAGGGAACGATCGTTACAAAATCGCTCCAATCGCGGGGTTTGAAGGAATGAAAAACAAACACAAAACTACGGTTGCCGCAGATAGGATGCAACCATGGATTCATGTGGCTTCCTTGAGTTTAGATGATACGGACAATGAACAAAGTGCTACTGAATAGACTGCATGATCGTTATTTCAAATCCTAATTACTCTGGTTGTTATTCTTAAACTGTCCGGCATTTAATACGTTTTGTGTTCGGGAAGGGCGTCTAATAATTTTGTCTCAGTAAAATATCCATGTCGTTTTGTGTTGTTTCAGGTCAAGCACGAGATGCTGACATGTTCGTGTCTTGGCCTGATACCACACAAAGTGTGTTTACAAGAATTCAATGATAAGTTTTAGACACATATCATAAAATAATATCGTGCCCCATCGTTGTCTGATGTGTCGTACAATGTTTCAGTAAAACATACTTTATTTATGGATAGATATCACTTACCTGTTAAATTTCGTTGATATTTAGCTACAAGGATATTAAAATGTAAATTTGCTATTTTTTTATTATAAGTTATTTGGTTACAATGATGTTACATGGTTACAAGGTTATAAGGATAGATGTAAGTTATTTGGTTACAAGGTTACAAGGTTACAAGGATAAATATAAGTTATTTGGTTATTTGGTTATTTGGTTACAAGGTTACAAGGTTACAAGGTTACAAGGTTACAAGGTTACAAGGTTACAAGGATAGATATAAGTTATTTGGTTACAAGGATATACATTATATTAAAATTGTTTGCTTGCAATATGATGTATGCAAATAATAATTTGACTATAAAGATAACATCAAGATTGTGAATCACTTTTTGTGTATCAAAATATGTTGTCATAAATATTTGATCATTGTTATTATCTAGATGATTAACATACATAAGTACGTCATTTATAGTAGTGCCTAAACGATTGTTATTGTTCTGATCGTAAGCCTTATGGTGTTAAATTGTTCAAAGAAATACCTCGTTCTGCCAAGTGTAAGGTTTCACTGGGTTCCACCTGGTGCATGTATGAGGACATACATGTCATCAGGATGGTCGAGTGTAAGGTTTTTAATATATTTCCCTTTATTAATGGGGTAATTTTTGTGGATTCGCTTTTTACTGGCAACACGGCGGGGAGTTGGAGTTTGACAGTTGGCAGAGCGCGGGCTGGGGCGCTCACTTGGATTGCTGGGGACGACGGAAGCACATGGGCCTTAGCTCGCAGTGACAATTGATTGTTTAAAATAAACATAATAGAAGTGTATCCTGGGTGTTTCAATTATAACTGCCGTAGCAGCCTGCAAATAAATTAGGTTGTTTACACAAGTAACTAATTTTGTAAAAAATCAAAAACCCGCAACGCAATGAAACGGCTGACCAGATTTTGATCAAACATAGCTAAGAATACTCCCAACAAATTCACCTTTCAAACAAACAAAAAAAAAAACGGAATCCGTACTTCCGTTCGGGAGCTACGATGCCACAGACAGACACACACACAGACACACACATTCACAAACACACACACAGACACGTCAAACTTATAACAACCTGTCGTTTTTGCGTCTGGGGTTAAAAATACAACCTGTACGCGACTACAAACAAACATACATACTTCCAGACAGATGTTTTTATTTAGCCAGTTGTAGCAAGGACCGGTTCACTCGCTCGGTCAATAATGAATGGAATTCGTTTTGAGTCCTGTTACCTTAATTTTTGATACTGTCTTCACAGTGCAGCCTTACTTACCTGATAAGAATAACAAATAAGAGATAATTCCTCCAAGTCTCGCTTTGACGTAATAACTTTGTCAACGGAAAACATAATATTGATTTGTGATATAAAATTCAATAGGATATAAAATATAATTGAGTTACTTTTTAATTTACTGGCCTGTACTTACTTTCTTTCAATAAGTTATTTGAAAGGTTTCTACTGCCCCCGATTTGAGTTCAATCGATTCGGCTGACTTACCGACTAACCATATTACTAAAAGCGGAACAGCCTTGGAATAGTTGCACCATGTTTTGTCTCTTTAGATCTGAAACTGCTTGTCAATGCAGAATGCAAAACACTTTATAACTATTCCAAGGATAATTAGAGTGACACATAACTCTACGTAATATACTCTACAGAGTATTTTCTATTATATTCTGATCTATGTTATATCCATACCATCCCTGAAATAATTGTTCCTTATAGGAGAGTTCAAATTATAATATGGTTCTAGACATGCCGGATACTGTTTGCAATTTGAATCGAGCAGTGCTTAATTGGAGTGGGGAGGGGGGGGGGGGGGGGGGGGGGGCAGATTGGATGACTGAAATAGGAGTATTTTTTATGCCAAAGACTTTCTAATGGGCTTAACATTTCATACAAAACCTACGCCAAAACATGGCCCTTTTTTTTATACTACTTGGATGACGGAACAAGCAAGAGGGCCACCTGATGTTAAGCGGTAACCTCTGCCTATGAACAGTGCATTACCTCATAGGTCACGTCCACCTAGGACGCACCCTATGTGGCATTGCACTGCGCCCGCCACCCTGAGACATAGATGAAAAGTCTCATGTACCTGTAATTTCACCGGCACCCTTACCCTTCAAACCGGAACACAGCAATGCAAGCACTACTGCTTTGCGGCAGAAATAGGTATGGTGGTAGTACTTCCCCGGACGAACTTTTTCACAAAAAAGCTCTACTACTACTAAAATTGTCTCATTTGTCATCATTCGCCCTATGCAAATGATGACAAATGAGTTCGATACACTGCCGGTTCACACTCACTCTATAGACCTGCCGGCCTAGCCAAGTGGCATTCGCTACGAAGCGATTCCATTTCTACAGTCATAAATAATAAATAAATAATGCTGGACAAGTTCACACAACATTATCTAGCCCCAAGCTAAGCCAGAGCTTGTGTTATGGGTACTAGGTAACTGATATACATAATACAATACATTACATTAATAGATATTTTTTATTATACATAGAAAACACCCAGAAGACCCGGAACAAATATCTGCAGATCGCACAAATTATTTGTTCCGAGGCGGGAATCGAACCCGCAACCTCCTGCGACGCAGGCGAACCATCGCCAGCCGCGCCACAGAGTCATAATACAATACAATAGACCACGTGATATTTCGATAGCTTACGTTAATCTCATACATTGTTGGCTTTTCTACAAGCGACATCGCTATTATAATGTTACTTTGTCTACGGCTTCAGAGGTCTACAAACAAAACTTCTCGACAAAATTACCACCGCGTCACGCGTAACATATCAGAATCACTTTGCGCCATAAAATTATACCACTTTAACACATACCCTGGCTATATAAAAATGCCCATACTCAGGAAACGACGTCATGTAGAATCTCGCCAGTCAATCTGTTAGATCTGTCTCATGATGAGAGGAGGAGCGGGTGGAGTAAGCGGGAGCGGTTGATTCTAGCTTCGATGATCAGCTTATTTGATGCCACTTGAGGAACTGTCTATCTTCATTATCATAATAAACTTCACCAAAAAGACACTGCTTGACCCTTCTTCGTTGATTGCGAACGTTATTTAGCCATCTCTATCCATTTTCTGCAATGGCGCAATTTTTTTATCGCCAGGTCATCCAAAAGATCGTCCATATGGTTGCTACTCGACACCTATTCCCTATAACCTAGTGGTTGTTGGTTCTGTGAGGTTGCCCATTGCTACTTCCCTTGCTAGTTCTGAGAGCTACGAGTATGCTATCTTGTTTCTCTTAGCAAGGATTGAGGAAGATTTATTGAGCTTCTACAAAGGGAAAGGTTCTTTGAGGATGAAAGATTAATTCGGACCGCAGCCTTTTGTTTTTAGTTCTTTGAAAGTTTGTCAGTCAAAAACTTTAACGCTTACGCTACCAAGCGTTATGTAAAAGGGCTGTTAGGGCCAATTTATAACCAGCGGACAAGCGGTAATTTTCCTGACAAATACGCTTTTAGGAACCGATAGTGGTGAGCGATGGTAACGGTGGACCTACTGGGCTGTTTTCCGAGATTTATTCGCGGTTTTGGCACAAAATGCTTAATGGTGCTGAAACTGAAATAGAACTTTCCAGTTTTAAATAAACGAGCAGCCATCTCTTAAATGGTAATTGGGCTATTAACTTCCCGTTTTAGGGTATATCTTGAGTATTGAACGGAGTTTGGAGATTTTTTTGCACATGAAAACCTTTGCAATTGCTAATCAGAATCCTTTCCAACACCTGGTTTTCTCTGCAGTCTATTTTTAGAGCCTACCACAAATCCCCGAGGAACTAAGAAAACCTAAGTCCCAGCTATGGGGACATTACTTGTATACAAGTTAGTGAAACTCGGACACAGAATAACAGAAATATTTCCTATCGAGTTGTCTGATCGAGTTGATATTAATCGTCTGTAAAGTTTCCTGGAAACGAAGTTATGGACTGAAATCAAGATAAGAGTTTCCACGTAATTTATGAGTGCCTGCTATCTGAATACGGAAAACATAGGAATAATAACAAATCTATGTATTAGGCTGGCCACAGATGTACGGTTTCCTAGTTAGGTTTTGGAATTCAGATTCGGAGACCTGTTCGTCGACCTCGTCTTTGTTCTGTTTGTTTACCTATTGGTGTGGTGTTACAGATCCTTCAACGCCCATCCAATTAAAACTTGGACCGCGATGTGTGCAGGAAATTAATAAAACTTTTTATATGGAAGGAAGTGCAAGTGCTTGCTCATCCTAGCGGAAGTGGGCACCGTAATTGAATATAGCGCCTTAATCAAAGTTTGTCATGTTAGAAGATATTTAATTGCGAAGAATATTAATAGGTTTTTGTAAAATTGGTTGATTGAAATGATATCTCACATTACTTTATAACTTCACTCAGTGAATTTTGTCTGAAATTAATGCTTCCTTCCTAATCAACACCATCAACCGACAGACGTTCACTGCCTTCCCATAGCTCATAGTAAGTAAATGACGGTGACGACCTCTGTGACGGGGCGGGCCAGCAGCCGGCTGAGATTTGAGAGGTTGCGGGTTCGATTCCCGCTTCGGGACAAATATTTGTATGATCTGTAAATATTTCTTCCAGGTCTGAGTGTTGTGGTACCAAGGTACTCGTTGTTCCCGGTATCCACGACACAGGAAATTCTGGTGTGAGATCAGAACTATGGACATGAAAAAAAAGGTGTACATATTAGTACATTAAGATTGGTACAACAAGCACAAAAATGAAATGCGAAAGTATCTGAGTGTATGCGTATATGTATTACTTCTTCACGCTGAAACGGCTTCACGGATTTGGATGAAATTTTTAATGGAGATAGGTGAAGCCCTGGAATAACACAGGCTATTTTTATCCCGCTATTCTCAAGGGATCGAAACGTATGCAAGTAACACCGCAGGGTACAGCTAGTAAACAATGTAATTAAGAATTTAAATGTAAATATAAGTGTAAATAAAGTAAGCAAAAACATAAACAATGTTGTTGTATGTTTTATTTTATTTTACTTATTAAGCAAAACAAATATTTACATTATCTATAATAGGTTCAATCAGTGTTAATACATAAATTTAACTTTGTAAGACTTATTGACGACGACCTCTGTGGCGCGGCGGGCGAAGGTTGGCCTGCGACGCAGGAGGTTGCGGGTTCGATTCCCGCCTCGGAACAAATATTTGTGCGTTCGCAGATATTTGTTCAGGGTGTTCTGGGTATTTTCTATGTATAATAACAAAAATCTATCTATGTTATATATTGTATTAAGTATATAAATTATCTATAGTACCCATAACACAAGCTCTGCTTAGCTTGGGGCTAAATAATGTTGTGTGGAATGTCCAGCATAATTTATTTATTTATTTATTAATAATGTTGTCCACAACGTTATCCACATGTTAGTTTTATACAATTACAAAAATATGCAGGTCATATAATTTTTATTTTCAGTAGGTATATAAAGAGAAATGAAAAAACTCAACTAAAAATAAAATAACTTTAATAAATAGTAAATTATAGTAGGTAATTAATAATAGGACGATATAGATTACAATAAAGAAACTAAGAAGGATACTTTACGTGAATCTACTCAGGAAAGCGCAGTTATTAACTGACTAGTGATTATGTTAGTCAATGTACAACATCAAATAAATAATTAATTACGAACATAATTAGAAACTTCAAATAAGGATTATACAATATGAACAAATTTAGTTCAGCTAATTACTGTTTGAGCTTATTTAAAATGGATTGGCTCGCCATCGAATACAACTTAGAACATTGCAGGCCTCCGATACAATGAAGGGATTTGCCATGGTATATTTTAGACATCCGTCTGCCAAGCGTAAATATACCATGGCAAATTCGTGTCCTGTGGCGGGCGAAGCTTGGCCTGCGACGCAGAAGGTTGCGGGTTCGATTCCCGCCTCGGAACAAATATTTATGCGATCGCAGATATTTGTTCAGGGTGTTCTGGGTATTTTCTACGTATAATAAAAATTATATATTGTATTAAGTATATCAGTTATCTAGTACCCATAACACGAGCTCTGCTTAGCTTGGGGCTAGATAATGTTGTGTGAACTGTCCAGCATTATTTATTTATTTATTTATTTGCCATGGTATATTTACGCTTGGCAGACGGATTTCTAATCGCTTTATTGATGTTGATTACTCGGGTAGATGCTTCTGCCCATCCCCAGGTGTAGTCCCCTAGTCAGCTTTTACGACATCCACAGAGACGGTGTCTTTTCTTAGGGCTTTTTTTATACACCTTCACTAATGGCGATTTGGTAGTTCTTCATATTTTTAACCCCCGACGCAAAAAGAGGGGTGTCATAAGTTTGACCGCTATGTACGTGTGTCTCTTTCTTGCACCGTAGCTCTTAAACGGGTGAACTGATTTGAAAGCGTTTTTTTTATTTGAAAGCAGGTTGGGTAGCAATGGTTCTTAGACATGTTTTATCAAAATCGGTTCAGCCATTCCATAGCGTTGGGGGGCTTTTTTGTATTTTTAAATTTCTTCTCGTCTTATTTTTGACCCAAGCAGTAATTTAATGTGTTCATCATTAATACTGCGCTAACCCCAGGTAGAAATCTTTATACAAAAAAACGCCTTGCGCCGTGGTTTTGAATAGTATCTCGTAAAATGTAGATAATTTGACAAAACCCCTACACTACCCTTAGCTTTGTTATATTGTTTATATTGATCTAATTTTGTACACAATATTATGCACCATTTTAATGAACAATCGAATCTAGCCTAAACATAGACGTAACTTTGGTTTATTTTCTATAGATAAAATATTGTCCTATCGTGTTTCTGATACAGTGATCCTTCGAAATCATAATGTAGTATCCATGCAAAAGTTGTAATTTAAAATTTGATTTAGTCTGTTGAAAATCAAATCTAAGATTAGTAATTTTGTGGCATACCCAAATATTCTTGAGTACCACATTCCACTGTTCAAAGAGTTACCAACCGCATACATCCCAATGTTCTTAATATCATTATTTTAATACGTTCAGGTAATATCAATCTAGCCAGTTAATCAAACCGTCCGCAGTCCAAGGCTTACCTGCCCGTCCAATTTTGCCGTAGCGACTCGGATTCTTAGAGGAATACTTTACTATCTATCTAGTGCACACGACAGTCGATACCTAAAAAGTGACCTACTAGAAAGCGTTAAACTTTTTCTCATAATCATCATATAAAAAGTTGAAGTACATCTATTTTTCTATGTATAGTTTTATTACCAAGCCTTTACCTATACATGTTCTTCATAATCAACAATAACAAACTCTAAACTGAACTGTTTTCTATTTCAAAATTAGCTCCAAAATCCTCTTTGTCTGACCCCCCTGGACAAAGTGGATAAGCATTAAAAACATAATTTAACGTAGTTACGCAAAAAGATAGTTGACTTGCACGGAGTGGCTGGCAGAAAATGGATGAGGAGAGCTGAAGACCGAGTTCAGTGGCGCGCCATGGGAGATACCTTTGTCTAGCAGTGGACTGCAGTCGGTTGATGTTGATGATGAAAATCGTAAAAACGATTGTCAGCAACAAGTGAAGTCGCGTTGTTTTCCCGCGCTAAGAAAAAGTGAAGTCGTTATGTTTTGAGGCCTTAGACAAAGAAACATTCTAATAGCGATGACGCTAGTAGAAAAGCCAACAATTTATGAGATTGACTTAAGCTATCGAAATGTGTCATTTACGACTGTAGAAATGGTTTCACTTCGACGCGAATGCTAGGCCGGCAGCAGTAAACGCCAGTCGTGCGCCGGAGTTGACATATACCATTGTTTTAATCATGAGACAGAGATTAAATCCTTTCGTTAAATTTTAACTTACTGAGCAGTTAAAGTGAGCGATTGTGAAAAGAAAATACTTGTTTACTGAGTAACTATATTTGTAGTAGCTTACTTAGAACTTTACTTATTGATTGTGAAACAAAGGCTAAGTCTTAGCTTTACTGAGTAACTATATTTGTAGTAGCTTACTTAGAACTTTACTTATTGATTGTGAAACAAAGGCTAAGTCTTAGCTTTACTGAGTAACTATATTTGTAGTAGCTTACTTAGAACTTTACTTATTGATTGTGAAACAAAGGCTAAGTCTTAGCTTTACTGAGTAACTATATTTGTAGTAGCTTACTTAGAACTTTACTTATTGATTGTAAAACAAAGGCTAAGTCTTAGCTTTACTGAGTAACTATATTTGTAGTAGCTTACTTAGAACTTTACTTATTGATTGTGAAACAAAGGCTAAGTCTTAGCTTTACTGAGTAACTATATTTGTAGTAGCTTACTTAGAACTTTACTTATTGATTGTGAAACAAAGGCTAAGTCTTAGCTTTACTTTGTAACTATATTTGTAGTAGCTTACTTAGAACTTTACTTATTGATTGTGAAACAAAGGCTAAGTCTTAGCTTTACTGAGTAACTATATTTGTAGTAGCTTACTTAGAACTTTACTTATTGATTGTGAAACAAAGGCTAAGTCTTAGCTTTACTGAGTAACTATATTTGTAGTAGCTTACTTAGAACTTTACTTATTGATTGTGAAACAAAGGCTAAGTCTTAGCTTTACTGAGTAACTATATTTGTAGTAGCTTACTTAGAACTTTACTTATTGATTGTGAAACAAAGGCTAAGTCTTAGCTTTACTGAGTAACTATATTTGTAGTAACTTACTTAGAACTTTAGTTATTGATTGTGAAACAAAGGCTAAGTCTTAGGTTAATCTTACTGTGAGTGTTATTGTAGCAGGTGTTCGTAGCTCTACCTTCAGTTTGTTTCCAGGCGCACTATATAGTTTTCACTCTGAGGGCAGACCACTCATTTGGTATTCGTGTGACGTTCCCAAGATAACTTTCCACTTTACCGGGAAAAGTTAGCTGAACCCGACCTACTCATAAGTCGGTTATGACGCAATTATTTTATACTAGTGGTCGTCCGCGGCTTCGCTTACTTTACGGGGATAAAAAGTAACCTATATCTCAAACCAGGCTATAATCTATCTGCGTACCAAATTTCATTAAAATCGGGTTAGCCGTTTCAGCGTGATTAATTAACAAACATCCAAATATCGTAACATTGAAATTTGTGATACAACAAACACAATAGTATGGATTTGGTTTTATGAAGTTTGCTTAATATTGAATCCAAAGTTCAAATAACATACCTACCTCCATTATTGACTATTTAGGTGATTAAAGTTAATGAATTAAACCCTTTGACGACCTAATGCCGACCTCTGTGGCGCGGCGAGCGAAGGTTCGCTCGCGACGCAGGAGGTTGCGGGTTCGATTCCCGCCTCTAAACAAATATTTGTACGATCTGCAGATATTTGTTCAGGGTGTTCTGGGTATTTTCTATGTATAATAAAAAATATCTATCTATGTTATATATTGTATTAAGTATATCAGTTGTCTAGTACCCATAACACAAGCTCTGCTTAGCTTGGGGCTAGATAATGTTGTGTGAACTGTCCAGCATCATTTATTTTATTTATTTATTTATTTTACCACCCCAAAGTCGCGGTGGGTTGACGACATTCAACGAATAAGGTCCAACTTCACCAACTTGTAAATGTGCTATCAGCTAACCGGCCCTTTTATTGAAAGATGATATTTTTAAACAGCTGTTAAACAACCTGAGTTGGGCTTAATGGCGTTTAATCGCCAGTTTATGTTTTGGCAAACTAGAGACAAATAAATAACTGTATTGAAAAGCCTAAAAGGCGCTATAAAAATGTTACACAAAAGTAGGATTTCAAATTGTTTTTCATTAGGGATGGACCGAAAATCGTAAAAACTCTGTATCAAGGTACCTAACAAAGTTTATAAGCCTTACTTACCATCAAACTGCCATTAATAGCCATCTAGGATCTAATATCCGCTATTTCAGGACAAAACTTTCAGCACTTGGAGTCATAATAAAAAGCAGGCTATAGAGGGTAGCCCAGAATAGTATGAACCGTGAGCATGCTGTAAAAATCCACAGGTAACATTTTGTGAAACAAAATATGTAGTAAGTATCTCACACAGATGACAAAGATGCAACCGAACGGATTGTACTAATTGCAACGCGTTTGCAATGTAATTAAGTTATGGTTAGGTTAGTTAGAAAAGGAGCCGGTAGAGGTGCTTTCAATTGACTTGTGGAAAATACCTAGATTTAATTATTGATTTGTACTATATAGCTTCCAGTGATGACTTATGGCACTGAGACATGCCTAACTATTGAACCGCATAGAAAAGCTCAAAGTTGGGTAGTGAGCTATAGAGAGAGCTATTCTCGGAGTTTAATTACGTGATAGAATCAGAAATCAAGGGATCCTTAGAACCAAAATCACCAACATTACACTCAGAATCAGCAAGTGATTCTTCTAGGTTTAGTCGCGTTGGAACAGGAGTAAATTAAGTCTATAAGATGATTCAAAAGATTTCAATGAATAACATATTTTTGACTTAGACGTTGAAGTGGAAATTAAGTAGGCCATGTAGCTCACAGAACTGGTAATAAAGGTTCACGAGTTTCGAACACAAACAGATGGCCCACCTGATGTTAAGCGGTACCCCCTGCCTATGAACAGTGCATTATCATCACATAGGTCACGTCCACCTAGGACGCACCCTATGTGGCATTGCACCGCGCCCGCCACCCTGAGACATAAATATGAAAAGTCTCATGTGCCTGTAATTTCACCGGCACCCTTCTAAACGGAACACAGCAATGCGAGCACTGCTGCTTTGCAGCAGAAGTAAGTGTGGTGGTAGTACTTCCCCGGACGAACTCTTTCACAAAAAAGCTCTACTACTACTTCATGCTAAGAGAGAGGCCTATGTCCAGCAGTGGACTTCTGTAGGCTGGTGATGATGACTCTAGCTTCCTACTTACTACTCCTACTTTAATGAACCTCCCATAAACTTTCGACGGAAACTTAGTGACTGTAATCCGTGCTATTACGTAGAATAGCGCCATCTACCGGCTGTTATGATTAGGGCAGTTTGGTTTTACAACGCGATAAGAGTCTAATACAGTATTATAATAAATACATTGTTTAGTCATGAGCGAAGCTGAGACTCGGCTAGGCAACGGATTTGTGATTGAGGCCGCTGTGTTGACGTGTTTTTGTTTTGTATTATACATGCATATTATGCGTTAAAGTATTGAATAAAACTGTAAAAACAGAAGCCCAATTCCTGTATAACAGAATAAAGTTCGAATCATGCTCCTATCTTGTCTCAATGTCTTGTCACAAATGGTATTCTACTCCGGGACTTCGGGTCAGCGCTCAAAAAATGTCGGAACCAAGTTTTATCCGTCCATAGCTGCTTGATTATAGGACACATTTGATGGACTAGAGTGTGACCGATCTCATTTGTCATCGTTAACATTTTCAAATGTGCCATAACTATATTATAAACAAACAAAAAGTATGTATCTCGTACTTTGTAGGTGCAGTGTTGTAAACTACAATTAAAGTATGGTAAAGAAACTCCTGGTTCCCTTGTAAGCGGCTCCATAGACTAGTAAGTGTCTGTTGCCATGTTGTCATACCTACTCAAGAGCAGGCTGCACGACATACTTTCCATACAAACGCTCGTGCTCAGCTAGTACGTAATTATGAAATTGTAAAAAAAAATCGGTAGATGTTTTGAACAAATATGTATCTTGAAGAATATATCTACGTTCGTGGAGAAACAAAAGTTGATTTTTGTACCACTAATTTCAGTATAAGAGGCCTTCAAAAATCAGTTTATTTGCACAATTTTTACCTGAACTTTGGATGTTCATAATGTAGTTATAAACTGTAAAAGTAAAAAAAAAGGCTTCCGGGAGGCCTCGTCCATATTATGTATATTCTAAATGACAGATATTTTTGTCAGAAACTAGTAAGGCTTTCTCAAAAACACGTACGTCCTGCAACAAGTTTTAAGAATATTTTACGCATTTATTGCCGTTTTGCAAGTAAGTGGCGGAATTTACCAAATTACAACCAAGGGATCTAGCACTGGCCCTAATTTTTCGCAATTTTTTTATTTTTTAGTTTTTTTATTTTATTTTACTTGAATGACGGAACAAGCAGATGGCCCACCTGATGTTAAGCGGTAACCTCTGCCTATGAACAGTGCATTACCTAATCGTTCATTTTAAAAAAACAAGTTTTATTTGGTAGAAAAAGAGATTTGAATTCTGAAAAAAAAATGGAAGTTCATGATTATTATCTGATGCTTGCAGGTGCCATCATTTAGCTTGATCGAAAACAAACTTAAACATAAAGGCTTTACATACCACCTGGCTCACAATATGATATATGTACATACACTACAGTAGGTACCTACGAGTACATCTGACAAACGTATACTCGGATATCATAATATCAATAGCCTAGACTTCCACTGCTGGACGAAGCCGCCTCCATAGAATGCAAAGGGGGGATTTGCCATAATTACCACGCTTGGCAGGCGGATTGGTGATCGCAGTGTTTGTGATAGGTACTCAGGTGGATGCTGCTGCCCATTTTCTGGTTTAATCCAAAAGTATGCTTTTACGTCATCCATGGGAGGAGACGGAACCCTCTATTTTTAAGCAGGATACGCCACAGCTGATGACAGTAAACTCTCATAAATAATGATATAATACTTAAAATATAGACTAAAATATACATACATACATACATAGACACACGCCTCTTTCCCCGAAGGGGTAGGCAGAGCCTCAATGGGCCTCTTTTTCACTGTGGGTTGCACCATCGTGGGATATAGACGTGACAAGTGGTGAGCTCATCGCCGCCATTGCTTTCCACGACTGACTCACCTAACACTTTCTTCCAGTAATAACACATTCTACAATTATCCAGCAACCAGGACATATCTTATACCAACGAATCTTATCAACAAGTCCGGGTTAAGACTAAAATAAATATAGCTAATTATATATACTACGCATTACATATGAGCTGACTAAACTTGACCGCCTTTGTGACAAAAAATACATCCATTAAGTATGCCTTAATCTCGCAAAGACATACGCCTACGGCGCCATTAAAGGACGTGTAATGAAGTACTTAGGTACCTACATTTAATTCTCTCCACCAATGATACGCTCGCATCTACCCACCTTGAATTTTAATTGTCTCATTACTCTATGACAGTGGCTTCCAAACTTTTGGAAGGTTAATTGTCAAACAGGCATATTACCTACTAGAGTTTACTTTTTAGACTAGTAGTTTCAGAGCTATGGCTACATGACCGCTACCAATTTTTTATTTTTTAGAAATTGTTGTTTTTTTTTAAAAGGTTTATCAATGTTTAACAATTTTACATTGACCTGACAACATTCGCTTGGATCCAAACAAGTAAAAAAGTGGGTCTTTGAAAGCCTTAAGAAAAAAAATTAGTTATGTAGACACTCAGCAACCAATTATGGAACAAATAATGCTTATGAGAGACTTGTCGCATATTCCAAATTAAAATTGTCAAAATTTCTTACTGACATTTCGGCATGCGCTATGTTTCCCCTAAGGCTAAAATCAGACCGACGCGTTCAGCCCGCGTCCGCGGCGGCGTGCACGGTGGCGATCAATGGTAAGACAATGGACGCGGGCGTTGGTTTCACCTTAGCTTAGGTCTCATTAGTTAAATATTTGAGAAATTGAAGGGGATTTTGCCCTAAAGAAGGTGGCGTACGATTATAGTATAAAACTAATGGCCCGCTAGTTATTTTGACGACCTCTGTGGCGCGGCGGGCGACGGTTCGCCTGCGACGCAGAAGGTTCCGGGTTCGATTCCCGCCTCAGAACAAATATTTGTGCGATCTGCAGATATTTGTTCAGGGTGTTCTGGGTATTTTCTATGTATAATAAAAAAATATCTATCTATGTAATGTATTGTATTAAGTATATCAGTCATCTAGTACCCATAACACAAGCTCTGCGTAGCTTGGGGCTAGATAATGTTGTGTGAACTGTCCAGCATTATTTATTATTATTATTTATTTATTTTATTTTCACAGGGATCGGATCACATGGATGTGATCAAACTGAACCGCCACCTACCTGGTGACAAACAAACATCAAAAACAGTCCAGCGGTTTTGGAGGAGCTCTCAGCTGGCTACCCGCCTGCCGAGGCACAGTGGTTATAAAAAAAAAACTTTAGATGACAGAGCGGAAGGCGCGTGCCGACATCTTTGTATTTTGTTTAGATTCGATACCGCTTCAACTTGACAAGAGTGCTAATATGCAATAAGTGCATGTAACGCCTGAAATTCCAATAATGAATTGCGGCTGTTTTCAGAGAAACTGAACAAAATACTGTCTTCAGCCAGTCTTTAGGCTCCGATCTAAGACCACTGAAGATCTTCCCTTTGATATTGAGGACACATATACAATCTTTATTCTCCATTCTTGTTATTCTCCATTAATTCTAAATATTTTCAGTCTATTGAACATCTTATGGTGGAATATATCATCATATATGATATATTATATAAATATCATCAGTTTAGCTACGATCCCCCTAAACATATTTTTACAGTATTTTTTTTGTTTGGAGGTATCGTATCTAAACTGATGACATTTATGAGATACTATTAATTAAAACATGTGTGTTAAGTCTCCTAGTTCTCGCGAAATCAACTTTTGCTATCTAACGAAGTGTTGATGAGCTTTAATGGGCAAAAAACACAAAAAAAAAAGAATTTCGCGTGTCAAGCGAGAGCATCCACCTTAAATGGTTTTCCATAAAGTCTATAGAAACCATGAAAATGATGTGTATTTAAAGTAACACAAACTCCATGTTTAGAACCTCCGCCCTAACCCATTTGGATATAATTTACAGAAATAACATAAGCGTCCATTAAAGACGTGAGCTCCAGATAAATTAACATTTTGCTAATTACTTTTGCAGTATTACAGTCGGTAATCCCATTAACATAAGGGTCATATCAGCGCGCGTTGTGTATGGTCACAGCGAAAAAGATTCTAGCTGCATTGTTACCTTTTTGCAACTTGGAATGGTTAAAGTTCTAAAGTTAGTTAGTTGTAGTTAGTTAGTGGTTAATATGTGCACTTTAAACAACTAAGCTTCAACGCTTAAACACAACTTGAATGTCACTACTCTTCACTATTTTAAAATATTGCAAATGACAAGCAGTGACCTTAAGCAATGAGATAGCTGCGATTCTAACTTATTAAGGCGTAGATGGACGTCATGCTCTGTCACAATCTAACTCATTAAAATTCAGATAAGTTAGTAACTAGCGCTCGAGAAACGAAGTGAGCGAAAATCTGTTTTTTGTATCAGGCGAGGAAGGCAATCGCATGCTATGATACCGTGTTTCTGTGTATAAAAAATAATATAAAATGCTCATTAAAGTTATTAAATTTTGTTGATGAATTCACTAATTCAATGAATAATTAATAAGTTACCCAATGTTTCAAAAATTAAAACATGTAAAAGTAAGTCTAAAATTGAATTTCAATTTTAAAAAGGTGAGTAACTTTTATTGTATCGAATGAAGTAACTCAAATAGGTACCTAGTTTATTACATTTATGATTTCACTAGATAAATCCTTAGAGAATTAAAAAATAATCAAAGGATAAATCGCTTCAAAATATAGCCTATTTCTTATTTTTCTTGAAAACCTTTTGGAAACTAGAAAAATTCTAGAGCTCATTATAGTAATTTCGTGAACTTATGGTGCCTATATCGTTCGCAGTTATAGTGGGTAGATCAAATATCGTTCTGACGACAACAATAAACAACAGTCCTTTATTTGAGCTTATCAAGCTTAAAATTATCAACAACAACACACACACCTGTCTGTCCATACGGGTCACGTCCACTTAGGACGCACCCTATGTGGCATTGCACTGCGCCTGCCTCCCTAAGACATAAAGATGAAAACTCTCATGTACCTGTAATTTCACCGGCACCCATACCCTTCAAATGTATGTCTTAACTATTATCTTCTCAGCTGTGTAGCTCAGTGCAGCTTGCATTTATGAAGTGGCTGTTTATATCGCTAACAAGCTCCATCGATTGCGGGAAGGTAACGATATTATCAATTAGATGAAGTGGTGTTCTAAAATATTCTACTTGTTGTAAGTTTTTATAGCAGAAGCAAATCCAGTACTACCTACGAAAGATATGCGCTTTGGCTATCTTCGTCTTTACGAAACAGCTAGAAATAAATAGAGTAAGTGAGTTAAAAGGTGACATAAAGTCACGAGCGAAAATGCCTGCGAGCATTACTTTAGTACTGTACCTACTCTTTGCAAGTTCACACACGAGTACCCAATCAAACTAATTTATCGACCAATACCATTTAGTCCAGTAACTTTATACATCACAGTATGCGTCAAATCCGGTAGTTCTGATTTTTTGCAGACTTGTTTATGATGTTGGCCTTATGAATAATCCGAGTTTTTGACCTCGAGTGCCGAACGCAAACTTGTCAAAAATCGAATATAACTTTTTTTTTCAAGTTTTGGGGATTATAACCCTAAAGGACTAGTTTTTGAGAAACTTTCTCATGACGTTTTTAAAGTAGACTAAATTTGCTACAATATGATACTGGAACTGTATCTGTAGACCCAATAGTTTCTGAGATCTATATGAGATCTGATGATATGAGATTATATATAACCCTAAAGGACTAGCCTTTAGGGTTATAATCGCCAAAACTTGAACAAAAAAACGATTTTATCGGTTTGACATGTTTGCGTTCGGCGCTCGAGGTCAAAAACTTGGATTATTCATTAGGCCAACATCATAAACAAGTCTGCAAAAAAACAGAACTACCGGATTTGACGCATACTACCCCATACTTTCAGACGACAAAGTTACTAGACTAATTGTTTATTTTAACTATACCTACTTAATGACGGAACAAGCAGATGGCCCACATGATGTTACGCGGTAAACTCTGCCTTTTTATATATTCTGTGCTAGGGCGCAGTGCAATGCCCACATGCTGCGTCCTAGTTGAACTTTCACCTGTCCTGGTGTCTGTAATCAAATCTTACGAGTTAAATTTGACCCACTTCCCGTTGTTCGAATAATCTGAAAGGCATACCTGTCGCGTTTTGATGACAAAACAATATTGTGGAGACAGTGAGCTGATCTGATGATGGAAACTGAAGGTGGACGACGGCACTTTTCGATGGATAATAGTAGACTGGCAGTGTTTGGGCTCATTTTGATCAGCACACCGATCCGATCGATAATTTCGTAAAAGCTTGTTTTGAAAAAAATATTTTTCAACAAAAAACTTGTTTGTAACTAATCCATTTGAGGCTCTGCCTACACTTTTGGGGTGTGTCTATGTATGTATGTATGTTATTGATTACCCAACATTTAAAATCTGTATTACTTTGCAAGAATTTACAGTTTTTAGGCTTCGCTGCACCGACGATAATTTAATGGTCGCAGGAAGTCGGCGGATGCAGGCGGCTCAAGACCATTCAAGCCGTCTATGGTAGAAACCTATGACCAGCTGTGAACTTCACGAAGCTGTCAATGATGAAGACGATAGGAAATTCTTCCTATTCAAATTAAATATCGATTCAACCATATCATTTATCGAAATGAACACTCCAAAATTGTATATTACCTATATATTTTGAAGGATTTAGTAAAATTGCGGGATGCCTGAAGCGTACCGGTAAAGGATTAAGCTTCACCGGCAGAATTCTGGTTCCAAGCACGTCCTGAATCAGACAGAAAGTTTATCTACTGGACGTTGGGCGGTGAAGCGTAATCTTTCCTACCGCTATTATTTATGTGTTCAACCACACTTTTACCACAGAATAAATAATAGTATTTTACACACAAAATTTTGGATGCATTATATTAAAATTTACAACGACCTCTGTGGCGCGGCGGGCGAAGGTTCGAATGCGACGCAGGAGGTTGCGGGTTCGTTTCCCGCCTCGGAACAAATATTTGTACGATCTGCAGATATTTGTTCAGGGTGTTCTGGGTGTTTTCTATGTATAATAAAAAATATCTATCTGTGTAAAATAGTCAATATCTATTCAAAATTTCAACTCCAGTACATTGTGCTGCATCTACAGGTGTTTCATTGGAAACCTTCTGTTCAAAGTCCGAACGTAAAGGCATCGCCGATCACAGGTGAGGGTGCAGGTTCGAGCCCCACTGGAACAGAATTTTTGGGGTATATTTAAATCTAATTTGTTACCTATTACTTTATTAAGCAGAAATAAACAATATTTATTTAAAAAATAAAAAACCCTTTCGGGGAAAAAGGCGTGTGTAATAATCTACAATGTAAAGATTTACTCCAAAATATCTACTACTCAAACTGCAATAAAAACACCCGTGGTGCTTTAAAGTTACCTTTTCAATAGTCAATACAAAAACACACACCTCAATGTCCACCTGGTTGTTATAGATTTAAAAAAAAACGGTAAAATGATAACAGAGCACACATATTTACTCCAAACAAAGTAAACCTCCATTAGTATACCTTCTATTCGCACAAAACGTTTCAGTTCTACCTTTATAATGAGAACTGCTAAGGAGTGGAATACACTACCGTCGTCTGTCTGTCCTGAAAACTATAATCTGGGTCTCTTCAAGGCTAGAGTGAATAGGTGCCTTCTAGACCTTTGTGCTCCATCTTCGGCCACATCGTCACTTACCAACAGGTGAGATCGTGGTCAAACAAAAGTCTATCATTGATAAAAAAAAAAAAAAAAACCTCCATTCTAGGATGGACAAAAATTTAATTTATAGGTAGGTACTACGATATAGACTGCAACAGGACTATCGATATTTCTGACGTCATCACTTTCAGATATTTGTTTAGGGTGTTCTGGGTGTTTTATATGTATAATAAAAAGTATCTAACTATGTAATGTATTGTATTAAGTATATCAGTTATCTAGTTCCCATAACACAAGCTCTGCTTAGCTTAGGGCTAAATAATGTTGTGTGCACTGTCCAGAATTATTTATTTATTTGTGTGTGCTTGAGTTGAAATCTCCAATGCACAAAGTGGTCAACATCTTCGATACTCGTAAGACGTTGGGAACGATATCTTTCGAGTATACAACCATATTAAGGCTTTCATAAGTATTAGTTTGTTGTGAATAAATACAAAACCTTACAAAATGGGTTAAAATAAGACAAAATAATAAAGAGTTTTGTGAGGAAAGAAATCATAAATGTCAAATAAAAACCACCACAACATAACATTTAAGATTCGTTAGTTTGTAATATGTGGTTTGAGAGAGTGTAAGAAAATCACGCAACTATTATAAAAGTTTGTGAGTGTGTTACTGATCGCTAAAACGGCTAGATGGATTTCGATGAAATTTGAAATGGTGATAACTTTTTTTTTGTTACTGAGTGTGAACAAGCAGTTTGCTCAAGTTTGCTTTAAGTGGTAACATCTGCCTTTAACAATGCATTACCTCACAGTCACGTCCACCTAGGACGCACCCTATGTGTTATGCACTGCGCTCGCCACCCTGAGACGTAATAAAGATGGAAAAATCTCACGTGCCTGTAATATCACCGGTAACCAACCCTTCAAATCGGAACACAGCAATGCGAGCATTACTGCTTTGCGGCAGAAGTAGGTATGGTGGTACGAGTAGTACTTCCCCGGACGAAATTTTTCACATAAAAGCTTTACTACTATTAAACAACCGCAGGGCGATGCTAGTGTTTTTATAATAAGCTTTTAAAAAATTTAATAAATAATAATAAATAATAAATAATCCTGGACAGTTCACACAACATTATCTAGCCCCAAGCTAAGCAGAGCTTGTGTTATGGGTAATAGACAACTGATATACTTAATACAATATAAATACATAGATAGATATTTTTTATTATACATATTTTTTATTACATGAGAGATACTCATGAGAATCATAGTTATTATTCAAAGAGCTTAGCTTTACAAATAATTTAAAAACCGTCAAGAGAAATTCCACACAGAACGAACGCTTTGCACCTTCATTCACACACAAATGCACCTCAAAGGAACGGATCGCTCTGCTAGCTCGCTACCCGATTGTTATCTAGACTTAATCAACAAGAGTGCATAAGTACTGAGGTATTATGCACGTTTAAGGTAGGTTAACGGTAATGTAGAGGGCTATAAAGTTGTAGCCACTGAGAGGTCGCTACCCGCTACATCCCAATTCCCATGAGGGCGAAAAGTGGTCAATGTAGCCTCTGTTTATCAGGTAATGAATGACTTCATGACGAGAAAACTGTTATCTATAATAATAATAATAATAATAATAATAATCCAGATGCCCTGGATTGTAGAGTTCGTCATCTATTAACGACCCATCGCATGCGACACCCTCGTTCGTCGGTTATGAGAATGTACATCCCGCGGAAGGATGGAGGTCGAGGCTTTTTAAATGCCAAGACTCTCCACAACCGCGAGGTGTGCAATCTCAGGGAGTACTTCCTCCATGCCGAGTACGGGATGCATCACGATGTCGTTGCAGTTGATAAGAACTTTACCCCGCTCTCCTTAGCAAAAGAGAACTGGCGTAAACCATCAGCCCTGAGCACTCAGGAACGCAAGACCGTATGGGAGAGCAAGGAACTGCACGGGCGGTTTTACAAGGCCCTCACAGGGCCCGATGTAGATCTGCTCGCTTCAGTAAACTGGTTACGTTTCGGTGACCTCTTTGGGGAAACCGAGGGTTTTGTCTGTGCGATTATGGATGAGGTTATCAAGACGAACAACTATCGAAAGTACATCATGAAGGATGGGACGGTTGATATCTGTAGAGCATGTCACCGTCCCGGAGAATCCCTCAGGCATGTGCTTTCGGGTTGTTCGCATCTTGCTAACTCAGAGTATCTGCACAGACACAACCAAGTAGCCAGGATCATTCACCAGCAACTTGCCCTCCGATACGACCTTGTGGGACCTGAGGTGCCGTACTATAAGTACGTGCCTCAGCCGGTTCTTGAAAATGGCCGTGCCACGCTCTACTGGGACCGGTCTATCATCACGGATAGGACTATTGTTGCCAATAAGCCTGATATCGTGCTGGTAGACCGGTCGGAACGCCGGGCGATACTTGTTGATGTCACTATCCCGCATGATGCTAATCTCGTGAAGGCCGAGAAAGACAAGTTAAGCAAGTACCTTGACTTGGCTCACGAGATTACCGCCATGTGGGATGTGGATTCAACGATTATCGTCCCGATAGTCGTTTCAGTGAATGGACTGATTGCGAAGAGCTTCGACCAGTACCTTAAGAAGCTCTCGCTAAATAGTTGGATCAAGGGTCAGATTCAGAAGGCGGTACTCCTGGGCTCGGCACGTATAGTCAGGAGGTTCCTCTCTCTGCAGCCCTAGCCCCCGACCGTTTGGGCCTCGCTTCGCGGTCGGTGGTTCCCCGTTTTGATTTATATTTTTTACTATAATGTTTTTTACTATTTATTTTTTTGTAGATAGTATTGCTTTATAGTGAAAAATATATTTTTTTACGAGATTTTTAATAAATGAGTGATATAATAATAATAAAAGCCATTTATTCCCTTAATAATTATAAATTACAGTACAATCAATTATACATGTTATTAGGTACCTACTTAGTGGTACTTGGTGGTTTTTTTTAATAGTATGTAGTATATACTATACGTTAAAATTTGTTTGTTTGTTTATCTGTAGGTACGTGTATAATGGATAAACTCAAAAACAACTTAACCGATTTAAAAAACTCTTTCACCTATATAAAGCTAAATTATCCCTGAGAGCTAATACGTTATGGTTTATTAGCTTCCACCCGCGGCTGCGCTCGGGTTATGTGTAGTTCCAGCAAACTCCGATTTTTTTATAGGTAGGGGATGCCGCCAAATTCCAAATCTTAGTTTTTTTTAACTGACTAAATCATGTAAATTATTTAAATTAAAACATGGATGGGTACAAACATTATAATTACGAGGGATCACTGTACTAAAAACACGATAGGACAATATATTGTCAATGTGGAGAAAATACTCTACCAAATTAAACCCAAAAATATTGTTGACACGTATCTTGTTTCCGTGACTGGGTCGTTGTAATATGAAATTGACTAATATATTATTACAACTTACTGCTATACGTCCTGGCACACGAGAACGGATGGTACGTGCTACGCCGTAGCAGGAGCGGCGTCAGGGAAGTGCTACGGGCTGAAAATGACATTCATGGGTAAAGGTGGTTGTCATGAGACAGGTCTGCACTCAGCTGCGAGTGAAGACGGGATTTTGACTGAGGATGATTATGAAGAGTACATTTTAAGGATTCCGTAATCAAAGGGTAAAACGGGACCCTATTACTAAGGCACCGCTGTCCGTCTGTCTGTCCGTCTGTCACCAGGCTGTATCTCATGAAGCGTGATAGTTAGATAGTTGAAATTTTCACAGATTATGTATTTCTGTTGCTGCTACAACAAATACTTAAAACAAAATAAAATAAATATTTATTATTATTTTAATATATAAATATTTATTTTATTTTGTTTTTTAATAATAAAATTTTTATTATTATAAATATATTTATTTATATTTTTTTTTTTATTATGTTTTTATTTAGGCGGGAGGCCTTTGCTCAACAATGGGATGATTCAGGCTAACAGTAACAGTATTTAAGGGGGCTTCCATACAACAAACGTGATTTTTTTGCCGTTTTTATAGATAATGGTACGGAACCCTTCGTGTGCGAGTCCGAATCGCAGTTGGCCGGTATTTTTTATACAACTGGGTAAGCAAAGAACCTATGGACGCCTTTAACACCGGAGGCATCACACGATCGTTGCCAACTCTAAGAATTTTGAAACACCCGTTGAAGAACCAACCCCATTCTGTAAGTCGCTAGAGAATAGCTCAGCAGGGAAATCATTCCATAACTAGAGTGATCGCGGAAGAGCTCAGCAGGGAGATCATTCCACAACTCGAGTGATCGTGGTAGAGCTCAGCAGGGAGATCATTCCACAACTCGAGTGATCGCGGAAGAGCTCAGCAGGGAGATCATTCCACAACTCGAGTGATCGCAGAAGAGCTCAGCAGGGAGATCATTCCACAACTCGAGTGATCGCAGAAGAGCTCAGCAGGGAGATCATTCCACAACTCGAGTGATCGCGGAAGAGCTCAGCAGGGAGATCATTCCACAACTCGAGTGATCGCAGAAGAGCTCAGCAGGGAGATCATTCCACAACTCGAGTGATCGCGGAAAAGCTCAGCAGGGAGATCATTCCACAACTCGAGTGATCGCGGAAGAGCTCAGCAGGGAGATCATTCCACAACTCGAGTGATCGCAGAAGAGCTCAGCAGGGAGATCATTCCACAACTCGAGTGATCGCAGAAGAGCTCAGCAGGGAGATCATTCCACAACTCGAGTGATCGCGAAAGAGCTCAGCAGGGAGATCATTCCACAACTCGAGTGATCGCGGAAGAGCTCAGCAGGGAGATCATTCCACAACTCGAGTGATCGCAGAAGAGCTCAGCAGGGAGATCATTCCACAACTCGAGTGATCGCGGAAAAGCTCAGCAGGGAGATCATTCCACAACTCGAGTGATCGCGGAAGAGCTCAGCAGGGAGATCATTCCACAACTCGAGTGATCGCGGAAGAGCTCAGCAGGGAGATCATTCCACAACTCAAGTGATCGCGGAAAAGCTCAGAAAGGAGATCATTCCACAACTCGAGTGATCGCGGAAGAGCTCAGCAGGGAGATCATTCCACAACTCGAGTGATCGCAGAAGAGCTCAGCAGGGAGATCATTCCACAACTCGAGTGATCGCAGAAGAGCTCAGCAGGGAGATCATTCCACAACTCGAGTGATCGCGGAAGAGCTCAGCAGGGAGATCATTCCACAACTCGAGTGATCGCGGAAGGAAATTCCTATGAAACCTCGCGGTGCGTGACAACATTTGCTCCAAAGTGTGTAGCGAATTCTCTCGAATATTATCTTCTTTGTAATGCGTTTTTGTGATGTTATGGTTAAATTTACTCAGCAGTGGGTGTTATCTGTGAATAGATAGAAAGATGGTTAAATTGGATAATTTTGAGATATTGAAACAAGCTTCATTCAGTCTGTTTTTTATCGGAACTATCCTACGAAAGCACTCATATGCTCTAACTAGATTCGTATATTTTTCATGTTATTAGCGTAGGCCCAGTCGTAGCATCTTAACGGGTCTACAAATATATCGATTACATCTGTGTAGTGTCTAAAATTATATTATGTTATTGAAGAGATTCAAAAATGTAAGTGTTACTCTTTGCAAAAGTTAACTTCGACCCTGTATACATACGCCTGGTGTCTAGAATGTATATTATATAGTTCTACGATTTATCGCGAAGCAACATGCTAGCATGTTTCTGAGTTATTGTTGGTTTTATCTTTTGTTGCCTTCTTTTATCTTTGTTTTGTTATGGAATATACACATTAGTTTGATGGATACATTAGTCGTAGAGTGTTCATAAGAACAGAAACATTATCCTCATCGTAGAGTTCCAATTTGTAGCCTCTTTATAAAGTTGGGAAACTAATGTTAGTTTTATTTGTTCAAACATCAATGTACCGTGCTTGCTTGAATTGATTTTGTTTGGTTTTTTGTTTGTGTTGATTCTTTTGTTGTATATTCGGGACCATGTAGTCGTTGAGCGACCAAGTACTTTTAATGAAATAAAAAACTGTGTTGTGTCTATCCCACAACACCCATTTAACAAGCAATTGCCAATATTGTAGCCAATATCCAAGTCGAGCTTGCGCAGTCGTATTATAAGCAACTCATGGTACGTTTGAGCTTCCTATACCTGTGATCTGAGAAGCAGACGAGCTACCTGTTCTATGTACTGAAGTTGGCTCCGTTTTTTACCTGACTACCCAGAAAAAGAGGGTTATGTTTATTTGTTACGTCTGTCTGATGAGGTGAGGTGTCATTGGATTCGTCTACACATTACAAAGGATATTATGAAGTGTTCAAATATCAGAAGGGGCGCTGCAATAGATGATGGAATTCAAAACTGATTTATATTGGACTGACTGTTATTCATTAATTTATCTAAAAAGTAAATTGGGTCTACTCATTAAATAATCCACCAGTTCTAGGTTGCACAGGAGCTATGGATGTGGTTATGCTCGGAGTTTCTCTAAAAGGTAAAATCCGAAATGAGATTATCCGACAGAAAACTAAAGTCATTGACATAGCCCACCAGATTAGCAAGCTGAAGTGGCAATGGGCTGGTCATATATGCCGAAGAACCAATAACCGTTGGGGTAAGCGAGTACTTGAGTGGAGACCGCGTCTTGGCAAACGTAGCGTGGGGCGCCCTCTGGCTAGGTGGAGCGATGACCTACGAAAGGCGGCCGGCAGAAAGTGGAAGAGAAGAGCCGAACACCGGGCTCAGTGGCACGTATTGGGAGAGGCCTGTGTCCATCATCATCTAGTGTGGGCTGATGATGATTAAATAATAAATAAATCAATAATTTCGAAATTTAATCCAAAAAAATAATTGACCCCAAGTAAATTGTGATAACGGCAATACAATCATAATGATTTATAAATTGTGATAACGGCAATACAATCATAATGATTTATAAATTGTGATAACGGCAATACAATCATAATGATTTATAAATCGTGATAACGGCAATACAATCATAATGATTTATAAATTTCACTAAACAGTCACATTCATTGTTTTTATAGACACCGGTAGCACCATGGGCATAGTCTTTGCGTTGCCTACTCTAAACAAATGACTTGAATGTTTTTATCTACACTCAAATCGAAAAATTCGAATTACGTATTCAAAGACGGTTCTATACAGGCACACTTTAAAGACGAACATAAAATTAAGAATAAAACTCATTATAGTACCGCCAACTGTATCATAAAACTCATTATAGTACCGCTATCTTTTTTTTTATTAATTCATTAAACTAGTCTATGGTAATAGCCTGAATATGAAAAAAAAGGCGCACGCATGCGCAGTTCGAACTGTGAAAAAATGGCGCACGAATGCCTAGTTTGAACTTAATTTCCCGCGCTTCCCATACATTTTTTT
Organism: Operophtera brumata; assembly: GCA_932527175.1. Lineage (NCBI taxonomy): Eukaryota > Metazoa > Arthropoda > Insecta > Lepidoptera > Geometridae > Operophtera > Operophtera brumata. The sequence continues at coordinate 579,597 of OW052233.1, read as the reverse complement.
GCCGATCGTGTTTTTCTTTGTTTAATTTTAATTTTTCCTATGAGTGAAGATAAAGTAGTGTATGAAACTGCATATAACTCAGGTATTAAAACACTCGAGGCCGAATGCGATAAACAGACTCTCGTGTTTTAATACCCCTTCTTATACGACAGTTGCATAAACTACTATTATTGAAACGGTCCATGTAGTAATTAAGTGGGAAAACCTCAGCTCGTAGCATTATTCCACAACTTGTAAGATGAGGAAGAAAAAAAAAAAAAAAAAAAAAAAACTTGAAACGAGTCAATCGTCGTTGTTACCTGTATCTTTTCAGTTTTGATGACGTACTCGCTCATACCTATAAAATATAGCTATATGGCGCCTACTAACCTTCATCTATAAGATCATAGTATTTTTCATAAACATTTTATTCCCATAAAACATGAACAACATACGAAACAAAGTGCCCATAAGAGGCAAAAATAACGGCTATAATAGTAACACAATTTTATTTCCTGTATAACAAATAGCTAAAGATTCTAAGGTCAAGTGCTGGTATAAAATGTCTCCACGTTTTATGAGGTCGTAGCGTATATGATGGGTTTTAAAATTTGATTGTATCACAAGCAGCTTTTAAGAGCAGTGGTGACATGGTGGGAAATATGAGTTATGATATGGTTGAGTTGAAATCTTCTGTTATTCAAACGACTTAAACTTATGTATATAGGTAGCTCATAATTATGTTTTTGTATCTGTTTTTGTATGTTTTTGGTTGTTATTTTTTATATATTTTTCTGTTTTTTGTCCTACTTTTTCCTAGCATTCTGTTTGTTCTGTTTGTTTTTTTTGTTTGTGCCAAATAAATGTTTTTCATTTCATTTTCATTTCATAATACGACCTCTGTAGCGCGTCGGGTGAGTAGCCGGCTGAGATGCGAAAGGTTGCGGGCTCAATTCCCGCTGCTTGACAAAAAAAATATGATCTGCAAATTTGACAACACACAAATACAAAGAACAGACAATAGAATAGGATTTTTACCACCTTGCGGTTGTTTTGTTTCTTATTTAGGTATGCTTTGTTACTTGAAGAAAGCGTTAGCATAGTTGGTCGATGGTCGTAGGAAAGCGTTAGCATAGTTGGTCGATGGTCGTAGGAAAGCGTTAGCATAGTTGGTCGATGTTAGTAGGAAAGCATTGGCAGCGATGAGCAAAGACCCGCGGCGAAAATAGGGTTTCGGACTGTTGGTTCTACGGATTGGTTCCACCAGTAGATCCAGTAGTATTTTGAAATACTCATGTTCCCATTTTGTAGCTGGACACTTGGCCCGATATAAGGACAAAAGGTGGACCATAGAGGTGACTCGATGGAAAGGGCCAAACGGCAGAAGAAGATCGGGTCGACCAAGACAGACGAGATCATAAAAACTCCTGGGAAACAGTGGATCGCCATAGCGAACGATAGAGAAGCATGGAGTAAATTAGACGAGGCCTATACCCAAAGAGCAGGAATAAGTGAAAAAGAAAACGTGTTTTTTTCTTAAACATTAGTTTTTAAGGATAAGATGTACCTATGTAAACTAGTTGGTACGGAAAATAAAAAGGCTTTATTATTATGTTCCCATTTAGATGGTAGAACCAACGACATTAGTTTTTTTTGGCTTATGACACCATTGACAAGTGTAGGTACTTGTCAATGGTGTCATAAGCCAAAAAAAACTAATGTCGCCTTAAAAAAGTGTTGTTAAGTGGAACAAAGCGGTGGAACCAACAGCCCGTAACCAAAAATAGGCCCATTGAGACTCTGCCTTAAATGCCAAAATGCCATGTATTTGTAGATAAAACCAGTAAGTAAACTGGTCTAAATGCTTCTGATGGCAGTCAACCTCAATATATCCAATTATGCATAAGGTTTCGAGCAATATTCATGGCTTCTATAAAAGGTCTTCAAAATCTTGTCCCCTTTATGTACGTACACTCTATACCTGATGCATATTCATAGCACGATCCGTTTGACCATAAACTAAGTGCCCATTACGGGTTTGAAACGTGTTCCACTTTGAATTTTACTTATTTTTATTGAAAATCTTTCTCTTACCTGTTTAGGAACTGTGTACCTATCTACAAAGTAGTTTAGGAACTGTGTACCTATCTACAAAGTAGTTTAGGAACTGTGTACCTATCTACAAAGTAGTTTAGGAACTGTGTACCTATCTACAAAGTAGTTTAGGAACTGTGTACCTATCTACAAAGTAGTTTAGGAACTGTGTACCTATCTACAAAGTAGTTTAGGAACTGTGTACCTATCTACAAAGTAGTTTAGGAACTGTGTACCTATCTACAAAGTAGTTTAGGAACTGTGTACCTATCTACAAAGTAGTTTAGGAACTGTGTACCTATCTACAAAGTAGTTTAGGAACTGTGTACCTATCTACAAAGTAGTTTAGGAACTGTGTACCTATCTACAAAGTAGTTTAGGAACTGTGTACCTATCTACAAAGTAGTTTAGGAACTGTGTACCTATCTACAAAGTAGTTTAGGAACTGTGTACCTATCTACAAAGTAGTTTAGGAACTGTGTACCTATCTACAAAGTAGTTTAGGAACTGTGTACCTATCTACAAAGTAGTTTAGGAACTGTGTACCTATCTACAAAGTAGTTTAGGAACTGTGTACCTATCTACAAAGTAGTTTAGGAACTGTGTACCTATCTACAAAGTAGTTTAGGAACTGTGTACCTATCTACAAAGTAGTTTAGGAACTGTGTACCTATCTACAAAGTAGTTTAGGAACTGTGTACCTATCTACAAAGTAGTTTAGGAACTGTGTACCTATCTACAAAGTAGTTTAGGAACTGTGTACCTATCTACAAAGTAGTTTAGGAACTGTGTACCTATCTACAAAGTAGTTTAGGAACTGTGTACCTATCTACAAAGTAGTTTAGGAACTGTGTACCTATCTACAAAGTAGTTTAGGAACTGTGTACCTATCTACACAGATAGATCACACGAACACGTGGATTAATTTATCTTGAATGTATCTAGTATGTATATAGTATGTGTTGTAGTATCTATCTTTAACGAGTTCTCGGTGGTTGTCCTTTTTAACATCATAAGATTAACGTGTCTCTGTGTGTGTGTGTGTCTATCTGTCTCTGGCATTGTAGCTCCCAAACAGATGAACCGGTTTTGTTTTTTTTTTGTTTGAAAGGCGAATTTGCCGGAGGGGGTTCTTAGCTATGTTTGATCAAAATCGGTTCAGCCGTGTCATTGCGTTGAGGGTATTTATAATTTTTACAAAATAAATTACTTGTGTTCTTTGTTTACTCAATCATTGATAATTAGTTTGCACATTTGTTTGGGAACTGCGGATAGCTTCCGAGTATCATGGCTGCTGTGAAGACAGCGGCATTCTAAGGCGAGGCTGAAAAACAGCGTGGCTGAGCCCTCGACCTTTTTTCTTACACTAGCCTAAATATGATTTGTATTTTTATATCCTTTGTTTGTTAGTAATGATAGTGTAAGGAATAAATGCCTTTTTATTTTATTTTATATTTGTATGTTTGTTTGTTTTATTTGTAATTTTTGCATGCCTATAGTGGTAGAAATAGTTGGTACTTTTTGAAAAATTTATAACTTCTTTGTAACACTATTTGTAGCGAATAAACAATTTGATTGATTGATTGATTGATTTGATAGTGAGAGCTGCTAATATAAGATTTGTTCTGGCTGCTAGCTTACTACGAAATGTGTTACCTATTACTGCAAGAAAGCGTTAGCTGAGTCAGTCGTGGGAAGCAATGGCGACGATGAGCTCACTCCTTGTCACGTTTATATTCCCACGATGGTGCTAACCACTGAGATTCTGCCTTGCGTTTTGTACGATAAAAAGTGTAAAACTTTATTTCAATGAAATAACGTATATTTGAAAGGTGAGCTCAGTTTTAGCCCCGTGGAAAATCTTAAAATCTTATTAAGAGGAATTACCACCTTGCTGAAAAATTAAATGTGGTGGGTTCGACCCTCGACTACGATTATTATTATTATATAATATACAGCTAGACTGCCACAGACTCTCTCACTCACTCACTGATTGACATGCCCGTTTTCCTTGAAGTACCACTTTTAGACAAGGACAATATTCTAGACTTTAGTGAAGATTTAAAATGATTAGAAAAAAATATCTGTACATATAAAGGTTGACATAATATACCACTAATTTGACCAACTACGACAATGACGGATCTTTTCTAAAATAAAGCTTCCCGAACGTTAATTCATTACAACGAACGAATTCATTACGAACGTAGATTCATTTATTTATAAAATTATGCTCCTCACACCCTTCGAAGATTAGACATGTACTTCCAGCGTGAACTCGTTAATCATGCAAATGGAACGTCAAATGAATAAATAATACAAACATCCATTACATTAACGAGAAAACGCGGGCTTTACTCAATATTTGTCTGCCTATGAAGGCTTCAATTGATTTGAAAATAAAGGAAATGTTAACATTACTTTTTGTTAAAACTGTAAAGGAACTAAAAAAGTATACTTAAATCAATTGATTCTACATAATAATTGATTATTTTAATTCACCCGCGATTCAACTAGTAAAAACAAGTGAAGAAGTAATAAACAAGTAAAAAAACAACGACTGAGGAGGGAAGAGGTCGCATACATAAACAAATTTAGTGAAGTAAAAGTTTACATTAATCAAAACCATAGATACAACGTCGGTACGTGAGGGGGATGGCCCCCTACACGTACCAGGACCGTCACGTCAGGCCTCCCCCCAAATTGCGTTATGTAATTTGTGAACGACTCTACTTTCTAATTATATAGCACACTATCGTACTCTACTTTCTAATTATATAGCACACTATCGTACTCTACTTTGTACTTTGTTGTAATAGACTGATATTCGTTATTTTGCTCCCTCATAATAACAATTTAGTTTACTTTCGATTCATGGCGTAGAGTACGATAGTGTGCTATATAATTAGTTATATAGCACACTATCGTACTCTACTTTCTAATTATATAGCACACTATCGTACTCTACGCCATGAATCGAAAGTAAACTAAATTGTTATTATGATGGAGCAAAATAACGAATATCAGTCTATTCACAATGCAGTCTCGACTTACAATACGGTTTTAAAATAATTAAGAGAATCAGCTTTTGGTCTCTAAATGCTTAAAAAACAGAGGGACAAAGCGACAAGAAAAACTCATTAGCTGTCCTTTGAGGAAAACTGTTTTTCCAAACTCTGTTTAATATGAAAAACAAGCAATGCTCACTAAAGTTCGGTTGGATATCGCCTCCGCTCCCAGCTGCCACATTCACGCGTATAAATAATCGACGGAAAGTCGCGCGAGATTGATCGCAATCGCATTTGTATCTGTCGATTCACGTCGTTAGTCATCGCCTCAGATGTAACTAGCACAGGATGTTTCCTTTACAGATGTTATATAATTAGCTGTTATACAGGTTTGTCGCGGCATTCTATGAGAGCTTATGTCCAGCAGTGGACTTCTGTAGGCTGATGATGATTATGAGAGGTGTGAGTACGCGCACGTTCATAAAATTGGCAAATATCTGACTACAGTTTGGTAAACACTCAAACTACAAAAAAAAACAACTCTTCTTTCTTATTAATAAATTGATCTGCCCAACAGCGCTTCAGCCTCACTTTATTACAAATTCCAATCAAGTAGTAGATCAGAAAAATGTTAGAGCAAGTAATTTAGCTGACACAGTATCGTATAGGAGTTTTAGTTCTATACGCTAGTATCCATATTATTTTATTATCGTTTCGTCCTAAAAACAAGTCGTATTAGAATTGTTCGTGTGTGACACGATATGAGCTGCTTTGTTCGTGCAAGAGTGTTCAAAAAGATTGATGCGCTAAGGGAACGAAACGACTGAGATATAAGCTGTAAAGTTGTAGCGGATTTAATTTTCAATACAAAACGTATAATTTAAAACACAAACGTGTGTGTACCTAGGACGCGCTGGGGCGAGTCGCTAGTATACTATACACGAGCCTTTAACAATGCATTGTCTCATAGGTCACGTTCACGTAGGACGCGCCGGGGCGAGTCGCTAGTATACTATACACGAGCCTTTAACAATGCATTGTCTCATAGGTCACGTCCACGTAGGACGCGCCGGGGCGAGGTGCTAGTATACTATACACGAGCCTTTAACAATGCATTGTCTCATAGGTCACGTCCACCTAGGACGCGCCGGGGCGAGTCGCTAGTATACTATACACGAGCCTTTAACAATGCATTGTCTCATAGGTCACGTCCACCTAGGACGCGCCGAGGCGTGTTGCTAGTATACTATACACGAGCCTTTAACAATGCATTGTCTCATAGGTCACGTCCACCTAGGACGCGCCGGGGCGAGTCGCTAGTATACTATACACGAGCCTTTAACAATGCATTGTCTCATAGGTCACGTCCACCTAGGACGCGCCGAGGCGAGTTGCTAGTATACTATACACGAGCCTTTAACAATGCATTGTCTCATAGGTCACGTCCACCTAGGACGCGCCGGGGCGAGTCGCTAGTATACTATACACGAGCCTTTAACAATGCATTGTCTCATAGGTCACGTCCACCTAGGACGCGCCGGGGCGAGTCGCTAGTATACTATACACGAGCCTTTAACAATGCATTGTCTCATAGGTCACGTCCACCTAGGACGCGCCGGGGCGAGTCGCTAGTATACTATACACGAGCCTTTAATAATGCATTGTCTCATAGGTCACGTCCACCTAGGACGCGCCGGGGCGAGTCGCTAGTATACTATACACGAGCCTTTAACAATGCATTGTCTCATAGGTCACGTCCACCTAGGACGCGCCGGGGCGAGTCGCTAGTATACTATACACGAGCCTTTAACAATGCATTGTCTCATAGGTCACGTCCACGTAGGACGCGCTGGGGCGAGTCGCTAGTATACTATACACGAGCCTTTAACAATGCATTGTCTCATAGGTCACGTCCACCTAGGACGCGCCGGGGCGAGTCGCTAGTATACTATACACGAGCCTTTAACAATGCATTGTCTCATAGGTCACGTCCACCTAGGACGCGCCGGGGCGAGTCGCTAGTATACTATACACGTGCCTTTTTCCCCAGAAGGGTAAGCAAAGCCTCAATGGGCCTCTTTTCACCATGGGTTGCACCATCGTGGCTATATAGAAGTGACGAGCGGTGAGCTCATCGCCGCCATTGCTTCCCACAAACGACTCAGCTAACGCTTTTTTCCAGTAATAACATCAGGAAGCGGACTCATTTGCGTAACCGCTAAGTTATACCTTTAATACTGAACCCTAGAATAAAAAAATAAGCGGCCAAGTGCGAGTTGGACTCTCCCATGAAGGGTTCCGTAGCAGCAAGTAACATCGAATGAAAGGTAAATTGAAGTTTACGATTTAGGAGGTATTAAAAAAATAAATTACTGAGTAGATCTCGTTCAAATCAATTTTCGGTGGAAGTTTTTTTTTTTTTTTTTAGTTTTATCCTTCTCTTATTTTAGAAGTTGCAAGGGTCACACACACACACACACACACATTTAACCACTTTGGAAGTCATTCACGCGCAAACTATTCAGTTCAGAATAAAATTATATTAGAAACCTGAATATCATTTTTGAAGACCTATCCATAGATAAACACACCACACGTATGGGTTCGATGAAAAAAAAAAAAACAGTTCTAAGTATGGGGAACCCCCAAATTTATTGTTATTTTTTCTATTTATGTATGAAAATCTTAATGCGGTTCACAGAATACATCTACTTACCAAGTTTCAACAGCATAGTTCTTAAAGTTTCGGAAAAAAGTGGCTGTGACATAGGATGGACAGACAGACAGACATGACGAATCCATAAGGGTGGTTTTAGAGTCACGCTGACCGTCGGCGCTGACAGGCAAATATGTATGATTACTTATGAAGCGTTTTAGAATAACAACGACGACTCAGCGCTGAGCACTGTCAGCGCTGAGCCTACGCGCGCGTACGCGCCACGCGTCGGCGCCGCTGAGCACGCGGCGCCGACGCGCTTCCGAACTCAGTTATCGTTACAGTGTTACATAAAACGCACGCGCCGACGGGGACAGACGAGCGCAACAATGAATTGACGTTCAGCACGATACTAAAACGAGTTGCCGCAGACAGCTACGCGCTGAGAGTTACGCGCGTAGTCCTCAGCGCCGACGGTCAGCGTGACTCTAAAACCACCCTAAGGGTTCTGTTTTTTTCTATAAGGCTACGGAACCCTAATATTGCATTAAACTTTATCATTTTTGGGATTACATTGACAAACTTATAATATAAAAGCGGAAGTTTGTGTAATTGTTACTTTTACACGCTGAAACGGCTTGACAGATTTTCATGAAATTTGGAATAAATATAACTTGGGACCTCTGGAATAACACACGGGCTAAAATTTATCCCGATATTTCCACGAGATCGAGACTTACTTGGGTAACACCGCAGGGCAAAGCTAGTAATAAAATAACTCACAATTTCAATATTGTTAAAATTCCCACAAAAGCAGGAATTTCATTGTTCAACCTGTACAATTTCCATTATCACGGCATTGTCCCGTCGGCGACAAGAAATTATGATTAATTACTTTTGCATAGTCTGTGACTCGGAATATAGTTTTACTAACAAAAGGAGTAATAATGTGTGTATGCGTTCGCGAGATTTCGGGTGGATGACAAAGTTATGTTCATAGCAGAATGGACTACGAACATGTTTTAGTGGTAGTAGAGCTTTTTTGTGAAAAAGTTCGTCCTGTTAGGTAATGCATTGTTAAAAGCAGAGGTTACCCTTAATACTACCTTAAGAAATAGGTACCTTAATAAATAATAAATAAATAATGCTGGACAAGTTCACACAACATTATCTAGCCCCAAGCTAAGTAGAGCTTGTATTGTGGGTACTAGTTAACTGATATACTTAATACAATACATTACATAGACAGATATTTTTTATTAAACATAGAAAACACTCAGAACACCCTGAACAAATATCTGCAGATCGTACATGTATTTGTTATGAGGCGGGAATCGAACCCGCAACCGACTGCGTCGCAGGCGAACCATCGCCAGCTGCGCCACAGAGGTCGTCAATCACCTTAGTTGATCACCCGAGTCAATGACCGTGAGTCACCGTAGTTGGCTTATACCACATCCACGGCAGGAGACGGAGGGATCTATTCTTAGGCAGACACACCTCGAAAAACGCGATAATGCTGGGTTAAGATCATATATTAAGTGGAAATATGTGGTCTTACTCCCCCAAGAAACAATAATATTAGTAGTGCTAATTAGGTATTACATAAATACATTTATTTACAGAAAGAATAATACAAGGTATGTAAAAAATACATATAAAACAGTTGTGCCACCTGAAGACCGCTGCAAGCGATCTAAAGGTAGCTCAACTGATCCAAATCACTACCAGACGGAAGCGTCCCTAAGATGCTGGCTGCATTGCCACGCTGAATGGCAATACTAATGCGTTGAGCCAGATAAGAGCCAGCTCTCGGGTCAAGCGTCGCTTCGACCAGATGCCCTGAAAGAATTTTGAAAACGCGAAGGGATCCTGAACCCCACGGACCCAGAGTCTCGACCCCGAAAGGCTCAAATAAGTAAGCTCTGTCGAGACTTGCATATTTGCGTCTTTTGAGGTCCTCGGCGGAATCTGCCGCCGCACCGGCCCTAACTGATGTCCCGGACAGATGAGATGGCGCAAGGGTATCAACGCATGTAGCGTCCCACAACAAAGGCCTACCCTTCTCCCACGGTACAAGAGTCATGCCGTCAGGCCGCTTACCATCGTCACGTAACAGACCATTCGGTTCTAGAATGGCTGGAATGTAAGGGCCCGGCGAATGATATCATTAAGGCTAGCGTGGCGGGAAATCCTACCGGCAGCCCTGGTGCACGATAATCCGTGGTGACCAAGCTGATCAACAGCAGTACCGCACTGGCAGTGATGAGGGGTACAGCACCCTGCACCCAACCGTAAAGAAGTTGCAATACGGAAAGAAACTGGATCATTTAAAGTACCAGTATTGTGTGATGGAAGTGCTTGCAACCAAAACCCTGACTCCCATTTGGAAACAGCCAGGAGACGAGCACGATCTGTGGAGCTTGAGCACGTTTGTAACAGACAATTCCGCGTCAGCTCGCTCAGAGGCCCGTCCCATTGCCGTTGAGAAGAAAGAGATTTGGGGGGAGTAGTATTGGGGCAAGCACTATGCCAAGCATTTCGAGCCTCGTCTTAGTATGAAATTTTGAGAGTGTTGCCAGAAAGAGCCACACGAGAAGGAATTAGAATTTTATCAACCAAAGAACAAGTGCTATAGACGGAAGACAAGAACGCTGGTAGGGCTACACTTGAAATTTTACGAATACTTAAGCCTCCTAATTTAACAGGCAAGGAGGCTTGCGACCACGCCCTGTCATCTAAATCGATATTCAAAACCGACAATAACGTGTTCATAGTGTATTAGATAGTTTTATTTACATTACTTGTTTTTTTAGATAAACTATTTTCATCGAACTAATGCAATAATTTTAAATTGGCTCAGTCTAAAGCACGGCAATAAAAACAAACAACGTTTTACATTCATTATATAGCATGTTCAAAGGAATCAGTCAAACTTTGGAAAAACAAATAGAACATACAAAATGTTTATAAATTGACAAGGACAAAACAAACCACTCTTCCTTGAAGCATTGTAACACAATGTACCTTCTATCGATGTTAAACAAACTCCCCGAACAATAATAGGAAAACTCGTGTTTTTAACATTTTTACCTTACAATGATGAATGAGCAACAATAGACACAGACACCCACCCGCTCGCCTCAGCTTTTATACCACAACAATGCACTTACTCCTAGTGTAACCGGGTGGGTAATGAATGCGGGGAGCTAAGGCAAGGCGCAGACTGGTGACATGTCGCAAGAAAGAAACGAAGAACGAAGATAGACGTGAGTCAGCAAGGCGCCTTCAAATCATATTAGAAAAAGCGTTCAATGAATGGATTACATAGATGAATGCATCTATATAATCCATTCATTGAACGCTTTTTCTAATATGATTTGAAGGCGATGCAAAGGTAGATCGCCTTTTGTGCCATACAAAATCACTTACTTTCCTAGCGTAACAAAGTAGGTAAAATGCGGAGAACTTAAACGTAGATGTGAGGAGTAATGGCAACTTAAAAAACTAATTTCGTGAATATAATGATACTCGTAGTCGTAATCATGTTTCCCTAGGAATAGGTCTAATAGGAGGACTCGTAGGAGATTAATTTTGTTAACCGCAAGAGTAGAAAAGGCATGTGCCCTCCAAATTTCTGGTGTTCAGTGCGATGATAGTCAGTCCGTGAGTCAGTCCGCCAGTCAGTCGCGGAACGATTTTATATTTATTGATTATCAGAAGGCGGTGACGTTGCTACGTCTACTGGTGACATTTTAAATCTCTTAAATAAAGCACTGAGTCGCAAGCGTGCGCCGACTCTTACAATAAGGCCGCTACAACTCTGCCGCTGTTTTTTCCGGACGTACACCGCTCACAGATTAAATTCCTATTGTGGTCCAACGCGTATACGTTTATACAGGCGAGCTGAGAGATGCTAATGAAAATAGTGATGGACCCACGGACACATTTTGATTTGGCCTGAAACAGAGTAGGTTATTACAAACTTTTATTTATTTTCACCTATCCCGGTGGCTCTAAATCAAATATTACAAGATATATTTGACCCAATTCCCGGTGTACAATTGAGATTAAAGAACATGGGCAACTCCCCATACAATGTTTGACCCATCTTTTTTGACTAACGTAACGTACAGTTGAGATACTTTTGGTTATTGATAATATATGATAATGAAAAGGCAAATTTAATTTCTTGCGTAGTAGTTTTGGGAAAATAATGAAGCTTGTTGCTTTTGTTGCACGCAAATGCAATGAGTTGATTTATCTAATTATTTAGAAACACAACTTTTGCTTCCCAACTTCTAAAAATATGCAAGTTGTTTAGAAAAATTGGACAAAAAACAACATTTAGATTCGTACTAATTACTTCCACGAACGGGCCCTGGTTCTTTTTTTTTGACCTGGGTCAGCGGTTGCTCGCCTACTTTGTCATACCTGTGAAGTTCCGATGAAAATACTATATTGTGGTGACAACGAGCTGATCTGTTTATGGAGACAGAACATGTTGGTTAGTGCACAGCATTGTTTAGAGTTTTACCGAGCTAATTCAAGAACACTCGTAGGAACTCACAGGAAATATCCAAAGGAAAAATATTCTTTGATGAAAGCGCTGGAAATATATGGGCAAAGTTGAAGTTTATTGGCTAAACTTTGTAATCCTTTTTGTGCTTGTTCTAAGTTGTGAATAACGTGCGTGTTTATTTCTCAAAGTTTGTTGAACATGAGAATGCCTGAAGAAATACACATAGTAGATACACACACGTGTATCTACTACACATTTTAAGAAAATACACAGACCTATATCAAGATAGACACCGCAAATACGTAAATTTGTATGAAACCAGTCGTGCCGTTTTATTTTGCGCCTACTTTGCTACGAAATATCTCCATTCGCAGGGCTAGCGAATTTGGAATAATTTTATAGTTCACCAGCCAAAAGGGAACTGATTTGAGGTTTGCTAATAGTAACCATTGCGCAAGCTTTCGGACAGGAAAAGCGACACGCAAAGACACTTACGGTGTCTATCTTGATAATAGGTCTGTGAGAAAATGGGTGAAAACTTTGAGATTTAGATGAGAAAACTAATTACGTATGTGATCAACATCACCATCATCATCATCATCATCAGCTTGTAGAAGTCCACTGCTGGACATAGGCTCATTGATTGCCACGACGAAAGTCCTTGAGCCGCCTCTATCCAACAGCTTCCTGCGACATTGAAAATGTCGTAGATCCATCGAGAGGATTGTAATACATACATACATACATACATACACAGACACACGCCTTTTTCCCCGAAAGGGTAGGCAGAGCCTCAAATGGCCCTCTTTTCACTGTGGGTTGCACCATCGTGGGAAACAGACGTCACAAGTGGTGAGCTCACCGCTGCCATTGCTTCCCACGACTGAATCTGCTAATTCTCTCTTGCAGTAATAACTCATTCCTTAAATAGGTAAGCTAGCAGCCAGGACAATGCTTATACCAACGTATCCTACAAACATGTCCGAGTAATCTCTTAGTGGGCTTTCACGACATCCACGGGAGGAAATGGAGGGGTCTATTGTTGGACCGGACACACCACGGTTTTAACAATATTACCCTGTGAGCGCGTGCTCCGACTACAAAGTCCCCTCGTTGTTGGTTCTAGTTGTACAACGATTGCCGTGTAATCGCTTGGTTTAGCTCCATGGTCTGGTTTAGAATATAGGGTCGGTTTCTAATTGGCTTACAACTAAGCTTTTGACCAATTCCCATTTTTTTTATAACATCCTATAAACCCTGAGCCACGAAATCCCATCCATATTTCATTACACAAAAAAGTAATAATTTAAATGTGTCCAGGCCACCGATTATCCAACGAATTTATTACCAGCGAAGGTATACTTCGAAAAACTCATAAAACTCGGCGAATTCTTCAATCCGCTGCGCATAATATCTCTCGGTAAAGATACTTACCCTGAAATATGAAATGGACTGCGGTTCGTGTACTGGTTAAATTGGAAATGTGGATTTTCGAATCACGATGTGAAGTACAAACGGGAAAGCAAGATGGGGATAATAAAGTTGGCAATCTGACTTCGTTCGGAATCATCATTCTAACACAATTTAAAATCACTTTGAAAAAGCCAATAATTATTTCAAGCGACTTCAAAAAAGAGAAGGTTCTCAATTCGACTGTATATTTGTTGCGTGCATGTTACGTTAAATATATCTTCCTGGACAGTGAACCAATTTTAATAAATCTTTTTTTATTAAACGAGTTACTCGAGGGTGGTTTCAGTTCAATTTGGAGAGAAAATGAGGAAAATTAGAGGATGAATGCCGTTTATTGAAAGCTTTGAAGGCGGTTTTTTTTAGTAAACATTTGTCCCTATTATAACTATGCTCTAAACTGTCTGATGGATGTGGGATGGCGAACACACGACGCTCTTATTTAGCGCTACAAAGCGCGGAATGGAGGGTTGGGGAATTCATGTGGGCAGAATACATTTTCAGAACACGGCGTACAGTTTACTAGGTATCTTCATATAATTGGATTGTTGGTCAAGCATGAGCCCTGTGTGTCCTTCCCACGCCATTTACGAGTGTCCATGCTCGAATTGAGTTTGTTTCAAACATACTCCCTTATTAAGTTTGGGAAAAGATGTATGCGTTAAATAATTGGGAGACTTAAAATATACCTAATATTCTTTTTTTTTATATAACTTGGTATGATGGATCAAGCAGATGGCCCATCTGATGATAAGTGGTACCCTCTGCCTATGAACAGTACATTATCACATAGGTCACGTCCACTTAGGATGTACCCTATGTGGCATTGTACCGTGCCCGCCACCCTGATAAATAACAATGAAAAGTCTCATGTGCCTGTAATTTCACCGGCAACCATACCCTCCAGTCCGGAACAAAGCAAAGCGAGCACTACTGCTTTGCGGCAGAAATAGGTATGGTGGTATTACTTCCCCGGACGAACTATTTCACAAAAAAGCTCTACTACTACTAAATTCATGACTTTTAGACTTTCTTATAATTTTTAGAATGTCTCTGAATCTCTTTATCCTGTAAACCGTGATAGAAAAAGTGGGACCCAAATAGCCAGCTATAACTCTGTTATACAGCTGACTTGTACAATAGTATCCACGAGAACCTTTAGTCAACTGCTATACAGCACTTTTGTGCTACTGGGATTTGTAAATGCTCTTTTTTGCCTACTCTCACGGATACCTCTGAAAGTAAACCTTTCTCTTTTATTAATCGTTTTGGGCACCCACGGCTCTGGCCTAGAGCCTAGAGTGGGTCATTGCTTTTCTTATTTACATGGATTAAATAATAAGTGCGTATTTAATTATAAGCTAGAAAGTAAACATAGCGAGTTGGTAGAAACAACGGAGAAAGCTTTTAAATAAAAGAAAACCTTGAAGTACTAGAACGAATAATTCATTCATTTTTTTTTGTGAAACAAATTCACCGTCACTGTCGCTTATTGGCACCGGCAATACCAGGGGTTTAGTCGATGCGTTGCCTACCCTGAAGGAATTTATGAACATTTTTCTTGAAGCGACACATGTTGTTACCAAGCGGGTAATCTTTAGATGGAAGCTCATTCCATTGTTTGTAGTTTGTCATTATCACCAATCTGGACTAACCTTGCGTAGTTTACACAGCCAACTCCACAGTTTCACTCATTGAGAAGAGACGCATGCTTCAAGCCATGGTCCAGGCCCGATCTGGCGCTATGCCATGTTGGACCTAATAGGTATCTACCTACTAATTACCTAATAATTTTGAATTGAAAGTCAGTATGTCAATTCCTTAGTTACTTCGTGACTGACATACCGACTTTCAGTAAGAAATAAGCTTTTTATCGTTAGTAAGTACTCGGTTTAATCTTTGCGTATGGTTGGTGTGGCTGTGGACTTCGACCAAAGTAAATAGTATTTACTTTAGTCGAAGGCTGTGGCTGTCAGAGCTGGCTGACAGCCACACAGCTGGCTGGTGTGTGTGTCAGATGTTACTTGCGATACCACTGTTCAATGGTCTCCGTGGGATAAAATATTGCGAACCGATGACATGAACAAATCGTGACGTCACCGGACGTAGCGCGAACGGAAACCGTTGTCACGTGACATAACTACTAGGAAATGAATCCACGAAGAGTTAATTGAAAACGTCTCTTTGTTCCGCCGAACCGCCGGGCTACCTACCTGGCACAATGTTATGGGGATATTGAAAGATTGACGGCTCTTACATCGAGTCTCAGGTGATAATAGCTACCATGAAGCCAGGCATTCTACATAAACTAAAGCACATCACACCAGGACAGCTTTTCAGTCTATATAAAGCACAAGTCCGGGCTGGTATGGAGTACTGCTGCCACGTTTGGGATGGCTCAGCCAAACACCAGCTTTCAGGCTTATAGGTGAGCAACATATGGCGGAGACTAAGATCCAGAGTCTCGAGCATCACAGTAAAGTCGCATGCCTTTCGATCTTCTATAAGTTATATTTCGGGGAATGCTTGCAGGAACTTCACGATCTGATTCCACCATAACATTTTCATCATAGGACGAGCAGACGCACGGCTCAGTACCATCCTTCCCTCATTAGTATACCCTCTGTTCGTATTATACGTTTTGGTTCTACCTTTATAATGCGAACTGCTAAGGAGTGCAATACACTACCGTAGTCTGTCTTTCCAGAAAACTATAATCTGGGTCTCTTCAAGGCTAGAGTGAATAGGTGCCTTCTAGACCTTTGTGATCCATCGTCGGCCACTTAACAACTAACAGGTGAGATCGTGCTCAAACAAAGGTCTATCAATGTAAAAAAAAAACGGTAAGACGTAGTACCTACCTACTCACGTTCTTGGTTCACAGCAGATTTCTAGACTCTTGCTAGAAAGGAAGAGGGGGGCTAGTAGCACTATTTTTAATACATTTTACCGTTCGAACGGAATGTTAATGGCTACGTTTTAAATTTGGTTCAGGTGACGTAAATAACAGGCCAAGTCCGTGTTGGACTCGCACACGAAGAGTTCCGTACCATAGTGTGCACTATGTACTGTTTAAATATTAGACCTCCTTTAATTCGAGCCTTAAGGCTTGACAGGGCATCACTGCCCACGCTACATAAATGGCATGTAAAAAAAAAAAAAACTGGACAGTTCACACAACATTATCTAGCCCCAAGCTAAGCAGAGCTTGTGTTATGGGTACTAGATAACTGATATACTATAACAATATATTACATAGATAGATATTTTTTTATTATACATAGAAAATATCCAGAACACCCTAACAAATATCTGCGATCGCACAAATATTTGTTCAGAGTGCGGGAATCGAACCCGCAACCTTCTGCGTCGCAGGCCGAGCTTCGCCCGCCGCGCCACAGAGGTCGTCGTAGGTAAACACATGTAAGTACTTATACTATTATTTATTCTGTGACGTAAGCCTCAACAGGGCAGCGCTGCCTACGTTACAATTGTACGTTAGTATTATTCCTTACTCTGTGGTTACAACAACTAACAGGAAGTTCGTTTTTTATTGTATAGGCAGAGCCTAGATTGGCCTCCTTTCACTGTGCGTAGCATAATCTTTAACTGTGACCAGGAGTGAACTTATACTTATACTCCAAATACCCCGTGGATATTATAAAAGCCAACTAAGGAATTACACCAGAGGATGGGCCGCAATATACACCTGAGCACCTACTAAAAACCAATGCTGCGATCACCAATCCGCCTACCAAGCGTGGTGTATATGGGAAATCCCAGTGTATTTTATAAGGGAGGCTTCGTCCAGCAGTGGACCTCTAAAGGCGGTTGTTGATGATGATATAAGTATTATATGGGGATTCGTCCGGCAGTGATACTCAAATTAATATCTTTGTGTAAGAAACTGTAACTGACATCAAAAGACGTAGGTTTATTAGTAAAAGAAAAGCAAAGGAGCTACCATAATGACTGGTACAAGGAAGGAAGTAATATCAGTAAGTACCTACGTGAGGTTCGTATGATTAATATGGATTGAGTGAGTATGCGAGGCAAGTGTGACATGAACAAATCCATAGCGTGGGACAAAGCTTCCATGTCTGACAAACAGTCGTGAGGGGGATTGGGTGGTAGCTGCGTTTTTTGACGATGAAAAGTATTTTTCATATTTGTTTTTTTTTCTTTTGCCCCTTGTTTCTTCTGAGTAACTAAGTACCTGTCCGAGATTAAAGGTAGGTATATATGATTAGTTTACGGAGCATTGGTGACTTACTTATACAATAATGTCTGCCGATAATAAAATCCTATGTTGGTGCTCTGAATTCTTCGTATATTTGTCCAGTGTTGAGAACCGTAGGCGAACTATATTCTACGACACAGCTCTCAGAATTAGCAAGTTGAAGTGGAAATAGGTGGCGTATCGCTCGCAGAACTGTTGTGAATAAATGATCTCGAGCGTTTATTCCATCCAGTCCTACCAGTAGTTCGATAGTCGAACTGTTTGAATGTTTTTTTTCCAAATTGTTATACTGACGGATCGAACTATTTGGAAACATGGATTTTAATCCAAATAGATTTACTAACTCCGAAGTACAGTCATCGATTTACGTACCTAGTAGCAAATATATTTTTTAAACATTAAAACATCAAAACATCTGTAAACCTTTCCCGCTTATTATAATATTAGTAAGATTTTACCTGCAGTGTAACTGAACCAACGCATTTGCTAATTTTACTTGAAGCACATTTCCAGATAGCTGTACTATTTTCATATGTTTTGTTTTTGTAATATTGGTGTCCTGCATATAGCAGCACCGTACCCCTTCCTCTCTTTAAAAACACAACACTCGATTCTTCATCATTTTCTTCCATTTTCGCTCCACACGTATTACTTATTCACCTCAACACAAATCATTAATTTACATAACAAATAAAATGAGTGACAAGTATATTATAAGTATACTTCATAATTTGTTTTAAGTGATCCTTCAAAGAGGATGTATCGAGAAAGGATTTATTATAATATCATAACAAAAAGGACAATTTCCTCTCAAGAAACAAATGCATTTGAAGTATCATTTCTAACTGTACCATTATAATCATAGTAAATCTATTTGGAATAAAATCCATGTTTCCAAATAGTTCGATCCGTCAGTATAACAATTTGGAAAAAAAAACATCCAAACAGTTCGACTATCGAACTACTGGTATGACTGGATGGAATAAACCATCTCGAGTGGCAACCACAAACCGGTCTATGCAAAAGAGGAAGGCTTCTCGATAGACCAAAGACATTATAAAGGTCCCAGGAAAACGGTGGATGGAGGCGGCTCAAGACCATTCTTCGTGCATTCTATCGGGGAGGCATATGTCTAGCAGTGACTTCTGCGGGCTGATGTTGATGATGATTTACGAGATAAGGTGTACAACAAAACTCGTACTACAAAGAGCAAAACTAGCAAAACTAGATATAAAAACTCAGCTACGATATAAATTTTATAAAACCTCCCACGAATGCACACTGGAAAACTTTTGTTCTCGTACACACAACCTCCTACACAAAATATTTGAGTACACCCACATTCCCCAAATGCTTTTTAAACTAAATCAAAATTGCTAAATTTGTTTTTAAAGCGTTGGTTTAACATGTTTAAATAATAATTTTCAATAAAGGATAGGCACGTACGCTGGTATACCTACGCAACCTACAGATTGAATGTAGATCTTGTATCTACCCGACAAATAAGTTTTGAGCAGTGAATATACAGTCCCAGATGGTGTCAATTGTTGCGATATCTCCATTCGCGCATCACCTCTCCGCAGCTGAGAGGTGCGTGCAGCTGCAAAGTTACGTGGCATGTAGTAGTCACCTTTAGACGTTCACTGCTGGACATAGGCCGCACCATAGAATGCCACGACGAACCGTCTTGAGCCGCCTCAATCCACCGCCATACATTCTATAATGTCTTTGGTTCATCGAAATGGGAGCATTCCTTATTTTGGTCGTCGGGTTTGTGTTCGCCACTCGAGAATCTTTCTTCCATATCGGTATTCACTTCTGCAAGCTATAGCCTGGCCATTGCCACTTCAACTTACTAAGTCTGAGAGTTATGTCAGCTAGGTTTTTCTACGGATCTCCTCATTTCGAATTATATTACGTAGTGAAACTCCGAGCATAGTTCTCTCCATAGCCCATTACGTAACTTTGAGCTTTATGTATCTTATAGTTAGCGGCCACGTCTGAGTGCATTACAGTACGTAAGTTAGCATTACATAATAGTTTAGGCACGCGGGCTGAGTTGGCTATAAACAATAATAAACATATTTCAAAGTGGTCATTTAGCCCGAGGGCTGAGTTAGGTTTGGGCTAAGTTAAGATTTTCAAAGGGGTCGATAGGTCCCGCGGGCTGAGTTGACTATAAAAAATCTTTATAAATTTCGTAGTGGACATTTCGGCCTGCAGGCTATGTGAGGTGAGGGCTGAGTTGACCACAGAATCCTTGCAACACACATTGCAACTTTCATCTTGAGGCATTGTTATCCGCGACGAGAATATTATATAGCGTAATTTACGGCATGTAGTAGTTATTTATGCCTAATACCTTTGAATACTGAAAAAGCACGTACGCCGTTACACAGCTGGGTGGTATCAGCGTATAAAACAGCTCGCACAGGTGCTCTGAGCGAATTAATCTTAACCAAGTTAGGGGGAGTTTAGGAGTGTTGTTTTATGGGAGTAAAGATGGAAGGTAAAGGTAAGACGGAAAGGAGGCACCTGATTACGATACCTACTATTTTTTTTAATACTATTTTTACCCCATATTGTCTAAATTTCATCAATGATAAAATTGTCCAAGATAAAAATATCATCTTCATTAGCAGTCTTTAGGTATTTACTGTTCACGAGGCCCCATACCATGGAATGCAATGGGGGGATTTGCTATCACCACGCTTGCCAGGCGGGTTGGACTATCGTAGTATTGATGTAGATTAATCAGGTGGATGATGTACCTTTGCCCTGGTATAATCCCTCAGTTGGCTTTTACGACATCCAGGACGGAACTCAGAGGACACACAACGGTACAAAATAAAAACTTTATGTAGAACTGCGTATCCCTGGAAGAACTAAACTGAAGGAATAACTAAGTGAGCCAGTAATGTTCCCCTACGGAAAGAAATGTAGTTATTTGAAGTTCAGACATTT
Organism: Operophtera brumata; assembly: GCA_932527175.1. Lineage (NCBI taxonomy): Eukaryota > Metazoa > Arthropoda > Insecta > Lepidoptera > Geometridae > Operophtera > Operophtera brumata. The sequence continues at coordinate 558,664 of OW052233.1, read as the reverse complement.
TCTCATGATAAGATAATATATTTCGCATATGCCTTTACCTATTAGACCAGGGTCAAAGCATACAAAAATGGTAAAAAATGAAAAAAAATTGCAGTAGGATGAAACCCATTAGAAAAGCAGGGGAATATGATCAAAATGAGAGGAAAAATAAATTACGGTCGATCCGAGTTCGGGAAGTGGGAGGGGGTGAGTTTTTAAGGGTAAAAAATGGTTTATCTTGATTTCCGGCAAAACTACAAGTCCTATGGAAAAAAGTTAAATGGAAAAGTTGTAGGTAATAAAAAGATCTACAACTTTTGTATTTGCAGATTTTTCACATAACCTCAAAATTTAGGTGAAAAATTCAAAAAACCAAGTTTTTGGTTTTATATTTATATCTTTTTCAAAAAAAAAAAAACTACGAAATTTGGTGAAAACTTACCTTATTATGTCCCAAATACACTGTAATTTATTTGATTAAAAATATTTATTTTTTCGCTTCATTTTAACTTAATATCAAAAAAGCACCCTAATTTTCAATAGAAAATTCTGACGTCAAAATATCAGATTTTTTCAAAAAGTTTGGGGGCTTTTTGTTCGTTGAAATATCTACTTTCTGATGGTGTAAAAAAAAATATACATTACTATAGGAAATATTCTTAGAAAATGCAAAAAATCGAGTTATGTTCGATGAATAAGAGCTGATGTTAAAGTTTCAAATTTTTTGTATTTATTGTCGATTCTCTTCTTGCTAGACGCCACTAAACGATTCAAAGCTGTTTTTTTTATTTAATACACTTGCTTGTCATCTGACTTATTGCAGATTATACAAACAGATTCTTCCATACTGGTAATCTGAAAAGACAAAATCAAATTAATAATGCCTTCAAAGTTTTATCATGAGTATAACTAAATCTGTTTGTATAAAATAAACGAAATTACTATTTTTTTTATTCTTGTACTAAAATATCATTTCAAGAGTTCGTCCGGGGAAGTTCTACCAGCATTAGGTATGCTACCTAGCATACCTAATGCTGGTAGAACTTCCCCGGACGAACTCTTTCACAAAAAATCTCTACTCCTAACGCTAGGTATTTATATTTTTGGTACTTTATTTACGGTTATTACCTGTAGACGAGGTACCTCTTGGGAGGATTCGTATTACCACCTTCTTAGTAATTTACAAAGATTGTGTCAGCGTCAACAGTGCAAAATAAAAGGCTAACGTAACCTGGTTGTTTTTCATAAAAATATTCCGCATAGCTAACACTGCTGAAAAATAAATGCATTTCTCATTTAAGATCTAAAGAGTTGGGTTCATTTCCTCACTTTTCTCGTAAATTGACAAAAGCTGCAAAGGAATTTATTGTAGTAGTTTAACTATGTTCAATCTAGTTATTTAAATCAGTCCATTGAGCAATGAGCACTCCCCTTTACAAAAGAAGCAGCTTCCTTTATCTCCGCGCGCCGTTACTAGACTTTGAATATAATTACTTAGCTGGTATCTCTATTAGAGATGTTACCGGAAAACACCCATTTTAAGGTTAAACTAGTTTTAACTGGGACAAATTAGAAAAACATGAAAAAAGATGCTGAAATATCAGAAAAGGTTAAAACCGCCGACTTCCCATGACCTGTGGAATGTAGTTGGTCCATCAAGTGTGGGCCATTCTACACTGCGTCGTTCGGCTTGTGTGAATCCTTTGTGGTTTCCACACGGTCCTTGTACCTTTTTGCTAGTAAAGTGTTTTTAGGAACTCGGAATTGAATGATCTACTTGATCGAACCACGTGAAAAAAAGGGATAAAACTAGTTCTGCCTGAAATGGGGGTTTTTAAGTAACAGAGAAATAAGATTTAGAGAATACGATCAGAATAGAATCTTCAATTTCTAATTATTTGTTTTTGTAGCTCTTATCACAATAGGTCTGTTCTTTTGTTTTCTGATATACCCAGATCGCTTATAATTTCACGAAGCCGAAAATTGCATAATAAAATACAATATCTTTAATGAAAGCGATGATTAGACAAAGCTAGACATTGTTTCCAATGAAAAATATACACAAAGCGTTGACACAGCTGCCACAGAATAAAAAAGTATAAAACACTGATTTCGAATACAGGTCTTGAACCAACAAAGGCCTGGGATTTCCGAATGTTCACAGAATAAACATTTCTTGTTATAGAAATCCGCGCTACGTTCAAACGGTGCGGGGTAGATGAACATGAAGAGGACTGGCTCACTCGTGGCAATAAAAATCTGGTCCATTGGACCTTAACATTAACATTGATCTTGAAGATGAATCTTGTTCTACTGGACCAATGCTGAGATATACCTAATTGTTTCATGAAAATCCAGAATTCTAATATAGTTCTGGCAATATTGACTAAGAGTACTAGCATAGTATTATTTTATCTGTGCTAAGAGTGACAGAACTAGCTAGATATTAAGCGGTATACCTATGCCGTTTCAACTGCAAAACTCGTCTTTATGAGGCATTGCAAGGCACCCGTCAACGTCAGACAAAACGTTGTAAATACTCATTGGACCAAACGAGCGCAATTTTTTAAGTTGTGGGAAAATTCAAGCTTCTTTGTTGTGGGTGACGACTTGACAATACAAAATATTATTTAAGCACTTGACATTGGCGAAATTTGTTGGAGCATTCCTCTGAAGCCGTTATTTGTTTGCGTTATTTGGTGTCACCTAACTTGGTATCATTTAATATTACGGGCTGATGTTAAGCGGTCTGACGGCATGACTCATGCCCCGTGGGAGAAGGGTAGGTTTGGTGTGGGACGCTACGTGCGTAGATACTATTGTGCCATCTCATCTATCTCAAACCAAGAAATTATTAGTTGTGTAAAACAGGAGAGCCCCTAAGTCCGCATAATGTCACGGGAAACTACGGAACCCTACAATGCACTTGATCGCTTTTTTTTGTTTTAGGGCGTCTAGTTGAATTGAAGCGTGACACGAAAGCTGGTTTTTATCTGGCTCAACGCATTGGTCTTGCCATAAAGCGTGGCAATGCAGCCAGCATCTTAGGCAAGCTTCCGTCTAGTAGTGATTTTGATTAGTTGAGCTATCCTTAGATCTTTACATTACGGACTCATATAGCATCGTGGTATGGCCCAGATCACGACAATGTAAGAAACAGAAAGCAACGTAAACTAAAAACAAAAAAAATGCGTTCTATTGGCCTCAACCTTAGAAATAATTAAATAGTGTGTTTCTATGAAAGCTAAAGACCGCTACTCAAATGGTACTAGTGAATACTTGATCGTTAGGTACCATTTCTAACCATACGACCTCTGTGGCGCGGCGGGCGAAGGTTGGCCTGCGACGCAGGAGGTTGCGGGTTCGATTCCCGCCTCGGAACAAATATTTGTGCGATCGCAGATATTTGTTCTGGGTGTTCTGGGTATTTTCTATGTATAATAAAAAAATATCTATCTATGTTATATATTGTATTAAGTATATCAGTTATCTAGTACCCATAACACAAGCTCTGCTTAGCTTGGGGCTAGATAATGTTGTGTAAACTGTCCAGCATTATTTATTATTATTATTATTATTTATTATACCGTATCCTCTCTTCTTTTGGTCTTTGGTTTGGGGCATTGTTGTGTAAGATGGAATTTTGTATTGCCTTATTCCGGGATCTAAGAAGGAAATATTACAGTGATTTGGAGGGATTCGACAAACGTTGCAGTTTGGTTAAAAATAAAGTTTCGCTTTTCCTGTTACTATGCTGCCTTTTGTGGTTTTAAATTCTCATTACGTATGTTTGTAGCGTAGCCTTTTTAGTCTTAAACAATTTAACTGTCCTTAGCTGTTTTGAAAAGTGTTAATAAAATAACTTGATCTGATGATGGAGCCAGGAGATGGATAGTGGAACTCTCCTGTGGGGGACAAATCTGGTGATCGAATTTTCGACCACTTCCCAATATCCGATTGAACTAGAATTTGTATACCTGTCAAGTTCCGATGACAATACAATATTATTGTGACAGCGAGCTGGATGGAGACGGAAGGTGGACAACGGAGCTCGTTGATGATTAATGTTGGCACTTCTTGGCCTCATGGTTCCGATAACAAATATTTATACAAACTTCATTATAAAAAATTGTTGACGTTTTTAGTTTGAAATTCGTCTTTTACTACGTAGGGTTGTAGTTTATTATAGTACCCTTCGGCTATAGTATGTCTGTTAGTACTTTATTATTAGCATTAGTAGTATTATTATTTACACTAATACAAAGGAAAAAATTATGGTGTAAGTAGGTAGCGCCTACCTTTCTTCTTTATAACATCTATTTCAATGGAACAAGGTTCCCGAAAATACGTTCAGAAAACCGAGTTGAATGAATCCGTTTTCCATTTTCATAATAATAAAAGGATTCGAAAAAGATTAATATCGCATTAGGTTTACCTTTAAATGTATAGCAACGCACCAAGCTTAATACTTACGGCTACGGATGTTACGGGTCTACGATGGGTCTACGGCGTAGCATACGTCTGTAATAAATTTCAGCTAAATCGGGCGAAATTAACGGGTTCAAAATTCAGTTTGGAGATTTGTTCCACACATACTTAATATATAAAAATAACTAACATATTCACAGGCTAAGTTAAACTAGCAAAAAGCACGGGCTTTTTTAATATATTTGGACAAATCTAGACATGAGTTTTTAGTATTGTTATATTACAAATGTAAAGGTGTGATAGTTTTTCTTTCGTAAACTGTACCTCAAAATTCATACGTTGTGGGATAGTTGAGGACTTACTTAGCTCGCCCTAATTTAAACTTTTAAAAAGAAGGAACAACAAATTCAAACATACAAAGTAAATATTTAAAATACTGTGGGTGTGATGTGCCACCATCCTAATGTGTCGCTACATAAAGGTAAGCCCAGAGTACCGGCACTCGACGCACAATGAATGAGCATTTCGCAATGCGACGAGGAAAAGTCGAAATTCCCTCCATTCGTATCTTTCAAGGGACTGATGCTACAGGGAAGAATTCAAGATGTGGTCCAAGAAATAAGAGCACGAGATTTGATACTGGATTGAAGGATCAAAAACAGTTTATATTTGACTAGCTGTTACCCGCGACTTCGTACGCGTAATATTATTTTATCCATAATAAATAATAATAATAACTATAACTGGTTTTTTGCTTGACTTAAGTGTGTGTGTAATTTAGTAGAAAATCGCACTGCGCGCACCGCTAAGGTAAACTCGGTTTGACACTATTTCTTAATCTGTGGTATATATGTAATTTATTCTCCCTCGCGCCCTCAAGTTTTTACTCGCAAATCTCACAATATTATAAAGAGGAAAGATTAGATTGTTTGTTCGCATTGAATAGGCTACGAAACTACTGAACCGATTTGAAAAAATATTTCACTGTTGGGTAGCTACACTATCCCCGGGTACCATAGGCTATATTATATTTACAAAAAATTAGGGATCCTTACTAAAACTCCATTAATGTAACCCAAGGTGTAAAATAATTTCGTCTGTATGGATAAACTAAAAAACTTTTTAACCGATTTTAAAAATTCTTTCACCTATAGAAAGCTACATTATCAGCAAGTAACATAGGCTATGGTTTATTAACTTTCACCTGTGGCTTCACTCGCGTATTTGTATGTTTGTTTGTAATGGATAAACTCAAGAACGACTTGACGGATTTTAAAAATTATTTAACCCATAGAAAGCTACATTATGGCTATAGGATTAAGGGAGAGGAGGGGGGGTAGAGGAACTGTTTTAACTGTTTTTTGCTTGACTATTTCTCTTATATTTTGTAAGATACCGTCATACGACCTTTGAAACGACACCATACTTAAATTTTTGAATTTAGGGATCCCATTTTAACCTTGGTGTCCTGAATTTTTTTTAATCTCTACAACGACACCGTGACCTACCTACGTGACGATACCTTTGTAACGACACCATACTCAAGTTTTTCAATTTAGGGGTCCCATTTTAACCTTGAGGTCTTGAAAATGTTTTGATCTTAATGACTTCACCGTGAAACTAACTTTGAAATTGTCTAAATACGCTGAAATCTGGCTAAAACCTCAAGTGTATTTATTTACAAAGAAAATGTTCCCATTCCTTTTTTCAGCTAAATTTCAGGTACTGCTGAAACTTATGTAGGCTATTTTTTTTTAAATTAACCTGTGAATTTTCATGTGTCTACTACCAATGGTTTCCGAATTACAAATCATTTTAGTTTTACATTGAAAGCCACCTTGGACCCCTTCCAAGGTGATTTTTCAAAAACTCTTTCTTAGTACACCCCTACACCCAAAAAAGAATACATCCTCCAAATTTCATGTGCCTAGGTCCAGCGGTTTGTACCGTGCGTTGCAAAACGCAAAGTGTATACGTTAAAAGCCCATTTTGGACCCCTAAGACGGCGATTTTTCCAATTCCTTTCTAAGTACACCTTTGCACTCTAAAAGGAATACACTCTCCAAATTTTAAGTCTCTACGACCAGCGGTTTGTAAAAACTAAAGTTATTTTTATTTTTTTACAAAAAAACGTTTCCTTTCCGTTTTTCAAGAAAAATCCAGCAATCGCTGAAACACATGTTTATTAATTTTATTGAGGAATCTCCTTGTAAAATTTCAAGGTTCTACTGCTAACGGTTTTTGAAATACAGAGCTTTTTTGTTGTATATTAAAAGCACATTTTGGACCCCTTAGCATGCGAATTTTCAAAATTTCTTTCTTAGTGCACCCCTAGACCACAAAAGAAACGTACCCTCCAAATTTCAGGTCTCTAGGACTTACGGTTTAGGCTGTGCGTTGATTGTCAGTTAGTCAGTCAGTCAGTCAGTCGGTCAGTCAGTCAGTCAGTCAGTCAGTCAGTCAGTCAGTCAGTCAGTCAGTCAGTCAGTCACGCAACGATTTTATATATATTGATAGAAGTTAAAAATATTAGAAAGTAGTGTCAGCCCGCGGTGTTCGTTCGCGTTTTACCTGGATAATTAAACTGATCCCTTGGAGACAGGATCGATTAGGAACAAAATTATAGGTATAAGGGATTGAACAGGACAAGGGATCGAACTCAAGGGATCCATCAGGAATTACAAAAAAATAGCTTATACCTCATTACAGATCATAATTATAGAGGGTACCATGTAACATCAGGAGGGCCATCTGATAGATCCGTCATTCCAAGTAGTATAAAAAAAAGACCGCCGTTATGGGCTTGTGTGGAAGTAACCTCGCCTTAAGATACAAAAACTTATGGGTATTATGTGCTTCAGATGTTGTCAAACGGTAAAAGAAACAATCTTCCTATATTCGTTGTAGAACTAAATGTTTGATGACATTTGACTTGTGCATTAAAGGCACACTGAATCCAGGCACGAAACTGTTTTTTTACCAACGTTCTTTCATTTCAGGGCCACGACTCCTCAAGGTGTTCACTGACCAAAAAAAACAGTCTAACGATAAAGACTAAGTCAAGGAAAGTCTATCAGATAACGGTGATCTAGTTACTAGAAAATAATACAGTTTTACTTAGACCCACTGCCGTCCTTAATTTAATCACATTGCGAACCACCAAGTGTACGGAAAAGGACACCCTTGATCCGATCCTTAAATTTTCTTTTTATACGTACGTACCCTTTTTAAATATACATACATACATTTTATACACACGTTATTTGGATTCACGAGAATTCCATCCTCAGCCGGAATGGGGGTTTTATTTGTTTGTTATTTTGTCCGTCTGTCATTCAACCCCTATGAACCGGTAGAATAAAAGTTTTGGGGATTTCTATTGAATCAAGAAGGGTAATATGCCTTTTCACAATTTTTGGATAACAGTGAGTCATAAAGTTTTGTGAGTGAACTAATACACTTTTGCAGACAACTAATAATCAGTAACTTTACCTACTTGATTAGTGGTAGCCCAAATCAAACGATATACTTAAATACAAAAACGCACACCACTAATGTGCGAATGCGTCGCGAGAAATGTAAAAATTTACAAATTGTGCACTATAAATAACAGTTATAAATTTAACAAAAAAATAATAATAATAATTTTATTTTCACCCCTCTTGTTCAAAAAGACCGACATTGTGGTGTACCAGAGCGAAGAAAAATTACATTTCTTCATCTAGGGGGAAAAGTTATTTTTTTTTTCATTTTTGTCTGTCAATTGACAATGAGCCTATAAAAACAAAAAAGTCTTCGACTTATTACTGTTTCATAAAAGAAGAACAACATTTTATTTTCGAAAATGGAACTAATATCGGCAATCTCTTTGGTAGAATACATGCAATGCGTTGCGGCTACAGAAGAAATAAATAAAAGCGGCCAAGTGCGAGTCGGACTCGCCCATGAAGGGTTCCGTAGCGGCAAGTAACATAATATAAAAGTTCTTGGATGGATTACGATTTATGACGTATCAAAAAAAAACTACTTACTAGATCTCGTTCAAACCAATTTTCGTTGGAAGTTTACATGGTAATGTACATCATATTTCTTTTTTAGTTTTATCTTTCTCTTATTTTAGAAGTTATGGGGTGGACACACACTTTTTACCACTTTGGAAGTGTCTCTCGTGCAAACTATTCAGTTTAGAAAATAATAATATTAGAAACCTCATTATCATTTTTGAAGACCTATCTATAAATACCCCACAAGTACGGGTTAGATGTTTTTTTTTTAGTTTTAGTTCTAAGTATGGGGAACCCCAAAAATTTACTGTTTTTTTCTATTTTTTTGTGAAATTCTTAATGCGGTTCACAGAATACATCTACTTACTAAGTTTCAACAGCCTAGCTTTTATAGTTTTGGAAATAAGTGGCTGTGACATACACGGACAGACAGACAGACATGACGAATCTATAAGGGTTCCGTAGTTTTTTTACGGAACCCTAAAAAAGACATTGGCGCGAAATCGTTAGAATTTTTCTCAAATTGCAAATTGAATTGGTAGTGAGAGTAATTAATTTTTCATATTGTATTGGATTATTTTATTTTCTCACAATCGTAGTGAAAAGTAGAGTGTAACACACGGCGCTAAAAACGGTTTCTATTTACTCTTCTTATAACTACCTCGTATATAATGAGTAATTTTAGCTTCTTGTATAACAATCTACTATTATATAGAACGATAGAAGTATACAATTTTAATTACAAGGTTATCTCACATCCGAAATGTTATCAGATCCGAAATATAAAATCAAAGCTCTTTATTCTAAGTATCATAGCAAAAACAGAATGTAATCAAAACACCAAAATACGTTTTTACAAGCTTTTATTTAGTTTTACCAGTCCCGGTGTCTGTAGTCAAATTTTTCAAGATCAATGTGACCCACTTCTATTGTTCAATAGAGCTGAAATTTGTACATGTGAAGTTTTTATCTGATGATTTTTTATTTTATTTTATTAATCTAGGATTCACAGTTATCATATCTGGTGTCTGTAATCAAATCTTAGTAGTTAAATTTAAATCACTTCCCGGTATTCGATTGAGCTGAAATTGGGCATACCTGCGTTAAGTTCCAATGACATTACAATATTATGGTGACAACAAACTGATCTGATGATGGAGACGGAAGGTGTGTTTGGGCTCATTTTGATCAGCACACAATTCCGATCACAAATTTAATAAAAGCTTGTTTTGAAAAAGATATTTTTAAACAAAAAACATGTTTATATTTCTAATACGTTCGACTTAGTACAAAATACCTACTTAAGTTCTTAATTTACAAGTTAGCAAGACTTTATTAGAACTTCTTGCTAACTTGTAAATTAAGTAGGTACTTACTTAAATACTCACATGCAAACTTCCAAATTGAAAAAATTCAGGTGGTTATCTTGTCTGAAAATGTATTTATATTTTCGGCGATGGAACAACAGAAAGAAGTTTAGATTGAGACGAATTTATTGCGTAGGTACCTACATTGTTTTACTTGACACGACAATACGAACGCGTATAAAACAGTAGGGAAAGTCGATTTACACTTATATATACGCAATTTTTGCAGAAACAACGTAAAAACGCGCGGTATATTCTACGAGGTTCAATGCTAAATATAAATTTAATAATTATATGATCTGGCACATACCTACTCGTAGTAATGACCTCAGTCCTACTAGGATTATTGGTTAATCAGATACTACGACTGGCATGGAACCACAACCCCCTGCAAAAATATTTGCTGATCATGCGATCATTTGAACCGTAAAAGTGAACAATCCATGCGCCTTACTACATCCTGCTTCGCCTCAGATGTAGTTATTCTGTGAATAAGTTAAAACTAGACTGAGTCCAAGCGAAGAAACAGAGAACAGGTGCACATAATGAACTTCATCGAAGCAAGAGAACAAATAGAATGGATTATAACAAAAAGATTACCATAAAACAAAGATGATGTTTTAATTATGAATGTGTTCATTACTAATATCTTGAAAAAGAGATGAAGCCCAGCAACACAAAATCATCAAGCTACATCAAACTTTGGAAAAGTAGGTGCCATCCGGCCCGAATGTAAAACTGATTTTCGAATTTATTATTGAAAGAATGGATTTTTCATGAGTTTTTCCACCCTAGGCACTTGCGTTCTTGGTTGAAATCGTAATGGATATCTCTACTAATCCGAGGATTAACCAAGATTTTTGATTTTATAATTTTTTAAAGTAGATTTATAAAAAAACTGAGTACGGATAGCGCTACCATCTTTGCGGTTAGCGCTACCATCCTTGCGGTTAGCGCTACCATCTTCGTGGTTAGCGCTACCATCTTTGCGTTTAGCGCTACCGTCTTCGCGGTTAGCGCTAACACTTCCAATGTTTTATGTTTGCCAGTTACCCGACAGTGTGCGAATGAGTGTGTTTAAGGGCCCTTTTTCACCGAGATGCCAAGGCGATATCGCCGGCTACGTATCCATGGCTACCTCTGGCTACCTTCAGTTGCAAAATGGAGTAGCCAGTGGCTAATCTGTAGTCTAGTTCTCGTATCGAGAATGGACGTGCATGTGTTGCTGTGCGTCCGTCTTGGTGACTGGTTGGACACCGAGTGAGTGATACGCAGCTTGCTCGTGTACATTTTGTTGGCTACGTCGCCAGCGTGGCAGGTATCCAGTTGTGGCTACGCTTCCAAATTGGCGACGTTGCCAAACTGTTGCCAAGTGAGTTAACTGCCATAAATTTCAATATGATACGTAGCCGGCGACGTAGGTTTAGTGACGTGAGTTAGGGCCCTAAGGGCGGGTATATGTATGTATGAAGTCCTTACTGCGTGACATCTGTATTGTGAGAAAACTCCCCACGGCTGAAACCTTTTAAAAACTTCTAAGCTGCCAGTAAGAGTGTTACGTGACGTACAAAAATCTTTTTAAAAGGTATATTTTTTGCGTATTATTCAGTCTACAACAAAATATATTAAAATAATGGACAAAACCGCCCCTGGACTTTGAACTCTACAAAAAGTACCTTTATTTTTCTCCAAGTTTTCTTCAAATAAAGCCAGCAAAGAAACATTTCACTGCTCAATTTAAATAAAATACAGACTTCACGAAAAATGCATTAATTTGTATCAACCAGCTGTCGGCGGCTTGTTTGAGAAAATTCTGACTTAATTAATCAGAACAAAATTTATGGTCCTTGAAGAGGTCTCAAGTAGGGTTGTCAGCCTTTGAGTCGTCTGTGTTAGGCTATAGACTGTATTGTCATTTCGAAACCTGTATAAATTGATACATGATATTTTTCTTTTAGGTTATGTATTGAAAACTATTACTTCGCCTCGAACTCTCTATTCTCGCAATGTATCGATAAATTACATTCTTGAATTTTTTACATTTCAAATGATACATGACAAGTATTTTGGGGGACTTCTTGGACCCCCCCTCTTGGTAGCTCAAAAACCTCTGTACCGATCAATCGCATATTCGAAGTTAAAAATTATATTCGCATAACCTACCGAGTTGCATACTTACAACATGCATACACACGCCGCATTCTGCATTTAGAAATCCTGCAAATGTCACTGTCAAATTGACAGGCCAGAGGGCAATAAAATGTATTCAGTATGGATCATTATTATTGGTACTCGCCCGCGGCTTCGTTTGGGCGATACTGAGATATAATTGACAGAGCGATGCGAATTTTAATTGCACGTACCTACATAGATTATAATGTTCTTTAGGGAAAAGGTTTACCTATCGTGAGGTCTCAGCTCGATGTAAATATACGAGTATTTCAATGAAATGATACAAAATGGTGACAGTCAGCCGTCAAAACAAGGAAATGTTTCGAACCCTCATAGTATTAGTAGTACCTTAAATAGTATTTATTTTTAACTAATGTTTGTCAAAAACATAATTTACGCAAAATTAAATACGTCAAAATTATTTACATTTTATATTTTGTGCTTGGCTATAAAAAATATCCTACATATTCTTGGACATTTTTTTTATTAACGGTGACGTACACCTGGGCGTGACATGTAAGTTTTTTTTGCTCAAGCCCCTTTGTTTACGTAAATATCTAAGTAAAAAAATACCCAAAAAACTAACAGGACAACTAACTAAATAAAACCGTTAAAAACGAAATATCCCTCGAACTAGAAGCGATCGAAATACTACGGAACGCTACAAACTTGAAAACAAAACCCCACAAATGTCATACATGTCAAAGTTACGATGTTTGGATGTTTACATGTTTGGATGTTTGGTTGTTTGGATGTTTGTATCTTTGTTACTCAGTGTAGTTTCGTACACCACAATGTAAGTATTCCTGGTTCCTAAGTAGCGGCTTCGACATATCCTCAATCTCACCACATCACCGACCATTATCACGGTATCGGAACAAAAACTACATCAACGACTGGCTGCCTACCATAGACTAATGTTTTGTTGTCCTTTCTACCGTCTACATACAGACTGACATTATGATTTAGGCACATACACTACACTCAGTCACGCCGAAACAGCTGAACCAATTTCGATGAAACTTGGTACACAGATAGATTGAGCCTGTATTGAACTAGAGGCTACTATTTATTCAGAAGCCCAATTCTCATATTTATTTTATAACCACACTGCAAGTTGACCGAAACGAGATTGTATTGTAAATTTACTGAGAAATGGTATTCTGCTCCCTTATAACAACAATATAATCTAGGTACTTTCGGTTCTTGCAACCATATATTAGAGCAGGATAGTGCTATATAATAATTGTAAAGAGTAAAAGAGAGAATTCTCAGAACTTTGAAACATTCATGTTACAGTCACATTTCGATATAATCACATTCCACGTTGTATTGTCAGGTGAGCAGAATACCATTTTTGACGTTTGTGACATCGACACTAGATCGTAAAATGATCCGAACTTTAATTTGACTATTTTTTATTACGAGAATTGGGCTTCTGGTAAAACACGAGCGAGGCCGCGGGCGGACATATAAATGTCCGACATTAAGAGACTTCTATTTCTACCATGGATTTTGGAAACCCTAGGCCCAAGGGACTCGTTGCCAATATCATAAAATTAATATCTTCCGTGATACAATATAAGAAGGCATAAATAAGGGTAACAAATGGATCGGATGACGTATAAGGAGTAATAATTATCCTCAAGAGTCCTTACAACTTCTATTATAAAGCGGATTATCTTGCTTAATGTAACAAATATTCCATTTTTTTTTTTTTTTATACTAATGAATGACGGAACAAGCAGATGGCCCACCTGATGTTAAGCGGTAACCTCTACCTATGAACAGTGCATTACCTCATAGGACACGTTCACCTAGGACGCACCCTATGTAACATTGCAATGCGCCCGCCACCCTGAGACATAAAGATGAAAAGTCTCATGTGCCTGTAATTTCACCGGCACCCTTACCCTTCAAACCCGAACACAGCAATGTGAGCACTACTGCTTTGCGGCAGAAATAGTTATGGTGGTAGTACTTCCCCGGACGAACTCTTTCACAAAAAAGCTCTACTACTACTAATCCATACCTCATCATCATCATTATCATCACCTTCAACCATCAAATACGATGAGGTGACTCACTACTAGGTGGTACTATGTTGGTGACTCTAATAAATAAATATAAATATAATATAAATATAAATAGGAGATTTGCCATTACTACGCTTGGCAGGCAGATTGGTGAACGCAGTATCGCAGTACTCAAGTAGATGCTTCTGTCCATCCCCTGGTGTAATCCCCTTTTTTTAACTGCGTGATTGACGGAACAAGCTTATGGCCCACCTGATGTTAAGCGGTAACCTCTGCCTTTAACAATGCATTACCACATAGGTCACATCCACCTAGGATACGCGTTATGTGGCATTGCACTGCACCCGCCACCCTGAGACATAAAGATGAAAAGTATCATGTGCCTGTAATTTCACCGGCCGTTCAAAACGGAACACAGCGATGCGAGCACTACGGCTTTGTAGCAGAAATAAGTATGGTGTTAGTACTCAAAACTCTTTCTTTCTCAAAAAACTCCTTGGTCAGCTGAAACTAAATCCATGGGAAGAGACGGAAGTGTCAGTTGTTATTCTTAGTCATAATCATCAGCATGCAGCCGGTAGACGTCACCTGCTGGAAGAGGCCTGCCCCATAGAATGCAATTGGGGGGGGGACTATAATCACCACGCTTAGCAGGCGAATTGATGATGGCAATATTGATGCTGAGTACACAGGCGGATGCTCCTGCATCCCTTGGAGTGTCCCCTGGTGTGTATTAGTGTAGAATACGAATGTATAATGTGATGAGAGGAACTTTTTATTTTTCCTTGACCTATATTGTCCCACTGCTGGGCATAGGTCTCCCCCAAACTCCTCCACTTGTCCCTGTCATTGGCACCCTGACCCCGAGGTCGTTATCCTTGAGGTATCCAGGGTGTGCTGATATTCGCCCAGTAACAGGAACTACCATGCGATGAAAAAAAAAAAAAGAGTGATGACCAATAACTAAACGAAACACTGTGGAAAGTCCCTCTTGATGGAGCCACGACATTTTAAAGAATATAAAAAGTGTGCGGATGGAAGTGGCTCAAGACGGTTAGTAGCGAAAATGTATTGTGGAGGCATAGCCTAGTAGTGGACTTCTACAGGTTGTTTGTAATGATTTACTAGACCTTTGTGTATTTTGTGGTGTGATGTGGTGTGTCTGGCCTAAGAATAGACCCCTCCGTCTCCTCCCGTGGATGTCGTAAAAGCCGACTAAGGGATTACCTGGGCTTGTTGATAAGATTCGTTGGTATAAGATTTGTCTTGGCTGATAGCTTATTATGGAATGTGTTACTACTGGAAGAAAGCGTTAGCAGAGCCAGTCGTGGAAAGTAATGGTGGCAATGAGCTTACCACTTGTCACGTATATATTCCACGATGGTGCAACCCACTGTGAAAAGAGGCCCATTGAGGCTCTACCTACCCCTTCTGGGAAAAAGGCGTGTATATGTATGTTTGTGTCTTTTTCGCCTCTGTTACGCGGCGGGCTGAGATGCGAGAGGTTGCGGGTTCGATTCCTGCTGCGGGACAAATGTTTGTATGATCTGTAAATATTTGTTCCGGGTCTGGGTGGTGTGGTGCCACGGTACTCGTAGTTTCCTGGTACCCACGACGTAGGGGATCCTATTGTGGAATTGGGCCTCTGTTTGTGACTGTTGGGTGTCATGTTACTAGGGGCACTTTAACTGAATTCGTCGGTACCCGTAGTTCCCTGGTACCCACGATGTAGGGGATCCTAGTGTGGAATTGGGCCTCTTTTTGTGACTGTTCGGTGTTATGTTACTAGGGGCTCATTAACTGAATTCGTCCTAAGTCACAATCAAGTTATCCATACAATACCTTGATTTGCATAGATTACTTCCAAATTACACTGAGCCAATGGGAATTCCCACGCTCCAATAATTAAGCCGTCGCGTTCCGGGACATGTGATTGCTTCTAAAAATATGTAACCTTCGATTTTGTAGTCATTAATTTTAATTGAAATATTGACCCTGAGTCCACTGATCAATGCCCATAAATATAAATAGTTATTTTTAAGCTAAGACCTTCACCAGCGTAAAAATCCTGATTGATTTGTTAGAATAGGAACCTAACTTCGAAGCATAGCTCCTCATCATCAGCCCACAGAAGTACACTGCAAGGCTTCTCCCATAGATTGTCACAACAAACGTTTTCGAGGTGCCCCCATCCACTGACTTCCTACGACCTTTATAATAGCTCCTACTCCGATCGAAACTAATGTTCTAGAATAATAATTAATATATTTAATAATATGCAATATAATATACATATAAATATTTATAATTGAATATACGCAATATCACCATAGTAAAGGTATATGTGGTGTGTCTGACCTAAGAATAGACCCCTCCGTCTCCTCCCGTGGATATCGTAAAAGCCGACTAAGGGATTGCATTGATTACCCGGACTTCGTTGGTAAGATTTGTCCTAGCTGCTAGCTTATTATGGAATGTGTTATTAATGGAATAAAGCGTTAGCCAAGTCAGTCATGGGAAGCAATGGCGGCGATGAACTCACCACTTGTTACGTCTATATTCCACGATGGTGCAAACCATTGTGAAAAGATGTGGCTCTGCCTTCCCCCCTTCGGGGAAAAAGGCGTGTGTCTATGTATACAATACAACAAATATAAATGCTGGTCATTTCACACAACATTATCTAGCCCTAAGCTAAGCAGAGCTTGTGTTATGGGTACTAGACAACTGATAAACTTAAAACAATATATTACATAGATAGATATTTTTTATTATACATAGAAAATACCCAGAACACCCTGAACAAATATCTGCAAATCGCACAAATATTTGTTCCGAGGCGGGAATCGAACCCGCAACCTCCTGCGTCGCAGGCGAACGTTGCGAATTTGACGACCCTCTGTGGCGCGGTATGTATGTATATTTAATCTGCCGTGGTGTGTCCAGCCTAATAATATACCCCTCCGTCTCCTCCCATGGCTGTCGTGAAAGTCGACTAAGTATGTACACCAGGGGATGGGCAGCAGAGACAAGCAATCCGCCTGCCAAGCGTGTTGATAATCCCCCCATTGCATTCTATTTGGAGGCCTCGTCCTACAGTGGACGTGTAAAGGCTGGATTCTGATGATGACTAAGAATAACAACTGACATCTCCGTCTCTTCCCATGGATTTGGTTAAAGCTCACTAAGGTATTACACTAGGGGATGAGCAGTATCCACCCGAGTACTGCGATACTGCAGTCACCAATCCGCCTGGCACGCGTGGTGATTATGGCAAATCTTCCATTTAATTCTAGTTGGGAGACCTCATCCATTGGACGTCTAAAAGCGGTTGTTGATGATGATGATATTGAATCTGAAGCATAATAAAGCAATGTTTTAAGAGATTCAAGTTTTTTTTAAATATAATTAGTTGAAGCTTGTAATTTATTTAATTACAAGCATCAATAAACCAAACAAAAAATGGAACATAAAAACCAACCCTATACAACTTTTACGCCGTACATACGGACCTATCGTCATGAAAATAGTGCCTCAATAGTTTGTGAAAAGCATAAAACCTGAAGCACTAACATTGTAGGCAAAGAGAATACACTGAAAGCAACTTGCATCTAACTTTGTAACTAAGTAAATTGTCGCGCGCAGGGACATTCTAATGGAACGTGAAACGACACCGTTTCACTCGCTTTCTCAATTCTAAGAATACAGTAAATTTTAGGGTTCCATAGCCAAATGGCAAAAACGGTACCCTTATAATTCAATTCAATAAAACTCAAAGTTCTTTATTGCAACACAATGTAAAAACAATTACAATATATTATGTTACAATAAGCGGTCTTATCGATGAAACGATTTCTTCCAGACGACTGGCGCCAAGTGGTACCAGTGGCGTCCCATATTGGGCTCCACTGTAACGCTTTAAGATGGATACTCACCCATGTTTTTTGCCCATTACAACTCATCAACCCTTCTGCGAAAGTTGATTTCGCGACAACTAGGAAAGTTAACACACATGTTTTAATTTATAGTATCTCATAAATATCATCAGTTTAGCTACGATACCCCCCAAACAAAAAAAAAACACTGAAAAGTGTGTATCGAAGTGTTGATGAGTTGTAATGGGCAAAAAACACGAAAAAAACGCGCCACAACCGTGAGTATACCACCTTAAAGTTTTTTTTTTGCTAACTCTTCAGTAATGCGGGCTACCTACCATTACCTCTCCAAGTAAGCCCCTCCACGGTGACAGGCACCACATTCGAGTGGCCGCTCAAGAGGTTTGTCAAGTCTTAGCAATAACCAATTCTTATAAAGTGTTACATGATGGATGTACGGGCAATATGGGACCTATACACGGGTTTTTTAAAACCAATTAGGACACGAGTATAAAAGCGTAATAGGAGAATAAATGACCCCAGTCACAGGACTACGCAAAAATGTAATAACGTTATTTTATATGTTTCTAAATATCTTGTCAGAGAATTCCTACGAAATATTCAGTCTAAAATATTTAATTTCCCATGGTCGCTATAACAAGACATTTTATTTCATTAACAAGCGAAAATGAACTGAAAAATAAAGGTAGTAGGGGTGTATTCTCCGTGTAATACGTGTAAGACATAATTCAATTTCATGAACCTAATATTTGGTTAGTAAAGAGTAATTTAAGGAAACGTTAGGTCTGTTTGGTGTCTGCAGTGCGGTTGTGGATGGTAAGTGACTGACTTAGGTGTTTTTAGTGACAACTGAGCTGTACTTAACTAAGTAGTAAGTTAGTTTCCTGTAGAGTTCAACTTATACAGTCAAGTGCGAGTCAATCACGCGTGGACAGAGTTCCTTCCTTCTTAAACTATTAGAGCAATTGAATTTATTATTCCTCAGAAAAAAATATCAAAACTGTATTTTATACGCGTTTCTCTTCCTCAATATTTTCGGTCTACCGTGTACATTTAAAGAATTTAAGATTTTTAAATCTTAAATTCTTTTGAAAAATATAATTTTATAATGTTTCTGTTGGTAGGTACATTTTTGAAGAACGGGGCCCTAAAAATTAACACAATCCCTTTTAATAAAATGTTTTCTTCTACTAACAACCGTTCCTATAAGTATCATACGCTCATTTTAGAGCCACATAGGCGTTCAAGCAGGTTTACTGAGAAAGGACCAGCGGTTTGTGGCAAAAACAGCTTTGATACGAACAAATATAGAACTGATGCTAGTAAAGTGAGCAACCTCTGTATAGAGATCCAATAACCTGCCCAGTTTACACTTAATAGGATGTACACGAAGTGGATTACCTATCGGGGTCAGGCATGCCGTGCCCTGCAACATCCGTGCCATTATTATCAGGGCAACGGTGCATCCGTTATGTACTACGAGCTACCTACTGTGGAAGTATGCCACGCAGAGACAGATGAAGTACTAAGGTTACTTATTGATTTATAGAATGACAGAACTTTCGTATTAATAAAATAATAAATAAATAAATGATAATAATAAATGCTGGACAGTTCACACAACATTATCTAGCCTCAAGCTAAGCAGAGCTTGTTTTATGTATTAATACATTGTTGTAAATAAATTATTTGTTTTATTTTTTATCATTCAGCGTGGCAATGCAGCCAGCATCTTAGGGACACTTCCGTCTGGTAGTGATTTGGATCAGTTGAGCTACTTTTAGATCTTTTTTTTAAATTTATTTATTCATTCAAAAATAGATATTGCATTTGCATATTTTATTGCACCCATAAACCTAAAAAGTTACGTTAGCAGCGGTCTTTAGGTAGCACAAATATATCATGTGTTTTTTTTAATTGTATTAAATTTTTAATTTTAATTTTTGTTTATTATTATTTCTGTAAATAAATGTATTTCATACATTACATAGATAGTTATTTTTTTAGTATATATAGAAAATACCCAGAACACCCTGAACTGCAGATTGTCCCAGTATTTGTTTCGAGGCAGAAATCGAACCCGCAACCTCCTGCGTCACAGGCGAACCTTCGCCCGACGTGCCACAGAGGTGTATTGTTAATCAAATTCTTATAGTACTATTTCTAATGAAAGGAAGCGGACGCGGGTCTTTCCTGAAGAGTGGACCACTTCTAGGGCGCTAGGCTCTCTGCATACAAACGAAGTTAGTATGCAGATATATAAGTTAGTATCCTATTTTTGATGTTGTCTCTTCAAACTGTACAAAATTCTGTACAGATCAACAGATCTCTAGACCAGTAGTTTGTCAGTTTTGTGTAATATAATATGGTTTTCAAACTCATCTAAATTAATTATTTTTATGAAAATCCTATAACCCTTAAATCTCAGTTTGAATCGTAAAATTTAATGGGAAACCGACAAACCAGCGGTTTAGATAGTGCTACAAGTCTTTAGATTGTGTGTACTTTCATTGACTTTATTAAATAATAATTAGTATCCAAATAAGGATTAACTTTAGTTGTTATGGAACAAGCTAGTGGTAACCTTCACTTAAAAACCTATTCCTCACTTGGATTTCGGCCCTATTTTGGTTTCTGTTAAGTATTTTGGATTCACCATAATTGCTACGCTTGGCAGGCGGATTGATGATCTAAGCATTTTTTTTAGCATTAGTATTGGTTACTACTCAGGTTGATGCTACTCACCATCCCCTGGTGCGAGTAATCCCTTAGTTGGCTTACTATACCGACGCGGCGTCTATTCTTAGACTTCTTGCTGAGGCGCGTTCCTAAGTTTATAGATTTCTCCTCTCCTCCCAATCTTAAGAATAGATTCAATTCAAAATGTATTTTCTCGGCAGCAAAGACGATCCATTACACTTAATGGCACTTTTGTTGAAAAAACTGCAAACTATTTCGAACTATTCTAAGCTTAGAAACTGATAAATGGTACTTTGAGTTGATACTTGAATTATCTACGTAGATTAACTACTCTCATGTCTTGGTACGCGATTCTGCAGGGGCCAATGAAGGCAAAAATACGTCGGCAGACGTATTACACGAATGACTGTTGCAGTCGATCATTATTACTAAAAACATTATGGGGCAAGGAAAGTTTCTTGGAACAGTGAACCAGCGTTTCTTCAGCGTAGACAATTTTGATTGTGTCTCTTTATTCGTTTGCTTGTGATTAACTTAACTCTTATCTCAATAACTGGTGTAAGGGTTGAGTTATGAACGATACCGTGAGTCAGGCTAGGCAGGGATTAGGTAAGAACACAAAAAAAACTGCTTTTAACCAAACTCGCAACTGTGTTAGGATTTAGGCCCAGGTTTGCGGTTTTTGGAATATCAATCATCAAAACAACTCTACTATTTCGAAAGCAAATGTAAAATGTTTTCTACTTTAAAACCTCATTTCCTACAAAAACCACAGGCGGATTTCAAACAACCCTTTCAAATTATAAAGAGAATGAGAGGATTTATAAGATCATCAATAGATAGAGCTAACGATACGTCACTCGGCCATTACAATTCCCATAAATCGCTTTAGGGCCCAACCCTACCCTCGTCCCATCGCAGACAGTAATAGACCATTAGTGGAATATTTAAGTAGACGGTGGTCTAAAGACTTTTTTTATTTTTATGTGAAACTTAAAAATACTTGAAACTCTGTGGTGTAAGTACTTTTTAACAGAGTCCACAAAAGATGCAATATAATTTACTTTTTGTATCTAGCCGTTGATGTAGAAGAAATCGTATCAAATTCGGTATTTAATGTTTTAATTGATATCATTACTTTATCTTCAAATGTCGTTTAATGATGGTGTTTTTTGTTCCTTTGGTATCCTACTTTCCACAAAACCAGTTATTGTTATATCAAGAGGTGTTGATGCAAAAAACACAAAAAAATTTGAATCACGCCAAAGCGAAACATTACTCCTTCCAAAGGTTTGCCTAGATAAGTAGGTAGGTACATTTCTACATTTCTGTACATTTCTGTGACTGGATTAAACAAAAAGCCAAGAGAATACTAGTAATGAAAACAAGTAAAAATAAAGTTCAGAATAGTTTTTATCTAGTGTCAATGTCATAATTGTCACAAATAGTAATTTATTCAACTGACAATACAACACGGAATTATGGTTATATCGAAATTTGACCGTAACTAGTTATTCCAGAATTTTAGCTTATCAAAAAACAAAAAAAAAAAACAAAAAATAATAATAATTTAAAATCAATTAATTTAAAATCGTTGCGTGACTGACTGACTGACTGACTGACTGACTGATTGACTGACTGACTGACTGACTGACTGACTGACTGACAATCAACGCACAGCCTAAAACATAAGTCCTAGAGATCTGAAATTTGGAGAGTACGTTCCTTTTGTTGTCTAGGGGTGCACTAACAAAGGAATTTTGAAAATTCGCATGCTAAGGGGTCCAAAATGGGCTATTAATATACAACACGCATCCATTCGTTTATTATATTTTTAAGTGATGTGCATTACTCATTGGAAATCCTTATAAATAAAATAAAATAAATAAATAAAAATAACAAAAAAGCTGTGTATTTCAGAAACCATTAGCAGTAGAACCTTGAAGTTTTACATAAAGATTCCTCAAATAAAATAAATAAACTCGTCTTTCAGCGATTCCTGTTTTTTTATTGAAAAACGGAAAGGGAACGTTTTCTTTTAAAAAAAATAAAAAACTTTTGTTTTTACAACGCACAGCCTAAACCGCTGGTCGTAGAGGCTTAAAATTTGGAGAGTTTATTCCTTTTAGGGTGTAAAGGTGTACTTAGAAAGGAATTTGGAAAATTCGCCCTCTTAGGGGTTCAAAAAGGGCTTTTAACGTATACACTTTGCGTTTAGCAACGCACAGCCTAAACCGTAAGTTCTAGAGACCTGAAATTTGGAGGGTACGTTCCTTTTGTGGTTTAGGGGTGCACTAAGAAAGGAATTTTGAAAATTCGCATGCTATGGGATCCAAAATGGGCTTTAAATATACAACAAAAAAGCTCTGTATTTCAAAAACCGTTAGCAGTAGAACCCTAAAATTTTACAAGGAGATTCCTCAAATAAAATTAATAAACACGTGTTTCAGCAATTGCTGGATTTTTCAAGAAAAACGGCAAGGGAACGTTTTTTTGTAAAAAAATAAAAAAAACTTTAGTTTTTACAAACCGCTGGTCGTAGAGACTTAAAATTTGGAGTGTATTCCTTTTAGAGTGTAAAGGTGTACTTAGAAAGGAATTGGAAAATTCGCCGTCTTAGGGGTCCCAAATGGACCCTAAGACGGATAATAACGTATGCACTTTGCGTTTTGCAACAACCGCTGGACCTAGGCACATGAAATTTGGAGGATGTATTCTTTTTTGGGTTTAGGGGTGTACTAAGAAAGGGTTTTTGAAAAATCACCTTGGAAGGGGTCCAAAATGGCTTTCAATGTAAAACTAAATTGATTCGTAATTCGGAAACCGTTGGTAGTAGATACATGAAAATTCAAAGGTTAATGAAAAAAAAAATAGCCAACATAAGTTTCAGCTGTACCTGAAAATTAAGCTGAAAAAAGGAATGGGAACATTTTCTTCGTTAATAAATACACTTTAGGTTTTAGCCAGATTTCAGCGTATTTAGACAATTTCAAAGTTAGTTTCACGGTGAAGTCATTAAGATCAAAATATTTTCAGGACCTCATGGTTAAAATGGGACCCCTAAATTGAAAATCTTGAGTATGGTGTCGTTACAACGGTCGTGTCACGGTGTCGTTGTTGAGATTAAAACATTTTCAGGACCTCAAGGTTAAAATGGGATCCCTAAACTTAAAAACTTAAGTATGGTGTCGTTTCAAAGGTCGTTTGACGGTATATTACAAAATATAAGAGACATAGTCAAGCAAAAAACAGTTAAAACAGTTCCTACCCCTCCCCCCCCCCCCCCCCCCCCTCCGGCCCTTTAATCCTATAGCCATAATGCAGCTTTCTATGGGTTAAATAATTTTTAAAATCGGTCAAGTCGTTTTTGAGTTTATCCATTACTAACAAACATACAAATACGCGAGTGAAGCCGCGGGTGAAAGTTAATAAACCATAGCTTATGTTACTTGCTGATAATGTAGCTTTCTACAGGTGAAATAATTTTTAATAGCGGTTAAAAAGTTTTTTAGTTTATCCAATACAGACAAAAATATTTTACACCTTGGGTTACATTATTGGAGTTTTAGTAAGAATACCTACCTAATTTTTTGGAAATATAATATAGCCTATGGTACCCGGGGATAGTGAAGCTACCCAACAATGAAATATTTTTTCAAATCGGTTTAGTAGTTTCGTATCCTATTCAATGCGAACAAACAATCAAATCTTTCCTCTTTATAATATTACAGATTGTGAGATTTGCGAGTTAAAACTGCGCGCGGGAGAATAAATTACATACATACCACAGATTAAGTAATAGTGCCGAAACCGAGTTTACCTTAGCGGTGCGCGCAGTGCGATTTTCTACTAAGATTACACACACTTAAGTCAAGCAAAAAACCAGTTATAGTTATTATTATTATTTATTATGGATAAAATAATATTACGCGTACGTAGTCGCGGGTAACAGCTAGTTATGTCTATAATTATGTCCACTGATTTATAACATTATCCTATACTCTAATATTTGGTCGCCATGATTAGAATGTGCAGAATAATACCTGTCTTCATTTACAATTCAGTCTCAAATCGGTCTACTTTCAGTGTGGATTTAAAATAATTACGATAATTGGCCTTGATGATACTACTAGGCTCCTCAAATAAAAGTAAGACATCTAAAAGACCTGATAAAACGCCACACTCTAAGAAAATTGCTGCAAATTGCCAGATTTCCCAAACGGTCCACACCAATACGTTAACGATGAGGGCCAATAACTTAGTCCTGCCTTTGCCCCGGGGTCCATAAATTAGATCACTAATCAAGGTACTGCTTGGGGGATAGTGCAATAATATGAACTGAAAGCCTTATTTGTAATAGAGTCTTTAAAATTAAACTAGAGAAAGTTATAGATTGCCGTCCTCGGCCTGTGTGTAATACCAGCATGTTTGAGAGAAAAACCTTCTTTGAAAACATTTTCTACGATGCTACAGTGTAAATTCTAATTATACAAAACATTTCCGCTATTTTCTCGAAGCATTCCCGAGTCAAACGTTCAAGTTCCTTTTATCCCAGTATTTCAGCTAGCAGGGTTATCGTAAAACAGCTGATACGAGTCCGCCCGATCAGATTGGCCCTTAAACTCACGCTACCTGCGGGTATACGCAATTTGGTTCAGCTGGTCTTACTAAGCGAATAATAAGCAGGTATGTATTTTGAAACATAAATCTGAAGGCCCGGTTCCTAAAGTAAGATATAGGATTGTTTGTAATGGATCTGGAAAGCTGGATTTAAAGTTATTAATTCAAACAAACAGCGTCTGACTATTAGAATCAAAGAAAATCAAATACAAATACAAATACAAATGTTTATTGCGTTTCTAAAAGATACTTAATTTAAAAACAACCTTAAAATCTCCTTTTAAGCAAAATCTCGCTCTTGCTTAGGTCAACTAATAGGTCTAATTGTATAGTTACCAACTACTTTTACATGGTGATATAATACTAATAAAGATTTGAAAATAACATAAAATATACCTAGCTGTACTATATAGATGTGTAATATAATACAACTATGAAATGGTGTGTAGTGGATGTGTGTGTGTGTGTGTGTTTGTTTTGGTGAGTGTGTATCCCTATCAGTGGGAGGGCTCTCCTGTTACCACCAGTCTCTTAAGAGTCTGGGTATCACAGGAGTAGCCCTCATATGAATATGGCGTATGTGTGGAAGAGTGTGTGTGAGTGGGATTGAGTGGTGCCACTAGACGTCCTATTATTCGTTGTTTGTTTTTATTTTTATTTTATAACCTCCAAAAGTGCTTCAACATCATATTAGCTTAAAGACGATAACCACTTGGTTAAAAAGATTTTACATTTATGATTGTTTAAGGCGTATATGTTTAAAAGTTTATTTATTTTATTGTATAAACGAGAAGATTGTCTAAAGTACTGTCGTGTTGATTTTACATTAGTTGTAATTAAGATGATATCTTTTCTTCTTTTATTTAATTTGGTTGGGTCATATTCAAGGCTTTTATGTTGTTTAAGTAGAGAGTTACGAACATACAATTTTCGAACAGAAAGTATATCCGCGTCCGAGTACAATATTTCGGTGGAATACCTATAGGGTTTGAAGTACATTACTTTTAAGAGAGACCTTTGTGCTCTTTCGAGGTCCAAGAAATGTGTTTTTGTAGCTCCTCCCCAAATAGGTACACAATAGTTTATTGTAGATTGTACAAGTGCACTTTGCTTTAAAAGAGTACGATGAGCCACATGTCTCAAATTTTTAAAAATCCAAATCAGTTTTCTTATTCTGCTCATGAGTTGTTCTAATTGTCCATGCCAGGTCAAGCGTTGATCAATGATGACCCCAAGATATTTGGTATTTTCTACTTTTTTGATCTCTGAACAGTCACAGTATTGACTAATCAGGTCACATTTGTGAACTTTTATATTCAAGACAGGATCAGGTTGAGTTCGATTGTACATCGTGAAGCAGATATAGTTTGTTTTAGTTATATTAAGAGTTAGTTAGTTATTTTTTAGCCAGACATCTATCATTGCAAGGCCTTTCTCTGCTTCGCTTTTTACTTCATTCCAGGAGTTGCCAGAGAATACGATGGCAGTATCGTCTGCGTAGGAAAAGATTTGCCCATCATAGCTTTATTCGTCGTCGTAGTAGTATGTGCGTAGCACGATGCGAGTTTCGTAGCAGGCACCGTCTTAGACTCGCGTAGCACACGAGTGGTGTGTAAGATAAATTCGGCGTGGCTGCTCACTGGCTGCTAGCGTAGTTGCTACACATACCAGCCGAGACGCAGGCCACTGCCGGTTCAATTCCAACAGAAAGCAAAAAGTGGCATCTACTAACGACGTGAAGAGGCCCTCGGTGGAGACTTAAATCGCAGGCAGAAAACGCGCAGCAACGGTCAGGCAAGTAAGGTAAAGTATCTTATAGGAGTGGGGCACGACACGGCGACGGCGGAAGGAAGGTGGTGTGGCGTAGCTGGTATCGTCCGCGAACAATTAGCAGGAGATCAATTATTAAATACCACTATCTCGTTTCCACGTCGCTGGTGGCGTCCGAGGCGGTTTGTAGCGGTGCGAGAAAAGGTTTGAACATGAAATACCTCGTCAGACGAGTTTTGCGATGTGTGCAGGCGCCTATTTCGTCCTATTTTGAACCTTATTGTTGCAAGATGCAGCACACGTCTGTCCTCGTTGAGACCACAGGGGCAAGAGGTCGTTATTAACTATGAATTAAATATGATTCGATCCCCTAGTTGTTTCATGGCTTGAGGTCTTAGAGCAATACAGCCTCCGGGCGAGTGCTATATATGCTTGAGGTCAGTCAATCGATCTCTAACGGATGGAAATGTTCAAACCGGATTTACTAGTATCAACGCAGCAGTTTAGTTTAGGCTTCGACCACACTGAGTACGAGGTAGGTAGAAGTATTTACTAGTATCAACGCAGCAGTTTAGTTTAGGCTTCGACCACACTGAGTACGAGGTAGGTAGAAGTATTTACTAGTATCAACGCAGCAGTTTAGTTTAGGCTTCGACCACACTGAGTACGAGATAGGTAGAAGTATTTACTAGGTTCAACGCAGCAGTTTAGTTTAGGCTTCGACCACACTGAGTACGAGATAGGTAGAAGTATTTTCAAACCAACAAATATATTATGTTACACAGTAGAAAAAATGGCCTCGCTGTTAGAGTCTGTTTTTGTATTACTGCATTAATAATGGAACAAGCAGATGGCCCACCTGATGTTCGGTAACCTCTGCCATCGCACACGCCGCCCTGAGTGACACCAGAAGTTTTCCTTTCTTTTATTTTTTCCTTTTTGTGTACAATGAGGTAAATGTTATAGAACACCGTTATTGTTATACAAATCAAAACTTATTTTTATTCTTATGTTTTTTATGTGTTGAATATCATCATACATGTGTGTTTTTTAAATAACTAACTAAATAAAAGTCTCATGTGCCTGTAATTTCACCGGAACTTATTATTATATCTGAATGATATCTATGACACAGGAAAAAATAATATGAGCCATTTACAATAAACAAGTTTTTCGTTGAAAAATATCTTTTTCAAAACAAGCTTTTATAAAACTAGTGGCAAAGCACTCGCCCTCCACATCCACAGCACATGGTCCGCTTATCAAATAAAAAAACTATGTTCTGGGTTCTAACACGACGACGGCTTAGCGTTGTTTTTGCTGATCAGTCATTTAAACAAGAAGAAATAAAAAAATTCTAAGAGTCTATATCACCCTATGCGGCTTTTGATTTTTCCACGGATCTCCTATCACGGATTCTATCACATCATTAAACTCTGAGCATAGCTCAGAGGCTGGCCTGGTTCTGCAGTGCATCGGGGATGTTCGCTGATGCGCGAGTCAACTGATAATGCGAGCGCGCTGCACATCCCTGGTGCGCAGGGTCCGGGCCAGCTCTAACAACATTCTGAAGATGTTTGTACACAGTAATGCGAGCGCGCTGCACATCCCTGGTGCGCAGGGTCCGGGCCAGCTCTAACAACATTCTGAAGATGTTTGTACACAGTAATGCGAGCGCGCTGCACATCCCTGGTGCGCAGGGTCCGGGCCAGCTCTAACAACATTCTGAAGATGTTTGTACACAGTAATGCGAGCGCGCTGCACATCCCTGGTGCGCAGGGTCCGGGCCAGCTCTAACAACATTCTGAAGATGTTTGTACACAGTTTGTTGAATAAATAAAATTTTAATTGAATTGAATAGCTCTCTAGATAGCCTGCAGCACAACTTTGAGCTTTTGTTTGCAGCCACTTCTCAATAACGTAAGCCATCACTGGCAACAGGCACTGATAAGACACTTGTCTTGAGCTTCTGTGGTATTGAGACGAGAATAAGATAATATTATTTATTATTAATATTGAAGACCTCAGTGGCGCGGCGGGCGAAGCTTGGACTGCGACGCAGGAGGTTGCGGGTTCGATTCCCGCCTCGGAACAAATATTTGTGCAATCGCAGATATTTGTTCAGGGTGTTCTGGGTGTTTTCTATGCATAATAAAAATATCTATCTATCTAATATATTGTATAAAGTATATCAGTTATCTAGTACACATAACACAAGCTCTGCTTAGCTTGGGGCTAGATAATGATGTGTGAACTGTCCAGCATTATTTAGTTTATTTATTTTTATTTATTTTTATGCTCGAACGCTGCTCATCCTAGTTGGATTTCTCGGCTTATTTGAGACAAAGTTTGACCTATACCTAGTTTAGTCGCTTGACCCAAATAGACATAGTGGTCAACAACGATATCGTCACAGTTCTACTTGCTAAGGATTATTTATTTAGTTACCTATTCGATATAATACCAGGAATGTTGCTTTGTTACTCAGCATGATTGGCCCCTATTGCTTGTCGTAGGACGAGCAATACATACAGAGCAGGTATCTAATCTTGAATAGAGTCGGTAGGATTGGGCGCTGACCGTGACTTGATAACGAAAGTATTGCTATCACTTCAATACAATTTGTCCTTTGGAAAAAAAAGCGGAAAAGTTCAAGTTGGACTCGCCCATGAAGGGTTCCGTAGCAGCAAGTAACATAATATGAACGTTCTTGTGGTTCGTTGTAACTTTGATCGATGTTTTAATAATAGTTTAAAAAAAATACTTACTAGATCTCGTTCAAACCAATTTTCGGTGGAAGTTTACATGGTAATGTACATCATATATCTTTTTAAGTTCAATTCATAAATTATTTTTTTTCTTTCTCTTATTTTAGAAGTAACAGGAGGGGGACAGTGGACAGGGACACACATTTTACCACTTTGAAAGTGTCTCTTGCGCAAACTATTCATTTTTTTTTTTTATTACATACCTCAATATCATTTTTGAAGACCTATCCATAAATACAACCCACACGTATGGGTTTGATGAAAAAAAAATGAGTTTCAGTTCTAAGTATGGGGAACCCCCAAATTTTATTGTTTTTTTTCCTGTTTTTGTGTGAAAATCACAGAATACTTACCAAGTTTCAACAGAATAGTTCTTATAGTTTCGGAAAAAAGTAGCTGTGACATACAGACGGACAGACAGACAGACAAACATGACGAATCCATAAGGGTTCCGTTTGTTACCATTTGGCTAAGGAACCCTAAAAAGTGTAATTTGGTAGCAGTCGAATCGGCTACGAAAATTGAATCTAATGAATAAATCGATAATTTAGAACTTCTTATGTTATTGTTTTGTGTGGGTTTTTGTAGGAAAACTTATACGGATGGGTTTGATCACTAAGATAGTCTAATTGTTGATTAGGTATGTAAAATCCGAAGCCATGTATTAATTAGGTAACAAAGTCACCTGAGAATCGCGTGACGTCACCGGGCACCGTGCAACATCGGAAGATATTATGTAAAGACTGAATGCGTTCTCTATAACGTGTGCCTTGACTTGGCCCATTATTGATCCAGTCCACGTAAATCAGATAGTAAAGAAAACACAAGACAAAACAAACCATTTAAAGCCTTTTGAAAATGAAATGTTGAAATTGAAATTTGGAATTTGGAGAAAAAATGAGGACATGCGTAGTACATATTTGGATACACATACATACATACACATACATACATAGAACATTTTTTCTTTTTTTTTTTTGCATTTTTTAGTACATTTTTGGTACTGGGTGATTTTAATATGCCTTCGGCGTCGGTGGAAATACAAAGTTATATGGAATATGTGAATGCTTTCTGTGGATTTCGGCAGGTAAATAATGTACATAATATTAATAACCGTACTTTAGACTTAGTGCTGTCGGCATTACCGGCAGGTGACTTGGAGGTATATTTGTCTGACGAGCCCCTGGTGCCTACAGACGTGCAGCACCCACCGCTGATCGCCTGTATGACATCAGCAGGCACCCCCTGAGCGGACCACCGATCACTATTGAACCCTCCTGCTAACGAGCTTCTTGACCATTATCTTTGGAACTTTTCTAAATGTAATTTTTCTATGTTGTATTATAAGCTTGAGTGTATTGATTGGGATAATTTGTACGATATTGATAGTTCTGAGGTGGCTTTGGCTTATCTGTATGAAGTAACAAATGAGGCTATTGACGATTGTACACCGAGGAAGCGTCCTGATATACTTACGAGCACAAATAGGTCTCGATTTAATTACCCGGATTGGTTCACGGCTGATTTGATTCGCGATATTGTGCGAAAGTGGCGTTATCACTAATTATTTAAAAAATCAGGATCTAAAAGCTATTACGCAATATTTTCTAAATATCGGTCTATGGTAAAGGAGAAGCTAACGGCAACTTTCGACGCTTACCAGGAGAGGTTGCAATCAAATTTTATGAATGATCCTAAGTCTTTTTGGAGCTTTATTAGGCATAAACAATCAAAGCGTGATAAAACTTGAGTTACTAAAGACGGAGTGGAGTTAAAAGATGAGGAGTGTGCCGAGTGCTTTGCCTCATATTTTCACTCGGTGTATAGTCCGAGCAGGCCGAGGCTCGACCCGAGGGAGGCGGAGCGCGCGGCGAGTCGAGGCGCGGACTCCGCGCGGGTCCATGTTGCCCAACTTACTCCTAGTGACCTTCGCGTTGCGCTTCGTACACTTAAGCCAAAGCATTCAGTAGGTCCCGACGGTATACCTCCTTACATAATTAAAGATTGTCGTGTGGTTTTAGAGAAGCCGTTGTTGCACGTTTTTAACCGGTGCTTAAAAGAATGCCACTATCCGGATCGGTGGAAAACGACCCGAGTTATCCCGGTACCCAAAGGAGGCGGCGGAGCCGATGTGAGTGGATACCGGCCGATCGCTGTGCTGTCGGCGTTCGCTAAGGTTTTTGAATCTGTTTTACACAAGTGTATCTATTCGCAAGTGAATGCGCGACTCACGGACGTGCAGCATGGTTTCCGGTCAGAGGGGCAAGTCCGAGTTTACACACACCATCGTAACGATGATCGTAACATCGAGTGTACGTGTATTGCGTAGTAACTAGCCATTAATCTGTGACGTTTTTGGCACAGATTAATAGCTAGTTATTATGTTATACACGTACGATCGTGTTACGTTCACCGTTACGATGGTGTTTGCAAAACTCAGACTCACCCCTCAGGTCGAAGTACGGGAAGTAACCTGCTTTCGTTCGTGTCGCACTTGTTGCCAGCCGTCAAAGCGGGGGGGCAGGTGGACTCCGCGTACTTTGACTTCCAAAAAGCTTTTGACACTGTCGATAATGACATCCTACTTTCGAAATTGTCTGCAATCGGATTCACACCCCATCTCCTTGAGTTCTTTGCAAGCTACCTGGGTGAGCGCCGGCAGTATGTAGAGTATGCGGGTTACAACTCAAGCCCATATTACACTTTTTCGGGGGTGAGCCAGGGGAGCAATCTTGGCCCCCTGGAGTTCATCATCATGGTAAACGATCTCCCTGAGGTTATTAAGGAGGCAAGGTGTTTGCTTTTCGCGGATGATCTTAAGGTATTTCTCACAGTAGCAGACACTTCAGATTGTGAACGGCTCCAGGGGGATATAGATAGGCTGGTTCTATGGAGCGAAATAAATAAGCTGCGTTTTAATGTATCTAAGTGTTGCGTGGTGAGCTACAGTCGCGCTCGCGCGCCGCTGCGGCATCTGTATGAGGTCGCGGGCGAGGTGCTGCCGCGAGCGACGCGAGTGCGCAACCTAGGCCTTGAAATGGTACCAGATTTAACGTTTCGCCAACACATCATTAACGTATGCGCCAAGTCCTTCAGAAGTATGGGTTTTATTCTGAGGCAAAGTACGAACTTCAGGATTACTTTTATTGTAAAGACTCTGTACAATGCATTGGTGCGGAGCCATTTAGAAACGAATGCCTTAATATGGAATCCCCACGAAGCCAAGTACAGGCTAATGATTGAGAAAATACAAAATAAGTTTGCACGCTTTTTGTACCTGAAGGAGTACGGTGTATACCCTTACTACCCTCTGATGTACCCGAGTTTGTTCGTATTGGGTATGGTCGGGTACTGCCGACTGTCGGTGAGGAGGGATGTGGCGCTGGTCAAGTACGTGGTGCGAGTGTTGCGCGGGCTCGTGCATCACGAGGAGGTGCTGGCGGCGCTGCGGCTGCGCGCGCCCGACGAGTACGTGGGCGCGCGCCGCCGCCCCGCTATGCTCAGTCAGCCAACATCTAGAACTAACTTGCTCAAATTTGCCCCAATGTCACACGCCATCCGTTTAGTTAATGTTCTCTCAGAGAACAATGTTGACATTTTTTATCATAGCTTGCCGAAACTCATGGAAATGGCGCAGCTTGTTTTAGAGAATATTTAATGCAAGTAGTTAGTGTTAGTTATTATTGTATGTCTATCCTCGGTAGGTATTACCTACTTATTCTAAGCTTGGTTGTTTTTATTTTTTATTTTTATATAATTGTGTGCATGCAACATCGCTTTGGATTTCTGTTATGGTGTTGTACATGTTTCTTAATAAATAAATAAATAATAATAATAAATTTGTATATTTGTAATCACGTTCTCAAAAATGGCTCTAACGATTTCAATAAAATTTGCTATGTCGGGGGTTAGGGTGCGAAAAATCGATCAAGCTAGGTCTCATATCTGGGAAAAATCGTTTTTCCATACTATTCTGTGTCTAGCCCTACAATAGACCCCTTCATCTCCTCCCGTGGATGTCGTAATAGCCAACTAAGGGATTGCCCGGACTTGTTTGTAAGATTTGATGGTATAAGATTGGTCCTGGTGCTAGCTTACTAAAAGAATGTATTATTACTAGAAGAAAGCGTCAGCAGCGGAGTCAGTCGTGGGAAGCAATGGCAGCGATGAACTCACCACTTGTCACGTCTATATCCCACGATGGTGCGACCCACGGTGAAAAGAGGCCCATCTGAGGCTCTGCCTACCTTTTCGGGGAAAAAGGCATGTGTCTATGTATGTATGTAAATAACCATTAGCTATTCGCTAATCTGTGTGAGTCACAGAAAATTGAATTGCTATTCCTCGGAAACCTACCGTAAGGAATTTGGCAGCGTGCCCCTCCATGGGCAAGAGTGCAGAGATTATGCACTTGCTTACAGCGTTGTTGATAAAACCACTCTTATAGCTATTGTAGGTCACGTCGTGACTGATAATGCTCGCTCCAGTCCGCACCTCCCACGCTACGCTCACTAAACGTATAATGGACCATTTATAGGCAACAACAATCTAGAGACACTGGATCAGAATTCTTAAAAATAATGAAGGTATAAAGTCAGCAAAACATGTAAGGATGCTGGGTCCTAAAACCGAGACAAGAAGACATCATGTCACCGTAAAATATACAATTATCTCTCGTGGTGAACAGTCTTCAATCCTCTCGTTCGTGGAAAGTAGAATTAAGTACTTCTAATTTATCTATTCCCATCGTAAAGAAGAATATGTTGGCGGTTTTGAGTGAGTTCACGTCAATAATATTTCTAGAATATCATAAAGTTCAACCTGGCGTATCTGGAATAGACCCATCTGTCTCCTCCCGTGGATGTCCTAAAAGTCGACTACGGGATTACACCAGGGGCAGCAGTATCCACCTGAGTACTTAACATCAATATTGCGATCACCAATCGGGTTGCAAAGTATGGCAAGTTTGCATTCCCCCGTTGCATTCCATGGGGATGCTACGTCCAGCAGTGGACGTCTAAATGATGAGGATGATGCATGGATGATGTAGAAACTGCTCCAGAGCTGCTGGCACTCGATTAACTTGACATACTTTATCACTTGTTTCGTCTGATTTTACTGAGAACTAAGTTAAGCTTTAAAGAATGATTTTCTACCTTTATTACATAACCTTTCAGGTTTTAGTTCAGGGTTTTTACCTAAACCCTGCTGAATGTGTCGCTTCTCACACCACTAGCTCCGTACCGTCTCCGTCCTTACGACATCGATAAATCAAAATCCGGGCGCTAGTTCGCGGATGAATTATGGGTCTACAGAATGCCAGTTATTGGCAGTGGCACATTTCCTTAAGCCTTTAAGGAAGGGATCGATACTCTATTTTGGGACTGTATTAAA
This sequence comes from Operophtera brumata, assembly GCA_932527175.1. Classification (NCBI taxonomy): domain Eukaryota; kingdom Metazoa; phylum Arthropoda; class Insecta; order Lepidoptera; family Geometridae; genus Operophtera; species Operophtera brumata. The sequence goes on along the minus strand of OW052233.1, from coordinate 523,530 downwards.
TGAATTGTTCGTTTTGTTGTTCGGATATACTTCCTCAAATCTACACAGTTTAGCCTAAAATTCATTGGCTAAAATTAAAAGCTGTCCTTTTTGCTAATCATATTTAGGAGCAACACCCCCGGTAGCCGTGTTGCTCCAAAAAACACAAAACAAAGAACACAACACATTAGAAGACACAACAAGTACACACACTTTTACAAAAACTTCAACCGACTTCAAAGCTCTCAATCAAAATCGCTTCAAGTGTGCCTATAAAATTCGAAGATTTCCCTCGATTTCTCCAGTTTCCCATTATGATGACCATGGGGCCACCTGGGAAGTATACCCTTTCAAACCAAAACAATAATTTTCCAAATCAGTCCAGGCGTCTTCCAGTAATCGGGGAACATAAATAAAAACAATAAAATAAAAATAAAAGATTCCGACGAATTGAGAACCTCCTCCTTTTTTTGAAGTCAGTTAAAAATGACAATTACAGCAAAGATGTGATTTAGTGTGCTTGGAATAAGTCCCAGTGGCAGCATAAAGCTGCACCAGAGCTGGGTACGGTACAAAACTGTGGTTTTCAAACAGGGCCCTATACGAGTAGGTGATGAACCCTTCGACCAAAGTAAAAATTAGATGAACCGAACATCATTATACCACTGGATGATTACCATTGAATAGGTTGGTGTGTCAAAACAACTGTTTGTATAACTACGAGTTGGAATCCATTCATCTAGATCAGCCCAACACTGGCAAAGCATGTTACACGGGGTCCGGACGCGATGTTGCCATATCGATGCTGGCGATACTCGCAAGCCGCGATACTCGCAGGCCGTGATACTGCAGGAACTGCGGAACACACACGTCGTGCCCACTACGGACTTCAACAGGTACCGCCTTTTGTGCAGGGTTAGATCGTGTACAAACGATTATGAACAAATGAACTCAGCCGGAAACATCTATCGGCTCCATTACGGGCCACATACTGACTGGAATACTGGATGGACACCTTTACGTTACGAAGTAACTATTAATTAATCTGTGCCTTTACCCACCAGCAAATGAAAATACATTCATTCATTAATTCATTCATTCATTCATTCAGAATAGTGGGATTGCTGGAAGTACCTTAGAGGTTTAGTTTCTTTACTTTTTACATTTAACTCGAAATCTACAAGGTCTAAAAAAATTATATAAATAGCTTTGAAATATCCAATCAAAGCGCTTACATATAACACCCCACTTGATCTAACTGTTCGAATATATTTTTTATGGCCACTTTTGGACCCCGGTATCTCAACAACACCCCGACCGATATAACTCATAACTATTAATTGTACCAATACTAGCCCCCTACCAAATTAAAGATCGGATTAATGGAGTTTTCATAGGAAATACATAATATACATACAAACGCCGATTCTTTCAAGTTGACTCAGAGAACTCGCTTCGGTAGTTCAGTTACCATCAGCCCACACTAGACAACACTACTGGACATAATGCATTTCCCAATAGAGGCAACGAATACAGTGTTTGGGACCCATTTGCTCCAAGTTAGCCGCGCGGCGACAATGCATGGCTTTTCAATCAAATAAACATACACACATACATACATAAAACCACATCTGTTTTCCGGAAGGGTAGGTTAGACCACGGATTTACACTTGCTACGATCCTGACACACCTCTTTTGCTTCATTCACTCTCATCACATTCTTCATACATGCTCGTCGGTTAAGGATACTCTTGACCTGGCCTATTTTCCAGAACGTCTCCAATCTGGTCTGAATAAGTTCGCCGAGGTCTTTCCCTTCCCACTGTCCCATTCACGCTCGTCTTATGTACCCGTTTCGTCAATCTACTATCGTCCACCCTTTTTAAATGCCCAAACCATCTAAGCATACCTTTCTCAATCCTATACATCTCTCAAAGTCACACCACACATACTTCTCCAAGCTCTCATCTCCACTGCATTTATTCTACTTTCGCAAGCATGCTAATCACCAAGGTTGTCTGGCAGAGATCACTCATAGCAATAACACCGCCCATTGAACTTCCGTGATCAGCCTTTAGACGTCCACTGCTAGACGAGGCCTCCCCTATAAAATAAAATGGAGGGATTTGCCACAATCAACACGCTCGGCAGGCGGATTGGTGATTGCAGAATATGGTGATGTGTGATGCTGTCTATCGCCTGATGTTAATCCACGGGAGGAGACGGAGGGGTGGAAAAACTACGGACGTGATTAGTTTGTATTTATTTTTAAGTTTTTTGTTTTCTGTGTTGTATATTTAACTCGCTATCTTCTATTTAAGACGCCATAGGTTCTCAAATGTGTCTAGAATTTTAAAGTTTTTGATAAGAATTCTTATAGTTTTCTATGAAGAAAAAAATATATGATATTCTTGATCATTTTATCTAGTGAAATCATTAATTCAATACACTATTTGAATTTCTTCACTCAATAAAAAAAAAACACAAAGATACCACCTTTTTAAAATTGAAATCATGTTTTTGACTTACTTCTTTCACGTTTTAACTTATGAAACACTTGGTGTCATGTTCATTTTTATTTAAATTAGTGAAGTCAATAACAAAATTTAGCAAAACTAAAAGGGATTTTTTTATATAATTTTTTAAACACAAATATAAGTACCAGAGCGTGCGCTCGGCTTGCTCAGACCGGTCGCAGACCGCATCGAGGCAGGATCTGTGTCAATTTTCCCGCCATCGGTCACGTGACTACGGATGAAATGGAAACTATCAAGTCAGGCTACTCGCAAATCATAATAATGAAAAGAGCCAACATAGGTACTTGTACTATTATTTATTCTGTGACAAAGGTAAGTAAAAGTAAACCTAGGTAAACAAATACATTATCCGATTTGTTTTGCAAATAAACTCTGACTTCATACTGTTACTTTAGATAGCTACATACCTAGTAGGAGTAGAGATCTGGCCAAAGAAATTACCTCTCCGTCCCCTCTAGTGGATGTGGGATGTGCTGTGGTCTGTCTGACCAAAGAGTTGACCCTCCGTTTCTTCCCGTGGAAGAGAGCTGTGGTGTTTGTCTGGCCTAAGAAAATACCTCTCCGTCTCCTCAAGTGGATGTGTGAACTGGTATGTCTGGCCTAAGAGTAACCCTCCGTTTTTTCCAATGGAAGAGTGTTGTGGTGTTTTTCTGGCCTGAGAAAATACCTCTACGTCTCCTCAAGTGGATGTGTGAAGTGGTATGTCCGGCCTAAGAGTAACCCTCCGTTTTTTCCTATGGAAGAGTGCTGTGGTGTTTGTCTGGCCAAAGAAAATACCTCTCCGTCTCCTCAAGTGGATGTGTGAAGTGGTATGTCCGGCCTAAGAGTAACCCTCCGTTTTTTCCTATGGAAGAGTATTGTGGTGTTTGTCCGGCCTAAGAAAATACCTGTCCGTCACCTCACGTGGATATGTAACGTGGTATGTCCGGCCTAAGAGTAACCCTCCGTTTTTTCCTATGGAAGAGTGCTGTGTTGTTTGTCCAGCCTAAGAAAATACCTGTGTTTCACCTCACGTGGATGTGTGAAGTGGTCTATCTGGCCTAGGAGTAGACCCTCCGTCTGTTCCCGTGGAAGAGTGCCGTGATGTGTGTCCGGCCTAAGAAAATACCTCTCCGTCTCCTCAAGTGGATGTGTGAAGTGGTATGTCTGGCCTAAGAGTAACCCTCCGTTTTTTCCTATGGAAGAGTGTTGTGGTGTTTGTCTGGCCTAAGAAAATACCTCTCCGTCTCCTCAAGTGGATGTGTGAAGTGGTATGTCTGGCCTAAGAGTAACCCTCCGTTTTTTCCTATGGAAGAGTGCTGTGGTGTTTGTCTGGCCAAAGAAAATACCTCTCCGTCTCCTCAAGTGGATGTGTGAAGTGGTATGTCCGGCCTAAGAGTAACCCTCCGTTTTTTCCTATGGAAGAGTATTGTGGTGTTTGTCTGGCCTAAGAAAATACCTCTCCGTCTCCTCAAGTGGATGTGTGAAGTGGTATGTCCGGCCTAAGAGTAACCCTCCGTTTTTTCCTATGGAAGAGTGCTGTGTTGTTTGTCCAGCCTAAGAAAATACCTGTGCGTCACCTCACGTGGATGTGTGAAGTGGTCTATCTGGCCTAGGAGTAGACCCTCCGTCTGTTCCCGTAGAAGAGTGCCGTGATGTGTGTCCGGCCTAAGAAAATACCTCTCCGTCTCCTCAAGTGGATGTGTGAAGTGGTATGTCCGGCCTAAGAGTAACCCTCCGTTTTTTCCTATGGAAGAGTGCTGTGTTGTTTGTCCAGCCTAAGAAAATACCTGTGCGTCACCTCACGTGGATGTGTGCAATGGTCTATCTGGCCTAGGAGTAGACCCTCCGTCTGTTCCTATGGAAGAGTGTTGTGGTGTTTGTCTGGCCTAAGAAAATACCTCTCCGTCTCCTCAAGTGGATGTGTGAAGTGGTATGTCTGGCCTAAGAGTAACCCTCCGTTTTTTCCTATGGAAGAGTGCTGTGGTGTTTGTCTGGCCAAAGAAAATACCTCTCCGTCTCCTCAAGTGGATGTGTGAAGTGGTATGTCCGGCCTAAGAGTAACCCTCCGTTTTTTCCTATGGAAGAGTATTGTGGTGTTTGTCTGGCCTAAGAAAATACCTCTCCGTCTCCTCAAGTGGATGTGTGAAGTGGTATGTCTGGCCTAAGAGTAACCCTCCGTTTTTTCCTATGGAAGAGTGTTGTGGTGTTTGTCTGTGTTGGAACATAGACACAAGTTTTATGAGTATAAATTTAACAGTTTGTTGTTGACAGTGTGTTGTCAATCCCTGCCATATCTATCAGGTTATGCGCCCAGTGAAATTATTCATGAAAAAAAATAATTATTCGTGAAAAAGCCGGCCATTTCATGGCACGACACTGCATTTTTCAAGTAATATAAATTTTTGCTTGGATTCACAATGGCAGGGACGGCGGGAGGTTCTATTCCTGTCAAAAAACTCAAAGGTATCCAGGACTATAACACGTGGAAGTTCTTGATGAAGATGTATTTGATGCATGAGGATATGTACGACTGCGTATCGTCGGAAGATGCATGCAAAGACGTGAAGAAGCGGCAGAAGGCTTTGGCAAAGATCTGCTTGTCGGTAAGTGCGGATGTACTTCCGCATGTACGCAACGCTTCTTCGGCATTCGAGGCTTGGAACAACCTGCAACGTGCTTATGAGGACCGGGGATTGAGTAGAAGGCTTGGCTTACTACGATCGCTTTTCGGGCTCAAGCTAAGGGAGACCGAAGGTATGTAGAAGTACATTACCAGAATCACAGAGCTATCACAACAGCTACGAGAAATTGACTCACCATTGGACGATGAGTTTGTGGCCATCATCATGCTAAGTGGACTTACAAATGACTACGATCCGCTTATCATGGGCCCTGGAGAACTCTAACATACATTTGACGACGGAGCAAGTGAAGTCAAAGTTGTTCCAAGAGACACAAAGACGAGACGACAAGTTTGAGGCACCGGAAGCATCTGCCTTGGCTGTAAAGAAGGTGGTTAAATGCTTCAAGTGCAAGAAACCTGGCCACTACAAAAGGGATTGTCCAACGAACACTTGTAAGGCGAAAGACACAGGCAGCAAATCCAAGGATGCGTTGTTGACCGCGCTTTCAGTGAACGTGAACGATAATGGGTGGTATCTCGACTCTGGAGCGACGAATCATATGTGTAATAGAAAAGACAATATGAGTGAGTGCGTCTCGGTAAAATCGTTAGATGTACATGTTGCCAACGGGGCAAAGTTAGCAACGGCTTGTCTAGGAAATGTGATAGTGCAGTTAAAAAACGGTGAAAAGACAATTAGCAATGTTTACTATGTGCCTAATTTAAGTACTAATCTTTTGTCAGTAAGTGAGTTGACTAGAAAAGGTTATACTGTGAAATTTGATAGCAAACAATGTAAGATCTTAGGTAAATCTGGTAATGATGTAGTAGCGACAGCGTCATACATCAATGGTGTATATAAATTAGACACTATTGGGGAGTCAGAGATTGTCATGAGTTCTAGTGTGGAGCCGGAAGTCTGTGAGGAGTCACAGGAGGTATGCAGAGGTCGTGCTGCGGACAAGGTCACACAAGAGGTTTGGCACAAGAGGTTAGGTCACCTCAACTCCAGGAGTATGAATTTAATGAAGAAAGGGATGGTTACAGGTATGCATTTTGAAAATTCTAACTTTAAAAATTGTGTTGCTTGTATTGAGGGAAAACAGTCAAAGTTACCCTTTCCCAAGAAATCTTTGACTAGGTCTAAGGAGGTTTTAGGCTTGGTACATACGGATGTATGTGGTCCATTACAGACACCATCACTCGCTGGTGCTCGGTATTTTGTTACCTTCATAGATGATTTTTCTAGGAAAACATGGGTTTATTTTCTGAAAACTAAAGATGAGGTATTTAACAAATTCAAGAGCTTCAAGGTCCTAGTGGAAAATCAAACTGATAGAAAAATAAAATCTTTGAGAAGTGACAACGGAACTGAGTATGTTAACGGTGCATTTCAGAAGTACTTGGAATCCAGTGGAATCCGACATCAAACTACGATGCCGAGATGCAGTTCGCAGAACGGGGTAGCCGAGAGAGCCAACCGGACGATCATGGAGAAGGCTCGGAGCATGCTCCAGGATGCAGGCTTAGACAAGAAGTTCTGGGCGGAGGCTGTAAATACAGCAGTCTACCTGAAGAACCGCTCGCCCACTAAGGCGGTACTTGGGGTCGTTCCAGAGGAGAAGTGGACTTCGGTAAAGGTAGATGTCAAACATATTCGGGTTTTTGGGTGCATTGCATATGCTTTGGAAGAGAATCGACGAAAACTAGATTCCAAAAGCAAGAAATGCATATTCGTGGGTTATTTTGAGGACAGTAAAGGCTATAGGCTCTTAGATCCATCATGCCCTAAGAAATGTATCAAGGCAAGACATGTAACTTTCTTGGAAAATGTATTTGTTAAGGGAGATATGTCACATGATGATAACAAAGACAGTTTAGTCGGTGTTTACGAATGTCCAACTGATTCAAACAGCTCTGAAAGTAGAAGAGAATTACCTTCACAAGAATCACCTGAGAGAATTCACCAGTCTGACGACACATTGGATGAGACAGAGGGTGATGAAACAGGGGTAGATGAAGCAGATGATTCTTCGGATCCAACGTACGTTCCAGGTTCTTCAGATGAAGATTCAGAGATGGAGTTTGAAGATGTTTTCGAGTATGCGCAGCTAGCTGGCATGCTGCAAGAAGAAATAGGCGTTCCAGAGACGGTGCATGAGGCACTAAACAGCTGTGAGAGCAAGCACTGGAGGGCAGCAATGGAAGATGAGTATAATTCATTCAATACTAATGAATGCTGGACCCTAGTAGATTTGCCAAAAGGCAAGAAGCCGGTGAAATGTAAATGGGTATTTGCAAAGAAGAGAGGGCTTAATGGGGAGCTTTTAAGATATAAAGCTCGTCTCGTAGCAAAGGGCTATTCACAAAAATTCGGAATAGACTATACAGAAACTTTTTCTCCTGTAGTGAGATATTCTACAATTATAATATTGCTGGCTTTGGCTGCTCAGTATGATCTAGAAATCGAACATTTGGATGTAAAAACGGCATTTTTAAATGGCGATTTAGAAGAGACTGTGTTCATGGAACAGCCAGAAAGTTTTGTAAATAAAGGAGATGAAAACAAAGTTTACAGGCTCAATAAAGCTATTTATGGACTGAAACAGGCGGCCAAGTCGTGGTATGAGAAGATTAATGGTGTTTTGGTCAAGAAATTAAAACTTAATAAATTATCTTCTGAACCATGTGTATTTGTTTATCGTCAAAAGGAGGAATAAATAATTATTGCCCTGTACGTTGACGATATCCTGTTGTTTTCTTCCAAGTCCTTGAAGAATAAGAAAGAGGAGATCAAGAAGAAACTCAACGAAGAATTTGAGATGAAGGATATGGGACAGGCCAGTCATATCTTAGGTATGAGACTATCCAGGAATAAGAATAAAATTACACTGGACCAGTCAAGCTATACCAAAAGGATATTAGAAAGGTTTCACATGACTGAATGTAATCCAGTGCAGACTCCTATGGAAACTGGATTGAAGTTGAAGAAAGCTGAAAATAAAAGCTGTAAACTTGATTATAGGAATTTAATCGGGTGCTTAATGTACTTAGCAGTTTGTTCCAGGCCGGATATCAGCTTTGCTGTGAGCTACTTGAGTCAGTTTAACGACTGCTACTCTGAGGAACATTGGAAGGCTGCTAAGAGAGTTGTGAGGTATTTAAAGGGTACGGTTGATAATGGTCTCACGTTTGAGAAAGGCGACATGCGGATAACTGGCTACGCGGACGCGGACTGGGCTGCAAATGAAGTGGATCGGCGCTCCTATACCGGGTATGTGTTTCATATTGGTAACTCATTGGTTTCATGGGAAAGTCGTAAGCAGAGAACTGTGGCTCTCTCCAGTGCTGAGGCAGAATACATGGCGATCTCTGACTCATGTAAAGAGGCGTTGTTTCTACGTACATTTATATTTGAATGCTTGAAAATAACTTGTAATGTATCCTTGTGGAATGACAGTCAGTCAGCACAGAAATTGTGTGTAAATTCAATTCATCATGCAAGGACCAAACACATCGATATTAGGCATCATTTTGTGAGACAATTGGTCAATGAAAAGATTATTTGCATAGGCTATGTACCTACTGATAAAATGATAGCTGATGTGTTGACTAAACCATTAACTAGGGAAAAACATGTAAAGTTTGTTTCTTTGTTTTTCAAGTAATGTAATTTAGGCAAATAATGTAAAAAGCTAAATGTAACTAAGCTTGTTACATACTTGGGATTTAGGTACCGGTTACTTGTGAAGTTTGATACTTATGTGTATGTGTTAGATGGTATCTAATATAAAAAGTTAAGTATAAGGGGTAGTGTTGGAACATAGACACAAGTTTTATGAGTATAAACTTAACAGTTTGTTGTTGACAGTGTGTTGTCAATCCCTGCCATATCTATCAGTCTGGCCTAAGAAAATACCTCTCCGTCTCCTCAAGTGGATGTGTGAAGTGGTATGTCTGGCCTAAGAGTAACCCTCCGTTTTTTCCTATGGAAGAGTGCTGTGGTGTTTGTCTGGCCAAAGAAAATACCTCTCCGTCTCCTCAAGTGGATGTGTGAAGTGGTATGTCCGGCCTAAGAGTAACCCTCCGTTTTTTCCTATGGAAGAGTATTGTGGTGTTTGTCTGGCCTAAGAAAATACCTCTCCGTCTCCTCAAGTGGATGTGTGAAGTGGTATGTCCGGCCTAAGAGTAACCCTCCGTTTTTTCCTATGGAAGAGTGCTGTGTTGTTTGTCCAGCCTAAGAAAATACCTGTGCGTCACCTCAAGTAGATGTGTGAAGTGGTATGTCCGGACTAAGAGTAACCCTCCGTTTTTTCCTATGGAAGAGTGCTGTGGTGTTTGTCTAGCCAAAGAAAATACCTCTCCGTCTCCTCAAGTGGATGTGTGAAGTGGTATGTCCGGCCTAAGAGTAACCCTCCGTTTTTTCCTATGGAAGAGTGCTGTGGTGTTTGTCTGGCCAAAGAAAATACCTCTCCGTCTCCTCAAGTAGATGTGTGAAGTGGTATGTCCGGACTAAGAGTAACCCTCCATTTTTTCCTATGGAAGAGTATTGTGGTGTTTGTCTGGCCTAAGAAAATACCTCTCCGTCTCCTCAAGTGGATGTGTGAAGTGGTATGTCCGGCCTAAGAGTAACCCTCCGTTTTTTCCTATGGAAGAGTGCTGTGTTGTTTGTCCAGCCTAAGAAAATACCTGTGTTTCACCTCACGTGGATGTGTGCAATGGTCTATCTGGCCTAGGAGTAGACCCTCCGTCTGTTCCTATGGAAGAGTGTTGTGGTGTTTGTCTGGCCTAAGAAAATACCTCTCCGTCTCCTCAAGTGGATGTGTGAAGTGGCATGTCTTGCCTAAGAGTAACCCTCCGTTTTTTCCTATGGAAGAGTGTTGTGGTGTTTGTCTGGCCTAAGAAATAACCTCTACGTCTCCTCAAGTGGATGTGTGAAGTGGTATGTCCAGCCTAAGATTAACCCTCCGTTTTTTCCCATGGAAGAGGGCTGTGGTGTGTGTCCAGCCAAAAAAAAAACCTCTACGTATCCTCCCGTGGATGCAATGAGCATCACATCAATGTACTAATTCCACCTATTGCATTAGGATACGATTTTCAATGTTAACTACATTTTGATTACTAGGACAGAAAATGTATGGTAGTAAATGTGTTACCGGCTACCACCATCCAAAGGGCGTCGACGATTTTGGCATAGTCGTCAGCCACCATTTAGTTTTATTTTCAAGTTAGTGGCGCACTTTGAAAACTGTACATAAATGGCTAGAGGATACGGCTTATTCGCAAAACGTCCACTTTTCATAATGTACACCGCACTTTTGGTCCTGACCAAAACAGTTCTTTGAAACGGTGACCGATCGGATCCGTTCAAACGACGCGTCCAACTGTTTTATGGGAAAGATTAAAGAAAAATGTTACAAACAAAAAAAAATAGAAGGCTGCTCTATAATGGCTTTTTTAAACAGACTTGTCCGACTAGACTTTGGTTAATTAAAGTCTTTTACCAAAGTTAACACTCGAAAATTTTGTTTATCCAGAAATGTTGCCAGCATCTCGGTGAATATACAAAAATCCTAACTTTTTTCAAAACCAAGATGGCAGATGGTGTGGCGGCCATTTTGTTAAATGGTGGAATATAAAATTTACAAATTGAAAAAAAGAGACTGTGTGCAACACTTAGCTTGATGACTTGTATAGGGCTGTTGTGTGGGAGGACAAGTGGTGTTGCCAGGTGGAAATATTTTCCCCGTTTTTAGAGCAATTTCTTAGAATTTCTCCAAATATATATAAATAATTAAGTTTTTGATATTAAAATGTATGTGGTATTATGAAGGAAGCCCTTAAAAATAACCTTTGACTATATAAATTTGTATATTGTTGGTAACCCTGGGAGGAAACGGTGCTTGTATAATCGAGAGACTGAAAAAAACGATAGTAACGTTCGATTGCGAATAAATCATCAAATTTGCAGTCAGGTACGTATGTAAGTGAGTAGGAAGGTAACCTGGCAACCCTGCGTAAAGGTAATATAAGAAAAAACTAATATGGGTGTCGTTTTTGAGTAATTTGTAGTTGCTGATTACGAATATTACTTAAATTTTTTGGTTACGTGGGTAAGTTAGTAGGTAAGCTGGTAACCCTATAAAATGGTAAGATCAGAAAAAACTAATATGGGTGTCGTTTTCAAGTAATTTGTGGGTGCTGATTACGAATATTACGTTAGTTTTCTCTCTTCAAATTAACTTTGCTGTAGCTTATCGAGCTAACGAGACCAGCGTGACACGAAGTGGAACGATTCCACTGAGTGGAACGATGGTCGAGTGATTGAGATAAACGAAGAGGCGACATTCGTATTAATTAGTGCAGGAGCATGTACAGGTACAGGTATAATTACAGGTACAGGTACAGGTACAGGTACAGGTACAGGTACAGGTACAGGTACAGGTACAGGTACAGGTCAAGGTCAAGGTTAAGGGTCAAAATCAAAGTAGATTTATAGAGGTTCGTAGGCGTTGGAAGGAGTTTGTAGGGTTTGTAGGATTTTGTAGGGGTTTGTAGTGTTGGTAGGGTTTGCAGGGGTTTGTAGAGGTTTGTGCATACACGCGAGTAAGCGGCAAAGGAAAACTGTACGCCAGCTGCAGCACCTCACGCACCACCGACCCACTAGTTATTGTGCTATGGCTAGAGGATACAACTCATTCGCAAAACGTCCACTTCTTGTAATGTACATCGCACTTATTCTCAATATGACCACTTCGCATAACCTCCACTTCGCAAAATATACACTCAATTTTTTTGCTCAAATAGACTAAAGGAGATGTCCAAAAAATATATATGAAGGCCGGTATAAAAATAACTAGAAATTCTAAGCAACATAATAGTTATTTACGGAGAAAGGGCATTAATTATTTGGCTCTTTTGCAGCTAATGAAAAATAATAAATGTACCTCAGTTTTTTTAAACTTGATTCAAATGTTGTTTTTTTTTCAAAATAAAGTTAGAACTTGTAACACTCCCAAAAGGTGAACTTGACGCTCTTTGGCAGGCAGACTAAGGAATTTTGATACTCTCTAGCTAGCGAGACAGGCCGCAGACAGACAACCACAAAGAACTTTTCATACGACTATCCTACCTTCGTTCCATGTTGTCGCGTTATTACTAATACTTCACTTATTAGTTTATCTGTTCTGTGTAGGTTCAGGATACATTCTAAGTAGATACCTACCTACACTGTTGTAGAGTTCACTAATAGATAGGAGCTGCCTGTAATGATAATAGTACCTTTAGCAATATGCATAGGTACCTACATTCCTCGCCTCCTTATAAACATATGTATTTTTCAGGTAGCTCAGGGCACAGATAAATTTATTGTAAATTGTGTGTTAGCACGTATTCCATTCAAGAAGAATATTTTAGTCATCATATCTTTGGGCACAGGCAGAAGAAGACGAAATAGCATATTTATTTTATGTGCGATCGCAGATATTTGTTTAGGGTGTTCTGGGTATTTTTATGTATAATAAAAAATATCTATCTATGTAATATATTGTATTAAGTATATCAGTTATCTAGTACACATAACACAAGCTCTGCTTAGCTTGGGGCTAGATAAAAAATGTGAAATGTGTTATGTGAACTGTCCAGCATTATTTATTTATTTATTTATTACACACGTGTGGTTTTGGCATGTTTGTTTCATTATGTTTTCCCTTCAAGAACAATTTTATTATTTTCTCGGAAACGGAGGTTTTATAATATATAAAATTTATATAATCGAGTAGCCCAATAAATAAGCTTTTTTTAGATATATTTCATAACTTCTGAAATTTTCTCAGAATATTATACCACTTCTGGACATCTCCTTTATTCGCAATATGTACACTGGACTTTTCATAAAATGACTTCAAAATTTTTTTTTTTTTGAGTTTTTTTATTTTAGACTTTTTACTTTTTTCATATGATTACATTTTTACTTCTTGGTTTTAAAAGTAAAATATAAATACAAGTAAAATGTAACGAAAAGTAAAAAAGTTGCAATTTCCACCAGGCAACACCACTTGTTCTCCCACACGATAGCCCTTTACTAGTCATCAAGCTCCGGTGTTGCCCGCAGTCTCTTTTTTCAATTTGAAAATTGAAAACTTTACGATTCTACAAAATGACCACCAAACAATCCGCCATGCGCCATCATGGTTTTTAAAAAAGTTGTGATTTTGCACCCTATATACACCAAGATGCTTACAACATTTCAATATAAACCAAATTTTCGAGTGTTAACTTTAGTAAAAAACTTTAATTCACCAAAGTCTAGTCGGACAAGTCTGTTTGAAAAACCCATTTTAGAGCAGTAATCTATTTTTTTATTTTTTTTATTTTTTTCTTCTATCTTTCCCAAAAAACAGTAGGATGCGTCGTTTGAACGGATCCGATCGGTCACCATTTCGAAGAAAGGTTTTGGTCAGCTTGGATTTTTGAAATGACAGATTTTACAGACGGACTAAACACTTTTCTAGAACATGACCCATCACTAAAACGACTCCTTCTAGGAGAATAACGATGTCAATGAGTCAGTGAGCCAATAACCCATATCCAGCTTTTTTGAAAAAAAAATAGTTTGAAAAGTGCGGTGTACATTATGAGAAGTGGATGTTTTGCGAATGACCCGTACCCTCTAGAAAATGTAATTTTTTTAAAGTGCGCCTCTAACTTAAAAATAAAAGTAAATGGCGGCTGACGACTATGCCAAAATCGTCGACGCCCTTTGGATGGTGGTATGGTATGTATGTTATGTATGGTAGTAACACATTTACTACCATACATTATCTGTGCTAGAAATCAAAATGAGTAGTTATTACATTGAAAATTGTAGAATGATATAGGTAGAATTTGTAGATTGATGTGATGCTCAATGCATCCACGGAAGGAGACAGACAGGTATTTTCTTAGGCCGGACACACATCACGGCACTATTCCACGGGAACAGACGGAGGGTCTACTCTTAGGCAAGACAGACCACTGCACACATCCACGTGAGGTGACGCACAGGTATTTTCTTAGGTCGGACACACACCACGACACTCTTCCACGGGAAGACACGAAGGGTCTTCCCTTAGGCCAGACAGACCACTGTACACATCCACGTGAGGTGATGGACAGGTATTTTCTTAGGCCGGACACACACCTCGGCACACTTTCATGGAAAGACACGGAGAGTCTTCCCTTAGGCCAGACAGACCACTGCACACATCCACGTGAGGTGACGCACAGGTATTTTCTTAGGCCGGACAAACACCACAGCACTCTTCCATAGGAAAAAACGGAGGGTTACTCTTAGGCCGGACATACCACTTCACACATCCACTTGAGGAGACGGACAGGTATTTTCTTAGGGCGGACACACATCACGGCACTCTTCCACGGGAACTAATGGAGGGTCTACTCTTAGGCCAGACAGACCATAGCACACATCCACGTGAGGTGACGCACAGGTATCTTCTTAGGCCCGACAAACACCACAGCACTCTTCCATAGGAAAAACCGGAGGGTAACTCTTAGGCCGGACATACCACTTCACACATCCACGTGAGGAGACGGAGAAGTATTTTCTGAGGCCGGAAACACATCACGGCATTCTTTCACAGGAAGAGATGTAGGTGCTACTCTTTGTTCGGACAGACCACTGTAAACATCCACTGGAGGAGACGGAGAGGTAATTTTTTAGGCCAGACACCACGACACTCTTCCACGGGAAGAGATAGAGGGTATACTGTTAGGTCGGACAGACCACTGTAAACATCCACTGGAGGAGACGGAGAGGTAATTTTTTAGGCCAGACACACCACGACACTCTTCCACGGGAAGAGACGGAGGGGCTACTCTTTGTTCGGACAGACCACTGTAAACATCCACTGGAGGAGACGGAGAGGTAATTTTTTAAGCTAGACACACACCACGACACTCTTCCACGGGAAGAGACGGAGGGTATACTGTTAGGTCGGACAGACCACTGCACACATCCACTGGAGGAGACGGAGAGGTAATTTCTTAGGCTGGACACACACCTCTGCACTCTTCCTCAGAAAGAGACGGAGGGCCTACTCTTAGGTCGGACAGACCACTGCACACATCCACTGGAGTAGACGTAGAGGTAATTTCTTAGGCCGGACACACACCTCTGCACTCTTCCTCAGAAAGAGACGGAGGGCCTACTCTTAGGTCGGACAGACCACTGCACACATCCACTGGAGGAGACGGAGAGGTAATTTCTTAGGCTGGACACACACCTCTGCACTCTTCCTCAGAAAGAGACGGAGGGCCTACTCTTAGGTCGGACAGACCACTGCACACATCCACTGGAGTAGACGGAGAGGTAATTTCTTAGGCCGGACACACACCTCTGCACTCTTCCTCGGAAAGAGTCGGAGGGCCTAGTCTTAGGTCGGACAGACCACTGCACACATCCACTGGAGGAGACGGAGAGGTAATTTCTTAGGATCGAATCATGAGGTACTTATTTTGTTTATGGAACATCTGATTTTCTGCCACAATTAGATACCTTCCTTACGATCCATTTTTATAGGTAATGTGATTATCCAAATATCCAACAGAAATAATAAAAAAACTTACGTAAAAATTCTTAATTATTTATTTATTACTAGCACTAAAACTTATTATTTTTTGTGCGCATATTGTACTACTTTATGACCGTATGTGCGAAAATAATAGCAAGGCGCCTTAGAGAGTTTCCACACTATCCGATGCGATACCGCTATCGGCCGTAATTTTCATACATTTTATCGGTCTCCAATATCAGATACCGACAAAATGTATGGAAACGTGTTCCGATAAGGATATCGGATCGGAAAGTGTGAAAACGCTCTTACCCGCCGATAGAATTCGGGTCATTGAACTCGGCGCATCCTGCGTCCCGCTCAGTGGGCGGGGCGACCCCGCGTGCTTCACACCCTGACATAAAAATTTTCGTTGGCCCTATAGCGCCTTAACTATCTAATGGAAGACTTTAATCTTTCAGGCATTTTTGTTATTAGACGAGAAGACTCGACGATTTTTTTTTTAACGCCGCTGCCCGCTGCCCACCCAACTGAATTCTCTCCCTCGCTAAATTGCTTCCCGGCTCTAATTTAATTAGGTTGTTCTGAATGGCTTTTGGTTTTTGAGTTTCCTTTTATTAAAGTTCCTCATAAATGAAAGCTAAGTTCTTTGAATGGAATTACGGGGTAGGAATGATAATCCCTGAAATTTGCCCTTTTACAAGCACAAAACAGTTACTTGTTGAATGATATATTCTGGAGTGAAGCCTCGTTTCAGCAAATATAATTGAAGTCTTTGAGGGGTGGGCTATAATTAAACTATGGCTTAACCCGATTGGGGCAAAGGGATGAGATCATTGTGCCTCGTAGATTGTATATGATGTTGGTTATTTTAATGTTATTATCTACCTTGTGTTCCGTACCCAAAGTGTGCCAACGGGACCCTATTAGGCCTACGCTGTCTGTCTGTCTGTCTGTATTCTGTCACAGGGGTATAGACCGGCAGCCGAAAAAGGCAGCCAGTTAAAATAAAACGGATTATTTGTTGTGGCGTGAACCTAGGCAAATAATAAGAAATGCAAATACTCAAATCACAAGGGTTACAAGGTTACAAGGGGCACAAGATTTATATTTTTTTCAACCAAGGAATAAAATGTTATTCAATAACATCCCGTTATCTAACGGGTATTACCAGCCAAACCCGATTTAGGCAAAACAGTTTGTACTAGGCCAAACTAGTTATTCCTGACATGCTAAGGTCAAACCAGTTTGGCCTAGGACTAACTAGTTATGACTAGTTTTTGTGAAAGTAAAAGTTTTACTTACTTTTACTTACTTACTTACTAGAAAAATCAGGTATGGCCGTAGGGCAATCCGACATAATTAGGTTAGGTAGGTTCAAAATAAGTGACAGAACCGACACGGAACACTTGACTCCACTTGTACCATGGACTTACCTGGCTTACTTACTTACTTACCATACCTGCTACTGCCGTGTTTTTATCTTATATCTTGATATATATACCTGCTGCTGCCCTGTTTTTATCTTATATCTTGATATATATACCTGCTGCTGCCGTGTTTTTATCTTATATCTTGAGATATATATATATATATACCTGCTACTGCCGTGTTTTTATCTTATATCTTGATATATATATATACCTGCTACTGCCGTGTTTCTATCTTATATCTTGATATATATATATATATACCTGCTACTGCCGTGTTTTTATCTTATATCTTGATATATATATATATACCTGCTACTGCCGTGTTTTTATCTTATATCTTGATATTTATACCTGCTGCTGCCGTGTTTTTATCTTATATCTTGATATATATACCTGCTGCTGCCGTGTTTTTATCTTATATCTTGATATATATATACCTGCTACTGCCGTGTTTTTATCTTATATCTTGATATATATATATATACCTGCTACTGCCGTGTTTTTATCTTATATCTTGATATATATATATATACCTGCTGCTGCCGTGTTTTTATTTTATATCTTGATATATATACCTGCTGCTGCCGTGTTTTTATCTTATATCTTGATATATATATATATACCTGCTACTGCCGTGTTTTTATCTTATATCTTGATATATATATATACCTGCTACTGCCGTGTTTTTATCTTATATCTTGATATATATACCTGCTACTGCCGTGTTTTTATCTTATATCTTGATATATATATATATATATATACCTACTACTGCCGTGTTTTTTTTCACATAATAATAGTATCCAAAGACTTGACTCCAACAAAAATTAGCACTTTAAAGATATTCGCTGTATTATTTTTGTAGCCATCAGCTTCGACCAAAGTAAAAAGTATGTTACTTTGGTCGAAGGCCATCAGCGAGGTTTACCCTGCCAAAGTGGTTGATCCTCTCCCCTGTCATTTCTAAACCGTTTTATCTAAAAACTTGTAAATATCTATGTAAGTGGATCATGGTGGAAACTTTTACTATCTCTAATAAGAAAACATTTCAAGTTTTAGATAACAAAACTGTGACTTCACATCGGAACCCTACACTGCATGGTCGGACACGCACTTGGCCATTTTATTAACATTATATTTGTAATTTTTTGCAATAACAAACTGATGGGAACAATATCTATCATAGAACACTGTGGTCTAACCTTTCTGGAATTCAGCGACTAAAATGTCACCGCAAATTTCACATTTCTACCCGATCTTAATAAATCATGTCCATATATCTCAATCAACAGTGTTTATTACAAAATATTGGACACAATCCGACGTTGTATCACCTAAAGGCGCTTAGCCGATTCCTCGAAATGCTTTACACTTTTCTTAAGACTGTGGTCACACGGATAGTGGATGAACTTGTTTCTACGAGTAAATCTATCCACTGTTCGTCAATATATTCGAGTACATAACCATACTCATACATACATACATACTCATACTCATAGATACCATAGGATATAGTACTCGTATACATATACTATACATAGGACCCTTGTATAGATCTACGAGAATATAGATAGATACATAGTTATTTATTTTTTATTTTTGGTTCTTCGGACGCTTGACACGCGACACCGCGCAGTTGCGTCATACGTCGCCGTCTACACGTGTGCATTAAAGTAGAATAAAAGTGTTTTTATATGTATGTTAGTTTTTAAGGTATTTATGTTGCTATGGGCTTATTGTTTAGGTTTTTGTACATTTTCTAATAAGCCTGAATATTTGATTTGATTTGATTTATTGTACACATAAGAAAAAAAAACTATCCTATTAAAAAACTAGACCGTCACTGGAAGCTTTATATTGAGAAAGCATATCCGTTTCCGTCGTATTTCAACCAGTTTTCGTACTTTTAATCCGAGTATTTCCGATCCAGTGGCGACACCTGGCGGCCGCGCGCCATTTTAGTTTCATAAAATGAAGCGCGCCATCTTGACCTCATTGGCGTTTCGTATTCCGTCGAAGCAACTTGTGCGCAGCAGCTCCGTACCTACCACTGTTGCGTATAAATACTTATATATATAATAATCCTAAAGTGAATAAGTGATGTTGATAATACGTAAGTAAAAGCTTGCAGTATTTAAAGTGGTTAAATTGTGCCGGGAACTGTAAGTACCCTCTATATACATTTAACCTTGTTAGTACTTGATCATTTGCTTTAACGGTTTTCCGTTCGGATCTCGTACATTGTTTTAAATTTACCAGTTTTAATTCGTACAGTGGTCGTGCATTTTTTGAGGTTACAGAACCACGTAGTTTGTAATGCAATAGATTAACGTTATTTATCTTATAGTAATGAATGCTAATGAGCCCAACACTGCTGCCAAGCCGCAGGCTGCAAGCACGCAAGCGTGTTCGAACCAATTCCAGCAGCAGCTCATCGAGCTCGTCCACGCTGACTGTGGAACATGCCACCGGCAGGAAGTGGCAGCGCTGCCGCCACCGACAGGAACCAAAGCGCGCCCATCGTCCTGCTGATGCTAGGCTGGATAAACTAGTCCAGGATATGGGTGAGCTCTAAAATACGGTAACCAATTTTATAACCTCAAACAATTCCGCTTGTCCCGATGGGGCGTCATTTTGTTCAGACATTAGCTGAGAGCTATACGAACAACATGATGTCGCTGATGAACAATGTCTTGACGATGAAGTTTAAATTTAAATCGTGACCTAATGATTTTTTTATATAGCTTATTTTCTGTGTTGTGCAATAAAGTGTTTTCTATCTATATATCACCTTTGATATCGAGATTAAAATAAAGGAAACAGCTATTCCAAGAAATCCGATATCTTTTTTAAAATGCTACACGTAGTCCAGTGTTTAGGTATTACATCTTGGTCAGAGGTAAGATACGCTGATACACAAAAAGCATATAATCATACTCCAGGCTTGATGGGCCTGGAAACAAACGAGGAGGTAAAAATATATGAAACCTTACGTCACCTTGCCCATGCTAATAGATCTTATGCAGCTAT
Organism: Operophtera brumata; assembly: GCA_932527175.1. Classification (NCBI taxonomy): domain Eukaryota; kingdom Metazoa; phylum Arthropoda; class Insecta; order Lepidoptera; family Geometridae; genus Operophtera; species Operophtera brumata. Next base: position 503,375 of record OW052233.1, on the reverse strand, counting down.
AACCTACTGCAAAATTAAATAAAAAGAAACGTTGCAGCTTGCAGGTAAGTATTCATAACTTTCTTGCTTGGGCTAAGCATACAGACATTAATTATGACAGATAAAGCGCGAAAATTTGATGAGTTCTTTCAAAAAGGGAATTTACATAATCTCCTCCGATTTCTTGCAATTAGTTTGTGGCCACCAAGCCGAAAGTATCGAAATGCGTCGGGGAAACTATAACAAGCCGAACAAGTTTGAGCCCCTTTAGTAAAAGCGACATTGAACAGAATGCTTATATATTTGAGTCTGAGCATATCACAGATACATTAGAAAAGGCCGGGGGAGTCCGCAAAGTTTTTGGCCACCAAAAACTAAGGGATTGATACAAGCAAGATCCAATCAATCTAACAGCCGCCCCTCGCGGGGGCAAGGCGTACGAAAACCCGCAGTTCCATCGCGTGGAATTCGATATTATTTTCAAGTACCAGGCTTACCCTATAACTTATGCACATGCATGCCTGTATCAACCCACCCTCGCGGGGTGGATACCACCATGTCGACCACCTATACAAAGGTCAACCCTCGAATATCCAGTATGAGCACCACAGTTTCAATGAAAGAGGGTCATTTCACAACCGAGGCTCGCGGCCCGATCGTGGAAGTAACCGAGGACGCTCCAATGCTTACAGGTTTCAGAGGAAATAAAAAAAAAAAAAAAAAAAAAATACAAACAATGACTCTGAACGATTTTAAGCAGGTCAGTTAGCGCACTTCCACTTGCAGTGAAAGGAAATGAGAGCACCAGATATTGTGTTAAGGTTAATTCTGGGGTATCGCATACCTACCATCCTTTTAAAAACCTCGCTTTGTTTACCCAAATGTGATCAGAGGTCCCTTTCATACTCCTGTATTAGAGGAAATATCTGTAAATGTAGAAAAAAAAAAAAACTCATCTGAACTCTCGCAAAGTTTCATATCCCCTCTGTTTCTGGTGCCAAAATCCGACAAATCAGCCCTATATTCAACCTCATAGCGCTAAACGACAATGTCATGACAGATCCCTTCCACCTCATAAACATGTATCGTATTCTGGATTTCTTGCAACCACAGGACTGGCTGTGCAAAGTAGATCTTTCCCAATGTTATTTTCATCTAAAAATAACAAAGTCGCACAGGCGGTTCCTACGCCTTGTACCGAGAATTGCTAGAGATGACTTGGCTCTCATTCGGGTTAAGCACGGCGCCTAAAACCTTTTCATTACTGACAAATTGGGTGGCTCAAACATTACGAGAAAGATGGAAAGTAAAAATCCTTGTTTATCTCGTCAATTAACTTATAATACATTAAAGTGTACACATGTGTGTATGTGCTTCGCGAGCATGTCTAACTCACAGTACATAAGTTGCAAACTCTGGTTTGGAAAATAAACTTCGAGAAATCCGTTCTCAAACTTCAAAAAAGCATAATTTATTAGGGAGTGTTGTGGAGACCGTAAGACAATCTAAAATCCCTGCCAATAGAAAAGTCGATGGCAATAATCACAAAAGTAAATCAGGTGCTCGATCAGAAAAATGAGATTCTAAAAGATTTACAAAGTATAATAGCACTCCTAATTTTCGCCAGCTTTGTTGTTCCTCGAGGACGGCTCAGTCATCGAAAGTTAATAATATTCATGAATTCACTACCAGACCTTTCATCAAAGGCTTACCAACTGCCTCAGGGTGTTTCCGAAGAACTGAGTTGGTGGACCTGAAATTTACAGTTTTCAACGATGCTACATCCATGGAGGAGGGTAATGAATGTCATGACCTTCCTCCAACGAACTTTCTGGCAACAGATGCATCAGACTTGGCTTGGGGGGCAAAACTAAACGATCTGGCCCTCTTGGGCACTTGGTCACAAGAAGAGCAAGCACTACACTGCAATCAAAAAGAGATGCTGGCCATACTCATGCCTGTCAGAGCAAAACTCATCGACTGCATCACAGTTCGATCCTCATACAATGTGACAACAGGACCGCAGTCGCTCATCTATGGAAAGAAGGAGGTACGAAATCATTACCCCTGATGGAAATAACTTGTCAAATTCTGAGTTTACTAGATCACCATCAAATACACTTCAGCATACACTATCTCCCAGGCAAATACAACAGTCATGCCGTTGTTGCATCATCGCCGACCGCCGGAGTGGCACCTTCTACCCAACTGTGTGGACATAATGTTTGCAAAGTGGGGAACCCCAATGATAAATTTGTTTGCCTCAGAAACCACGCATGTTGTTTTCAATTATGTATCTCGAGACCTGATAGACAGTCAAGCTCTATTTTACGACGCGTTCAGTGTTCCATGGAACTACCCGCTCGCGTGGATGTTTTCCACCACCGTTCCTAATTCCAAAGTATGAGTCACCTAAATCAGTCGACGGGAATATACTTAATAGTAGTACCCCGATGGTAAATGGTATTTTGGCGATAGGATCTCAAAGCCTGTTCGCCGACAGCACCGTTAACCCTAAAAATCCTACAGAAACATCTAATAGACACGTCGACGGGACTCTCACCTCCGGGGGTCGAGAATATCACCCTTGAAGTGTGGAAATGAGGGGGTGGTCCGAGGTTGTAGAAACGTGGAACACAGAACAATTATCCTAACTTAGAAATTCTTGGCTTAAGTCTACTCTGAAAACGAGGTGGCATGGAAACGTTGGACTTCTTGGTCCAATTCGAAAAACTTTAACCTCTGAAAATCCTTCGGGTGCGCAACTAGCTCAATTTCTATTTGATTTACATTTAATTTATCACTTTTCATATTCTTTTGCACGAGTTTGTCGTTTTTACGCTATGTAACGCTGAAACATCCAGTCGCTTAAGTTCTCACATTCTCGTGAAACATAATAATTTTAAAGTCGATTGGCTTAAAAAATCCAAAGATTTCCAAACCACCCATCTGGGAAGTTAGTAAGCTTACGTCATTTCTAACTAACTACACAGTAGATATGAATAATTATTTCATTTATCGCGTCAGACCGCAATGTTATTACTGCTTTGTTCAGGAAGACTCATACATGTCCTGACCTTACTTAGTTACATACAGTGTTAGATCCTACCCAGTGTGTTAGATATACGAATATAATATTTTGGCCACAGTTCAGTTCAAAGACTGTCAGCAGTAATTATACAGTCTGAAACCTACTTTTGATTACAAGTAAATCGTATTTAAATCCCATATTATGGATAGAAAAAACTAAAGCATTATTAAATGAAAGACGTAACACGGCTAAATCATTTAATCTGTTTATTACAGTAAATACAGTAATGTTGAACGGAAAGTGCATGATGATTATGATGATGATGATGATAACAGTAAGAGGTGTGGCAATGCCCGCCTCGCGCACAGTTATAGCAGACTGGGTCAAACCTTTCAAAGAAGCTGGCATTACAGGCAGCTCCAGGAAGCGTCCGATCTGCTGTAGCTTCCAAAAGTTGGTTGGAAAAATCATCCCCTTGATGATCTTCCATGAAATCTTGTCCCGAGGGAATTGGTGAACAGCTAATACATTCCAGTAGTTTTACAGACGAGAAGTAATCAACAGTAATCATTCTGAAAATGTTACTAAATTAATTAAGAATGTTGATTCTGGATGTTATTGATTGCTGGATAGAATACTTATATATTTAAGTTTTATGGTTGTAAAATATTACATGTACTATGATACACAGTATGATACTTACAGTTGTTATTTTATAACGTTTTATCACATTGGCGTTAAATTAAGTTTTCTACTAATTTGCAAGTGGCGTCACCAGGCGATAACAAACAGATCTCAATATAAAGCTTCCAGTGACGGTCTAGTTTTTTAATAGCAGCGTTTTACCTGAAATAAAACGCATATTAAAATACTTACCTCACTGGAAGCTTTCACTTTTAATTCTGCCTGGTGGAATTAAGCCAATGAAGTCAAGATGGCGCGCTTCATTTTATGAAACTAAAATGGCGCGCGGCCGCCAGGTGTCGCCACTGGATCGGAAATACTCGGATTAAAAGTACGAAAACTGGTTGAAATACGACGGAAACGGATATGCTTTCTCAATATAAAGCTTCCAGTGAGGTAAGTATTTTAATATGCGTTTTATTTCAGGTAAAACGCTGCTATTATTATTGTTATTCCTAATAACTCTACAATGGACTTGCAATCTATACACTATCAACGTCAAAATAAGGAACCTTTGAAAATTCGAACGATGACAAATGAGTTTGATACACTGCCAGTTCACACTCTAGTCTTTCAAATGAGTTTGATACACTGCCAGTTCACACTCTAGTCTATCAAATGAGTTTGATACACTGCCAGTTCACACTCTAGTCTTTCAAATGAGTTTGATACACTGCCAGTTCACACTCTAGTCTTTCAAATGAGTTTGATACACTGCCAGTTCACACTCTAGTCTTTCAAATGTGTTTGATACACTGCCAGTTCACACTCTAGTCTTTCAAATGAGTTTGATACACTGCCAGTTCACACTCTAGTCTTTCAAATGTGCTCAATAATAAAGCAGCAATGGATGGATAAAACTTATTCTTGTGCGTTTTATTTATCTTTTGGTTCGGACACTTTTTTAACCCCCGACGCAAGAACGACGGGGTGTTATAAGTTTGACGTGTCTGTTTGTGTGTGTGTGTGTGTCTGTCTGTGGCATCGTAGCTCCCGAACGGATGAACAGATTTCGATATATTTTTTTTGTTTGAAAGGTGAATTTGTCGGGAGGTTCTTAGCTATGTTTGATCAAAATCGGTTCAGCCGTTTCATTGCGTTGAGGGTTTTTTATTTTTTCCAAAAATAATTACTTGTTAGCCCAAAGACCTCAAAGTGAATGGACTTCGAGTCAGCGTTCGAAAAGTGTTCGAACCAAATGAGAGATGTACGCCATATTTTGGCGTTCATTGTGTATGGAATGCTAGGTCTCTATCTAAGATTTATTAGAATGTTTTTGCTGACCTAAGTCCATTTATTTTGAGGTCAAGGTCTGTGTATGCGCTCGAGAATATCTAATGTCATCGACTGGTGTTAATAATAACTACTCCTGGTGCACACAAGTGCAAAGGGCAGTTATTATTATTTTTATTTATTATTAGTATCAGCCCGCGCCATCCCACGCGTCAACATATGAACATGTCAATATTTCGATGTTTGTATGTTTGTTATTCAAACACTCCAAAACGGCTGAACAGATTTCGATGAAATTTGGTATACCGATAGATTATGGCCTGGGTTGAGCTATAGGCTACTTATTATTCCGGTAAAACGCGTGGGATGCATTATTCGTGTGATTTGGAATGGTGTTGAGAAAACAACACCAGAGCCCAGACGATTAGCAGTCATGTCTGCAGAAGAACTGATAACCGGTGGAGTACACGAGTTCTTGAGCGGAAACTTGGTAAACGTAGTGTAGGGCTGGCTAGGTGGAGCGACGACTTGCGCGGGGTGGCTGGCAGAAACTGGATGAGGAGAGCTAAAGTCCGGGCTCAGTGGCGCGTCGTGGGACAGACCTATGTCCAGCAGTGGACTGCAGTAGGTTGATGATGATGATGATGAGAAAACAACGTGAATGAAACAACATACAATCTCAGAAACAAAATATAAAGTCTCGATGACATCCATCAGTCTACATTGGCCAGTGCCCAATCTTGGGACTAACATAAATTATCGAACTATTGGTGTGACTGCACCCTAACAACCGATTAAATATGAATATTGTTATTTATTTAGGGCTGAGGGCTCAGTTTATTGAGCAAAAGGTATACCTATTCAAGGATAATAAGGAAAATAATGAAGTGTCTCTTTCCTAAAATTTATTTCCTCTTGAACGTTTCTTTGGGAAATCCAATATTTGAGACGGTCTAACATTTTTTATGTCTCGAATTTCGTGAGTTGTAGTACTTTTTTATATTTATTGACTTGGATTGCTTTGGATTATTACGTTATGTAAAACCCCTCTTTTAACTAGAGTACAGCTAAACCATAAGGATGGGTTATAGAAGTATTAGAAGTAAAAAAACATTATATTTCTTTTGTTGTCCCTTCCCACAAGTATAATCTATACATATAAAAGAGAAGTCCACTCACTGACCACTCATCACGAAAGCTCGGAAACTACTGGGCCGAGAGGTCTGAAATTTGGCACAAGCATTTATTAAGGGGTGCAGGCGCGCACTAAGAAACGATTTTTGAAAATTCGCACCCTATGGGGTTGAAAAAGGGTGTTAAAGTTTGTATGAAAGTCTACGCGTCGACAAAGTCGCGAGCGGGTCAGCTAGTATTATAATAAATGTCAAAGCTTGGATGTCAGGGCTTGTGATTCGATGTGTTTAGTTTTTTTTTGTACTACTTGGAATGACAGGTCAAGCAGATGGCCCACCTGATGTTAGGTGGTACCGTCTGCCTATGAACAGTGTATTATCACATTCCCACCTAGGTAGCATCCTATGTGGCATTGTACTGCGCCCGCCACCCTGAGACATGAAGATAAAATCAAAAATCAAATAATCAAATCAAATCAATCAAGTCTGTAATTTCACCGGCAACCATACCCTTCAAACCAGAACACAGCCGGTATATACCGGAATATCAATGCGAACACTGCTGCTTTGTGGCAGAAATAGGTATGGTGGTAGTACTTCCCCGGAAGAACTTTTTAACAGAAAAGCTCTACTACTACTAAGTTTGTGTGTATCTGACTCAATCACGCTAAAACAGCTTAACCGATTTCAATGAAAGGTACAAAGATAGATAATGACCTGGATTGAGATAGGCTGTGGTTACTCCATCATCATCTTTTGTTTGTTTCTCTAGATTGAGCTGAATTTTGGAATAGTTGTCAAGTTCCGATGACAATACAATATTATTGTGACAGCGACCTGAGCTGGTGGAGACGGAAGGTGGATAACGGAACTCCTCGATGGATCTGTCTGGCTGTGTTTGGGCTCATATTGATCAACTCCATGGTTCTGGTTACTAATTTAATCATCATCGATACCAGTTCAATTGAGCTTTTTAAATATAATACTTTGCTTTGCTTGATGAGTTACATTCCTGCTTGATCTAGTTCTACGAATAGTTCACCATTCAGTTCAGCAATATTGAAAACGAAACGATGAGATTTCTCATCTAGAATTCTAAATTCTTTCAAAGTTCTTAGTACTTAGGTGCGTAAATTTTAATCGGATTCCGTTAATTGAATCCACCAAAACTTAAACATTCATCGAACTTTGATAAAAAAGTTTGATTGTTCCATAAAAGTTTTAAATCTAATTTTAAACTCTCGTGGCAAAAATCTTGGTAATTAGTTGTGAAAGATGAGACTTTCATTGTTTTTATAATAGTGATCTGAGATTGAATATCTATGACCTGATAATGCCTTAGCAGACGACGAGATGAGGTTAAAAAAAGCGGCCAAGTGCGAGTCGGACTCGCCCATGAAGGGTTCCGTAGCAGCAAGTAACATAATATACAAGTTCTTGGATGGATTACGATTTATGACGTAATAAAAAAAAAACTACTTACTAGATCTCGTTCAAACCAATTTTCGTTGGAAGTTTACATGGTAATGTACATCATATTTTTTTTTAGTTTTATCATTCTCTTATTTTAGAAGTTATGGGGGGGGGGACACATTTTACCACTTTGGAAGTGTCTCTCGCGCAAACTATTCAGTTTACAAAAAAATTATATTAGAAACCTCAATATCATTTTTGAAGTCCTATCCATAGATATGGACATGATGACGCCCACGTATGGGTTTGATGTTTTTTTTTTGAGTTTCAGTGCTAATTATGGGGAACCTCAAAAATAAAAAACTACTTACTAGATCTCGTTCAAACCAATTTTCAGTGGAAGTTTACATGATAATGTACATCATATTTTTTTTTTAGTTTTATTATTCTATTATTTAAGATGTTACGGGGGACATACACTCACACACACACACACACACTTTTTACCACTTTAGAAGTGTCCCTCGCGCAAACTATACAGTTAAGAAAAAAATAAATTAGATACCTCAATATAATTTTTGAAGACCTATCCATAGATACCCCACACGTATGGGTATGATGAAAAAAGTTTTTTGAGTTTCAGTTCTAAGTTTGGGGAACCCCAAAAATTTATTGTTTTTTTTCTATTTTTGTTTGAAAATATTATTGCGATTCACAGAATACATCTACTTACCAAGTTTCAACAGCATAGCTCTTATAGTTTCGGAAAAAAGTGGCTGTGACATACACGGACAGACAGACAGACAGACAGACATGACGAATCCATAAGGGTTCCGTAATTTTTGTTACGGAACCCTATAAAATGGTCCTTGTGATCGCAAACAATAAAGTATTTTTGACTTTGATTATGATAGGTGGCCCGGCCCCCTTTCAGGGTAATAGGCGTGTGTGTATAGTATGTATTTATGTATTTTTTACCAATTTTTTATCATCATTATCATGAAGAAGTACACTGAACGGGCTTCCCTGGAGAATGCCACGACGAACGGTCTTAAGCCGCCTCCATCTACCAACTTCCTGCCACTTCTATGATGTCAATGAGAACCAAGATAGTTAGCCTATCTCTCAAAATTAGCAAGACTGAAGTGGCAATGGGCAGGCCATATAACTCGTAGAAATGATAACCGTTCGGGAATAATGGTACCAAGACAAGTGGCTATCACCGTTGATATTGATATTGATATTGATAATAATGGTACCAAGACAAGTGGCGACCACCGTTGATATTGATATTGATATTGATAATAATGGTACCAAGACAAGTGGCGACCACCGTTGATATTGATATTTATATTGATAATAATGGTACCAAGACAAGTGGCAACCACCGTTGATATTGATGTTGATATTGATATTGATGTTGATATTGATGTTGATATTGATGTTGATATTGATGTTGATATTGATGTTGATATTGATGTTGATATTGATGTTGATATTGATGTTGATATTGATGTTGATATTGATGTTGATATTGATGTTGATATTGATGTTGATATTGATGTTGATATTGATGTTGATATTGATGTTGTTATTAATATTGATTTTGATATTGATATTGATAATAATGGTACCAAGACAAGTGGCGACCACCGTTGAGGAAGGTCTCCTATTGATGTTCCCCTAAAATGAAATGAATGGTTAAGTTTGAAGGAAGCAGTATTTAAAACTCGAAGAGGGCGAGCAGAACTCACGGCGCGAATCTGGCTTGCAATTGTCTGCTTTTTTAACATTATTATCCCATACTAGGAAACGAACAATATTTGTATATATGTGACTGATGGGTGTTATGTTGAAAAGAAAAGAAAGAAGAAAGAAAGAATATACATATATTTATTTATATACAAGAGTTCACAGAAACACATAAAAAAACTTAGACTAAGAGGAAACAGATTTGAAGTTACGAAGTGAAACTCAAGTAACAAAATGGCTCTGCCTCAGCATGAGTTACTCACAACGACCATACAACAAAAAATACACTAACATAAAGAAAACTATTAATAACATTATTGAAATATGCGCATACCTTACTATGGTCAATATTGTGTTATATATAAAATATTTAGTGATCTCGGAAACGGCTTGAACGATTTCGATAAAATTTGCTATATAGGGGTTTTGAGGGGTGATAAATCGATCTAGTTAAATCACATCTCTGTTAAAACGCAATTTTACACAAAAAAGCCAAGCGATGCTCGGTCGCACTAGATATTAGGTACTAAAACGAGGACAAATCCTTTGGAAAGCTTATGCATCCGTAAAATTGATTATAGATTTTGGCCTGCAAACACTTTTACGGGTGGATAAACAACAGTTTAGCCTAAACAGTATTCTTACCCAGCTGGTTGAGCAAAGTAGGGTTATTGACAATGTTTGACATTGTTTTAAGTAGTAAATTTTTTTTTTTGTGAAGTTCTTCTGGGGAATGACTCCCTCCATACCTATTTCTGCAGCAAAGCAGTAATGTTCGCATTGCTGTGTTCTGGTTTGAAGGGTTATGGGTGGCGGTGAAATTACAGGCTCATTAGACTGTACTACTGAACTGCTTGGTAGTTCTACGGGGTTTTTTTCGACCTGTGGTACTACTGGTAGTAATACTGGTAGTACCACGGGCAATAAACGGACTTTTCATTTTTATGTCCCATGGTGGCGGGAGCAGTACAATGCCACATAGGGTGCGGTCTAGGTACGTGGCCTATGAGTTAATGCATTGTTAAAGGCAGGGATTACAGCTTAACATAAGGTGGGCCCATCTGTTTGTTCCATCACTCCAGTAGAAAAAAATAATCAAATAATGTTTTCAAACATTATCTGTCATCATTATCAATGGTTACAACTGACAGCCTATTATTGTGATTGTGAAGTTCTCAAGTGGTGACCACAAACGACGAACGAACAGACAGACGGCATCCCACTCGATGGACCGATGACATTGTAAAGGTCATGGAAAGCTGGTGGATGCAGGTGTCTCAAGCCCGTTCATCACGGCATTCAATTGGGGAGGCCTATTTTTATGTGACGTCAACAGGTTAATGATGAGGATTTTATTGGTTTGGGTGACCAAACAAAACCAGTCAATTGTGAGATTCACGTGGGTTCTGAAAATTATTAGTCTAACAAAATTCATTAGCAACGCATTTCATACGCAATTTTTCTTCCCTTGGGAAAAGGACAGGGATTTAGATCGGGGTCTGTAAATCTGTAATCCTACCTAATTTCAAATTTCAATTTCGAAAAAATGGGCTGTGACTGACAGACTGAGAGACAAATGAAGTGATCGTATAATTGTTCCCTTGATACCTTTTCAGCTACCAAACCCGTTTTTTTAGTTTTTTAATATTAGTTAATTGTGGCTATGGTGTCACTGCGACCAATTAGTCCTAAATCGGGATCGCCACTTGTTACATACCGGCCCCCTGGGAGAGGGCATTTACAGTTCACAGCTAAGACCTACAGCTTTAGGAACTGCAGGATTTTCTTATGGGTGATTTCTTTCAGTTCATCCGGGCTGAGGATGTGTTTGCCCAGATGAATGCTGCGTTTGTGCCTTAGTGGTCCACACTCACCTAGCAGATGAAGGGGATTTTCGTCTGCCTCTTCACAGAGTCTGCAGGATAGCGTTTCGCATAACATGTGCTTATTATAAAATAAATTATTTTAAATAAAGAGTGCGTACGCCTTCTTTCCCAAAAATAAAGCACTTCCTTCCAATCATTAATTTTTCATTCTAATTCTTTGCACCCGAGTTATCCACATGGTAATCGCAGAGGTCAACCCATTCGTAGTGCAATGAACAGGCCTCGCTCTGAGGGATCTGCATCATATGACTGATCACGGTGTCCCCTGTGCGACAGTTTCCAGTCAAGGCTCTGACCATAATGCGAAGGTTGCTGCTATTCAGCGCTAAGATACGGTTGGTGTTTCGCTTATCGAAGGATATAATAAGAGCTTAACCAAACCCTAACTGGAGTCAGAAGCGCATAATGATTTTGCCTTTGTGCCATGTGGAAAAAGTTGTGGCACGCTACGCACCTAACCGATATTTTAGTATGGAATCACTTTCCCTTACCTACCTAAAGTTGCTCATGGTACGGCCATAAAATTATTATCAGTCATGTTTACGGCCACGATAAAGTAGAATTTCGATTCTGCTTTTCATTTCCTCATAAAATCGCGGCGGCAACAGATAATAAATATCCCGTCAAATTGTTTCGTCCATTTCCTATCAATATGTCGAGCAAATCGAATTTTCTCATGGACTCTATCGTAGACCGCGCTATTTATGTCTTAGAATTTCCTCTCGTTTATAGCAGTATATTTAGGGTTCTGTACCTTAAAATTACAAGAAAATATCCTTGTAAGACCACTTTTGTAACAGCCTGTTCGTCTGTCAAGACTCTTTTTTAAAAGGAACGGGTGGAGCAAGTTTAAAATAATATCTAATACTCAGGTCTGCGGTCCCTTTGATTTGTAAAAAGTTTAAGCTGCAAAGTTAACACAATCAAAAGATCCAGCCATTTATATCAATCATCAAAACCTACAGGTACCCGATTCTGTGGCCTAGAATCATGAAATCAGAAAATAGATAGCTTTTAGAATTATTTAAAAAAAATGTAGTGATGTAACAGCAAATTTTCTATATAAATAATTAAATTTGGAACCCTAAGGGTGCGAGTCTTACTCGCACTTGTCTGGTTTTTTTTATTCTCAGGATTTGCAACTTGTTTATTCTGGTACGATATGACCCCCTAAGGTTGAATGCTCATAATTCTAAGGGTATCCCATGTAGTCTGAACAATGAACATATAAGTGATATGGATACTTTGTATATCTAGCCAAATATTATTGTGTAGTGCCAAATAGGCATCCTCTTACCTATTATACTCTGATCTATTTCATTGTTTTTAAATCAAATGTTTCGTGTTTTACAAATTACCAAAGGACCCCTATAGGCCCCCTTGTCCGCCCTATAGGGCGGACAAGATGATCCCTTCTAATAAATAATTAATTACTGGAAACAGCAAGCTGAACGCAATAGTTAATATAACCATAGTTTCTTCATTAATATTGTAAGTAATTATAAACCACCCGCTAAGTGGTTATCAGCTCTTACGAGTCATCATCGTCATACACAGGTCCACCGCTGGACATAGGCCAAAAACTTAATGTTTTTGACCTATAAGGCTGCGCGACCATGTCGCACTATCTTTTACAAGCTTTTGTATGTTTGTCTGTATGGAATCCGGGTGGAATCTTGCAACTGAATTTTAAAGCAGTTATCCTCAACCGATTGAGCTGAAATTTAGCATAACTGTCAAGTTCCGATGACAATACAATATGATGGTGACAGCGAGCTGATCTGATGGTGGACAACGGAACTCCTAGATGGATAAAGTAGACTGGCCGTGTTTAGGCTCATTTTGATCAACACACGATTACGATCACTAATTTTATAAAAGCTTGTATTAAAAATATATTTTCAAAAAAAACTTATTATACTCACATTAGCATCACGTTTGAAACCTCAAAATTGTACATATAATAAGCGGCTGTTTGCATTGATTTTATTCGGATATATTTTGATAATAAAACAGTTTTGTTACGATCAAATCGTTTAATAGTTTCTGGAATAAATCTCATTTCATATAATTTTACATTTTAATTCATAAAGCACATTCTATCTGAACTCTAATCCATTTAGAAACTTATTTTACTATTATTTACATTTTTACATTTAGGATAATGCCACAATATATCGAAAATCCGTACGATAATATGAAACGAAATACATACTTCTAAGAATCTACTAACCAACTTTTACAAAGATCGGCAGATTTTGTTGCTTTATTTCTATGTATTGCATGCAACACTAGGAGTTAACAGGTAATAGGTACCTAGTGCAAATCGACGTAACAGATTTTGGTACAAAGTGTAGCGATATTAATTAATTATTATTTTACAGTACAAAATCTATTACTATATAGGTATTTATAAACTTTATTTTCGCTGCAGTGTAACATAAAATCATTGACTAGTTCAATGATGACATCTGTATTTAGCTAAATAGCCAATCAAGTTTCACTTATAAGAATAATGACACATTTGGATTTAAATATAATAAAGAAATATTGAATATATTAAGCAACAAGTTAATTTTTGAGAACAATGAAAGATCTACCAAAATTACTCCCATTATTATCAAAATGCTAAAATCCTATCAATTTTCATAATTAGACGCGACTCTTATTATAATTATTCCATTTCCACTAACATTTAGTAAAGTAGGCCAGATAATTAATTCAATTAGGCAAATTACAAAGATAACGACCACCGAGCTAATTATTTGAGTTTTACGTCACGTTTAACCATCAGTCAAGTCATGGCCTGATTTGCAGTTACGTCTATGTATGTATGTTAGGCGTTAGGTTGAGGTGTTAGCACTTTCATACAAAAGAAAAGGTAAATATAGCTACTATAATTATTCTTATACGTCTTAGCTTTTGATTTATTGCGGACGTTGTAAAAGCACTCGTGTGTGTGTGTTGACGAGAAGTATGAACACAAGCGTCCTTGCTGAAAACTAAATTATGACGAGAGTTTATCATATGTTTACTAGTTATTGTTTCTAGCCAACATTTGTATTAGCACGTGGTATCGGCATCGCACTATCGGAATTTGTTGGGACCGCATTATAAACATAACACATATTGACAGTTCGAGAAACCGACGATGTATAGGATTTATGAATAAGTTATAAGATTTAGGTCACGTACATTTCCAATTGAGTATAAATACGTCTTTATTATTGATTTGTGGTGGTTTCTTACAAAAAGTAACTAAAATCTTGAGCTCGGCTATATAATGCAATAAAGTATTTCACTGACGACTCGCTTTTTTAACATGTATAGCATCAAATTTGAATCACATTTAAATAATATTTTCCATCCAATTAGTAGGTAAATGTCATCATAGTTGTAGTATCACCCAATGAGATTATAAATATTGTCATGTCACGATGAGCAAATAAAATTTAACATGATACACACGAATAATACATTTATATTTATAGACGTAACAAGGGAAATAACAATGAAAATAGATAACATTTCGATTGAATATTAGTAGCGAATACAAACTCAAAAGTATTTTATTCATTGAAATAAAAACTCCATTTCCAACGCGACCAAAATGTGAAAACTTTTAATTGGCCTTCGATACCCTACAACCTAATGATTTTATGTAACGAGTTATTGGTTTTACAAATATAATAAATAAAATAAAATATGAAGAATCACTTAGTAACGTTCATGTTACCTACCTACCTATTGATACTATCACACTACTACAGGCGGCTTCTTACTACAAGAAGAATATAATTCTAGTAAGAAGGATCATCAAATAAAGCGCGTGCTATGTTTGTTGACCTGCGATTCTTCTAGGTTTGATAGCGTTGGAAGGAGTGCATTTAGTTTAAAAGACGATTTAAAATGATCCATGTAGTTTTATTGAATAAAATACTTTTGACTTTGACTATTCAACAATCTAGAAATTCATAATCGAATGTGGACAAAATAGACTTTCTCCTTTGCCACACAGAATGCAAGGTGGGTGAGGCTCATCGCGCTGATTAAGATATAAGTAGTCTGTCTAGGTATAGTAGTACTGAATTATGATTTTGATTGAAACCTCATATCAACATGTCTAGACAACTGTTAGTTAATTCTTTTTGCCCAATAATATGGAGACAATCTTTGGCTTAGATATATGCTGGGTTATCTTTTGCAGGAAACGCGAAACCGCACGTTCCGCATTCGGAGTGGCGTATAGCTTTACTAGTACATACAAGTATCACAATAAAATGCCAAATGAAGCTACAAACATATGACTGACAAGTTTAGTATAGGTATAGATTGTGCGTTGTTTTAATTATAGTTAATTAGTTGTATACATCATTGATATCCACTTTTCTGATATTATGAGTGAGTAATATGCATAACAACTTACGTATAAGTACTGTATAACTTAGGACAATGACTAGAGATTCAGGGTTGCTTAATTTCATAGGCTTTTGTAGAGTATTATCTTTTACCTGCAAAGTGGCATAAAGGGATAGCCACAACGACCAAAGACCGGCTGCGGCTTGCACACGTCATACCAAACTACACCGCTTTTAAGGTGTGGTGTCTCTCTTATTGTACGTTAATTCATTGTACACACTCAAGTTCTGATTTACAACGCGTCTCATTTATTGTTTTGATAATGACTCCAGAAGCCGTTCCAGATAGAAGTTTGATGTCTTTGAATCAAAAAATCTTATCCTAAATGGAGTAGCAGATCGATTTTGTTAACTCACTCCGTCTACTATTAGTTAATCTGTAATTCAGTATAGTGTCATATGTATCAAGTTACCTAAGTAGAACCTTACATTGGCGCATCTATAGCTACAAGCGTACATTAAAGCTCTGGTGTGTTCATACGAACTGAGATCTTACCGCTACGTTTCGATTCACTGAGAGCGCTCCAAGACCGGGGTCTGAGGACGGACGAACGCGCTCCCAGGGTGCCGGCTACCTCTTTGCCTCCCAATACTGACAGAGCAAAACCTTCTTGAAAGCCTGCCTGAACACCTTATTAAATATAGTGTAAAATATTGGATTCACCATGGAACTAGCATACCCTAACCAGAGTGCGCAGTCGAAAACCCAAGGGGGTATGCCTCTTTCACATTCTGGGCACAATGCTGGCACCATATTGAGAATGAAAAATGGAGCCCATAGAACTACAAAGGTGAAGAATACTACTCCTAAAACTTTAGTCGCTTTCTGCTCTAGACGTAGAATCCTTCCATGGCGTGAGGAGTTTCTAGAAATTACACTGGAAGTTCTAGAGTGGTGTGTTCTAGGTGTTGCTCGTTGAGGAGTTGCATTCACTGATGATGGCTGCTGTCTTATTGACCTTTGAGGTCTGATATTACGGACAGGCGTAGACAGAGTTGTTCTTGCCCCACCGAAACTGGAGCCCCTTCTGAACCGTCTTGCTTCATCCCATGTGACCATAGAAGATGCTCCACGACTTGACCTTCTGAAGAACGGAGTTGATTGCTCTTCTTTCAGATTCCCGTTTCTAGGATATCCGTTACAGGTGGTTATATCTCCACCAGGAACTATAATCACTTCAGTGGTCCTTCGAGGAGCTGGTGTTGACTCTGATCCAAAATATGGACAGGTACAAGGGGGTGGTAGCAGCAATCCATCTTCGGAACTCCGTGATTTTGTAGTCAAAGCTGCAGGTGCCAAGAGACCGTCATTGCTCTCATCGTCCGATGCGCTTCTTGGTCTGTGTATAGGAGTATTCGGATCTCCTGTTGAGGATGGTCTTCTTCTGTCATGAAGCATTGAAGACGGCGAGCTGGATGAGACGCTTACCGAGCCAGGGGTCAACATTCCGCATTTTTCGGATATATTTGTCCTGTGGAAAAAAAAACTTTATCATTTTGAAGGTACAGAACGTATCAAAGACTCGCTGTACACAAGGCCAATCATCACTAAGATACTACGTTCACATTGGGCCCCTGTTCATAGAAAAACTCTGCAATCTCGACACTTTTGCTTCTTTTCTTCATCTGCCTGCTCTTAATAATTATGGCATACGTAAAACTATTAATTAGTTTAAGTAGGGTACTTATCAAGCCTCTTTTATATACTTTTATTGGTTTAAAAAACTGAGAATCAACAATAGAGTTTTTCTTTGAAGGGGGTCGCAAGGGCTGTATTCTACCAAATGCAAGAATAGGAAACAAACGAGCGCGCTTATGCTGGTCTTTGTGTTCAGCAAATCTTTGAGCATGGTACTGTAAAGATTTGAGAGAAGAATAATATAATTTTGAAGCTTCATATAACTTTGAAGTAAAAATGCCAATTGTTATACCCTTTCAGCGGCGTTTTTGTCGCAGCAGAAGCTTCCAAGCCGCGCGATAGGCGTAACATCTCTGCGCCAAACTGGTGCAGTGCTGTCATTGCTGAAGGCGCAGGCTCGCTGTGCAACACAACATGGATATGAGGACTACGTACACAGCACATAGAGACACATATACATAGGCATGAACATGTATAGCTGCGTTTTCGCGGCAGCTAAGGGCAAGCGGAATCGCTCGTACAGTTTTCTTTGTTCGATTGTTCGATATTATGGCAGGCAGGAGCTTTGGAATTCGGCGCCCATATGTGAGTACTTAACTAGGTCATATTCATGTATGGTCATGACATAGCACACTGACCTAGTTCCTCAAACTTGTTTTGAAATGTACGGAATATGTCGAGAAAGATTCCGCTCCCGTTCTCATTCCCGCTGCTCACTAAAAACGCAGCCTTCAGGACATAAATGGACAAACAGACAACACAAGCTGAAACACATTGTATATAGTCTCCATAGAAGTTTTTGCAAAAGTTGGACATCTGCTTGAAATTACACTGCTGTAAAACTGCTTATCAACATCATCACTAGCCAGTACTTCACATATGACAGCAATCGGTCTTTAGCCGCAGACACCGACATACTGCGACCTTTATTAAAATGTTGTTGGTCTATCGAGAAGCGGCTTGACATGAATTTATTGTGTCTCGCTTATCGTGATTGTTCAACAATTGTTATTTTTTTTATATACAAATAGGCAGGAACACAGTATGTTTCCCTTTATACGTATATACTCATACATATTTTGCCACTACGCCCTACCATGATTCTATAGGTAATCCTTTTAAATACAATACGTTTCTGCATACAGACATTCAACATTTATAATGGCACAACAACACTTGAAAAAGCAATTCAGATATGATACGATAAGAAGGTGTGCAAAACGCTTATCGTAAAAATATCTTCATAAGCTGCAATCTTTGAAATCGTGGTCAGGATTAAATAATTGGCTGACACTGGCCTGAATATTGTTAGCGCAGGGGCATGTACAATTAGTGCCAGACACATTAGGTACATTTATGTAGAAGGCACACATACATTTACATTTACATTTTTTTTTTTTTTTTTTTTTGTACATTTATCTGTCACTGTCTACCCGCGATACTAGTACGATAATGATAGTAGCTGGTAGACAGAAGCCGGCAACCTACTTTGTACAAGAATGTAGACACATTCGTAGATAAAAATAATCATCTACATATTTTCTAAAGAATATCGTCAAGTCATCTCGGATTTGCTTTTCATGATGAGTATCACAATGGTATCACACACAACACGATGTAAAATCAAAATTGTAAATATAATACATTCGGAGTAGGTATTTTCAATTGCAAATTCTGAGTGTTTGTGATTTTAACTTGTTCTACATCAAATGGAAGAGATAGTTAAACATGAATTCAGGAAGCAGCTTCTTATTAGTAATTCCCGAGTATTCCACTTGGACGCCCTCTTTGAAACCCCTAGAGAATCCACTATCTCCTTGCAGCTCAGGGTAAATATATAGTAGATAAACCATTCAAAGATAACCACAACCAAGTTATCTTTTAATGGATACACAACGTAGATTTTGTAAAAAAAACTAACCAAAACTCGTAAAATAAGACAAATTAATATGGAAATAAATCACTCAAACATTCTTAAGTTGGTCACATACGGGAATTGGTCCCCTTTAGTGTCAACGACCTGTCAAACTAGGCTACATTTCATTCCGACCGAGGGCTATTTCATTTCACTCCAATGCAATCGTTACTTTCAAAAGAAATTAATATCTCTATGCAAAACAACGCATTCATCCCGATCGCACGCGTAGCGGTACAAAGTAACATGTTCAGTCTGCAAAAAAAATGCTTATGAGTAGGTTTTTCTGTTTGACGTTCACACTCAATCAATAACCAAGCAAATTTCTGCGTAAACCATCATGAAACAAGCTTCAAAGATAACGTACGAAGGATAACCCGATAAATTTTTATAGTTTACATAACATTGTCAAACATGTGCCGGCATGAGGGCTGGCACAATTTTTGGAGGCGAAGGTATCTCCAGGGAAGGAGGAATTGCTGCAGCTCCAATCCTACTCCCAGCCTTTTGTGTAATAAACTTTTGTTTATTGAACATTCGAATAGGTGATGTGAGGATACTGAACGTGCTTGAACACAACTAGAAAGGTAGACGTGTTAAAGACGTATACTTGCAACATTGAGTAGGTACTAATTGACTAAACGAAATAAAAAATTGTTATATGTTCCAACTGGTATTGAAAATTGAATAAAAAGGTTCCCGAATTAATTCCCTGGTAGATATAGCTTCGTACCATAGACTTTAGTCATTTGTATCACCTCGAAGTTAACACATTGTTAAATTGAAGTGCGAGAAGGTGTCGGTTCGAAAATAATGGTTGGATTTTTTTTTGTCGTATTCATATTTAATGTTATCCACATACAGTTTTGTGGAAAGTTCTGTGAATTGATCTCTCTATCAAAAGTGTGACCTATTATAGTGACGTAGCTAGAGGCCTTATTTGAGCTGTGGCAAAGGTGAAGGTACGAAAATAATACGGGACATAAAACCGCCAATATTTTACGGAAAGCCGTGGAAGCCTCCACTGGCAGCTTATTATGTAAATTTGACACGTGAAAATACACTTTAACAAGACAAGAATAAAGGTTAAATTGGATCATGATGGTTCTGGTTGTATTTCCAGTCTATTTCACGGATCTTTTATAATTTTGACTAAAATAGTAGTTTGAAAGAAGCGAAAGGTTGTGGGCATTTTGTGGAAGAAGGTAGGTATTTCAGAAAATCTATATACATATATAAAACAAAGTCGTGTTAGCAACACCACTTATAACTCAAGAACGGGTGAACCGATTTGGCTGAAAATTGGTGGGGAGGTAGCTTAGAACCAGGAGATTGACATAGGGGAGGGGTTGGAGGAGGGGGGGGGGGGGTACCACTGGGGGCTACCTGTGCGAAGCATGGGCGAGGCGCTAGTTAAAAATATACAGCCATGTAGAAAATAACAAAATTATGTACGAAACAAACAAGTGGCAAGTTAGTGAAAATTATGTAGCTTTTAAAGCAATTAATCTAGTATTGACACAATCACTTGACACAAGGACTTGTTCGTAAGATTTGTTGGTATAAGATTTGTCCTAGCTGCTAGCTTATTAAGGAATGGGTTATTACTGCTGGTTAGGAGGAAAGCATTAGCCGAGTTAGTCGTGGGAAGCAATGGCAGCTATGGACTCACCCCTTGTCACGCGTTTATATTTCCGCGATGGTGCAACCCACGAGGAAAAGAGGCCCATTGAGGCTCTGCCTACCCTTGAGGGAAAAAGGCGTGTGTCTATGTATGTATGTATGACACAAAGAAGAACTAAAACTTACTTAAATACTCTAAGAAAGGGAATTTATTAAACGAATTATTTACCCACATACAGAAAGTAAGTGAAAAATAGATTAGAATAGAATCTAGAGGTCAGTCAGAATACCTAATAATTACAAAAGTATTAATACTTTAACAAGAAATTAATAATTACTATCTAAATTATTCAACTCTGATTAGGAAGGTGGATAAGTAATTAGTATAATTGACTACGACAAAAGTTTAATTCTACAAATAGATTTTAATGTCGCGGTCACGGCCAAGTAACGAAAAGTTGATGGATATTTGATGAGAAACGTATTTGTAAAGCCATTTAGGTACAACTTATTTTACACGGGTATGGATAGATACTGTAAAAACCTAAAAGCAATCCTTTACTGTCTATTTAAATCAAGAATAGGCAGATTGCTAGAGTTGAAAAGCAATGATTGTCAAGGGGCAAAAATGGAGTTATGGATCTCTGAATGAAGCTCTCACTCACAATGGATCATCCATAGAGTTCGAATGCGGAAAAAGAAGTTCTTTAACATTAACATTAAGGTGGATGCGCACGCTTGCGGCGCGAAATTCAAATTTATTGGTGTTTTTTGCCCATTACAGCTCATCAACACTTCTTCAGATAACGAAAGTTGAGTTCGCGACAACGAGGAGACCTAACACACATGTTTTTATTGATAGTATTTCATAAATATCATCAGTTTAGCTATGATACCCCTAAACACATTTTTACAGTGTTTTTGTTTGTTTAGGGGTATCGTTGCTAAACTGATGATATTTATGAGATACAATCAATTAAAACATGTGTGTTAGGTCTCCTAGTTGTCGCGAACTCAACTTTTGTCATCTGAAGAAGTGTTGATGACCTGAAAAGGGCAAAAAACACCAAAAAATTTGAATCTCGCGCCGCAAACGTGAGCATTCACCTTAACTCTGACCGAAGCTGGTAATTCGACGCGTGCTATTAAAAATGCATTAAAGATAATACAAGAACACGCTCCAATAGCGCGGTGCAACGCATAGCACAGGTGCAGGTGGTAGCAGGAGAGCCCACACATTCACATCACCTTTCAACATATCCAACACTACCACACCACATCCACATTAACATTCACACACGCAACTTACACTGAACATTGTTCACAACAATAATGATAAAGTTGTATACACTTGTGTTTATGTGCCTTTTTTTTTCTTAACCTTAATAGATGGCTTTATGTGGGCGGGGTCTTATAACTCAAGAAATCAATCATTTATTGGTTGGGACAACCTCAGTAGCGCGTCGGGCGAGTAGCCGGTTTAGATGCGCAAGGTTGCGGGTTTGATTCCCGCTTCGGGACAAATGTTTGTGTGTCTGCAAATATTTTTTCCGGGTCTGGGTGTTATGGTACCATGGTACTCGTAGTTTCTGATACCCATGACACAGGGAATCCTAGTGTGGGGTCAGGACTATGTGTGTGACTGTTGGGGTGTTATATTCTAAACACTATTGTTTATTTTTTTTTGGTGTTAATGAAACAAATGATTGTTTATAAGATGCTGTGTAGGGCATGATGTGAGGTCCCGAGTAACTTTTGTAAATATTTTAAGAAGTTGGTTAGAAAGGTAAAGTAGGTATGTTATCGCATGTATTAGGTAGATAGGTCTCAGTACGGGCGTACGGGGCGAATCACTATAGTTATTTAAATAGCTCACACTTAACTATAAATCCAGTCATAGTTTTCCAAAGAAGTGTTTAATGGTCTACTTGCGTGCAGTGTAGCCACAAATTAAAGTGGTAATACACAAATTAAAAAAATTTGAATTACTTATTTCTTGGAAGCTATTACCACAGGAGAAACAATAGTGTTAACGTATACGAGTTTCACTTCGATGACGTAAAAGGAACCAACCAGAAGGTTCAACTTTTGTAGAATGGACTTATAATGCAGCTAACCTCAAATGGTCACTACTGCTTTACCGAGCTTCTGGCAAGCGCAAATGGCGCTCAACTGGTCAAAATTAAATTGAAGTCAAAGTCAAAGTCAAAAGTATTTTATTCATTGAAATCACAAGGATCATTTTGAATCGTCTTAAAAAATAAATTTACAGTTACATTTACTTAAATTCAGGAACAGAATTCCCCATAAAAGACCCACTTACTTTTTTTAATCTAAATTTGGGAATACTCAGTTTATTTTTATTGCTCGTGTTAAAACAATGCACGTCACTTTTTTTCATAAATCTATCTAAGTGTTTATGTGTATATAATAAGGTTTCGTAGATGTATTGCGATATTACGGTGAGAATGCTAATTTCCTTAAAACGTTCCCTCAAGGAGTCACGTGGCTTCATTTTATAAATGGCACGTATTGCCCGTTTTTGTAAAACAAATATTGCTTGGATGTCTGCTGCTTTCCCCCACAGAATGATGCCATATGACATAACACTATGGAAGTAGCCAAAATAAACTAGCCTAGCTGTAGCTTCATCAGTAAGCTGCCTTATCGTACGAACTGCATATGCAGCGGAACTAAGTCTACCCGCAAGTGCCTCAATTTGTGGTCCCCA
Organism: Operophtera brumata; assembly: GCA_932527175.1. Classification (NCBI taxonomy): domain Eukaryota; kingdom Metazoa; phylum Arthropoda; class Insecta; order Lepidoptera; family Geometridae; genus Operophtera; species Operophtera brumata. Next base: position 479,938 of record OW052233.1, on the reverse strand, counting down.
CTGCAAACTTGCATCAATATTAAGTCCTAAGAAAACAGTAGAGTTTACAAGATTGAGTGTCTCGCCATTTACTTTAATATTAGTTGGGTAATGTTTTACATTTGGCAAAGTGAATTTAATGCATTTCGTTTTTTTAGCATTAAGCAACAGATTATTTACTGTGAACCAATCAAGAACTCGCGATAGTGATTTATTTAGATCATCGTAATTAGCTTTTGACCTATCAACTTTGAAAATTAAAGACGTATCGTCAGCAAATAAAACTATATCACATATGTCTTTTACATATGTAAAGCACTGAGGGCAAGGACACCACTCCGGTATGGACCTTGGATTGGGCTATTGCCAGATTGCGGATCAGACAAAACGCTCCGAAACATGCTTGTACTGGTTTTAAGCGTGAGGCACCAAAGATACTTAGGTGTGGGGTCGATATCGGAGTGTTCCCTCTGTCGTGATTGAATTACATCACTAGTGGTATTGATAGTGCCATCAAGATCACCAAGAACGTGTCTTGGTCTACGGAGGGACTAGCAGGGTTCACAGGTTCACCCCTTTTCACGTACTGACTAATTCTCAGTGACTCGCTTGCTATTAAATCAATAATATCGGTTGTCATATTGGCGCGGCAGTGAAGCAGTGACCGACGCCATGAAGCCAATAGCCTCAGAAAGAATATCAAATATCTTCTATTCTGTTTTAGCCTCGTATCTGAGATTTTGCAGGTCTTAGCGACTAATTAGGCACTATTTGTTGGGTGTTAAATCTTAGCCGTACGCGCTGTGATTGCTGAGTTTCAAGTGGAGTTTGCTAGCTACATAAGTATAGCTAGCAAACCCCATTCTTTAGCTTATAACTTCTAAAGTATTGAGGAATTAATTATTTAACTAAATGCACTATTTGACACTATTTAGACAATATTTATTGGCTGAGACAATATTTATACTGAGACTAGATATGTGGGTCGCTATATAGACACTACTCGTATTCTCCTTCGTGTTTTCGATTCAATCACTTAACTTTGTTTTTAAACCCTGACGAAAAACAAAGGGGTGTTATAAGTTTGACGTGTCTGTGTGTGTGTGTGTCTGTCTGTCCCATCGTAGCTCCCGAACGGATGAACCAATTTCGTTTTTTTTTTTGTTTGAAAGGTGTATTTGTCGGGAGTGTTCTTAGCTTTGTTTGATCAAAATCGGTTCAGCCGTTCAGCGTTGGGGGTTTTTAATTTTTACAAATTTAATTACTTGTATATATTGTTTTCAAGCAGTAAGTCGCGTCTTCTACGCCCCTATTGGTCACCTTCAACATGTCCTCTTGTGTGCATGTGACGAGACATAGTGGACATAAGTAGTTCCTGTTCGATCCAGGAGTAAGAGCAGGTAAGGTATATAGGTACTGCGTGGGGGCTCCGAAACTACACAGGCTTTGGGATCGGTCGATATTCAATATTCTATATTGAAACTAAGGCACATTAATCAAAGAGCTCATTTCCGAGATCGTGGCTGTGAACACCAGCGCAAGTTGTTTACAACCTGCATGTACTGAGTGATGAGTGATGATGATGTTACTGAGTTTAGGATGTTTTTGTAATAGTGATTAATTTTATTACGTTGCTACAAACATAATATATTTTTCATAAAACCAGTACCAGCATGTTCCGGGGCGTTTTGAAGCTGCTTGCTCATGCTGAGGCAGAGCCATTTTGTTACTTGAGTTACACCTCGTACTTTCATATCTGTTTCTTCTTAGTTTAATACGTGTTTCTGTGTAGCTCATGTATACAAATAAATATATATTCTTTCTTTCTTTTTGTCTTTCTATTTATAATTTTTGGAAATTTCGGCTATTAGCGGTTGCAGACACTTTTTATTTTTCTAGCATATGCAATCTAAATCTAATGCGATAAAGTTAATTAAAAGCAAAGAAAGGTCGTTCGTGGTCAAACAAACATATATCAAAGTAAAAAAAACAAAAACAAGCCGATTTTGAGTAACACAAGCCCAGTGCTATTATGCAGCAAAACGCTGCAATTTGTTCAGGTGGCGCAATAATCTGGAATGCAGCAATTTGTAATGAAATGGAACTTTTCTTAGAAGCACCTGAACCCGAGTAGGTTAAGTTAGATATAGGTACGTGGAAAACCTAAATGAGGGAACTTGCCTGGGAATTCGACGAATGGCATTAAACTATGCGGTGGTGCTAACAACTCAAAGCTATGGTATTACGTAGATAGTTTCTTAGAGGGCTTAACTTCATCACGCAGATCAACTCCGTCAAGCGTGAACTGATCTTCGATTCCGTATAGTTAACTACAGCAGATTGCTGTTTTTTTTTGTAAAAAGTGTTTAAATTTATACTTTTATTATACTTCAGGTCTTTAGTTTTATTGTCTGCATTCAAACACATGTCTTTAGGCATCAAGCAAAGATTTATATCGTAAAATATGTTCTCCCCCCGTTCTGTTGTGGAGTTGAACCCCATTTCCTGTGTTTTTTTTTCTTCAAAATAAAGTATAATCATAATCTGATCTAGAGATGATATCATGGATGTTACAAATAGTATTCCAAACCACAGATAAAATAAAACTATACTAGTACCCAAACATACCAGAGATCAGCTAGGCTAAAAAGAAAAGTCAAAGAGACAATGGTTTTAATTTATTCTTAAAGTGGGTTGAAGTGAAGTGTAAGATTGAACTTGTGCCACTTTTAGATACTATTGTACGTCTTATCGATATTTTGATAACAGGACGCATGCATATATGATCGGACAGCTATATAGCCCTAACACATTGCAGTTATAGTCATAAAAAGTACTAGTCATACCTGCTATCTTCGAGATTGAAGTTAGTTTGAAGTTAATCGAAATAAAAAAAAACAGTCAATTCTGAATTATGTTTTTCATTCAGTCAAATTTCAATAAATGCAACAGGTATTTTTGGAATCATTACACCATGTTTTGTCTTATTCGATCGAATTTGAAGCTGCTTGTCAATACAAAAAACAAAATACTGAGTAACTATTCTAAGGATATTTCAAAATAAGTGTGTAATATAATTTAAAACAATTGTTTGGTTTTAAAATAATTATGAGAATTGGAATTCTGATTTAACTTTCGACATATATGGTCAGGTAATGCACTGTTAATAGGCAGAGGTTACCGCTTAACATCAGGTGGGTCATCTGCTTGACACGTCATTCAAGTAGTATAAAAAAAAGAAAAAAAGAACTCACACAGCGAGTAAATAACAGAGTAATTATTGATTTTGTTAGATATCAATTATCATTCAAAGAGGTTAGTTTTTAATAATCAAAATACGGTACTAGTATCACTGATCCAACAGGACCGAAACATGTTTATTAAAAAAAAAAAAAAAAACTTGTCTTAAATGAGTGAGATACGAGTATCTGAATTCAATCAGTAATTCCCTTACGGTCCGCTATTAACACAGTTATCGTGTCAGGAATTTCATCATAAACTCGTTGCATCAAAATTGTTGACCTTGGTACTAAACCGAGTAAGTATACAGTCGTTTTTAACGTCACAAATTCCTGCTTATCTTAATGTAGTGACTATTGACATGTTATTATAAAACACATACCAGTGATACGATTTATTAAACACCGATAATCAATCTTCAATTGATAATACCAAGATAAAAACGGTATTACGAGATTTTACAAGTGAATTCGTTAATGCCTCTTGAGATATTAAATATTTACAATGGGCAATGCAGCCAGCATCTTAGGGACGCTTCCTTCTGGTAGTGATTTGGATCAGTTGAACCACCTTTAGATCGCTTGCAGCGGTCTTCAGGTAGCACAACTGTTTCATGTGTATTTTGTAAATACCTTGTATTATTTTTTCTGTAAATAAATGTATTATTTTTTAATGTTTAAAGTACGATCTCTTGGCATGACGTCATAGACATAAAAAAGTAAAATCTAAAGTATCGCCTATCCAAGCATGAAACCGGTTTTTAACGCAAATAATAGAGTTTGCAAAAAATCACACGTCACTCAAAACTATTAAACCACTTGCTATATTATTATTAAATTGGATTGATTGTATGTGGATGAAGAATGAATGAATTGCAAAATCTAAAATATTGCGCAATTGTAACTTGTCAAGTCACTATGACAGAGTATAAATCAGAAGTTCAACAATAAAAGTGATATTAGGCCAGTTATCTGATGATTTTTATCATTTTCTGCGTATAAATTGGATACCTCCTTCTTTTTTAGACCAATTGAGAGTTGGAAATCGAGCAGTATATAGCATTGTTTATATATATATAAAATGTAACATAATTCAAGTGCAAAAACACAGTTACTTAAATTCCTAATTTATTTTTATTTGTTCTGAAAATACAACAAAAAACTTCGAAAGTACCATAATATAAAGCTCTATAAATTAAAATATTTAAATTTTTTAACCCAAGTGTTTTTTATTAATTTTATAAATTATTTTTACCATTTAGAATTTGACGAGCAATTAATTAATTCACAAACAAAATTAGTAACAACAAAATCAAAATGTCGCTACTAGAATTATGCCTAGCTGTTCTTATATTGTATACAACGAATATTGACTGTGCCAGAATTCTAGGAGTATACGCAACTCCATCCATCAGTCACCAAGTGGTCTTTAGAGCCCTGAGTCTCGAACTGGTTAACAGAGGACACGAGGTAGTGGTAATAACACCAGACCCTGCATTTCGGAACAAAATCGCTCCAGAGAATCTAACAGAAATTGATATAGGACAATCCTATGGGCTACTACAAGACCTTCTTTTCACCGGTGAAGTCGCAACAACGTTAAAGCGAGGAGTGATAATGGATCTTATATCTGTGACAAAATTAAAAACAAACCCGTTAGTCAAACTTGGGCTAGAAATGTTATTATATCCAGAAGTGAAGAGATTAATTGCAGATAAAAGTCAAAAATTCGATTTGGTGCTCGTAGAGGCATTGTCTTATTCTGCACTGATGTTCAGTAAAATATACAATGCACCAGCAATTTTGTTCTCATCATTTTATGGAACTCCAGATAATTTCTTTACTGTTGGAGCCGTGAGCAGACATCCCGTATTGCACCCTCATTTCTTCAGATACAAGTTCAGAGACCTAAGCATTACGGAGAAAATTAAGGAGTTCAAAAATGAATGGGACCTGTACAAGTACGACGTTGTATGTGAGCAACTTGAGAATGAATTCCTGAAATCTGAATTCGGTGTTGATGCTCCAACTGTTCACGAGTTGAAGGATTATGTAGAACTGTTGTTTGTAAACGCACATCCAATCTTTGATGGGAACCGACCCGTGCCACCTGGTGTAGTCTATTTGGGAGCCCTGCATTTGAAGCCCACCAAACCATTGCCTGCGGTTTGTTTGCTTGTTTTGTTATTATTTATTAGTTTTAAGTATATCTACACCTTGTTTTTTTTATAAAATTTGTTGTCCTTTTTTTGCCTTCTGAGATTTTTAAGTGCTTCCTTAGCGTAAAGGGCTTTGGAGCGTGTCATATCTTTACCAAACCGTGTCCGCAATATGGAAATCCGAAGGGGGACAAAGGTGGCAGGTGTTATAGACCATATTACGTGACGGCATGTAGTGTAAGGCCCTCACTGAGTGGTGGCCGTTTCAGACCATCAGCCAGGTAGGCGGACGATATAGAGGCCATAGAGGGAAACACCTGGATGCGAATTGCACAGAACCAATTGGAGTGGCGTTTGAGAGAGGAGGCTTATACCCCAGCAGTGGGCAATTATTTGAGCTACCAATGATGATGATGAAAGAAAGCATCATTGGACCATTATCTCAACAATTGACGACCTCTGTGGTGCGTCGGGCGAAGGATCGCCTGCGACGCAGGAGGTTGCGGGTTCGATTCCCGCCTCGGAACAAATATTTGTGCGATCTGCAGATATTTCTATAGGGTGTTCTGGGTAGTTTCTATGTATAATAAAAAATATCTATCTATTTAATGAATTGTATTAAGTATATCAGTTATCTAGTACCCATAACACAAGCTCTGCTTAGCTTGGGGCTAGATAATGTTGTGTGGAATGTCCAGCATTATTTATTATTTATTTATTTATTATTGATTAATTTCATTTTTCAGGATCTACAAGCGTATTTGGACGGTTCAACACGCGGGGTTATCTACGTCAGCTTAGGAACTAACGTTCGCCCTTCCATGATGGACCAGGACTTGCTAGATGCATTCCTAAAAGCCTTTGAAGCTTTGCCTTACGATATCATGTGGAAGTTCGATGGAGACAGCCTGGAGAGGACCCCGAAAAATGTTAGGATTCAGAAGTGGTTCCCTCAGCGAGATTTGCTAGGTAACTTGTATATATTTATTACTACTTGTATATTCGAATTATAAAAATTAGAACTTAGGCTTGGCCTTTTAATGTTTTTATAATTATTTTTGCTTCTTTCCACTGGTGTTATTTGTATTTCAATAATATCTGAAGTAATCAGCTGGGTATCACTTGATATCAAATAATAGGTTAGGATATCAGCCACTTGAATACCTTATCTCGTCTATAAATCAAAAATGTTATTTAAACAAGTCAACATGTGTGATTGACAGTTTGTGAACATTATTTAATGTTTATCTGTTTGTTGTCCCTAAAAAATAATAAAAAACAGACCTATCCGTAAATCCATACCTATTTGTGCTGCAAAGCAGTAGTGCTCGCATTGCTGTATTCCGGTTTGAAGGGTATGGGTGCCGGTGAAATTATAGGTACATTAGACTTTCCATCTTTACGTCTCAGGGTGGTGGGTGCAGTGGACTGCCGCATAGTGTGCGTCCTAGGTGGACGTGACCTATGATGTTATGCATTGCTCATAAGCAGAGGTTACCGCTTAACATCAGGTGGGCCATCAGCTTGTTCCGCAGTGCAATGCCACATAGGGCGCGTCCTAGGTGGACGTGACCTATGAGGTAATGCACTGTTCATAGGCAAAGGTTACCGCTTAACATCAGGTGGACCATCTGCTTGTACTGTCATCTCAAGTTGTATTAAAAAACATAAAAACTTTAAATTATAGGTCATCCCAACATCAAACTCTTCATAACGCAAGGCGGTCTCCAATCCACTGACGAAGCGATCGACGCTGAACTACCAATGGTCGGAGTTCCGTTCCTAGGAGACCAATGGTTCAATGTGAACAAGTATGTCGAACTCGGGATTGGGATCGAGGTGGACTCTAGGACGCTAACAGCTGATAAACTCGTGAAGGCTGCTCAAAAAGTTATTGGTGATGACAGGTATGAACTAAAAATCCGTTAAGCGGTAAGAAGTAATTTTCTTCTTATGGGCTTTAGCCGAAGTCCTTATGGGCTACTTTTTTGCTCGCGGAAATCTTAACTACGGGTATGTCCCTTCTGATCACGCGAAAGCGATCACGCCCCACCTGATCAGCACGCGAAACAGCCCTATCTGATCGTGTTATAATAACTCGCGACTACAAAAAAAAATACTAATATAACATCTGATCTGATGACACTTTCATAAAAATATGATACACAAAACAGCAGTACATCTGACATTATTAACTTGAATCTATGAATTTTAATCTTGTACCTATTATTCCCTGAGATCTTTATAATACACATTTTGCTAATTCTATGGACTTCATTATTTCTTGCACTGTTCGACTTTTACTTTATGCATGGCAAACATTTCATAAACATCACCTTTATATAACATATTTGTTTCTTCCTATAGCTTCAGAAAAAACATATCCAAGCTTCACGCAGTCATGCGCGACCAGCCTGATAAGCCCCTCGACCGAGCCGTCTGGTGGACGGAGTACGTCCTCCGACACGGCCGATCCAAGAGTCTCCTCGGGACCTCCGCCCTCATGTCTTGGAGCGAGTACCTTATGATGGATTTATTTGTAATTATAGTGGCAGGAGTTACAGTTGCGGTCTTAGTGGCCACAGCCGCACTTTATTATGTTGTTAGTATTTTAATGTATGTGAATAACAATGTTAAAAGGAAGCAAGCCTAAGACTGATAGCTTTTTAATATGAAGTTTGTTATAATGTTTCTGTGGTATAGTTTAGCCTGTCATGGATATTATTTTACTTCTATAATTAAACCAGCCTCCTCTCATAATTTAAGAGCGCAACCCTCCTAAATTTATAAATTAATAAAAACAGGATCACGAAAATTGCTCCGTCTGTTTCTGATGTATTCAAATTGAAGGAAGCGAAGTATAAAATTAAGATTTGGAAACCCTACTCTTCCGATTTATGATTACTGGCGTTTTCATTAGATTGTAATCAAGAGGATAAACATGTTGCAGACCTCATGGAATGTTGAATATTGAATTTTCTTCTAAGCAATGTAAATTCAATTTTTGATTAGCTTCTCAATAATATATTAACATGTACTTGGTGAATATACCTACGCGGATCATAAAGAAAAAAGGTACAACAAAAATGTGAATGAATTTTTTGGTAACACTCAACATGCTATTTGACACGTTCAAATCAGGCAAGATTACAATCAGGCAAAGCATGTTCTCTACTCTAGCAGTCTCGTCGTATAGTAAACGTTTGTACAAAATGACATATAATTCCAAGCAGTATGATTCCAGTTCCTTGTAAATCCGAAGCGAAATCAGACGCCAAAGATAAAATAATTGGAATCTCATTACTTGCAGAACCTGAGAAAATCCTACTGCTTATGCAAGAAACAGATAAAATAATATAATTAAACTTTATTCCTGAGGGAGGAAATGTGAGCGGGGTTAGTATTTCTAGCACACTCCTACACGACAACTGCTGAAAAACCAATACATTTATAGATTTGAGCTATTTTTTTCCTTCAGTCCGAGTTTTGGCAAGCTATAAAAATGACACGGACATACGTTGTAGTTTACCACGGATTTTTAATGGAAATTGAGGTTTGTAAAGTGTACGCTAGAGGTGATTATCAGTGTCTCCACCAAAAGTCCGGGTTACACTACACCCTACGTCAGTGTCCAATGGCTGTTAAGAACCTTAGGCTCGCACTCTGTTTTATGGCGATACGGAGACGTGTGTGTTCGACACGGCTACTACTACAGTATGGTTCACACACGCGTACGTGTTAACACCGAAAGTGCGGGTATACATGCAAACCCATAAAATGGTTAGCAGTAAGACTCCACGAAGGTCTTATGACATTAAGCTGGCATAAGTTACCTAGAATCCTGTATCCAAAGATCCCTAGTATCTATAGGCGGTAGTTCGGTCTCGGTAGATGCTGCGGAATGCTGAGGAGTTCCACCTCGAGGGCCGAGAAACCTCCGCCATGTTGCACGACGACCTGGGGAATAAAAACTTCATTAAAATCGATCGAAAGTTCCGAACCGTCATTAGCTGATAATAAACAATCGAATGTTCTTTTCAGAGCCACATAGCTCAGGCAGGGCTTAAAACCAGGTAAGAAGAAGCTTTTAAGTAAAAAGCAATTACCAATACCTCAAACTCTGCATTTTACTAGCAAAAGTTAACTAAGAGTTGACGTGAAATGTCATCATCATCACCATCAGCCCACAGAAGTCTGCTGCTGGACATAGGCCTGCGAAAGACTTCTACGAGAAGAAAAAGGGAACACAAAATATCACAAGAACGGACTCTAATTAATATTTGTAGTACAAAATATTACGAGAGCTGTTACTCTAAATTTGATGCACAAAAAGCAGTAGGTGTAGCATGTGACAAACTAGCAAGGATCTGAGAATAAATCAATTAAAAACTGGCCCATGCACTTTTGTCAACATTGTACGTCGAACTTTTAATCTACTTTAATCGGAAGCGGTCCGCTGCGAACCAATTCAATTATTGTCTCTTCATTTCTATACAATTACGCTTTTTAATTCAGAAATTTGATCAGCAAGTTGGTACCTATCGTAATGTTTGTCTATAAAATGTATTGTACAGGTTTTATGGTGAATTGCCAAAGATGGTTGCGGGCGTTTTTGGTTTCTACCTTTTGATTTTAATCCACCGGCTTAAGAGGTGTTATTCGTTTGAATTGGGTAGGAAAGTGCTTTCAAGTGATTACGATCAAATTAGATTTTCTCGTCTTTAAAGCGGTCAAATAAAAGGCTCGGTAGACAGGTAACCCTATGGAATGCATGATCTATGAAAAGGCTCGGTAGACAGGTAACCCTATGGAATGCATGATCTATGAAAAGATAGATCTCTTATTTTGTTTAAGTTTTTTTTTTTTTGTAGGTAATGTGTAAGATCACTTACTTACTTGTAAAATTTTGCCTAAAAACGACCAAACTTTAAAAAAAACTGAGCTGATCGTATTTTTAATCAATGTGTAGAACTTGGGGAATAGGTTCTAAAAATATACAAAACATGGTTATTTACTACCTATATAGTTCATTCATAAACATTGTTTATATTTTCACTTTTTAGTTGACTATTATAGGTAGTATTATTTTATCTGTGACTTATAGTATCATGTTTTTTATATTTTGACATATGTACGTCTTGTTTTAATTTTGTTTATTTTATTTATTAAGGAAAAACAAACAACTACATTATATATATAGGTACAATCAGTATTAATAAATAAATTTAATTATGTAAGACTTATTAATAATGTAGTCCACAACGTTCTCCACATGTTAGTTTTATACATGATTACAAAAAGATTGTTCTATCGCAATGACACAGCAATCCCTTTTTGCCCTGATTACGTGGCTCAAACATTCTGGGCTCCTCTATCATTGAAGATTGCATGAAATCTGATTTTTCTTGTTTAAAATTTTCATATAAATTTAAAATTGAGCTACTCGTATGTCCCGTTGAAAAATACTGTGACAAAACAAATGGATTCGCATCTATTCTGAGGTGTTTGTTCAGGCATCGGAGGAGGTCAGAGGTGTGACCAGACTTGATTTATTACGTAGGAAAATGTTATGTGACGTTACTGGCAATTTATACTCTTCCTTCCCATTTTTTTGCCGTAAAAGTACCTACTTTTCGAGAAGGTACATGAATTATAAGTATTTAATTTCAATGTTTTGAGCTCTTCTTTTTCCTTTTTTTTTAACCCCAGATTAAAATTAGGAGTTTTACAAGTTTGAGGTCATAGTGTGTTTGTTTGCATGTCAGTATGTATGTATGTCTGTGGTCTCAAAGCTCCGAAACGGGTGCTCTGCTTTCAATGCTGTTTTTGTTTGAAAGATGGTGTTGGTTAGATGATGTATTAAATCAATGGACGACGACACACTTTTTACCACTTTGGAAGTGTCTCCCGCGCAAACTATTCAGTTTACAAAAAAAAAATATTAGAAACCTCAATATCATTTTTGAAGACCTATTCATAAATTCCCCGCACGTATGGGTTCTTTTTTTTTTGAGTTTCAGTTCTAATTATGGTTACCCCCAAAAAATTATTGTTTTTTTCTATTTTTGCGTGAAAATCTTAATGCGGTTCACAGAATACATCTACTTACCAAGTTTCAACAGCATATCTAATAATTTCGGAAAAAAGTAGCTGTGACATACACGGACAGACAGACAGGCATGACGAATCCATAAGGGTTACTTGTCTTTGACTACGGAACCCTAAAAACGGTGCATATTATTGGGTTAAAACTTAAATAAATAAAATCAATACAACAAACCCGAGGGTTTACTGTAGGGGTTTTGTAAAATGATCTATATTTTGTAAATTGATCTATATTTTGTAAAATGATCTATATTTTGTAAATTGATCTATATTTTGTAAAATGATCTATATTTTGTAAAATGATCTATATTTTGTAAAATGATCTATATTTTGTAAAATGATCTATATTTTGTAAAATGATCTATATTTTGTAAAATGATCTATATTTTGTAAAATGATCTTTATTTTGTAAAATGATCTATATTTTGTAAAATGATCTATATTTTGCGAGATATTCATGCGAGGCGGTTATTTTGTATGAAGATTTCCGCCTGGGGTTGGCGCAGTCTTAAGCTCAAATATCAAATCCAAACGACATGAAATATCTTTCTCCCACAGACTCCAGGATCTGATGGTGACCAGCGTAGTATTAAAAGGATCTAGGGTGTAACGACGAGTTTCTAAGTGTTCTGTTTTTCTAATTTTAATGGTACACAGAAAACAGGTGGGGGGGTATTTTTATATAATATATTAATAAGGTTTAGTTTATTTATGGGCGTTAGAAGATCCGTAAATCCAAATAACGCTAAGAACTTTAATGAAAATAATATGTGTAACAAATGTTAAAGCTCCCAAATATAAACCTCTATCTGTAAAGCCTTCTGAAAATAACCGCCAACATTAATTTTCTTGTAATTACCTCACCTATTAAGCCTTATTGCAGAACTAACAGCCAGGCCCGAAGCCAGGATTAAGTTTTGGTGAAGGGACAGGTATCATTACGACCTTAGGGGTCTCTGGTCCAAAAATGAATCCATAATAATCACCCTGTGCGTTCGTTCTACTTTAAACAAAATGTTATTTATGTTTAAAGTTGAAGAGAGGTATTTTAAAATAAATTAGTTATTTTTTAACAATACCCATTTCTTAATTCATTATTTTATTATTCATTTTATTTCTTTTTTTTATTTCAAAAGAAATTTGTAGACTAAATACCTACTTGTGGGCTACGGTAGGAACTTCCAATAATTATATCGAGTAACCGTGATGAAAAAAAAGAAATTCCAAACTAACAGCAAAAAAACCCGCCCGAATGAATCGAAATAGGAACTTCAAAATATATATTGTTTTTGTTCCAAACTCGCCAGAGTTTAATATATTTTCCTGCAAATATAGACCTGCTGCTAAGAATAAAAACTAACTGAGGAACCCTATCTTCACCAGGCGTGGTCCAAATTACACTTGGGCGGTATTTTGTTGAGCCATTGGAAGGAATTTAGGTTGCACCCCATTGGGAGGGTTTTTCATGAGCTGATGAAACCACAGTCGGAACAAGAGAAGTTTCATTAGCACAATACATTCATTTTTAGTGTCCCCGAGGTTTCGCTCGCGTTTTACCAAAATAAAAAGTTACCTATAGCTCAATCCAGTTCATATTCTACCTTGTACCAAATTTCAGTGAAATTGGTTTAGCCATTTTGGCGTTATTGTGTTACAAACACACAAACATCCAAACATCCTTCGACATTTATGATTAGTAACTTCTCTAGTAAGTTGAAACTTGTACCACATTCGTTGTATTTTCGGTTTAGTTTTTAACCCGTATGTTTATTCCCTAGCTACAGCCCTGCTTTTAATATAAACAAGTGCTGTAACGCCGCGTTAAACTAAATTTAATGTGGTATTTACTGGAACGAGCCGCTTTGTGGAAATACCTTATAGTTGCTTTTGAAATTAATACGACATCTCTTTGTTTTCAAGAATCGTGAAACAATTTTTTAATAATGTCTATAAATTTACTATTTACTAAGTAGGTACACACTTAGAATTTGTATTTAAACCCTTGTATTTTCATAAGTTTGAGGCCATAGTGTGTTTGTCTGTCTGTCTGTTTATCTGTAGCTCCAGAACGGCTGCTTTGATTTCAATGCGGTTTTAATTTTATAAAAATTGGTATTTGCGAGATGGTGCTCAGGTATATTTAGTGCAAATTAGTGCAGCCATTTCCAGGATAATCAGCTCGCAACAAAGTTTTTTACGAGTTCACGAGCCTATTTGCTGCTAGAAACTCAGTTAGAGCTCAATTTTTTTTTTTTTTTTTTTTCTACGTGAACGACAGAACAACACGTGTCCCACCTGATGTTAAGCAGTAACCTCTGCCTTTAACAACGCATTATCACATAGGTCACGTCCACCTAGGACGCGCCCATGTGGCATTGCACTGCGCCCGCCACCCTAAGATATAAAGATGAAAAGTCTCATATGCCTGTAATTTCACCGTTCATTTGAGACGACAACATTCTCCAGGTTCTGACACTGGACATATTAGTTCTCGGTTTAAGGCGCTATAGGTTCAACGGACATTTTTGTATGAGGCGAAGAAGGCGAGCGCACGCTCTGATACCGTGTTTTGATGTATAAAAAAATTATATAAAAATGTCGTTCAAAGTTTTGTTTAATTTTGTTGATGAATTCACTAACTCAAATAATAACTAACATGTAACCAAATGTTTCAAAAATTAAAACGTGAGAGAAGTAAGTGAAAAATAGCATTTAAATTTTAAAAAGGAGGTATCTTTGTTATTTTTTTTTATCGAGTGAAGTAATTCAAATATTGTATTGAATTATTGATTTCACTAGATAAAAAGCTCAAGAATATCATATATTTTTTTCTTCATAGAAAACTATGAAAATTCTTATCAAAAACTTTAAAATTCTAGAGACATTTGAGAGCCTATCGCGCCTTAACATAGAAACCCATAACATGGACGTGTTGCCTCGCCGTGATAGGTAATAAACGTGCGAGTAATATTTCCGAAAAAGATGATGAGGACGTGATTATCATAATCAGTATATAGTATTAATTATTCCACTGTTGGATATTGGTCTCTTCGAATGCGCGAAATTTATTCCGATTTTCAGGTTTTCCTATCCACTTTCAACCAACCGCCTTCTAGATTACCTACGTTTGTTCCATCGGTTGTAGGTACTTCAGCATATATGCGCAACCCATTCCCACTTCAACTTTAAAACTCTGAGCTAAGCTTCTAATGTAAAATTAAAAAAAAACTTTACGCCTTACCCCTCACAATACGAAACTGACAGAAAAGTAATTTTTTTTGGCTATAAATGTCAAATTTGAAGTTTTTTCGATGTTCAGTGTAGTTCAATGGTTTTGCGCAATTGCCCGGCTGGTAGATAAAACGGTAGTTACCCTAAAAGTCTAATATTTGAGAGTAATCAGCCTGCAACTTATAGCATGACGGCCTCCGTACCGGGGTGCTCTCTGGTCTGCATGGATTAAAGGCCACTCCAAATAGGTACGTTAAAGCGGTCGATATTATCGCATGCGATATTGCGATGTAAACGTCACAACAGAATGTAATATTGCATACGTCCTACAAAATGCAATACAAAATGTATAACAGATATCGCAATATCGATGCGATACCTATGTGTTGGAGCGTACTTTTAAGTCTAATTTACTTTAAGTAACAGTACTTGTAGTGCTTTTAGCTGACCAAAAGCGCAAGCAGTGGAGTTATGCTTATGGCATTTCTAGCATAGGACTCCGATTTTTCTAGAAAGGTACACAAAAAAACAAGGTTTGGAGAAAATAAACCTATCCGAAATGTGTTCAACCTTTTTACTATTCTGTTTGACATACCGTAAAAAATCCCTTGGAATTAAATAGGATAATCCCAGTAGTGAACACTTTAGGGATTTGTCCAAACATTACGGAGTCACTTCTATCTAGTGATTATTTATCCGGTCCGCGTCAGCTTAAGAACTTACGCTTTAGGATTAGGATTACACTGCTGAAGTTGTCTTACAAACTTGATGTGAAAATATGCTAAAGAGCATCCTCTTTAGAATATTTTCACATAAAGTTTGCCCAAGTTGGATCGTTTGACCTAACTAAACATAGTGGTCAACAACTTCGATGGTCTCGTTCCCAATGTGTACTGGCATGGTGTGACATGGACATTAGACATGGTGATTATCTTGCCCATGGTTATTTTAAGATCCACCTGTTGGGAGACGATATTGAGGTATCTAATAAAAGGGGTGATCCATTGGCGAGTAAAACCGCTGGTACGCCAGCGAGCCTGTGAGCCAGAGGTATAGCCCATCAATGGAGCACCTATAAAACCGCGGTTTTAAAATACCGCGGTCTGGCTCGTTGGCTCTTCGTGCATGCTTGAAATCCTGAGACTGCGGTTTTAAAACCGGTATAATAAACTGTTTGGTATGCCAATGGATCACCAACGCGAGTCGACAACCCAACGAGCCAACAGCCGGCTCAGCAATGGATCACGCCCTTAAGCATTATGCCTAGATCTTCTAGCTATCCTTCCGTGATAACTTGACATCGGCATATTGAAGGTGAGTGATGTATTTACCACCCTCTCCGTTCTAGTTCAAATCTTGAAATCATCCTCCAATTCAGAGTAGAACAGTATTTTTAGGGATCCGTACCCAAAGGGGAAAACGTATTCCTTTACGGGTTGCGTAAATACGACCATGTGTCTGAGTTTCGTCGGAAACTGAAGTGGCTTCCAATCAGGGAAAGGAGAAATTTGAGAATTTTGTGTCTTCTCTTCTCAATTCTGAATGACCCAAATACCCCTCAATACCTGAAGTCTAGGTTTGCATTTTTATCTGACACTCACGAATTTAATCTGAGGTCCACTGATTTACTCCGCCTCACAACTCCTGTTCATTATTCTGCCTTTCGTGGTGACTCTTTCGAAGTGGTAGCTGTGGGTCTTTGGAATGCTCTCCCTCTTAATAAAAAAAAGCCATCTTCTAAACCCACTTTTAATCTTTATTTAAATTCTACCTCTTGAGTACCGACCTCTTACTATTTATTATTTACTCTAGTTTTTTTTTTTTTTTTTTTTTATATTTATTACTTTCTTAGTTACACATTATGCATATCTTAGATACTTTTTATAGATGATATATATATATATATTATACTTTATTTATTTTGTTTATCTATCTATTTTGTTTTGTTAGGAATGATTATCTATTCATTTAAATTAAAAGTATGTTGTATGTTATAGGTATGTATTTATTTTAAGGCAAATTAGTTTCTAGGCCATATTATTGTTTTTATCTTTCTTTTGTAATTAGTTTTGAGCACACCAACCTTTATGTATCATCCTCGTGGATGACTGGCAGAATATGTATCATCCACGTGGATGACTGGCAGAATATGTATCATCCACGTGGATGACTGGCAGAATATGTATCATCCACGTGGATGACTGGCAGAATATGTATCATCCACGTGGATGACTGGCAGAATATGTATCATCCACGTGGATGACTGGCAGAATATGTATCATCCTCGTGGATGACTGGCAGAATATGCTGCTTAGCATTAAGTCTTCCATTTGAACAATTTCCTTGTGTTTTTTGTGCAATAAAGAATTAAATAAAAACGGGACCCTATTACTAAGGCTCCGCTGTCCGTCTGTCCGTCTGTCACCAGGCTGTAACTCATGAACCGTGATAGTTAGACAGTTGAAATTTTCACAGATGATGTATTTCTGATGCCGCTATAACAACAAATACTAAAAATCAGAATAAAATAAATATTTAAGGGTAGTAATTTTTACAAATGTGTTTTTTTTACGTTTTCTTAGATAATGGTACGGAACCCTTCATGCACGAGTTTGACTCGCAATTGGCTGTTTAAAAAAAAAATAATAATAATAAAACACTTTAAATTTAATAATTTAATTGAAATTTTAATAATAAAACTGTACTAATTCAACATAGCATCACGAATCATGAAAACTGACCACCATAAATCCTCTGATAATACGCGTTTTTATCACAGTTAATATATTTGTGTCTCTATTAATTTCCAAAAACTGCAAAATGGCGTAAAATCCTCGTCAAATAAAGAGGTTTCAAATCTAAGACATTTATTTACAGTTGAAGCATTTCTGAAGATTACCTTAGGTTTTTCGGTAATTCAACGAAAGGCAAAATCCGATTGGAAATCTCCTGTTTGCCCTTCAAAGGATATAAGGTATTAAAAACGTAGAAGGGAATTACGACATATTTCATAAATATTTTCAAAGAAATATTGGAATCTTATTACGAAGGTTGTATTACAATTTATTGATGCCTTTCGATTCCGGCACGTTATTGGAATTCAATTTCGTGTAACTTTTTGGCGAAATCATAAACCTATTATACTTTTCGACAACTTATATAGAATGTAACTTAATATAACTTATATACCTGTAAGATAATTATATCGTTTGGCAAAATTAAATTGTTTTAATGGCGAGGTATTTATTTATTGGGAATAGTAATGAGTTATTGAGTATAAAACAAAAACACGATTTCCTTCTAATTAACTACTAACTTCAAAGAAACTCTTTTTTTAACCCCCGACGCAAAAAGAGGGGTGTTATAAGTTTGACCGCTATGTGTATCTGTTAGGTCTTTTTTGACACGAAATGAATGAACCGTAGCTCTTAAACGGGTGAACAGATATGAATGTGTTTTTTTATTTTAATTCAGGTTTTCTAGCGATGGCTCTTAGACTTGATTTATCAAAATTGGCACAGATAATTTAATCAAAAAAATAATTAATAAATATAAATAATAATAATTTAAACTTTAATTCAATTGCATAAGTTGGGTCAAGTCCAATACAAATTTGTTATTACGGGCGACCAAGCCGCCATTGCTTGCACTGGCTGACTGTCGTCATGACTTATAAATAGTACGGTCTTGCTAATGCCCTAATGTCTTGCTGGCCTTACCTTACCTTGACCTTACCTCGCATGAGTATCCAGATTGTAAGTTTCTTATATTTGGGCGGCAAGACCTACCGCAACTGGTCCTGGCCTCGGTCAGGTAAAGTGCGCTACCACGTATAACTGAAAGGTTGGTCGGGCAGAGACCCACGTATGGAGAGATGAGGGTTTGGCCTTACCACCAAGTTGCAAGAAGACATACCGATTGGTGTTGGCTGCAGCCAGCCCGGCGCCCATCCAGCACCCAGCCCTTTCTGTTGCCGCGCCAGTAGTTGCACCGTCAGGGCATACGTCAGCAACATGACACCCAGAGGAATGTAGAATGAGATGATGGAGCCGATAGCTTTGTAGAGCGGGTCGGGCACGTTGCAGATCCCATCGATCAGGACAGATTCTGCGTTCTGCGGAAGAATAGAAACGTTGAATATAAAATAATAATAATAATGCTGGACAGTTCACACACAACATTATCTAGCCCCAAGCTAAGCAGATCTTGTGTTATGGGTACTGGATTACTGATATACTTAATACAATATATTACAAAGATATTTTTTTTTATTATGCATAGAAAATACCCAGAACACCCTGAACAAACATCTGCGATCACACAAATATTTGTTCCGAGGCGGGAATCGAACCCGCAACCTCCTGCATCGCAGGCGAACCTTCGCCCGCCGCGCCACAGAGGTCGTCTAATGTTTTATGAACATAAGCTATCCTGACATAATTATTTAATGTACGAGTATACCTACTAGTACCTTTAGAGAATTAGTTCAGAGAAAATGAACTTCTCAATCTGAAAGTGACCTAGTCGTGACCAAAGCTGGCTCTTATCTGGGTCAACGTAGACTGATATTAGCCATGCAGCGGGCTAATGCAGTCACGGTTTCGGGGTTGTTTAATTTATTTTTTATTCTAGAAGCCACTAGCGGTTTCACTTAGGTACTTTATTCTCCCAGAGGACTGAAATTTTGGATAAAATGTATTATTTTCGCCAGGTTCTTATCTATCTTTGTACCAAACCATTGTATATTTAGTTTTTATTTAATTGTTGTGTATAATTTTTATTTTTATTAATTTGTAAGGTGTGCAATCAAGTATTTTCATTAATTCATTAATTCAAACTTCATCACTTGGGTAACTAACTGGTGATAATAAACCCTCTTGCTCCCTTTATCTAAAAAATAACCCAATAAACAACAAATCTTATCTTATCTCTAATTCTATTAGTATTAGCTTGTATTTGACATTTCACAATTTTTATCGGACAAATAAAACCTACATACATACATACAACACCAATACGTCCAAATTAAAATTAACTTGCTTCGCTCGCTCGGTCAATAATTTAAACGCAACCTAGGCGCAACCACTGTAGTTGTTTTGAGAACAACGCAACCTAGGCGCAACCACTATAGTTATTTTGAGAACAACGCAATCTAGGCGCAACCACTATAGTTATTTTGAGAACAACGCAATCTAGGCGCAACCACTATAGTTATTATGAGAACAACGCAATCTAGGCGCAACCACTATAGTTATTTTGAGAACAACGCAACCTAGGCGCAACCACTATAGTTATTTTGAGAACAACGCAATCTAGGCGCAACCACAATAGTTATTTTGAGAACAACGCAACCTTGGCGCAACCACTATAGTTATTTTGAGAACAACGCAACCTAGGCGCAACCACTATAGTTATTTTGAGAACAACGCAATCTAGGCGCAACCACTATAGTTGTTTTGAGAACAACGCAATCTAGGCGCAACCACTATAGTTATTTTGAGAACAACGCAACCTAGGCGCAACCACTATAGTTATTTTGAGAACAACGCAACCTAGGCGCAGTCACTATAGTTATTTTGAGAACAACGCAACCTAGGCGCAACCACTATAGTTATTTTGAGAACAACGCAACCTAGGTGCAACAACTATAGTTATTTTGAGAACAACGCAACCTAGGCGCAACCACTATAGTTATTTTGAGAACAACGCAACCTAGGCGCAACCACTATAGTTATTTTGAGAACAACGCAACCTAGGTGCAACAACTATAGTTATTTTGAGAACAACGCAACCTAGGCGCAACCACTATAGTTATTTTGAGAACAATAGCTCTTTATCGTGGTCCACGTGTAGGTAGATAATAGGCATAGAGCACAATAACATCCAATGAATTTAATTTAAATCATCATCCCTTTTATATCAATAGAATATACATATTCAATTGTTACAGGCTTATGCAGCCTTTCGTAGGTCTTTGGGAGACTGCTCAAAAGGGAGTTTTATTGGCAGCTTTACTTTAATGACGAATCTGACAGGCTTGTTTAGATAGTTTTAACGACCAGATCAATTAAAACATCGTTAACGTCGTTGAACTATGAACTACTTTGAACTACCTCGGCTGGAAGAAGTAAGCTACTGGCTACTTGATGTGTAAAAACGCTGTTTTTTGTTTTAGATTAAAAAAAGGGTTGTGCTGACACGATCTGAAGCCTCTCCACACGTGCTGCTATCTTGTGCCTGACACGATCTGAAGCCTCTCCACACGTGCTGCTATCTTGTGCCTGACACGATCTGAAGCCTCTCCACACGTGCTGCTATCTTGTGCCTGACACGATCTGAAGCCTCTCCACACGTGCTGCTATCTTGTGCCTGACACGATCTGAAGCCTCTCCACACGTGCTGCTATCTTGTGCCTGACACGATCTGAAGCCTCTCCACACGTGCTGCTATCTTGTGCCTGACACGATCTGAAGCCTTTCCACACGTGCTGCTATCTTGTGCCTGACACGATCTGAAGCCTTTCCACACGTGCTGCTATCTTGTGCCTGACACGATCTGAAGCCTTTCCACACGTGCTGCTATCTTGTGCCTGACACGATCTGAAGCCTTTTCACACGTGCTGCTATCTTGTGCCTGACACGATCTGAAGCCTTTCCACACGTGCTGCTATCTTGTGCCTGACACGATCTGAAGCCTTTCCACACGTGCTGCTATCTTGTACCTGATACGATCTGAAGGCTTTCCACACGTGCTGCTATCTTGTGCCTGACACGATCTGAAGCCATTCCACACGTGCTGCTCTTGTGACTGATGAAGCAGATCATTAAATCATGTGCTAGGCATTGTGGAACCTTACATTTTCTTCGCATCGTCGTTATTCAATTCAATTCAATTCAATTTATTTATTTCAGACATTGTCCATATTTTGTTAGTCGCGCTTATGATAATGTTAGTAGAGAGACACATTTACAATTAAAAAAATTAAATAAAAACATTTTTCGCAAACCCAACATGCAGGCGCATCCAGCGGTTTGCTATAGGACAGTCCCACCTGCCCGACAACGCGTTCACGATGCTGTTCGGGCTTCCACGGACCCTTCCCCTCATTGACGCACACCTCTTGCGCATGATGCTATGGAAGCCATCAACTCTGCTTTCCGCAAACATGCCAGAGGCGCTGCAGAAACGAGGCCGCCCCACCAGCACCCTGAACGCGTTGTTGTACTGAACGCGTAAGGCATTGTATGCTGTCTGCGTATAATTGGTCCAGAGGCTGCAAGTTTAAAAGGACTGGCAATACGCTCTAAAGAGCGTTACCTTAACCTGTTCAGTACACATTGCAAACCTCCGGGCCAGCATATTAACGCGAACACACAATGCCCTACGCTCTCTTTCCAGGTCGAGATCATCCCTCAGGTTATCAGTGAGCCAATGACCCAGGTACTTAAAACGCGTGGTGATGTTTAGAGTCTTGCCGTTAATGGTCACAGGTGGTATGTGAGAATATGTTTTACTTCCCGACTTGAACATCATCAACTCACACTTTTTATCATTGTATCGGAGTCCATGGGTCACCGCATAAGATTCACAAATACCAATCAATCTCCTAAGAGCGCTAATCGAAGGACTCAACAACACCATATCGTCAGCGTAACTGAAGTTATTTACACTAAGCCCATCTATACGGCATCCGACATTAGTGTTGTCAAGTTCCACGATCAGCTGATTCATATACAAATTAAAAAGTCCAGGTGAGGATATTCCACCCTGTCTTACGCCACATTCAGATCTGTAAGCCTCCGACATCTCACCAGCCCAACGAACATGGTTGACCTGATTACTGTACCAGTATTTGAATAAGCTCGTCAATTCTGGTGGAAAGTCAGAACCACTTCGGAGTTTCCGCCATAAGACATCATAGGCCACGAGATCAAAAGCTTTCGATAAATCTAGAAAACACGCATAGATAGGCGTGTTTCTACTAGTATAATACTGGACAGTCTGCTTAAGACATAGAATAGCATTTTCAGTATACAGTCCGGGTCTAAATCCGAACTGTGCATCATGCAGGTGTAAATGTTTCTTTAAGTGTTGATCAAGCAGACTATCCAGCACCTTGGCTACAATAGTGGCAAGTGAAATAGGCCTATAGTTGCCTGGGTCAGAAACATCACCATTTTTACTCTTTACAATCGGTACTACTATTGTTTTCATCAACTTGTCAGGGAGGTATGAATGAGAAATACAGCAGCTGAAAAACATTGCTAATACCCTAGGCAAATGTGTACCTGCATAACGAAGATGCTCAATGCTAAGGCTATCGTGACCCGGAGACTTCCCCTTTTTCATATTTTTGATTATACGAGCCACATCTTTGGCTGAAATACGAATGGACTCCACCGACCCACGCTCCTCTACACCGAGCACCCCCGCTGATGAGGTACTTAAGTTACTTGGTTGAAATTGTTATCAGAAATGTTTGATGCTAACATGTCCATTTTAATTTTTTGCTCATTGGATTGACACCATTTTAAGTTAGATTTAAAAGTTATTAAGTTTTAGTTTTAAGTTTTTAAGTTATTTTAAGTTATGCTGCCAGGATTTAAGTACAATTGAAACTCCTATGACATAATTTTATGCTTAACTAGCGACTCGCCCCGGCTTCGCACGGGTAGCCCCCGGAGAACCCCCCCCCCCCTCCTACCCCTCCTCCCTATATCAATCTCCTGGTTCTAAGCTACCTCCCCACCAATTTTCAGCCAATTCGGTTCACCGTTCTTGAGTTATAAGTCATAATTTCTCCCGTTTTTTACACATTTACCACTATATCTTTGCTCCTATTGGTCGTAGCGTGATGTTATATAGCCTATAGCCTTCCTCGATAACTGGACTATCCAACACAAAAAGAATTATTCAATTCGAACCAGTAGTTTCGGAGATTAGCGCGTTCAAACAAACAAACAAACAAACAAACTCTTCAGCTTTATAATATTATAGTATAGATTACGATTTCCAAATGTCGGAATTAACGAGTAGCGGATTATTTATGTTTTTATTATACCTACCATTACTTCTTCTTAATCTTCATGAGCCAGTAGACATTAACTGCTAAACGAGACATAACTATAAATAAATAATGCTGGACAGTTCACACAACATTATCTAGCCCCAAGCTAAGCAGAGCTTGTGTTATGGGTACTAGATAACTGATATACTTAATACAATATATTACATAGATAGATAATTTTTTATTATACATATAAAATACCCAGAACACCCTGAACAAATATCTGCGATCGCACAAATATTTGTTCCGAGGCGAGAATCGAATCCGGAACCTCCTGCGTCGCAGGCCAAGCTTCGCCCGCCGCGCCACAGAGGTCGTCAAACAATGCAATAGCATGCAATGGCGATTGGCCATAATCAACAGGCTTGACACACAATTGATGATTCCAGTATTGGTGTAAGTACTCTCGTGGATAATAATCAACAGGCTTGACACACAATTGATGATTCCAGTATTGGTTTAAGTACTCTCGTGGATAATAATCAACAGGCTTGACACACAATTGATAATTCCAGTATTGGTTTAAGTACTCTCGTGGATAATAATCAACAGGCTTGACACACAATTGATGATTCCAGTATTGGTGTAAGTACTCTCGTGGATAATAATCAACAGGCTTGACACACAATTGATGATTCCAGTATTGGTGTAAGTACTCTCGTGTATAATAATCAACAGGCTTGACACACAATTGATGATTCCAGTATTGGTTTAAGTACTCTCGTGGATAATAATCAACAGGCTTGACACACAATTGATAATTCCAGTATTGGTTTAAGTACTCTCGTGGATAATAATCAACAGGCTTGACACACAATTGATGATTCCAGTATTGGTGTAAGTACTCTTGTGGATAATAATCAACAGGCTTGACACACAATTGATGAATCCAGTATTGGTGTAAGTACTCTCGTGGAAATAATCAACAGGCTTGACACACAATTGATGATGCCATTATTGGTGTAAGTACTCTCGTGGATAATAATCAACAGGCTTGACACACAATTGATGATTCCAGTATTAATGTAAGTACTCTCGTGTATAATAATCAACAGGCTTGACACACAATTGATGATTCCAGTATTGGTGTAAGTACTCTCGTGTATAATAATCAATAGGCTTGACACACAATTGATGATTCCAGTATTGGTGTAAGTACTCTCGTGTATAATAATCAACAGGCTTGACACACAATTGATGATTCCAGTATTGGTGTAAGTACTCTAGTGTATAATAATCAACAGGCTTGACACACAATTGATGATTCCAGTATTGGTGTAAGTACTCTCGTGGATAATAATCAACAGGCTTGACACACAATTGATGATTCCAGTATTGGTGTTAGTACTCTCGTGTATAATAATCAACAGGCTTGACACACAATTGATGATTCCAGTATTGGTGTAAGTACTCTCGTGTATAATAATCAACAGGCTTGACACACAATTGATGATTCCAGTATTGGTTTAAGTACTCTCGTGGATAATAATCAATAGGCTTGACACACAATTGATGATTCCAGTATTGGTGTAAGTACTCTCGTGTATAATAATCAACAGGCTTGACACACAATTGATGATTCCAGTATTGGTGTAAGTACTCTCGTGTATAATAATCAACAGGCTTGACACACAATTGATGATTCCAGTATTGGTGTAAGTACTCTCGTGTATAATAATCAACAGGCTTGACACACAATTGATGATTCCAGTATTGGTGCAAGTACTCTCGTGTATTATAATCAACAGGCTTGACACACAATTGATGATTCCAGTATTGGTGTAAGTACTCTCGTGTATAATAATCAACAGGCTTGACACACAATTGATGATTCCAGTATTGGTGTAAGTACTCTCGTGTATAATAATCAACAGGCTTGACACACAATTGATGATTCCAGTATTGGTGTAAGTCCTCTCGTGTATAATAATCAACAGGCTTGACACACAATTGATGATTCCAGTATTGGTTTAAGTACTCTCGTGGATAATAATCATAATAATCATAATATTTATTTTCAAAAATAGGACATACAAACATTTATGACAAAATAAAAGTGACATAACAATTACAATTAAAGTACATTTTATGATGTGCAGAACCTACACTAAGGTTAAAAACCTTGTGTCGCAGGTTCTGCGTAACCTTCGGTTGTCACAACAATGTAGTGTATGCAAGACTATTGGGTAATACAAGGTACTTACATTTCATTCAAACACATGAAATGTTGCTGTCAATCCCTTGGCGTGAAGAGGGGGCAAGATCCACGGGATGAGTTGGAGTACTATGCTCAGACCGAGACAACCAGATAACCTAGATTACTTAATTGTATATTTATTCCGTCGTACTAAAAGCGTTATGAGGCAACAAACCTAAATAACTGTGCAACAACAAACCTAAAACAACAAACTTAAATAACATAAATAACTATTTGATTTAATAATTTTATTACATTTATTTACAGAAAGAATAATACAAGGTATGTACAAAATACATATGAAACAGTTGTGCTATCTGAAGACCGCTGCAAGCGATCTAAAGGTAGCTCACCTGATCCAAATCACTACCAGACGGAAGCGTCCCTAAGATGCTGGCTGCATTGCCACGCTGAATGGCAATACTAATGCGTTGAGCCAGATAAGAGCCAGCTCTCGGGTCACGCGTCGCTTCGACCAGATGCCCTGAAAGAATTTTGAAAACGCGAAGGGCCCCTGAACCCCACGGACCGAGGGGTTTGATTTAATTCATAATAATAGACTCCACTCTCGGGCGATTTGATAGTTCTTGATAAGAAATTGCCAAGTTAAGGCCAAGTACTTTATAAAATACGGTTGCTATTCCACTTAGACCCTAATTCGGGGTTATGATTATCTTTTCAATTTCATATACCCTTTCTTAGAATTTACTACTAAAATTGCTTGAGCAAGAATCTATTATATCCCATCCCTTATACCGCATCGATCTTTGCCAAGTGACCGTAAAATTAAAGTCTTTCTTCGTTTTCGGTCTATCTACTGGACAACAGGATGACAAGCCAGAGGAGGACAGCCGAATCATTACAAACTAGAATTTCTTGAATTAGTCCGTAGCATTAAGTATTCGCATGAAAATTTCTACAGCAATGACGTTCCTAGGTGATTAGTTAAAGGCAGTATTATGTAGGTATGCTCCCTCACCTAAGGGTCTTGGTTAAGGGTTCTTGTATGGACTTATAAACATCATAGTGGTTGATAATATTATCAAGACCGAGAGCATTTATGGTGAAATGTTATCAGCCATAGTGGTTAGAGCACCTCGAGCATTTTTTATTATTTGAAATGACGGAACAAGCAGAGGGCCCTGATATTCTGATAACATAATATAACACCCAACAGTCAAATGCATAGTCCTGATCTCACACTAGGACTCCCTGTATCGAGGGTATCAGAAACGATGAGTACCAGATACCATAACACCCAGACCCAGAACAAATATTTGTAGATCATAGAAACATTTGTCCCGGAGCGGGAATCGAATCCGCAATCTCTCGCATCTCAGCCAGCTACTCGCCCGACGCGCTACAGAGGTTGTCGTATTAAGCGGTACTCTATGCCTATGAACAGTGCATTATCATATAACTAAAGTTTAAAAAAAAAAAAAAAAAAATATGACGGAACAAGCAGATGGTCCACCTGATGTTAAGCAGTACCCTCTGCCTATGAACAGTGCATTATCATCACATAGGTCACGACCACCAAGTACGCGCCCTATGTGGCATTGCACTGCGCCCGTCACCCTGAGATTTAAAGATGGAAAGTCTCATGTGCCTGTAATTTTACCGGCACCCATACCCTTCAAACCGGAAAACAGTAATGCGAGCACTACTGCTTTGCGGCAGAAATAGGTATGGTGGTAGTACTTCCTCAGATGAACTCTCTCATAAAAAATCTCTACTACTACTCAAGTCCACCTAGGACGCGCACTATGTGGCATTGCAAAACCATGAAAAGTCTCACGTGCCTGTAATTTCACTGGCACCCATCAAACCGGAATACAGTAATACGAGCACTACTGCTTTGCGGCAGAAATTGATACGGTGGTAGTACTTTCCCGGACAAACTTTTAACCTTCTTTAAAAACACAATTCAACAACTTCTGCCTGTGTCTGAATAGATAAGGAACTGATCTCTTCGTACCTGTGCCATGACTCGGCTTTCCTGAATGGAGCCGATGTAATTTGGAGCCATTGACTCGTGGTGTGTTCGTGGAACGACGTATGGGGGTATTGTGTACGCTAAAAATTGCTGGATTCATTTTATGCCCATTTAACATTGTTACTTCTAATTTTATTTTAGAAATTGAGGTCGCCCTTTTTTTGGACAGTCATCGGAACCGTATCAAAAAATGATCTTAATTGAGTATTATTCAATTACTTTGACTAGTGGTTTACCCAGGATTCACTTTTATAGTATGTTTTTTAAGGTGCAAGTATTTTGTCCGCTTGGAGATTTTTCTATGGAAACACGACAAACACGCTGCAGTAAAAAACACGACAAACACGCTGCAGTAAAAAACACGACAAACACGCTGCAGTAAAAACACGACGAACACGCTGCAGTAAAAACACGACAAACACGCTGCAGTAAAAAACACGACAAACACGCTGCAGTAAAAAACACGACAAACACGCTGCAGTAAAAAACACGACAAACACGCTGCAGTAAAAAACACGACAAACACGCTGCAGTAAAAACACGACAAACACGCTGCAGTAAAAACACGACAAACACGCTGCAGTAAAAACACGACAAACACGCTGCAGTAAAAAACACGACAAACACGCTGCAGTAAAAAACACGACAAACACGCTGCAGTAAAAACACGACAAACACGCTGCAGTAAAAACACGACAAACACGCTGCAGTAAAAAACACGACAAACACGCTGCAGTAAAAATACGACAAACACGCTGCAGTAAAAACACGACAAACACGCTGCAGTAAAAAACACGACAAACACGCTGCAGTGAAAAACACGACAAACACGCTGCAGTAAAAAACACGACAAACACGCTGCAGTAAAAAACACGACAAACACGCTGCAGTAAAAAACACGACTAACACGCTGCAGTAAAAAACACGACAAACACGCTGCAGTAAAAAACACGACAAACACGCTGCAGTAAAAAACACGACAAACACGCTGCAGTAAAAAACACGACAAACACGCTGCAGTAAAAAACACGACTAACACGCTGCAGTAAAAAACACGACAAACACGCTGCAGTAAAAAACACGACAAACACGCTGCAGTAAAAAAACAATTTAGGAGTAAAATTTCGGGAATTCTTTTCTTAATGCGTCTTAAATACCACTATAGGAATTAACTCTTCAAATTGCAGGTCTCCACAATCTATAGCTTAGGCTGTGCGTTGATAGTCAGTTAAAGACGAAGAAACTCGAAGTAATGTTGACCAAAGACTTATCATATGACATACCTACTTATAGTTACGGAGCATTTTCTCCTGTACCTACCTACGAAATAGATTCCGTTACACTGTGTTACTATGATTTAATTTAATCTTAGTGTAGACTGGGAGCTGCATCTCTGTCCGATCACAATCTGGAGTTCTGCAACTTAGCCCAAGAGCTAAGTTTGTGCGGTACAATCTGGAGTACTGCAACTTAGCCCAAGAGCTAAGTTTGTGCGGTACAATCTGGAGTACTGCAACTTAGCCCAATAGCTAAGTTTGTGCGGTACAAAACATTGACGAAAACATACTCATTCTAGGTATATTTACCACTCTAACCTAACTAGCCATCCCGACTACCTGAAATAATTCGATAAGTTGCTATATACAATCACAAGCGAAGGTCTCAACGCCATAACAATGGCCGATGTCAACATAAATACTTTAGCGAATACATATGATAAAAACAGCTGATCAGTTAATGCGACAATTTTTTAAATAGGGACTAAAACTTTATTAATAAATAATTGTATATGTATTTGTTAGTCAATCAGTCAATGACCTATGAGGTAATGCACTGTTCATAGGCAGAGGTTACCGCTTAACATCAGGTTGGGCCATCTGCTTGTTCCGTGATTCAAGTAGAAATAAAAAATAAAAATTAAAGTCAGCCAGTTAGTCACGCAACGGTTTTTTAACTAACCAGCCTTTTGCCCGTGCATCCATCCACACTTCAAATACCATCAAAAACGGTTACGGAGTTGAGTGGAAGTAGATAGATAGATAGAAAATTATTTATTGCACAAGACAAAAAGCAATTCATATGCGAACTTAATGCTAATTAGCATTTTCTTCCAGCTAACCTTTGTGTAATGTAGAGTGGGTGGTAGTGCTATAGTGAATCATTATAGGTCGAGATTAAATGATTAACATAATTAAATTAAAATATGTAAATATAGCTAGTTTTTAGAGTAAATACCTACTCTAAATCGTTTCGTTTCGTTTCGTATGAGGTAGTGCTGGCCTCTGGTGTCGGAGTTTGTCAAGCCGCCCGAGGGCCTCTGACATGACTTGTCGACTGCTATTAAACAATAACAGCCGGAACCGACAGCTTAACGTGCCCTCCGAAGCACAGAGCGATGGAAATCCGCACATAACTTAGAAAAGTCATTGGTGCGGAGCCTAGGATCGAACCCGGTATCGTTGGATTCTGAGTTGCACTATTGAACCGTTAGGCTACCATCGCTACTCTAAATAACTAGCTATATTGACCTAAAACATAGTAAAATATATAAAAATAATCCAATAAACAACATATGCGCTCAATTTTGGGCAAACGCACGTAACGAGAGCGTGGCCACGGGCGGAAGCTGATATAACGTAGCGTATTTTTTTTCCTTTTTCGTTTGATCATTAAGGATCGACATGTTGTATAGTTATATACAAGTTTATGATCGTGAGGTCTACTTTTCGCAGAACTACTAGCATAGAACTACTAGCATAGAACTACTGGCACAGAAGAGAGATAGATACTGATTTATGTATGACTTTCAACAACTTTCTTGTAGTTCAGTTTACTTTAGGTTCCTACTCGCTGAATGTTATCCATAAAATGTATTTATACTGCCTCATCGCTTCCCCGAGCTTATAAAGGGATATAAAAGGAGCCTCGTATACATGATAATATGACCTTTCTTAAATAACACTCACCTTACGATAAATAAAACATAAAAGTAATATGGAATAATGGATAAACTTCAGAAATTATTGGCAGAAATTATGGGGTCCAGTGGGGTTGTAGAAGTTTGTATATAAATAACTCCACGGATGAAGTCGTGGGCATCCGGCAATTAATACATTATCTAATTATCATTTATCATAATTTATTAGTGAAATAAGCGAAACCAACCAAAAAGGTCTCTTCCTCAAATGTCCGAAACTGTAAAGTCTACACGCGAATTATCCGTGGAATAATAACAGTGTTTTGTCTTGTTTATCGACACAGTTTCTAATTCGACCGAACGAGACAAAACACGGTATAGCTCTTCAAAGGATACCTTCGTTTATTAGTAGCACGGTACATATTTGTTGACATGAATGTTCCATTCAGCTTCTAGATGCTCACTACGCAAGGATTTTCTGAAATTATTTAAACCTCTAATTGATGACCCCTATCTATTAGTTGGAATGAAAAAAGTTACAGAGTTAAATTTAATCTTACGATACATAACGGTGCACGGTCTTGTGGTGTGTTATACCATATTTTACATTTAAATTAGATTTGGATGCCGATGCAGTTTTGAATTTAGTTTTTTTTGTGCTTTCCTGTAACGACCTGTTTGTGTGTTTCCTTTGACGACCTCTGTGACGCGGTGGGCAAACGTTCGCCTGCGACGCAGGAGGTTGCGGGTTCGATTCCCGCCTCGGAACAAATATTTGTGCGATCTGCAGATATTTGTTCCGGGTGTTCTGGTTATTTTAACATATAATAAAAAATATCTATCTATGTAATATATTGTATTAAGTATATCAGTTGTCTAGTACCCATAACACAAGCTCTGCTTAGCTTGGGGCTAGACAATGTTGTGTGAACTGTCCAGAATTATTTATTATTTATTTATTATTTATTTTGTGAAAAGCGATGGAAGTGTGTAACAGGAAGCGCGCACTTTTCCGAGAGGTTGGTACTATCAGCCATGTTGCTTATTACCAAGGTGAGATGTCAGATGTTACACATCAAATGCGACTACCTTAAGGCTCGCTCGTTTTTTATGTGTAACATCTTTCCACTAGCTTTTCTGCAATCTGAAAGAGTTATTTCGTGAAAAGAGACGGAAGTGTGTAACAGGAAGTGCGACTTTTTTCCGAGAGGTTGGTACTATCAGCCATGTTGCTTATTACCAAGGCGAGATGTCAGGTATTACACATCATATGCAACTAGTAAAGCTCGCTATTTTTTACCTAGTAAATTCGGGACAAGAATAAAATGAAATTTTAATTTTAGTGTGAAAAGTTTTTGTTGTCTAAGAGACTTTCCAAACTCACAGACGAAGGCGGGCGGGACAGCTAGTAATATTATATTAGAACAATTAAAAGCATCTTAAACTTGAAACCTACAGCAATTTACTTACGCATTTGAAACTCTTAACGCTCAAGTTTCTTATAATTTACAATCCGAAATGTCTTTGATAACCTTCTTATTATTTACTTCAATTAATTCACGCTAGTAAATTGCATCGTCATTTATTCAGGGCCCATTCGAAGAAAAGCTCTACTCAAAGTCCTACTCTGTAAAGATTTCAATACAACTATTAGGTTTTTTTCGAGTAATATTTGCCTTTAAGGCTGGTATAGTATTCTGTTATCTGTGGCCAAGGGAACCAATCGTTCTACCTTTTGCATTGACAAGCAGTTTAAAATTCAGTCGAAAGAGACAAAACATGGCGGAATTATTCTTAGGATAGTCCGCGATTATTGGTAGCACGGTACATAATACTCTATAATACTCTGCACTTTTGTCTACACTACAGTTTAACAAAACTCAATCTAACTTCAATTATTTAATCTACTTTACATCTCTCATATTCGGTAAGTAGGTCCTTATTACACCCAAATGGGGCTTGTAGGTGACCAATTAGCGCTCTAGGGTAATAATGTAGCTATAAAAGCCCTAGGGCGGTAAGTAATTAAAAAACTGAATGCATGATGTCTATTGCCAGTATGATGGTTAGATGTACGCGAACTGTTTTAAAGAGTAAAGTTTTTTTTTTATTACTTACCGCCCTAGGGCTTTTCTAGCTACATTATTACCCTAGAGCGCTAATTGGTCACCTACAAGCCCCATTTGGGGGTAATAAGGACCTACTTACCTCACAATCGAGATGTAAAGCAGAGTAGTTAGCTCGGGTGTAAGCATCAATGGCACGCTCGTGCGCCTAAATATCTCGGGCTGCAATTGATGCCTTACAGCCCTTGGCTACTAATGAACTATTAATCTACTTCAATCTATCAAAAGCGTGCACTTTATAGCATAATATGTCGCAAACGGATCGCTGAACTGGAAAATGGTTTTTACATACCCGCATTGTTTTTGAATGACCTTTACAACGATAACCCATACCTCAAGAGTCTCCGTCAAGTCATAACCCAGTTTAAATGGTGGTAGAAAAACCGAGTTTTTACAGAAAAAAATACACCATTTCGTAAATAAACGCAATACACTTAAATTTAAGTACATCTCACATGTGCTATTTATCCAAGTTAGACCGGTTAAAATGCCAACAAAATTACACGAAATAACTCAAAAAAACATATTAAAATGTAATTACATTTTGGATTTTTTCATTGTTATTCAATTGAATAAAAATGACGTCGATCCTTTCAAAAATGGCAGACTGAATCCAACATGTTGTAGGTACCTTTACTATATAGATGTCAGATTGAATCCAACATGTTGTAGGTACCTTTACTATATAGATGTCAGATTGAATCCAACATGTTGTAGGTACCTTTACTATATAGATGTCAGATTGAATCCAACATGTTGTAGGTACCTTTACTATATAGATGTCAGATTGAATCCAACATGTTGTAGGTACCTTTACTATATAGATGTCAGATTGAATCCAACATGTTGTAGGTACCTTTACTATATAGATGTCAGATTGAATCCAACATGTTGTAGGTACCTTTACTATATAGATGTCAGATTGAATCCAACATGTTGTAGGTACCTTTACTATATAGATGTCAGAACACAGAAGGACCTGTTGTTTATCTGTACTTTGATTAATTGAATACAAGTCTCTGCCTGCAGTTTCACTCTTGTTTTACCAGGATAAAAAATAGCTTATAACTCATCCAGGTAACATAATCAATCTGTCTAAATTTCATCGAAATCAGTTCAGCCGTTTTGACTTGATAGAGTAACAAACATTTAAACATGCAAACATCGAAACTTTGGCATTTATGTATGATATTAGTAGGATTTTAAAAGTTATTAATAAAAACAACTTCACAGTATTCCAAGAAAATAAGCAATAATCTTATTGATAAATAAGTGAGTATGTATTAGCATGATCATGTCTGTAGACTTGCATTCGTTCTTCGAACGGGGTCCCAGACTATTTTAAATAATTTCTTCAAATTCACAAGCCTTTGAAAAGTATTTTCACCAAATTGAGTAAATCAGTCAGAGTGGGGGTAGTTAAGAGGCTGTCAAGAGTCAAATAGGCTTTTCTTAAACGAATTTTTACAAAAATCTTCACATTTTTGAAAAGTCAAGACCATTTTATTTTTCTAAAATGATACCAAGCCACAGTTATTTCAATTTTATAAAATTTACAGTTTGTGATAATAAACAAATATATTTGTAAATCTTCATAATAGTTCCAAGGACCTAAAACACGATTTCAATGAATAAATCGTGAATAAAATTATATTATGCTATTATGCTCTTATAACGTAAATATCTCTATTACCTATCAACGTACATTGATAATATTAATAAGAGTAACAAAAAATACTATTTTAGAGGGCATAGTAGTTTTTTTCGATTTCGCAGCAAATATTTGTTTCATGAAAATATTGTTAAAGCTCTACTACTCCTAAACCGTGATTTTCGTTTACTTTTCGTTCCAACAGAGCTATGCTGTCACTTTCTCACTTACCTAAACTTTACTGATAGTAACGGAATTTAGCTGTAGCCTGCACTTTACTGATAGTAACGGAATTTAGCTGTAGCCTGCACTTTACTGATAGTAACGGAATTTAGCTGTTGCCTGCAATTTACTGATAGTAACGGAATTTAGTTGTAGCCTGCACTTTCCGACGCGCTACGAGTATAACAAACTAACAGCTCACCCGCGCTTTAAAATATCAGCTATCCAACAGACGTGACCGTACAAGGCTTGCTGTGCTATTCGTAACTAGCATTCTCCCGCGGCTAAACACGCAATGGTACCAACACAAAAAGTAACCAATCCATATCATGAACTATCTTTATAAAATAGTTTCAGTGGCTTTACGGCGAGATTGAGTAAGAAAGAAAGAAACATCCAATCTTAATTGACCGAGTAAGTGAAGTCTTTGCAACTGAATATCTCTATGCATTGTCAGATGTTCAATACAATGCCTCTAAGCATTGTCAGATGTTCAATACAATGCCTCTATGCATTGTCAGATGTTCAATACAATGCCTCTATGTATTGTCAGATGTTCAATACAATGCCTCTATGCATTGTCAGATGTTCAATACAATGCCTCTATGCATTGTCAGATGTTCAATACAATGCCTCTATGCATTGTCAGATGTTCAATACAATGCCTCTATGCATTGTCAGATGTTCTATACAATATTGATTGGTTTAGGCATGTCGACTAAAGTAGAACAAAGAATATGACTATGGACAAAACAAAACAATGAAATAAAACAATGAGATAAAATGTACCTCATGCAATGAATTTATTTAAACGGATAGTCCATTGTGCGTGTAAGTTTTATGAGCCTTGGGAAGAGGACTTCACCACATAGCCTTACATACTTTTATTGTGGCTTCTTAGAAAAGTTAACCAAGAAAAAACCAGTGGCACGTGAGAATAAAGCCTAAATAAATAATAAATAAGTAATGCTGGAGAGTTCACACAACATTATCTAGCCCCAAGCTAAGCAGAGCTTGTGTTATGGGTACTAAAGATAACTGGTATACTTAATACAATACATTACAGAAAGATATTTTTAATTATAAATAGAAAATATCCAGAACACCCTGAACAAATATCTGCAGATCGTACAATTATTTGTTCCGAGGCGGGAATCGAATCCGCAACCTCATGAGTTGCAGGCGAAACTTCCGTCCGCCGCGCTACAGAGGTCGTCTAACCTCGGAAAAATCAAAAATCACTCGATTACAAAAGCAACTACGCAAAATCTTGAATTATCTACAAGGTTACAATTTGATGACTCTAAAAACTGAACTGCTTCTAAATTATAATAAAAAGATAAACTAAATAAGTTTTACAAGTGTTCTCATTCTCAGTATCTATTCTCAGACATTCCACTATTAATACTTAACCCACTCAGACCACCTAATAAAGGCTCTTATCTCAGAGAATGGCCACTGAAGAGGCACATAACCGTTCTAGAGCTACTCAACTCTACTTAGAAAATTCATTACATTTGTTATTTTTTAAGAAAACACAAGTGTAATTTATATTTTTTGAGGACCAACACAAAATGGCGAACGCTTTCTGATATCATCTCGATATGTAAAATAAACATTATTCACAACCCTTCCCAAATAGCTCTCAAAGGGCTGAAAATGGTACTAACCCTTCATAAGGAGGAACCACGTCAGACTGTAGTCTAACAACTGTCAGTGAATACAAGTATGAAAGTAATATAGAACGACAATGCGTTTATAGTAATTTTTCCTTTGACATTGTCCTGACGACGCAAAATAGGAAGGCTGTCTCAATAGACCGGTGACATTTTAAAAACCGTAATAATTCGGTAGATGAAGAAGGCTCACCTGTTCTATGGTTGAGACCATTGGGGCTGACCAATGGTGAGACAGGTGAGCCTTCTTTACTGGACATTTCCAGCAGTGGAATTTTCTGGAATGATGATGACAATGATAACTTTCTTGATATGTTTTTGAGCGATTAGTTTGGAAATAAAAAAAATATAGATTTGTTTCAGTGTTAGAAAATAGTGTTTTTCTTTGGTTTTTATTTTTCAATGAACTAGATATTTTATTTTAATGTAGTTTTTAATCGCATTTTTTGATTTTTTTGTGTGCCGTAATCGGTAATAAGTATATCTTTTTCCACCACTAATTATACCGATTATTTGAAGTTTCCAGCTATTGCTGTGGCAGAAAATCAACAAGATAATGTTCTACCAGATATTATATACTGCTAATTTTGTCTTATCTAAAAAACATGTGAAATAGGACGGAAAACATTAATTTATTTATTTTAATATTAAACTGTTTGCTTTCTCGTCTGGTCGGAGTTTAAAAACACTGATATGCTAACATGTATTGTTAAACGACTTGTAGGCTGAGCCATGTAACTTCATGCTACCCATATTTAAGTATCAATTTTGTACTACCCTTTGGAATAACGTGACACCTCTATACTCGCATTAGAAGCTGCCATCAGCGTCGCAGAAGCGTACTATTAGCTGGAGTAAAAAATAAGTATTGGAGTATTCAATCTGCCATTTTTGAAAGAAACGTCGTCATTAATATTTAATTACATTTTAATGTGTTTTTTCGAGTTATTTCGTGTAATTTTGGTGGCATTTTAACCGGTGTAACTTGGATAAATAGCACATGTGTGATGTAGTTATATTTAAATTTATTGCGTGTCTTTTCAAAATGGTGGTATTTTTTCCTGTAAAACTCGGTTTTACTGCCATCATTTAAACTGGGTTATGACTTGAAGAACTTGAGGAATTGACTATAAAAAATACATTTGTTTACAGAAAGAATAAAACAAGGTATGTACAAAATACATATAAAACAGTTGTGCTACCTGAAGACCGCTGCAAGCGATCTAAAGGTAGCTTAACTGATCCAAATCACTACCAGACGGAAGCGTCCCTAAGATGCTGGCTGCATTGCCACGCTGAATGGCAATACTAATGCGTTGAGCCAGATAAGAGCCAGCTCTCGGGTCACGCATCACTTCGACCAGATGCCCTGAAAGAATTTTGAAAACTCGAAGTGCCCCGGAACCCCACGGACCCAGAGTCTCGACCCCGAAAGGCTCAAATAAGTAAGCTCTGTCGAGACTTGCATATTTGCGTCTTTTGAGGTCCTCAGCGGAATCTGCCGACGCACCGGCCCTAACTGATGTCCCGGACAGATGAGATGGCGCAAAGGTATCAACGCATGTAGCGTTCCACACCAAAGGCCTACCCTTCACCCACGGAACAAGAGTCAAATAAAAAATATAATTATATCACTTGACATTCGCAAAATTGTTTAGAGCACTCCTCAGAAGCCATTATGAGGAGAAGAGAGAGCTGGGGTATTTTATTTTGTAGCTTTTTTATAGTTCTTAACTATTTTTTACCTTAGAATACTTCAGACTCAGCGGTAGACTCATGGCAGTAGACAGTATCCAGACGAACGCAATCTTCACTGTGACTCTTTTTCTGGTCTTGTTTCTGCCGAACCTCATAGGGTATCGAAGAGAGAGATATCTGCAACAAATAACGGTTGATATTCGTATCATGTAAGCCGTGGTGGCGTGGCCTAAGAAAATATCTCTACGTCTCCTCCCGTGTATTTTGTTAAAGGTTTCAAATGGATTACACCAGGGCAGCAGCATCCACCTATGTACTCAACAAAAATACTGCGATTACAATACCACTTGCCAAGCGTGGTCATTTTGGCAAATTCCTCATTGCATTCTATAGGAAGGCCTCGTCTAAAGGCTGCTGGATAATGATGTGGCGCGCGCAATGCAATGCCACATAGGGTGCGTCCTAGGTGGACGTGAACTATGAGGTAATGCATTGTATAGGCAGGCCGCTCAGGTTAGGTCATCTGCTTGTTCCGTCATTCAAATCAAATAAAGAACATGAAAAATTAATCTAAAATCCACGTATTTATGCGCCTTAAGAATAATTAAATAAATATCCGGAGGTATTGATGACCCAATTTACACACAAAAAACACACACCACCAACACAAACAAATATAAGAAACAGTGTATAATTTTACAATGAAATTACTGTTGTTGGCTTTTATACTGGTCAGTATTTGCGTTAAATCATATATGATCGAATATAACAATGGAACACAAAGTTCATACAAGTAATTGAAAAAACCGGTATTAAGTCACGTAGTTACTTGTTCCGATTAAAAACATACAACAAACATACAAGTTGCATACAAATATACAATTCATACAAGTAATTTTGATGTTATTTTCTTTATTAATCCATTGTTTTCTTCAACCAAATAAATAATAAATAAATAAATAAATAATGCTGGACAGTTCACACAACATTATCTAGCCCCAAGCTAAGCAGAGCTTGTGTTATGGGTACTAGATAATTGATATACATAATACAATATATTACATAGATAGATATTTTTTATTATACATAGAAAATACCCAGAACACCCTGAACAAATAGCTGCAATCGCACAAATATTTGTTCCGAGGCAGGAATCGAACCCGCAACCTCCTGCGTCGCAGGCCAAGCTTCGCCCGCCGCGCCACAGCGGCAATCGCACAAATATTTGTTCCGAGGCAGGAATCGAACCCGCAACCTCCTGCGTCGCAGGCCAAGCTTCGCCCGCCGCGCCACAGCGGTCGTCGAATATGACGTACCTACCGCAAAAAATGACCAATTCAAAAGCCAACAGTAATTTCAGTGAAATATTATGCTCTCTTCGCCTATATTTGGAAAAATACATAAGTAAATATAAATAAAATAGATAGATAGACTCACCTGTCAACACTGATGGTACACAAATGCATGATCGAGGCTGTGCAAAGTAGAACATCCAGGCAGATCCATGTGAGGCAGTAAACGGCAGGAAGGGGGAAATAACCTGAAAAAAAAATGGTGTTTACATCTTTATCGTGTCGTGTATAAACATGGAAGTCGGAAGCCGCTTAGAGGGTAGATTGCGCAATGTGTCATGTCGAACACAGCTACTACACAAGTGTTCCGTGCATGGCGCCTATAATCTTCAACAAGATACCATTATCTGTTCGATCAAAAACAAAATTAAATGTGTTTAAACGTTGGTTAAAAAAGCTTAATAAACTGTAGATGAGTTTTAGTGTGATACAAATATTTCAAGTTAATTGCAAAAAGACAGGTTACAGGACAGAAATATTCAATTGTGTTAGGATTTTAAATTTATTTAATTATTTTTAGTTTATAAAAGTTATTTTAAATCGTTGATAGTTTCTTAAACTACTAAGACTCATAGTAGGCCCCTGATTCGTATCTATATTCTGGTTTATATTGCGTTTCGTTTCGTATGAGGTAGTGCTGGCCTCTGGTGTCAGAGTTTGTCAAGCCGCCCGAGGGCCTCTGACATGGCTTATCGACTGCTATTAATCAATAACAGCCGGGATCGACAGCTTAACGTGCCCTCCGAAGCACAGAGCGATGGAAATCCACACATAACTTAGAAAAGTCATTGGTTCGGAGCCTAGGATCGAACCCGGTATCGTTGGATTCTGATTTGCACTATTGAACCGTAAGGCTACCATCGCTCTTTATATTATCATGGTTTATATTAAAAATAAGAAGAAAAAAAAACCCCTAATTTTTGCAGTCCATATAATTATTGATGTGTTACTTCCTGTTCCCTCGTCACTCCGAAAGTACATGACAGTTTTCGAAAAATGAGTAACACTATACCTATAGGACACTTAGCTGTAGTTAAATGAGTAACACTATACCTATAGGACACTTAGCTGTAGTTAAATGAGTAACACTATACCTATAGGACACTTACCTGTAGTTAAATGAGTAACACTATACCTATAGGACACTTAGATGTAGTTAAATGAGTAACACTATACCTATAGGACACTTAGATGTAGTTAAATGAGTAACACTATACCTATAGGACACTTAGATGTAGTTAAATGAGTAACACTATACCTATAGGACACTTAGCTGTAGTTAAATGAGTAACTCTATACCTATAGGACACTTAGCTGTAGTTAAATGAGTAACACTATACCTATAGGACACTTAGCTGTAGTTAAATGAGTAACACTATACCTATAGGACACTTAGCTGTAGTTAAATCTGCGATCAGAGAGTTAAATTGTCAATTTTGTAAAGAAATTGGTTAACGTGACTAAATTTACGTGTCCGTAATATCGTTGGAGAAAATGGGTATTAGTGACAAATGGAAACGCCTTTTCGTAATAGGTTCTATTTAAGGATTTTAGACCAAACGTAATTACCTCCCAAGCCGCCCAACAGCCCATTAATTTATATTTATAAAGCCGACAAACAGCTGTTCCCAAAAATTCCCGCCACTTCTTCAATTCGTCCTTTCGCCCTTCCTATAATAATAGTCTGAGAGCCAGTGGTGGTTGTTTTTGCTTAATATACCTACTACTACTTCATGTAGCCGGTTCTATCAAGGTCAGAGACTCGCTTATGGTGGTCTTAAAAATACCTAGTGGCCAAAAGTAAGAGGACAGTGTGGTGAAAGCATTCAATGCACTTCTCAAAGCTCATTTCATGCGTAGTGGTACTGAATAAGTTCCCGATGTAACAGGATCAAAACCGCGAATCAAGTGATGAACTAATTGTTATGTCGAGTTGCAGTGTAATGTGTACGTAATTTCAACAAAATACCACCGTGACCTACAAATAAATGTATGTGCTCGAAATCGCTATTTGTACCCCCTACGCGCTATACTTCACTATGATGTGAGTAAATGATAATTAACTCACAGTAGCACACCTGTTGTGATTTCAGCCAAATCACCAACTTGGACGTCAATGAAGTTTGTGTGCTTGGAATCGCTATGTACTACAAAAACGCTGCTACAGTGATATCATGTAAAGAACTGACACTTGGCTCTTGGTCTATTAAGGGGCATTATCACCGTCCACACACCCAAACAAACATTTTATCTCTACAAACAGCCCGAAACATTACAGTGATCATTAGTGACCAATCAGTGTTTGCTAAGTTGGCACATTTCTAAAAATACTAACTGTGGACGTGCTGCAACCGCGACAATATCATGCTTGCCTTGATTTTTTTGCTTTTACAGACTTTCGTTTCACATCACAACCTTTTTTTTACAATGATACCTTTGTTTGACCACGATCTCACCTGCTGGTAAGTGACGATGTAGCAAGAAAAATCGTATACCAACGAATCTTACTATAACTAGTCTGGGTAACCCTTTAGTTGGCTTCTACGACATCCACGGGAGGAGACGTAGGGATATATTCTTAGGCCAGACACACCACGGTACAAAAACACTTGCGTTAGTTTTGGTACAAAAAGCCCTTTGGCTGGTATTATTAGTTAATTACACAGACATCACTCAACTAACTAGCACACCTAACTAAGCTGTCATCAGGAGACACCGTATTAGAGGTTTTCACCATCTGAATACGGTGAAATTACGTTCCCCTGAACTAATCCATTAATTTGGATTCTGTCTGCTCTAAGATAAGGACTCGGTCACAGTACAGAGGCGACATTGTCGCGGGGGCGGGCGCAACAAATATTTTTAACCCCCGACTCAAAACTGACGGGGTTTTATAAGTTTGACGTGTCTGTGTGTGTGTCTATGTGTGTTGTTGTGTGTGTGTCTTGAATACTATCTGCGTTCAAGTTTTTTATTGTTTTTTTATATTTTTTTGTGTGAAAATCTTAATGCGCTTCACAGAATACATCTACTTACTAAGTTTCAACAGCATAGCTCTTATAGTTTCGGAAAAAAGTGGCTGTGATATACACGGACAGACAGACAGACAGACAGACCCCTAAAAAAACGCCTCGCGTCGCATGCAAAAGTCGTTTTTATAGAATACCTCGTAAAATATAGATAATTTTACACAACCCCTACAGGAAACCCTCGGTACTTTTTACTTTGGTCGTAGCCCTCAGCTGTGTTATATTAATTTTATTTAACTTTATGTTTCATATATTTTTATTTACAGAAAGAATCATACAAGATTTGTACAAAATACATATGAAACAGGTGTGCTACCTGAAGACCGCTGCAAGCGATCTAAAGGTAGCTCAACTGATCCAAATCACTACCAGACGGAAGCGTCCCTAAGATACTGGCAGCATTGCCACGCTGAATGGCAATACTAATGCGTTGAGCCAGATAAGAGCCAGCT
The DNA here is from genome assembly GCA_932527175.1 of Operophtera brumata. Classification (NCBI taxonomy): domain Eukaryota; kingdom Metazoa; phylum Arthropoda; class Insecta; order Lepidoptera; family Geometridae; genus Operophtera; species Operophtera brumata. The sequence continues at coordinate 436,842 of OW052233.1, read as the reverse complement.
CTCGGGTCACGCGTCGCTTCGACCAGATGCCCTGAAAGAATTTTGAAAACGCGAAGGGCCCTGGAACCCCACGGACCCAGAGTTAGTTTCATTTAACTAATTTTGTATCCAATAATACAGGGTGGATTTTTGAGACGGGACAGTAGGGCAGGTACCTTAACCGTTATAGTTACAGGAAAACGTACCTAGGAGACCATCCATAACTTTTCGAGATATTCTGATCTGCATTCACAGATTTTGTAAAAAATTTACAGTCAGCAAGAAAATGGTAGTTTTACACAAAAACTTTTTTTAATGTCAATCGATCCTGTTTCTTATTTGGATCAAAAGTCTCTACTGGACCAACTGAGGTTTGAGTACTAAAAATGTCAGAAATCACCAAAAACTTTTCCCATACATTTTGTTAGGAAAATGAAATATTCTGTTGCCAAACGACGACTTTGAGGCCAACTGAAGTTTGAGAACAGAAACTACGGTAAGTCACAAGACCGGGTTAACACGAAGGTAACTTATGCAGGGGGCATACTATAAATTTTAGTTATTGCTAAGCCGGCATAGTGGCATTCTGTAAGCAAAAGTGTCTAGCTAAGTGGAAAATCATAGTTGCATCGATTATCTGATCTTCTACAACATTAGAACTAAAACAAATAAAAATAAAATGAAATAATTTTGCAATCTATTTTTAAACACAGACAAGGTAACAAGATTGGTATCATTAAGGAGATCTACCAAATAAATTGCTCTAAATGACCGCCAAGAAGTTCATAAATTCCAACTTACAATCTAGAACTTTCTCAGTGCAGACATAAGAATGACCTGAAGATATTCGAATCGAATTCGAAGTTTGAAAGTAAAAGCTTTTTTTACTAATATTTTTTTGCAGCCAGTCTTTTTTATAGCGGATTATAGCGGATATACCAAGAACTAAAAGTTCGGCCAATGCAGAAGTTTGACTCTCTTACCGAAATGTATGGAAAAACTTTTTCGCTTTTTCTGACATTTCTAGTACTCAAACCTCAGTTGGTCTAGTAGAGACTTATGATCCTTACAAGAAACAGGATCGACTTGCATTAAAAAAAGTTTTTATGTAAAGTTACCATTTTCTTGCTGACTGTACATTTTTTCCAAAATCTGTGAATGCAGTTCAGAATATCTCAAAAAGTTATGGATGGTCTCCTAGTAACGTTTTCCTGTAACTATAACGGTTAAGGTACCTGCCCTACTGTCCCGTCTCAACAATCCATCCTGTATAGTCTCTAGCTAAAAGTTAGATGTAACTTTGGATTTTTTTCTGTCGATAAAATATTTTCAACACATTTGCTCGAAAACTGCCTTTACGAAGCATGTATACATTGTTCGAAAGTTACAAATTACGAACCATACAACGGAACGTGCGGTAAAATAGGTACTGAGGTGAGAGTACCTATTTGTAAGAGACATTTTGGATTTAAAATTTAAAAAATATATTTCCCGCCAATTTTTTCTATCGGTATTGTCATTCAAACAGGTGGTTGGTATATCATTCTACCAATAAGGTTTAATAACAAATATCAATAAATAATTTGAATTTAGAACAAATGGCTTTCCGAATTCGAATGGTATGCATGACTTTGTTGCGGCGAATGGCGCTTCTTAGAAAAATGTATGGAAATTGTTTTTTTTTTAATTATTGCCAAAACTTACGATTTGATTTGGTAAGTTACTTTGGGAAAAGTGTTCCTGGTTGGAAATAGAGTCGATTAAGATAAACTTGTTTTTTTTGACAAATGTATTTTTTTGGGCGAAGCGTACTTTTTTACTAAAATCTAAAAATGACATTATTTTTTTCTTCTAAATAAAACAAAAGGTTTCTAAGAACAAAACCTTCTAACTACAAAAGAAAAGGTAGCAATCCTAAGGGGCCAAAAATTTACCCCACCTGTATAAAACAAAGTCGTGTTAGTTACACCACTTATAACTCAAGATCGGCTGGACCGATGTTAGTTATCTCATTTTTGGTATATTCTTCTCCGCTCCGAATAGCAGAATAACTAATAAAATATCGAGGGGGGGGGGGGGGGGCTACCCGTGCGAAGCCGGGGCGAGTCGCTAGTTATAATTAAGATATTGTACTTGACAATCAATATAACTTTGTAAATTTTGCGTTATACCCCGCCTTAACCTAGAATCGCTTGGATTCTCGCTCGCGCCGCCCTGTATCTGCGGCCTTAAGATAAGCGTTGTAGTAACATGATCGATCGTGCGCTCAAAGTCATTAGTCTTATTTTGTCGGTAATTTGCAAAGTTTCGTGAAGATTATGTTAAGAACCTAATAAGAACTTTAGTTTGAAAACCTTGTTTGAGCATGATAGTGCTAATATAGCTATACACACAAGGCAAGAAATGGAATGATATCATACTCACTTGCACTGAGTAGTTAGGTACTTACACTTACACTCGTATTATGTTAGGTTTAAAACCAGAAGCCCAATTCTCTTATTTATTTTATAACCACATTGCAAGTTGACCGAAACGAGATTGTATTGTACATTGACTGAGAAATTGGTAGTCTGCTCCCTCGTAACAACAATATAATCTACTTTCGGTTCTTGCGACCATATATTAGAGTAGGATAGTGCTATATAATAATTCTAAAGAGTGAAAGAGAGAATTCCCAGAACTTTGAAACATTCAAGTTACAGTTACATTTCGATATAATCACATTCCGCGTTGTATTGTGAGGTGATCAGAATACCATTTTTGACGTTTGTGACATCAACACTAGATCGTAACATGATCCGAACTTTAATTTGACTATTTTTTATTACGAGAATTGGGCTTCAGGTTAGGTTTAGGTTTTACTTGAACCATTCCAAAGCTCTTAGTAAAGCCGATAAGCGAAACACCAACCGTATCTTAGCGCTGAATAAGAACAGCCTTCGTATTATGGTCAGAGCCTTGACTGGACACTGTCGCCTCAATAAGCACACAAATACGAGTAGCTCAGGATAGCAATATGTGGAAAGTGGGAAGGGAGACCTTTGCCCTGCAGTGGGAAACTTCCGGCTTATAAATAAAAAAATAATCTAAATGATATAACAAAATTACAACAAAACTTTTTCCCTGAAGGGGTAGGCAGAGCCTCAATGGGCCTCTTTTCACCGTGGGTTGCACCATCGTGGAATATAAACGTGAAAAGAGGTAAGCTTATCGCCGCCATTGCTTCCCACGGCTTGGCTAACGCCTTCATCCAGTAATAACTCATTCCATAATAAGCTAGTAGCCAGGACAAAATATCGTATCAATCTTATCTTATTTTACTATCATTATAAATCTTATTAAAACTCCTAATATGAATTATTTTAATTACATGTTAGTAGCCAAATAATTAAGTTTGTTAAATAATTTCGGTTCTATACCATGCGGAAGTTTCCATGGACAGTCTTAGCCAATGTTTCACAGATTCTAAGCACATCCTGTCTTATAAGTAAATAATAAATAATGCTGGACAGTTCACACAACATTATCTAGCCCCAAGCTAAGCAGAGCTTTCCTGATGGGTAGGTACTAGATAACTGATATACTTAATACAATACATTACATCGATAGATATTATTTATTATACATAAAAAATACCCAGAACACCGTGAATAAATATCTGTAGATTGTACAAATTTTGTTCCGAGGCGGGAATCGAACCCACAACCACCTACGTCGCAGGCGAACCTTCGCGGGATACTCCGTTCGTTGACAATATCTCGTATTTTAAAATCTCAAAAATTAGGGCTTCTATTTTCGGAACTTCCAGTGTGTACACTAGTGTACACAGACGTAGAAGCCAGTATTTGCTAGTCTCATGCTGTAGCTCGCACTTGCCAGTAGCTGCCATGCTTTGTGCGAGCTACTCGCATGTGTATCACGGGATTTACTCGACACAGTTGGTTTAATTACAACCTGATCATTAACTGCGGGGTTCGATTGCCCCGGGGCTTGACGCAGATGCAATAAAGTAGGATTTATTGGCCCTTCATATGTAATGTCATACGCTGTAATGGGAAAATTGAGTTGAGATGTTAAGCCATGCGGCCTTTTGCCAATTAAGCCAGGGTTTTCTGAAATAGTGGAGGCTGCCTTTGACAGCCGTCATCTAAAGGAGATGGTTCATAAAATAAATAAGTTTTTTGTGAAAAATCTATTTGTCAATACAAGCTTTTGTAAAATTAATGATTGTAGCCGTGTGCTGATCAAAATGAACCTAAACACGGCCACTCTACTAATATCTATCGAAGAGTTCCGTTGTCCACCTTCCGTCTTCTTCATCAGATCAGGTCGCTGTCACCATCATATTGTATTGTCATTGAAACTTGACAGATATGCCAAATTTCAGCTCAATGGATTGAGGATAACTGCTTTAAAATTTTAACATAATTTTAATTTTTTTTTAACATACATTGCAAGTTAAATAAAAGCTTTTAAAAATATGCAATATTGAGCTCTTACGATAAATATAAAAAAAACTCTCTAAATGCAGTCGCTATGCAATTTTTAACATCCCATTGAAGTAGTAACGTTGTTTCACCATGGATATCGAGTCTGCGCTCAAAAGTGTCCAAAAAAAAGTGTAACAAAACGTAAACAAAGAAACAGCAGTCTCCGTTTAGCCTCCTGACAATAAACACGAAGCTGATAAGTTGGTGAAAGCAAGATTATGCTGTGTAGTAATGGCGTAAGACATCAATGAAAATGTTTTAGTTCATCCACTTAAAATAGGACACTTTTTTAGTGAATTTTTCATTAGACCCGATGTCCATTCCCAATTATATTATACTAGCAACTCACCCGGCTTCGCACGAGTAGTGTCAGGATCCCCCCTCAAAACCCACCATCAAAATCTCCTAAAGCAGTCTCCCGTCTGAATATACGTAATTCGCTTCGGAGCCTTTTATTTTGTGTGCACAAAAGTGACAAGATACCAACAATTTTATACTATATATATTATTTTATAATTTTATACTTTAAGTATTCAATTTTTCCAATTTTAATGGAACACTTAAAGTATTAAAATGTTTCTTTAAAATTAACTTGTATTTGAATTATTGCTGTTTCGAAATACATAAAACAGTCACATCCGTATAGTTCTGATCACCTGGCACTAGGATCCTCAGGGCGTCGGTATCGGGAACTACGAGTACCATGCTACCACAATACCGAGAACCAACAAAAACAAATATTTGCAGATCTTATAAACATTTGCCCCGCAACAGGGACCAAACCCGCAACCTCTCGCATCTTAGTCTACTCGCCCGCCACACATTCATACATACATACACACTTAGTCTACTTGCCCGCCGCGACACAGGCCGGATAAATACGTAGGTACACGGAATGAGTTTATCTAAACGAGCCTATCGTATGGAAGTAAACCTTTTGTTCAATTATCAATAGTATCATTTTAGGAATAAATCTATTTTCATACGATTCATTGATTTCTCTTTTCGTTTGCCGAGACACGCTCGCGTTTACACATGAACTCCCGCACAAACAACATAAAAACATACCTTTAAAACACAAAACTGCGAGAATATTCTACCCGCACCCTTCTGTTATTTATTATCTGTCGCTATTAATCTGTGCCTTGGTTACGTACTGCTGTAACTAAAAAGCTAGCTAACTTCATACTAGTAGGTTCGCACCGAACTGAAACCTCGCTAATAGACATAAATTCTATTTATAATATATTCTATACATTGTTCATAAATTCGTAGCCTTACTTTCCGTTTTTTAGGGTTCCGTAGTCAAAGACAAGGAACCCTTATGGATTCGTCATGTCTGTCTGTCTGTCTGTCCGTGTATGTCACAGCCTTTTTTTTCCGAATCTATAAGAGCTATACTGTTGAAACTTGGTAGGTAGATGTATTCTGTGAACCGCATTAAGATTTTTACACAAAAATTGAAAAAAAAAACAATTATTTTTGGGGTTTTTTTTTTCATCAAACCTATACGTGTGGGGTATCTATGGATAGGTCTTCAAAAATGATGTTGAGGTTTCTAATATCATTTTTTTCTAAACTGAATAGTTTGCGCGAGAGACACTTCCAAAGTGGTAAAAAGTGTGTCCCCCCCCCCCCCCCCGTAACTTCTAAAATAAGAGAATGATAAAACTAAAAAAATTATATGATATACATTACCATGTAAACTTTCACTCAAAATTGTTTTGAACGAGATCTAGTAAGTAGTTTTTTATTTTTGGGGTTCCCCATACTAGGAACTGAAACTCAAAAAAAAAAAAAAACATCAAACCGATACGTGTGGGGTGTCTGGTCTTCAAAAATGATATTGAGGTTTCTAATATAATTTTTTTCTAAACTGAATAGTTTGCGCGAGAGACACTTCCAAAGTGGTAAAAAGTGTGTCCCCTCCCCCATAACTTCTAAAATAAGAGAATGATAAAACTAAAAAAAAAAAATGTACATTACCATGTAAACTTTCACTCAAAATTGGTTTGAACGAGATCTAATAAGTAGTTTTTTTTAAATACGTAATCCATCCAAGAACTTTTATATTATGTTACTTGCTGCTACGGAACCCTTCATGGGCGAGTCCGACACGCACTTGGCCGCTTTTTATTTTATATTAAATTGTTTATATCATATTCATATGTTTTTTTTGCCCATTAAACACAAGACGTTGTTATTAAAGCCGATTTATACCACAATGTCTTAAAACCCCGTGACCGAATTGGCAAATTGGCTACTTTGTATCATGAATAATCAATGAAACAAGAAATTATAGCTTTTCCAAAATAGGTAAACATGTGGCCATAGCTAAGTTATGTTAACTACCGTAGTAACTTTGTTATTTTGTATAGGAAATAATGTTTCCCTGTTTACTGATCTCAGATAATAGATTTATCAATTATTGACAACCTCTGTGGCGCGGCAGGCGACGGTTAGCCTGCAAGTCCTGCAACGCAGGCGATATTTGTGCGACCTGCAGATATTTTTTCAGGGTGATGTTCTGGGTATTTACTAAGTATAATATAAAATATCTATCTATGTAATGTATTGTATTAAGTATATCAGTTATCTAGTACCCATAACATAAGCTCTTTTTCGCTTGGGGCCAGATAATGTTGTGTGAACTGTCCAGCATTTTTTATTTTGTATTTATTGTAAATGGCACACATTAAACTAGCTGTTTATTTCCGCACTGTGCCTCTCTAGTTGCGTGAGGCACTAAAATAAATAACGTTGTGTGATAGCCTAGCGGGACGGGCATTGGGACCTTTAGGCAACCTAGACAATTTGTGGATGTACTGAAGTATTAAGCTCTGAGTTTAAGGCGCGATAGGTTCTCAAATGTCTCTAGAATTTTAAAGTTTTTGATAAGAATTTTCATAGTTTTCTATGAAGAAAAAAATATATGATATTCTTGAGCTTTTTATCTAGTGAAATCAATAATTCAATACAATATTTGAATTACTTCACTCGATAATAAAAAATAACAAAGATACCTCCTTTTTAAAATTGAAATGCTATTTTTCACTCACTTCTCTCACGTTTTCATTTTTGAATCATTTGGTTACATGGTAGTTATTATTTGAGTTAGTGAATTCATCAACAAAATTAAACAAAACTTTGAACGACATTTTTATATAATTTTTTTATACATAAAAACACGGTATCAGAGCGTGCGCTCGCCTTCTTCGCCTCATACAAAAATGTTCGTTGAACCTATAGCGCCTTAAGCTACAAAATACAAAAAGACAGTCCGTTTCTATGCTACGAAGTAGCGTGTGATCTAACTCCCAGACCTCCTTATACAACCTGACCTAACCCGGCGGGCTAAATACGAGGTTAAATTACAATTTAGTTGTAAATTCTTAAAAACTTTAAATACAACACCGAAATTGTCTTATAAAATAATAATAAGTTATACCACTTATATTCAACTGTTCAAACTCCAACTAATTTTAAAGTGGTAATTTGAATGTTTGTGCTGTCCATCAAAGTTACCTGTGGCTCAAAGTTATTTCATAAAATTAAACTGTAACATTGTTTAGTCTGATTGCAGTTCCCGACAGTTCAAACAACTTCATCGGTAGAATAAGTGCTATATTTTACCTATTTTTTTTGTAGAAATAGAAACATTTACACATGGTCTGAAATGAATGGATCCGTAGAACAACCAAGATCACCGACATAGCTCTTAGACTAAGTAAATTAGCAACCATAATAGCTTTAAGAACCAATAACAACTGCGGAATAAAGGATGTCGAGTGGTGACCACAAACCAGGAGACACAGTGTAGAAGGCCCTCCGCCGCGCGCCGGATAGACCAACGATATTGTAAAAGTAGCGGGAAATTAGTAGATAGAGACAGTTTAAAAGACCACCTCGTGGCCTCCTTCAAAAAAATGAGAGAGGTCTATGTCCAGCAGTGAACTTACTGACAATCTGCTTACTGACAATCTGCTTTTAGACAACCTGCTTACTGACAATCTGCTTACTGACAATCTGCTTTTAGACAACCTGCTTACTGACAATCTGCTTACTGACAATCTGCTTTTAGACAACCTGCTTACTTACAATCTGCTTACTGACAATCTGCTTACTGACAATCTGCTTTTAGACAATCTGCTTACTGAAAATTTGCTTACTGACAATCTGCTTACTGATAATGTGTTTTTATTTATTTATTTCACACACAATAATAGTAACAATAGCAATGAGCAGATCGTCAAAAAAAAAAAAAAAAACCCCGTAGGTGTAGGTCACACTTTTAAAAATACATAGCCAGTGGTAATTAACTTACAGTTCAATTCAAGTAGTAAAAGAAGGTACTTCATTAATGATAAGTGATGAGAGAGACTTTTTTAAACACGGACTATGTCTTCTCTTTCATTTAACCAATGTGCGCTGTAATCCACCTTGTACTGTACCAGGTATTTCAATGGAGGCGAATCTAATCATCGCCGGAATAAAACAGAGTTATCTTCCTTTTGAGTTTAGCGGTGTATCGGTAATTGCATTGTCTCAGAATTGTTTTGCTGCTGGTTTAATGCTATTATTCCCTGTAATGAATTTGTTCACGTAAATAAATGGGGAATTCTATTTATTCAAGAATATTGTTTAAGGGTCTGCCAAACAGCCTCCGGCGTTATCTCAAGTTTATCTCAAGTATACCTATATTTGACCGAGAGAACCGAGGTCTCACAGTCTAATTGCAGGAGGCGGCGTTTGTATGTCTGTGTGTATATTATGTTTGTTTGTGTTTTAGTCCGACGATAACTGCGGAATAGGGAATGCAAACCGGTTTTACAGTAATTCGAAAACCCGGGTTTTTTGATGTTTTAAACGATAAAAAAACTCGGTTTTTTTGCCACGTTTCCGGTTTTTTGGTGTTTTCGGTTTTTTTAATGGCAACACTATAGCACTGTCAAAGTGACATTTGTGAAACGAAGAATTAAAGTAAATTTATCGTACAATTCAAGTGTTCATCGTGCAGTACAGGTGTTTTTGTAAGTATTTTACTAGTTTTGTATGCGTTTCAAATTGTTTTCTCTGGTGCGCAGGGTCCGGGCCAGCTCCAATGGTATTATGAGCATATTCGCAAATAGGTTTCACTGCGTATACATGTACCACTGCACTATGATGCATGCTCTCACTAATGAGATGACAACTTTAAATATGACTTTTATAAATAATTTTAATAATTTTGTGACATGACATGTATTGAAATTTTTAATTTGTTTTTTTTTGTAATTTGTTTTTATTAAATTTAACCTGTGTTGTTGCTTAAATAATGGTTCCGCAGTGCGGAACCATTGAGCCAATCTTGATGAAACTTGGTAGGTAGGTTATGTGAATATATTTTGTTATGCGACCATGAGCTTGATTGGTATAGCGGTGTTTGAGCTACGGGGTCCAAGTTCGGGGCGAACTTCTAATTAGTTGGAAGTAGAGAACCGGATGACTCAGTGTAGAAAGGTCCACACCTCCATGGACCATTTTAAAAATCCTAGCAAGTCGGTAGATGGAGGCGATACAAGACCGTTCGTCGTGGAATTCTATGGTATACGTCTTATGTCCAGCACTGGATGTCTACAGGTTAATTATAATGAAGAATAATACATTGAAACAGCAATATTATATTAATACAAGAACAGTTTATTGTTTTATGTTAGCTGCGAACCCAGATTCACTCGGGTGAATAAGAACATCCGGTCATAAATATATTGAATAATGCTTCCATGGCGAATTTAATACTACAGCACGTTCGTGTGCCACCAAGGTAGGTGCCATGTTACGGTGAACGAGCTACGTTTATATGCCTCATTGAATATTGTTCAAAGAGAATAAACAAACAAATTAGTCATTATACAGAGCAATAAACACAGATACTTACCTACTGATATGAATAAAGTGAAATAAGTCAAATATCTATGAATTTCCCTTCAAAAAGGAAGCAGATTTTTAGTTATCACCAGAGAGTGTGGGATCCATTCAAAGTCTCAGTCGGAGCATAAGGTTAGCGTCACGCGACCCTAACTGAACAACCACCTCCACAGTCTATTTTGACGTTAATCAAAGTCAAATCATATTATGTATCAATCAATTTATAAATGAATCAATCAATTTGCAAGAATCAATATCTACACACGCATTTTCGAATGTATATATCTTAAGACGCTCGAGCACTGTGATGTATATCACATCTTGGAATACACCACCGTCACCTCCCGTGGATGTCGTAAAAGCCGACTAAAGGATTACCCGGACTTGTTAGTAAGGTTCGTTGGTATAACGTTTGTGCTGGCTTCTAGCTTATTATGGAATGTGGAAGTGGAACTGGAAGAAAGGGCTGTCATCAGTCGTGGGAAGCAAAGCAAAGACAAAGCAAAGGCTGCGCGTTGATAGTCAGTCAGTCATTCATTCAATGATTTTATATTAACCACGGAAGTTTTATTCCGTGTTCGCATAAATCCGCATCTATGATTGGTTAAGTTTTAAATTACTGCTAAAAACTTGAGTAAATGCTAAAGTCTTAGCATTAATTCCTAATAAAAAATAACTATCATTAATCAACTCGGCACGTCGTGTGTCACGTGTCTACTGAACATGAGTTCTACTATCCGGGACTGGCGGCAAAAATAACCCCTCAACTGCTTTGACAAATTACTCCAGGGCGGTTTTAATTAGTTTACGTAAGGTTAGAGGGCGGGCGGGGTGCTAGGGCCAACGAAAACGTGCAATAATATCGAACGAATTGGATATAAATATAAACTAGTGGTTCAGCGAACAGTAGACAACCGCACAAACCTACACAACCGCACAAAGAAATATAAACTTACACATATTTTTTTGCCACAATTGTTTCATTTTACATCCAAACATCATTTTTAAGTTTTTTATTAGCTTTTAACATAATGGAACAAGTTACCTATTCCAAATTAAGTTAAAAAAAAACACGAGATGTATAATACAATTGTTCAAATAGTTATAATAATCCATTTATTCCCATTAGTTCTACATGGAACTACTGAAATCTTAAAAAATAATATTTTGTACCATTACTTCCATGTAATGTTTTTTATTAGTTTTCAACATAATGGAACAACTTATATATTTCGAAAACTAAGTTCAAAAAAAATCACGGAATATAAAATACAATTTTACAAATAGTTATAATAACCCAATTGTTCCCAGTAGTTCCATGTAGCTAGTTCCATATGGAACTACTGAAACCCTAAAAAATAAAATTTTGTACCATTACTTCTAATGTAATTTCGAACTAGTTAAAACCAGCAGTGGACTTCTACAGGCTGATGTAACGTTGATGAGGTAGTACATGAGAGGTTCTAGTCTGACTGCTGTCGTTGTGATGATGGTGTAGCAGATTGTGGATTGAAATACGAAACAAGATCTAGGGAAGATATCTACCAAATATAGCATCTACAAATAAACTTACCCATAACCAAAGTGACGATCCCGAGCGGCATCACCAGAATAGCCACAAGCAGGTCCGTAATCGCCAGCGACATCAGGAAATAGTTGGTCACATTCTGCAGCCGCCTCTCCAAGTATATCGCTAGACATACAAGCACATTGCCGGCCGCTGTACACAGTACCAACACCGAAGCTACAGACGCCCACCAATTTGTGACAGCGCATTCTGTGATTCTGCTACTGTTGTTGAATGTAAAGTTGTAGTTTTCTAGAGTATAGTTGACGAGAACTTCCCATTCGGAGTAAAGTTCCTGGTCGACATTAGTAGTAGCGAGATGAAACTCTAGTTCATGCATTGTCGGTGTTTTCTATTCTCATGTTGGCCGCTCTCATCTTATTTCGTAAATGTGGCAGGCTTCGCTCGCAGCGTCCATCTTGAAGGTTTAAAGCATCTGGAAAGAAGGAAAATAGCTGTCTATATTGCTGTCACTATTAGTGACTAATAATGGACTATCACTAATATATTTACTGTTACCAGTTTCAGGATGATTTCTGTAAAACCGTACAAAGAACTAATATTGATAATTACTCGTATAAATATTATATATTAGCTAACCTAGGTTCTTGTATATCTGCCTATATACTGTTAATGTGGTGGATAGGAACATGCCTGGTGTATATTTTTTAATTGGATATTTTCTCATGGCACGCAGTCTTTTTTAAACGTATTGTGTCCCACTTCTTGGAAAAGGTCTACCCCAAAATTTTCCTCTCATCCCGGTTATTGGCAGTTTCCCACCATACTTTCTCGTAAGCCTCGAGATCGTCCCGCCAACGCCTTCTCGGCCGGCCCCGTCGTCGCCTTCCGTCTTCCGGCGTGCAGTGGTATGGCTCTAAAATTTGTGATTTTGATTGTTATTGTCACAAGAACCAGTGTTCTGTAAGATCAGTGTAAGCATGTTGGAGGTACCATATTTTTGTAAATATAAAAAGTATAGGTACTAATTTACAAAGTTTCCGTAGTTCCGTGGTATTAAACAAAGTCAAAGTCAAAAGTATTTTATTCATTGAAATCACAAGGATCATTTTGAACCGTCTTAAAAAATAAATTTACAGTTACTCCTGTTCCAACGCAACCAGACCTAGAAGAATCAGGCAACAAACACGGTCTGTTTTTCTTTTGATGATCCTTCTTACTACTAGGTGGAGAGCGCCTGTGTGGTGCCTCGAGAACAAGTTGAAGCTGATTCAAGGAAAAAAGGAAAACCAAATTAAAAGCCTTCCTTAGGTAGGCAGTCAAAAGTAAGATGATAGAGAGAATCAGCAAAAGTTCATAAGGCAGCACACACTACGCTTGATATACACATAAATAACACATCAGTAATAAATTATATGCAGGTACAGACATTGCAAATTGACAAATTAGGTGTCGAGGGGCAGAGCGACATCAGGCCACGCGGCTTTATCATTAACATAGTCATGTAGTGTGTAATACGCTTTCTTAATTAAATTATTCTTTATGTAAGATTTAAATCTTCGAATCGAAAGTTTAGAAGCACTTTCTGGAAGTTTATTATAGAACCGAACAGAATTCCCCATAAAAGACCCACTTACTTTTTTTAATCTAAATTTGGGAATACTCAGTTTATTTTTATTTCTCGTGTTAAAACAATGCACGTCACTTTTTTTCATAAATCTATCTAAGTGTTTATGTGTATATAATAAGGTTTCGTAGATGTATTGCGATATTACGGTGAGAATGTTAATTTCCTTAAAACGCTCCCTCAAGGAGTCACGTGGCTTCATTTTATAAATGGCACGTATTGCCCGTTTTTGTAAAACAAATATTGCTTGGATGTCTGCTGCTTTCCCCCACAGAATGATGCCATATGACATAACACTATGGAAGTAGCCAAAATAAACTAGACTAGCTGTAGCTTCATCAGTAAGCTGCCTTATCGTACGAACTGCATATGCAGCGGAACTAAGTCTACCCGCAAGTGCCTCAATTTGTGGTCCCCACTGCAAACTTGCATCAATATTAAGTCCTAAGAAAACAGTAGAGTTTACAAGATTGAGTGTCTCGCCATTTACTTTAATATTAGTTGGGTAATGTTTTACATTTGGCAAAGTGAATTTAATGCATTTCGTTTTTTTAGCATTAAGCAACAGATTATTTACTGTGAACCAATCAAGAACTCGCGATAGTGATTTATTTAGATCATCGTAATTAGCTTTTGACCTATCAACTTTGAAAATTAAAGACGTATCGTCAGCAAATAAAACTATATCACATATGTCTTTTACATAAAAAGGGAGATCGTTAATGTATACTAAAAATAGAAATGGGCCTAGTATTGAACCCTGGGGCACTCCCATAACAATAGACGATCCTGAAGACCTTTCACCACCAACGTCAACTTTTTGTACTCTATTGGATAAGTAAGAATTTACAAGGTTAATTGCCTGATTTTGGATGCCATAATGTTTTAACTTCAAAATTAGAGTAGCATGACTCACGCAGTCGAATGCTTTGGATAGGTCGCAGAATACTCCGATCGCGTCTTGCGAGTTTTCCCATGCTTAAAATATGTGTTCCAAAAGCATGGTACCAGCATCAGCTGTTGATCGACCCTTGGTAAATCCAAATTGATGACTATGAAGTAGTCTGTGGAAGTTAAAGTGTGACAATAATTGAGTAAGAATAAGTTTTTCAAAGATTTTACTTAACGCGGGCAATATAGAAATCGGCCTATAATTAGCTGGATCTTTTGCATTTCCAGACTTGAACAAAGGAATTAATTTACTATGTTTCATAAGATCTGGAAAGATTCCGTCGTCAACACATCTATTAAAAATGTAGGCTAAGCATGGAGCAATATCAATAATTATAATACCTAACACCTTTGTGGATATTCCCCAAAGATCTTCAGTATTTTTAATATTAAGTGACTTAAATGTCTTAACAATACTATCGGCATTTACGTATCTAAAGCTAAACGCGATCTCACATTTAGCAACACTTAGTTCCAATAAAGTAGATGCTCCAGAGGCAGATGATTGTAATGACTGGGTTACAATAACTGGTATATTAGAGAAAAAATTGTCAAAGGCATTCGCGACATCAATCTTTTTTGTCAATATTGTATTGTTTATGTTTAATTTGATCTGCTTATTGCGTGGCTTAGATTTACCTGTTTCATTATTAATTAATTTCCAAGTTGCCTTAATTTTATTCGATGATTTTTCTATTTTTTTTCTCAAATGTTATGATTTAGCTGCACGACAAACTTTTTTAAAAGTATATGAATAGTTCTTTATATACAAAATAAACTTTGGGTCATGCAACATTGATTCCCTAGCCGCATAGAGATCATATAATTTATTCCTACTTCTATAGATACCGGGTGTCGCCCAATCAGCTAACCCGACATTAGATTTAGCTATACATGTTTTTAACTGAAATATCTCAGTATGTTGCTCATTTATCAAATTAGACAAGGAGGTAAAAAGGTCATTTGGATCATCTACGCATGGTAAAAGGGGTATTTTAAGTTCAATACTGCTCTGAAACTTCATAATTCGACTTCCTGTGATAGGCCGATAAGTGAATTCCTTAGGTTCATCTACCAAATTACAAGTAAATATAGCACTGTGACCGTAATGATCCGAGGTGAAATGTTTAATTACTGCTTTATCAATTGGAACACTACTGCAATATATATTATCCAAACAGGTGGCTGATGTAAGTGTCACCCTTGTAGGTTCTTCGAAAAGGTGACGTAAATTGAAACATTTAAATAAGTTAAGAATTCTCTCAGATAGAGGATTCACAGGAATATCTATATTGAAATCTCCGCAGACTATTAACATTTTACTACGTCCAAAAGTTTTAAGCAGTACTTCTTCCATAGTGGATTCAAATAACGCGAAGTCCGCGTCAGGGGGACGGTAAACACTCACAATGATATGCCGCTCAAGCTCAACACACGACAGCTCAATAGTCCTCTCAATAGTGAGATTTGCAACATCTTTACGTTCTTTGCATTTTAAATTATTTCGAGCAACAATTAAGGAACCGCCACGTATGGCGTTCTTGCGTTTGAATGAACTTACAATATTATAATTCTCATAATAAGGGAGTAAATCAAATTGTAATAACCAGTGTTCAGTAACACACATGATATCTATATTAAACATGTTTAAAAATAATTCTAATTCTAATATTTTGCTGGGAAGGCCTTGCACATTTTGATGTACTACATGTAATGTGCCAGGCTTTCTCATTGTCGGACTCGTCAGTTTAAAAAAATATTGTCAGCTGACCCTCCTGCTTGTGTGCCCCCATTAGTAATACTACTAAATACAGGCACGTCGATTAACTGCGTTATAGTACTTATAACGGGATCAAAAATATTAAATGCTAACAATTTAGCAATTATCAGTTTACTATGTCTACTAAGAAGCACAGTATCTCTGGTCAAAATAAAATTACTAATAAAATTATTAGTATCAAAAAACAAAACGTCTCTATGACGACAAGTCAAATTATACAATATTAAATTAAGATTCCAAATTGCTTGATTGTCTTTGGAACTCAAAGATTTTGAGTACGGGAATGCACATAAAATTAATTTTCCCAAACCTGAATCTAGCTTATGTAGCAAAGTCTCAACTAGCTTAATTATATCTAGTCGCATGACACCACTACTCTCACCTAATTGAACTATCAGAGTGGTGTCATTGTCAAAGCGATCTTCGCTCTTTATACAATCTATAAACTTATGAATGGGGGCATTTTCAAAGCAATTATTAGTGACAACTTGCCCTAACTGATCACTTAGTAGCAAACCCATGCCAACGCCTATCTTATCAGAATACACCACAGTCTTCCGGGTCTGCCGACAGGATTTTCCCTGTCTAACCGGAGACTGCGCACCAGGTGTATGAATTACTTCAGCCTGTAAAGTAGATGTAGCTTGACTCTGTGATGTAAGTGGTGCCATCTGTATCAAAGAATCCAAAGATGATATGGAAACCAACTGGTCTGACACGGGATGGTCAGTCTGTGAGCTACTATTACATACTTGTACATATATGCTATCATTATTCACTATCTCTACAATATTGTTCATTTTCTGAACATTGTCAGCTGCAAATTGTTCAGCTTTTTTATATTTATGTGTTACATCAAGAAGTGATGTTTCTAAACACTTAATTTCTTGTGACATATCATCTAATTCCTTTGAATTACGTCCAATTAAATTATAGCAGGAATTAAGTTCCTCATTTAAATTACATTTCTGCTTAATATGCTTTGCATAATTAAATACATTTTTATGCTTCTTTAGCTTTTTCTCCGACTTTTTTATGAAATTACTAAGTTTCACATATTTTTTTATTCTGTTACTCCCTTTCATTTGTTGAGATTTACTTTTACAACTTGGTGTACTAAGATCTATCAGTGAAAAGTTAGACCCACTGTTCATGAGTTCCGTCTGTAGATCTAAACTCCTATAATTATTCACTGAGGGCACATGTATTGATTCTGATAGTTCAAATTGTTCAAGTTTATATCTACACTCAGATAGCTCCTGTTGCAAGTCCTTATTATGCTGAAGCATCTCCTCGTAGGTTTCATGGCAGCTGTCCACGGAAAGCAACATTGACTGTAAACGGTCCATCTGCTCGAGTACCTCTTCATACCAAGTGTGAAGTTCGGCAAGTTGTTTCTTGAGGGCTGTATTCTTGCCAAGAATCACCAACATTTCAGCCTCACTCTCATCACGTTCTAGTAGAAGCTGCCTTCGAATCTCATTGGATTCTTTGAGCTCCGCGGCAGCCACCTTGTACTGGGCTTCCAAGTCACATGCCCTCCGAGTCATCATGGCTGTTGTAGATGGTATTCTGAAACACAACAAGGCAAGTGAGTTGGTATCTATAAAAGGATAGTGACAGGCGAGTGTAGAATACAAGGTAGAAAATTGAATTGAATAGAAAAAAAAATAGAGTACAGATGAGTCGTAGAAAGTAATTAGAATCAAGGGAACGAAAATAAATTGGAAAATAAAAAGAACACTTGCTTTAGCTTTAACATTAATAACAGTTCAATTTACAAATTGCTTGATGCAATTTCTCACTAAAGTTCATGAAAACAAATCAAGCAACAAGAAACATTTAAAAAAAAAAAAAAAGTAGGATTACCTACTCTGGGAACTACAAATTAGTTCAATACACAACCAAGTTCATGTATTTATATTAAATACTACTTTTTATGCACTTATATATAGTTATATTGTAGAAAAGTGCAACAGTATTTACATTTACTGTGTGATGTTTCTGTGTAAACATGAAATAAGGAACAAAATTAGTAATAGGAATTTGTCGTGTTTTTGTAGTTATATCTGTGTGAGGCAAACTGTGTAATAACTACAACTCAGCTTCCACTATAAATAAGTCAAGCAGAGAGAGTTAAAACTAGGCCTATTCGTATTGTGATATGACGTGAGTCACCAATAACGGTGACTGGAATTCAATGTGTAAGCAAAATGTGTGTGCGGTTAGAAATGTTGTTGGGTATTAGAACAGAATTAACTGCCCTGGTTTATATGAACTCCAATCGGCAGTTTGGTGTTGAATTCACTGGATCAGCTTCAACAAACTCAACCGGTTCGCTTTAGTACTTAGTGATCACCGCGCCATCCATTGTTCAAGTCCAAAAAAAATACACTGTACACTGTTTTTAGATAAGAAAAAAACACTCATACGTGTGAATTACACTAACTTGAATTTAATCACACGTAATCTTAATGCAAAACACCAATAAAACTCAATTTTATCTAAAATAAATACGAGCAGCTGTTTTTAACTTGCATCAGCCGGTGTTGCCACATGGCAAACCGTCTGATTTAGTAGTTGGTGGTAAGACTAACCATGTTTTTATAAACATTAATTATTCTATCGTTGCTGCAATTATCCAGCATTCTTATCAGATTAGTATGTTTCACTATATGATATTTTATTATAGTCAAGAAATAAGTCACTTATACCTAAATTGTCTATTATAATTTAGTGGTTATCAAAATACCGGACCGGATTTAGGCTCAAAATAATAACAGAACCGCCAGCGAACAATTTAACATCGTTTATTTATTCATTTGTATTGTTTCGTGGAACGGTCGAACGTGCTGCCACGGAAATAAGCAATTTACGTCGAAGTTGGGTCTGAGACGGCTTTTGTACCATATAAAATCAAATTTATTTATTTGTTATTTATTTTATATTTCTAACAAAAATTGTGTTCAAGAAACAATGAATTTATTTCTTCGAGAAGTTTTTACATTTTCAGACGCAGAATGAATCCGTAATTTCTTAGTTTGTCCATAATTTCTTCTTCTTAGCTTAGGCACAGATAAAATAATGTTATATACTAGTAGCTTAGGTAATGGATTATGTGCATTATTTGCAACAATTTAGCCAATAATTAGGGATATAATTAATTGCATTTTTGTCCATAATTTCAATGGTACGACGTGAGGTATGACGGCTACGACGTAGACAGATGCTACGACGTAGCACATGCGCCTCAAATTAACACTTCTTCTAAAATTAGGTAAGAAAAATACTTCTATCTGTCTTTTAGTTTTCCAATCCAATTAGAAAGAGAAAGGCTCTATTCTTACTAATAAGTAGCTTCACAACGGTCCAATTTACCTAATCTTATTAAAACTTCTGATACCTTAATTAGGGTCCAAAACACTTAAAACCTTATCGCGTTAAACTTTGAAAGGCGGAAGGAAGGGTTTTGGAAGATTTCTCTGAATGACCCAACCTAAATACATTTAAGGGCAAAGAGGACATTAAATCGGAGACTCTTGAGTATCCAGCCTTCAAATAAACTTTTGCAATTAGAACAAAAACTTAATATTTTCGGCTGCATCCCACCAAACTTGCCCCCATTTTAAATCAAAAATCTTCGACGACAAAAATAACTATGAACCTTTAGAACCTGTGTATCTAGTTTTGTCAAGATTTGTTGAAAAATACAACCTGTATACCCGGACAGATGAAAGCAAATTTTGCCCAGTTTTTGCAAGGACGCTTAGCTCGCTTCGCTCGTTCAGTCAATAAGGTGCCCGCATCAAACGTAATCACTCAGGAAGGGATCTGAATCAACAACTGTTCGGGGTCGGTCAGCTGTTAAGATTAAATGAAAATAAAAGAATCACTGAATCGCTCTTTCATTGTGCTAAAGTAGTACCTTGCCTTGAACTGAAAAGGAGTACGTCTTATCTGGACTTTCATTATGAATTTTTTTGCCTATTTTTGGTTCAACTTCTGTTTCATGTGACGTCGGTTCGTGAAATGACCAGAGGCCTACGACGACGAGATAGATATTTGTATGAAAGTTGAGGTTCACAAATTGTATACGCTAGGGGTTGTCTCCTTACGACATCAATGTTATACAGCACCATACCATAAGTATTTAGTTAGTTGCTAAATACTTAGACTATAGCTTTAGTGGACACAGTGGTTATCGCATCTTCTAGAAGTACAATACCGACATAGCTTTTAGAATTAGGCTTTTACACATGGCTTGCCCATCGTCACTTCAACTTGAAGTGACGATGGGCAAGCCATATGACTTTTAACTTTTGAAACTATCATGGTTATGTACATAATTTTCACTAGAAACGGGATATTTACCATGATTTTAAAACTCAAAAATCATGGTAAATTTCCCGTTTCTACTGAAAATTACATATGACTTTTGTTCTAATTTTATTTTTCTTATAGGCCTTCTGTAATATCATATAATATCTATATAAACGGTTTTAGGCCGTCTCCAACCACATAACTCCTGCGACCTTTAAAAAAATATTACAATCTAAAATTACGTACAGACGATTTTAAAACAATTTCAAATGTGTTTGTATGTAACAAACACATTTGAAATCGTTTTTGATGGAGCACTTCAATAGGTAGGTACGTACAGTCATATGCACTTCAATAGGTAGGTACGTACAGTCATATGCGCTTCGGGGCGAACGTTGGGAATATTTGATCGAAAAATGCAATATTAAATTCCAGTTTATAAATATTTAAATGTTATGCAATAAAACATGGCAGATATAACAATTTCAGCTAGAATTCAGATGACATGTGATTTATTTCAACAGTTCAATATTTCTGTGATTAATTTGTCCTTTTCTGTGAGAACATACTTCATAATAAATAAATGTTTAAATTGTATAGATTATTGTACGTCCGAAATGGATTAACTGTTGGTTCCACTTTTTTTTTAACATCTTATACGTTCAGTTACACAATATAATTAGGTATTCTTGTTCTTAAAACACACAAGTATTTTTTATTTCAAATCTACAATAAGTTTACTTACCGTGATTAAGACCTTATTTGAATCGAAAAAGTTTATTTTGTGTTGTATTTGGTGTACTTTAATTAAAATCTGTGAAGCATACCATCTGTTGCAGCAACCTTTAGTGACCAGTGGCGATAAAATAATTCTGAGAACCTTCCTGAGATCTTTATAATATCATAGGTCTATCGAGAGAGGCTTTCCTCTTTTCCATCTTCCGGTTTGTGTTTGTGTTTGTGTTTGCTCGAGAACCTTAATTTGTATTTGTATTTGTATTTATTTATTGCTTACATGTACTTACAATATTGTTAGTATAAGGTCTTATTTCTACTGTTAGTTGTGTAATAGGTACATGAGCCCCGTTAGGGCGCTGCAATTTTTGTGATCACGACTACATAATAATATGTCAACTAGTAGGTAAGTATATAACACAAAGCAATTTCAAAATAATGTCCTAAATCAAATAAAATAAAAATTAGCAGAATTAATAATTAATTAATAAGAATAGTAGCACTACAAATCGTTCACAAAACAAGGCACTTTTAACTGAGTAGGTACCTACATTTGGTTATTTAAAATTTGTCAGCGATAAATTCATCAACAGAGTAATAACATTTTCTAAGTAATAAAGTTTATTTTTTTTAAATAAATAAATTGTCCTTGGTTTCGGTTTTTATTTTTTCTGGTATTTTGTTATAAATCCTGACTAGTCTAGAAAGGGGGCTCTTACTAAACGTGTGTAAGTTCGAGGAGGTTGTCATTAGCTTATATCTATTTCGTCTGTTATAATTTTCATGAGTTTCAGACTTGGATTTAAAGTAATTTCTATGTTTTCTTACATATATCACTGCTTGTAAAATATAAATACATGGAAGTGTCAAAAGTTCTTTGTCAATAAAATGTGGCCTCGGTTATCAGTTCTGCGAGGTACATGGCCTGATTATGAATGCTATATGAATGATTATGAATGCTATATGAATGATTATGAATGCTATGTGAATGATTATGAATGCTATATGAATGATTATGAATGCTATGTGAATGATTATGAGTGCTATATGAATGATTATGAATGCTATATGAATGATTATGAATGCTATGTGAATGATTATGAATGCTATGCGAATGATTTATTTGGTCAGAGCCTTGACTGGACACTGTTGCCTTAACAAGCACATGTGTTCAAGCAAAGGTTATGTGAAACACAATCCTGATGCAGACTCTGTGAAGAGGTGGATGAAACGCCACTTCATCTGCTAGGTGAGAGTGGGCCACTAATGCACAAACGCAGCATTCATCTGGACAAACACATCCTCAGCCCGGATGAACTGAAAAAAATCACTCCTAAGAAAATCTTACAATTCCTAACAGCCTATTTCCACTTCAACTTGCTAATTCTGAGAGCTATGGGCGACGTTGGCTCTCCTACGGATCTCCTCATTTCATAGATTATATCACGTAAAGAAACTCCAACCTACCAATCAATACAGAGAAGTACAGGTCTACCGAGAATCCAGTAACTATTTGCAAAAAATATTCTGCATCTTCAGTAGCTAAGTGCGAACTCGGTCGTCGGTTTGTATTAGTCTGAAATATCCAATCCAATTCCATACAGATGTTGTCGACATAAAACCGGGAAGTGGAATAGTTTGAAAGGTCGCACGATGTGTGCAGAAATGGAATATTGAGAACGCAAATTGAGGTGGCGACATGCATACGAAATAAATGTTAGGCCCAGTATCCACTAAACAGGAGGGTATATGTTCTAAATCAATCGGTAGAAGCGTGTCGAAATGTACTCTTTATTCTTTATTGCACACAAGAAAACACAGAATAAACAGAGGTAGCGAAAATGTACAGAGGTGAGCTTAACCCTAAACAGAGTTTTTTACCAGCAAATCTTTGAAGCTAGATGGGGGTGATTAGGTTTAGAACCACCGGAATGTCACCAGAATGTATTTATTGATCTATACGTAATGTTTTTGGATTTTACACATCTCCGCAATGTGGTGCTATTTCATAAACTAGCTCCGAACCTGGCTTCGCTCTCCTAAACATTCACTTGAAGGGAAAATATATACTACGTTTAGATGCTTCATCGCATTTTATTCAAAGAGAATCAAAGTAGTTATTGTTCAGAGCCTTATCAAATTTAAAACTGTTGTCAATACAGAGCAATAAACACTGATACTCATAACTATACAGTAAAATAAGTCAGTAGATATAATACAGTAGAATATCTATGGACTTCCCATCAATATGAGAGCCAGATGTTTTCCTTCCCGCAGCCCGAGTGCAAAGCGGGGTTGCATTCAATAGGTACAATTCAGTTATCAGTTGTCACCAGAGAATACGGTTGTTCCATTCAGAGGCTCAGTCGGAGAGTTCCGTTAGCATCACGTGACCCTATCCGAAAGACCACCTTGAACAATGGCTGAAAGATTTGGATTTCAGTGTCTCAATGTAAATTTACAACAAGCATAATTATTAACCGAGCGAAAAGCGGCCGAAGTTCTTGCAATAACTGGCAAAAGTTGCATTATCTGTCTCTTTGTATTGCTCAAATTCAATTATGTATTGCTCAAATTCGAAATTGTTGTTTAGAATTAGGTACAGAATGTTTCAGCCAAATATTAACAAAATCGGCCGGTAAATGGCGCCGCAGTATAACCTAATCGGGGTGAAATACCTCACAAACCAAAAACCACCGATGCCAAAAAAATATATGAAATTGTAAAACTTGTTTATCAAGTTTCTTCAAGATTAGTTATCATAAATACATTCGGACAGATGAAAGTAAATTTTGCCAGTTAAGGTGCAACAGGTTCACAGCATGTATATAATGAGCTCTAGAATTTTTAAGTTTTTAAGAAGAAAAATATATATGGTATTCTTAAGCTTTTTATCTAGTGAAATCATAAATTCAATACACTATTGAATTACATCATTCGATTAAAAAAATATCAAAGATTTTAAAAATTAAAATTTAGACCGTTTAAAAATTGTAATACCTATCTTAGGTTTAGAATAAGTATGCTAAACAAAAGTCCTTATTATATGGCAGTAAAAATTTTTAACAAGCTACCAATTAATATAAAAAATGAAACTAAAATAAGGTTGTTTATCGGAAAGCTGAAAACATTCCTTATTCAAAGGTGTTTCTATACTGTTGACGAATATTTAATAGAATAAAAATGACCATTTGCCAACTTTAGCTACCTAAATTACCTTTTATACCTATTTTTAAATTTCCAAATTGATGAATGTACCTAATAACTTTGTAATGTTAGTAACTTTGGATGTTTTATTTGTTGTTAATACAAAAACAAAGTAAAAACAAACAAAACAAAACAAAAAAAAACAAAAAACAAAAAAACAACAAACAAAAGCAAAAAAAACAACAACAAAAACAAACAAATAACTACTAAAATGTTAACTAATGTTAACATTTTAGTAGTTACTTGTTTTACCTATAGGTAAAACAAAGGTAAACTAGATATACTTAGTAAACTAAGTAGCAGTTTACGCCCTCGAAAAATTTGCGATGCCTGCAGAGGGCAAATAAGTCATAAGTGCTCACTATTTTATAAGACCAAATTGTAACACTTATTTATGCAAATAAATAAATATCTTGTATCTTTACTTCTTAAACGTTTTATTTTCATAAAACTTATTAATTATTATTTGAGTTAGTGAAGTCATCAACAAAATTCAACAAACCTCTAAATGGCATTTTTATGTTATTTTTATACACTAAAACACGGTACAGAGCGTATGCTCGCCTTCTTCGCCTCATACAAAAGCGGCCAAGTGCGAGTCGGACTCGCCCATGAAGGGTTCCGTAGCAGCAAGTAACATAATATAAAAGTTCTTGGATGGATTACGATTTATGACGTAATCAAAAAAAAACTACTTATTAGATCTCGTTCAAACCAATTTTAGTTGGAAGTTTACATGGTAATGTACATCAATTTATTTTTTAGATTTTATCATTTTCTTAGAAGTTATGGGGGGGACACTTTTTACCACTTTGGAAGTGTCTCTCGCACAAACTATTCATTTTATAAAAAATATATAATAAAAACCTCAATATCATTTTTGATGACCAATCCATAGATACCCCACACGTATGGGTTATGTGTTTTTTTTGTTGAGTTTCAGTTCTAAGTATGGGGAACCCCAAAAATAAAAAACTACTTACTAGATCTCGTTCAAACCAATTTTCGTTGGAAGTGTACATGGTAATTATTAATCATTTATTTCAGGTTATTTACACCCATAAAATTAAATCTATATAAACCCATTAAAACACAAAAACATATAAACTAATCCAATAAAATATAAATCAAAGATATTATTATAAAATTATATAAAATTAATGACACAAAATATCACAAATTAAAATAAAATTACACAAAATGGACAACACGAAATTAAAATATGAATTGAATTGCATTGAATTGTATAGAATTGTAAATTAAAATATGAAATGAAATTAGATCAGATGGAGCCCATCATTATTTTCATCCATCTGTTTTGAATGGGGCCGTCAGTAATGTACATCATTTTTTTTTTTAGTTTTATCATTCTTTTATTTTAGAAGTTATGGGGGGGACACTTTTTACCACTTTGGAAGTGTCTCTCGCGCAAACTATTCAGTTTAGAAAAAATATATATTAGAAACCTCAATATAATTTTTGAAGACCTATCCATAGATACACCACACGTATGGGTTTTATGAAAAAAAAAATTTTGCGTTTCAGTTCTAAGTATAACCCGAAAAATTTACTGGTTTTTTTCTATTTTTTTATGAAATTCTTAATGCGGTTCACAGAATACATCTACTTACCAAGTTTCAACAGCCTAGCTCTTATAGATACGGAAAAAAGTGGCTGTGACATACACGGACAGACAGACAGACATACATGACGAATCTATAAGGGTTCCGTAATTTTTGGTTACGGAACCCTAAAAATGTTCGTTGAACCTAGTTGAACCTACAGCGCCTTAATGCAAATGGATTGCTTGCTTCGCTCGCTTTGTCGAATAAAAACTATTTTTGTTTACAGATACTAAATTTCTACAGTCGCTATGGCAGTATTAAAGACAGATAAAAATTCGAACAAACAAACAAACTGATCACATCTCACTTTTGTATAGGTTTTTAATCCTGAACCTTTTACACAGCAAATCTCAGAACTCTGGCAATAATTTATGGTCTCCTTTCCGAGACAACCCAACGTGCTGCAAGAGATAAAAAAATCCTCTAAAAATTACCACAAGAAGGCTTTACACTTAACGTGTCAGGGACGGGCAAATAATAACTTTAGGAAACTGGTTCATGGAACCGGTAAGCACGTGTTTAATATTGAAAAGGAAGAGAGTTGCCTACGCTCGTTTTAAAATGTTCGTCCCAGGTCTGGGTGTTGTGGTACCATGGTACTTGTAGTTCCTCATACCCACGATACAGGGAATCCTAAAGAGGGATTAGGACTATACATATGACTGTTGGCTGTTATATAAATGTTTATTCAAAATGACAACTTAAAACAATTAAATAAATAAATAAATAATGCTGAACAGTTCACACAACATTAACTAGCCTCTAGTTAGCAGAGCTTGTGTTATGGGCACTAGATGACTGATATACTTTATACAATACATGCATAGATAGATATTTTTTATTATACATAGAAAATACCCAGAACACCCTGAACAAATATCTGCAGATCGCACAAATATTTGTTCTGAGGCGGAAATCGAACCCGTAACCTCCTGCGCCGCAGGCGACCTTTTGCCCGCCGCGCCACAGAGGTCGTCAACAATTCAGATCATTTTGGGCTCAGTCGATAGAGGGAATCCTAGTGTGGCACCAGAACTATGTAAATGTGACTGTTGAAAGTTATGTCGTATAAAATGTATAAAACTCCCTCTTTTTGCGCCAACGTGTAACTCCTGAAATTCTACGATTCGTATAAATGGCTCATTTCCGCAATCCGAAGCATCTCGCCGTACTGCAAAAGATAAAAAGGCCTTTAAAAAATTACCACTTAAAAGGTTTTTGGTAGGAATCCGTGCGGACAGGTTTTTAAGTCGGGAAACCAAGTGTAATGATAGCAATAAATCTTCTTGCGAGAAATATATTTTAGCAAAAGGAACTTACGGGATTTAGCGTGTTATTCGTTTCATTTCGTATGAGGTAGTGCTGGCCTCTGGTATCGGAGTTTGTCAAGCCGCCCGAGGGCCTCTGACATGGCTTATCGACGTGTTATAAATTGTTTTTATATATCATTGAGGTAAAAATCTTCCATTTAAATCTTTTTCTGGTGTTCGTTGCCTCAACAATCCCGTTGTTGAGCAAATGCTGCTTTCCTAATGATTCCAGTAAGTCAAATAAATTTATACAATATTTAATTTTATAATAAAATTGTGAGATAACATACAAAACAAAATATTCGTGCGATACAAAATGTACACAGCGTAACGGTTTTGATTGTGGTTTTGTTTTGGTACATTAGCGCGATCCCTGGTCGTTAATAGCCTGCGACCGTCTCGTTAGGGAGATGAGTTAACCACGCCATGATCTAAATAATCGTCCAGTTATCGGTTTAATACAAATCTTACTATTTCCCAAAAACAAATAACCTGCAGGGGATTGTTTCTGTTAGAGTTGAACTTATAAAAGGCTGTGATAGCCTTCAGCCTAGTAACCCTTAATGGATGTCCCAAAGTCATTATTTCGAAGCCCGTTCACATAGACATAGCTAAGTTAGCAGTTTGAGTAGCATTTTCTAAGATACTCACCACTTTCCCATGCGTAATCTATGCCGTTCTACGCATAGCTAGCTGCTAGACAGTATTCGTAGCGTTCGTCTACGTAACGTAGGCCGTAGCGTTCTACGCATAGCTAGCTGCTAGACAGTATTCGTAGCGTTCGTCTACGTAACGTAGGCCGTAGCGTTCTACGCATAGCTAGCTGCTAGACAGTATTCGTAGCGTTCGTCTACGTAACGTAGGCCGTAGACGGTCTACGGTAAACCTCTTATGTTTATTTATTTCTTTATAATGACGTCTCACAAATTGAGCTAGTTTAAGCTTTAACCTTGTATCTATGGTTGGCTTTATTGAGAGGAAATGCATAATATTTTAATTTTATTCTCTGAGTGTTGGTACTCATAAAAGCCGACTAAGGAATTACCCGGATTTGCTTGTGAGATTCGTTGGTATAAGATTTGTCCTGGCTGCTAGCTTATTTAAGGCATGTGTAATTACTGGAAGAAAGCGTAAGCAGAGTCAGTCGTGGAAAGCAATGGCGGCGATGAACTCATCACTTGTCACGTCTATTTCCCACGATGGTGCAACCCACTTATTTAAGGCATGTGTAATTACTGGAAGAAAGCTTTAGCAGAGTCAGTCGTGGGAAGCAATGGCGGCGATGAGTTCACCACTTGCCACGTCTATTTCCCACGATAGTGCAACCCACTGTGAAAAGAGGCCCACTTGAGGTTCTTCCTACCCTTTCGGTGAAAAAGGCGTGCGTCTATGTATGTATGTATGCTATAATTTCAAAGCATTTTTTTCTAAAAAACACTAGTAACTATAGCCATCATCGTCCCCCTTTTAAAGTCCAATGCGGGACACAGGCCTCCCCCATAGAATAGGGATAGTCTTGAGCCGCATCCATCTACAGATTTTCTGCGTCCTTTAAAATATCATTGCATTTTATGAATGTACGCACAATGCATTATCTGGACATGGTTACTTGCCACTCGAGAAGTTTTATTCCTCAACGGTTGTCGGCCACGAGCTATGGCCTGCCCATTGCCACTTGAACTGGCATATTCTGAGAGCTATGTTGGATAATTCTGCAACATATTAAACGCATATTGCAACATATTGACGATCTCTGTGGCGCGGCGGGCGAACGTTCGCCTGCGATACCGGAGTTTGCGGGTTCGATTCCCGCCTCGGAGCAAATATTTGTGCGATCTGCAGAAATTTGTTCAGGGTGTTCTGGGTATTTTCTATTTATAATAAAAACATCTATCTATGTTATATATTACCCATAACACAAGCTCTGCTTAGCTTGGGGATAGATAATGTTGTGTAAACTGTCCACCATTATTTATTTATTTATTTTATTATTTTATATTAATGAATAGCCGGCAGACTCTTCACGTTTGGCTATGATCAAAAAAATAATAGTCATTACGAGATATTTATTAACGAGACTCGGAGATGAAAAAAACTCTCATTTTATTCCGTCCAAAAGATTGAAGGAATTACTAAACGCAGATTTTATTAAAACGGGAGGTTTAATAATAATTTTACGACTTTAAGGTCTTTAAATTATATATAGCCTTATTTTGTTTTACGATTCCCGCTCGGGAGGTTAAGACGATAACTACCTAAATAAAAGATATGTCTGCTTTCCTCGGACAAATGGCTATCGAAAATTTATATATTAAATTAATAATAAAAAAAAAAAAAACAAATTATAATTGTTTGTCGTTCTAATTAAAGTAAATAAAATAATAAATAAATAAATATGTTTTATGAAGTTTTTTTTTCGAAAATGCTTTTCTGTAATGGTAATCGGAACCATGAGCTGATCAAAATGAGCCCAAGCACTGCCAGACTACTATTAAACATCCATGAGTTCCATTTGTACACCTTCCGTCTCCATCATCAGATCAGCACGCTGTCACCAATATTGTAGTGTTATTAGAACTTGACAGGTATGACAAATTTAACTTCAAACGATTCCAAGGTTAGATTTCATTGTTTGTTTGTTAGTTACAAGTGAAGCTAATAAAAAGGTATTAAAAGGGAGTTGAAAGACGTTAAGGTCCGAATGACGTAATCGAGTTCTGCCTAAGGTCTATCACAGTTGCTTTTTGTTTCGTCCCACACCTACCTATAGCAAACTTCTATAGTCTAATTCAAACATGTGACACAGTGTACCAATAAAAGAGAAGCCCTATTCCGTGCATTGGGTTTGAGTAGCTAATTACCAAGGACAAGCAGTTCTTTAGCTTGCTTAGCTTCTTTAGCTTTAGTAACGTGGGAATAACACATTAACACAAACACAACCCAACAACACATAGCAATTAGCAATAACACATTTTTATTCCGATATTCCTACGGGATCGAGATCTATGAGAGTAACACCGTGGGGCACTGCTAGTATTTATACATAGTTCCCATCTCGTACCATTTCAGACAGGTTTCATTCGAGCGAGTTGGAAACTACTCTTTTTGCTTACTTTTTGAAATTGCGTACCCCTAGCGCACAGGCTCGCGCGGCAGCCTCGCGAGCCAAATGCCTCGGCTGGTGTGGATGTGCCTCGGCCTGCCTCGGGCGCGCGTTTGCTCGACCGAGCACGGCTCGGCCCCGAGCCGATTGTTGCCGGTAAACTTGACGCGCTCAAAGGTGCATCAGTGAGCGCTGTGCGTTAGGTGGGGACGGTTATGTTTTGGCTCGCGCGCGAAGCTACTTCAAGTTTTGTCTCTTGCCGTGTTTGGCTTCTGTAATTTTGATATCATGGGCAGTCAGGAGGAGTCCATTCGCTTAATACAACTGTACAGCACGTACAATGCGCTTTGGGACCCCAAAGATCCAAAATATTTAAACAAAAATCAGCGGGAAGACAGTTGGCGGCAAATATCTGCTCAAGTTAATATGCCTGTCAAGGAAGTGAAAAACAAAATGGTGTCCTTGTGTGGTTCTTATCGTCGAGAGAAAAGCAGGGAGAAAAAAAGTCGCATAACAGGTTCAGGTATGCATTTTTATACTTAAAAATATGAATTTACAAATTATTTGATATAATAATTACTTATTACATACTAATTAAATTGAAGAAAATTTATTTATACAAATTTATTATGTTTTCATTTATTTGTACAATTAAAATATTTTAAATTATGGAAATATAAATTTTATTTTGTTTTGTTTCAGGCGCTGCAGATGTTTATAATTCTAAGTGGTTTGGATATCCTTATTTCCATTTTCTTAAGGATAAAAATGAAACTGGTGACACTCAGGAAACGATGCCGAATGTAAGAATTTTTAACTATGCATAATGATTTTGAAATGGTATAGAACCATTAGTTATAAAATGTTCTGCCAAGTGCAACCGTATTTCTTTTGCGTTATTAGAGCTACGCCTTGGAAACGCTACAATTGGTGCGAATGTAACTTCATTTATTTCATTTCTCCATTGGCCAGGAATCAGTGCGCCATCAAGTTCTCTGTCAAACAATTCCGGTGAAATAAGATTAGTTGAAGTATTTTTTCGGATGTAGTTGTACAAATGTACAGCTGCTAAGACGACCTTTGTTGATTTATTTGGCTCTAGTAAGATAGGTTTTCTAAAAACGCGAAATATGGCACTTAATATACCAAATGCATTCTCAACGACACGTCGAGCTCGGCTAAGGCGATAATTAAATATTCTTTCTTTAGAACCATTTTCAGGGTTGCCCTCAAATGGTTTCATGGTATATTCGTTGAGTGCAAAGGCTTTATCGGATAAAATAAAATAAGGAACTTTTGTTACATATGGTATTTCCAATATCTTCTCTTTAGGCACGTTCAATTCTTTCTTTTCTAGCTTTTTATACAACGTTGTGTTTTTAAAAACACCACCATCAGAGATTCGCCCTTTGCTACCAACATTTACATACAAAAAATTGTAGCTAGCATCAACTAATCCAAAAAGCACGATGCTTGGAAATTGTTTGTAATTATCATAATCAGTGCCACTGTTAATCGGTGCCTGCAACATAACATGTTTTCCATCCATCGCTCCAATAGCGTGGGGAAAATTCCATTTATTTTCAAATTCTTTTGATATAGCAAGCCACTCTTCTTCTGTAGATGGGATCTGTAAAAAAAATATAGAGTACTCAGCATGACAGGACATGATTAAACGTAGGGTCCTGCCACATTATATACACATTCACACTGCACTACAAATTGATCTATTAATTAAAATTATGTTTTCAGGAGGCAATACCGGAATCTTCACAAACTTCTGACGTAGAGAGACACACTGAGACTAACATCGAGGAAGCGCCACCACAACAACAACAAGACCTAGCCTCGGAAGCTAGCATGCCTCCACCATCAGAACCTGCTCGTAAAAAAAAACGACATAATCCGAAGAAAACGCAGCCACAGGAAGATTCGGCAGATATCATGCTCGCAGAAGCCCTTGAATGCTTGCAAAAGTCTTCGACCGACATCACCGATCCATACTCTTCATTTGGAAGACACATAGCCAACGAGCTAAGAAAATATGATCCGCACACATTAGCGTATGTTAAGAACGCTATCACTAATATAATTTTTGAAGCCGATATAGGGAAATACACACAACAACAAACTAATACAGGATACTATACACAGCAGTACAGTAATTCCTCTACAATGGACTCATCTGGCACTTCATCATCAGCATCACATACCGCTACGTCTTCTCATGCCATTACACCATCACCTAATGCCAATGTTGGATTTGAAACTATCACTGAATTGTAATTAAAATAAACAATTGATTTTTAAATTTGTCAAATTATGTTTATTTACCTTTACATAATCACTTAAGGCTTCAATAATAGCGTCACAAACTTCTGGAACTATTCTTGAGATACTCTGCTTCGATACTCGAAATAAATATTGCAAGCTGCTATAAGAATCTCCGGTTGCTAAAAATCTTAAAGTTATTAAAACTCGTTCATTCACAGTGATTGCTTCTCTATATTTTGTATCGCACTTTTTGATTTTATTAGACAACAATGAGCACACATTTTCGAACTCTTGTACGGACATTCGTGTAAAATTATGTAAAGTCTGATCATATACTAAATCTCCGAGTAATCTATTTCCATATTGGTGGCGACCCTCATAAATTTTTCTAATCCAGAAGCGTCTAGGTTTTTTCTTGAAACGTGACTGTTTTCGTTTCTTTAAACAATAAGCAGCTAGGAAAATAGCGGCAGCTGAAAATACACGACTGTCCATTACGAATACTCGCGGACTTATGATGGCTCAGCCTGCCTCGCGAGGCGGCCTCGTGTAAATTGAACAAAACTACTGAGGCTGCCGTGGGAGCCATCGCTCGCGATCCGGACACCGAGGCTGCCGCGCGAGCCTGTGCGCTAGGTGGGTACGCGGCTATGTGTGCAATCTACTCATATCTATCTATCCAGCCGCTAACATCCACTGCTGAGTAAAGGCCTCTTCTCTATAACGCCACTCTTGGCGGTCCTGTGCCAGTCGGATCCACCGCTCTCCTACTGCCTGCACAATATCGTCTGACCATCGGGCAGGTGGTCTGCCTCGAGGCCGCCGCATTGTGTGCAATAAAGTATTTTATATCTATCTATCTCACTCGAGACAAATGGCAGCAAGACAGCCCGAATACACACACCCCACCCACACACGCACACACCCATTCACTCTCTCTGTCGTCCCCCACACTGTGTATATGGGCCTTGCTTGTGATCTCCCAAATTCTATCGATATTCTCAAAGGACCGTTTAATCGACTTCAATGCTACTCTATACCCAACAATAGTTAACTTGTTGGAGTAAAGTTTTGGATTTGTTTAGGCTGTAGACTAGTAATGAGTTAGTTTGTTTATTTGATCGATTTATTATTTGCAATGGATATTGGTTACTAGAGTCGATCAAAAGGTCAAGTTGGTTGTTTGGGCTTAGTAGGTTTAGGATTACTAACTACTAAGAGGAGTGTAGTGGTAGGGCACTTAAGCCCTTTTGCACGCGTAATGAAGTTTGCTTCTATTTTGAAGAGGCAGACAATACTTGAATTCCGTCACCATCTAACTAAATATCTAACTCAGTAAAGTTCAAATAAGTTAGAAAATGACAGAATAGCGCTCACGCAAAGAAAAGTGAACAAAAATTACGAAAAGCAGTACATTTGCTGCTTAATCGAATTCATAACTATACTATGCCCTCTAAAATAATATTATATTAATAATATAAAATAAAATATACATTTATTTACAGAAAGAATAATACAAGGTATGTACAAAATACATATGAAACAGTTGTGCCACCTGAAGACCGCTGCAAGCGATCTAAAGGTAGCTCAACTGATCCAAATCACTACCAGACGGAAGCGTCCCTATGATGCTGGCTGCATTGCCACGCTGAATGGCAATACTAATGCGTTGAGCCAGATAAGAGCCAGCTCTCGGGTCACGCCTCGCTTCGACCAGATGCCCTGAAAGAATTTTGAAAACGCGAAGGGCCCCGGAACCCCACGGACCCAGAGTCTCGACCCCGAAAGGCTCAAATAAGTAAGCTCTGTCGAGACTCGCATATTTGCGTCTTTTGAGGTCCTCAGCGGAATCAAATAAAATAATATTATCTGTTACTCTTATTAATTTTATCAATTTACTTTGATAATTATTTACATATTTACATTAGGTATTAGCGCATTGTAGAAAAGAGTCTGTGAAAAGGGGCTTTTTTATAGATAAAATGTATCTAAGTCGTATTAATATATATTTTGTTTGTTGTCATAAACTGTAGTAGATTTTGCTAAAAATACGTTTAGAAGATGCCCATTTGACTCATGAAATGTTGTACACATTACCAGTTCACTAATATCTAGACCCGCGGTGCATCAGTTTCTGAACAGGAAGCAAACTTATTCACGCGCAAAAGGGCGTAAGCGCCCTACCAGTACGTTCCTCTTAGTCGTCTTCATCAGCTGGAAGAAGTCCACTGCTGGACATAAGCCTCCCATAAAGAATGCCAAGTGGTCGGCCTTTAGTCGTAACCCACGTAAAAAGAGGCCCATTTGAGGCTCTGCCTACCCTTTCTGCGAAAAAGGCGTGTGCATAATATGTATGTTTGTATGTATATTATTCGATTATTTTGGAGAAATTGGATTTGTTAGGCAAAAAATAATTTAGAAAATTTTAGAAATATAAGGTTAATAAGTCTTTTATTGTTTTTTAAAACATGCTTTTCCAGAATTAGTAACTGGGACCGTGAGCTCATCAAAATGAGCCCAAACACTGCCAGGCTACTATTAATCATCGAGAGTTCCATTGTCCATCTTCCGTCTCCATTATCAGATCAGCTCGCTGTTACCATAATATTTTATTGTCATCGTTCCTTGATGAGTTTGCAAAGTTAATCCGACGTTTTGAAGTGGGTGAAAATCACGTTCATAGATTCCGTTACATACATTCAATTCAAATTCAAAGTTCTTTGTTGCAACACAATGAAAAAAGAATTACAATATATTATTTTACAAAAGGCGGTCTTATCGATGAATCGATTTCTTCCAGACGACCTGACTATCCTAAGACAAGACAAAAGCTATGCTTTTGAGCACAGTGCCGGTGGCACGGTGAATGTCTAATGCATGCACCAAGCACCACCAAGCATTCACCGTCCCCCGAACTAGTGTAAACTGTATCTCGGGGAGCAGTGTTCGTCCTCAACGCTAATTCGGGTGTCACATGTCGGTGCATAGCACCACCCTGAGCCGGAAAGAACATAAATCATGTGCCTGTAATTTCAACGGAACCCATGCACTTCAAACTGGAAAAGAGCAATGCGTGCGAGCTTGGCAGCAGACTTAGGTATGGTTTACTGTTTCGTTTACATTCGGCAAAAATTTTGATTACATTATGAATTACGTGCCAAATGGCTACGTAAGATTAGGATACATTCCAAAACATAAAAAAAACATGGAATTAAAAATAATAAAACAAAAAAAAATTGGATAACTAATGTAGGTTTTATAACGAACACAAGATAAACTATTTGTTAGGTATATAAAAATACCAAATAAATATTATAGAAACGTGATAAAATGTACACTGCGTTGCCTTTGTCAATAAAAATTAGCTACCGGCTTTTCTGTCAGCGCTAGTTCAGATTCAAGATTAAATTCGGATAATTTCTCAAAGTTCTGGTATTTGGACCCAGAAGTTTTATGCTTTGATCCCGCAAGGGTTAGTGGTAGGTGTACCTACTGTGCGGCCATAACACTTAACTCGATGACGTCACGTGAAATGAAACGGCATAATTACTAAAAGCACTTACGTTTATGTTAAAAGCTGCGGCTAAGTTTAAGTTTGCATGCATTAAATTTACAAACCTGGGAAAATTTAAGATTGTATTATAGTCTAATGACTGTATTCCTTAAAAAAGATCAATTAATCCTCTTGGGGGAACCTAGATTTGGCAAAACAAAGTTAATAAATTGTATGAAAGGTAAATTTTAAAAAAACCTATAGGGTCCAGTATATATATATTTTGCCCTCTTCTTCTACCCGCACTTGTTAGTAACATTCGTTGTTTTGAGATTTGTTCTGGCTGCTAGTCTGAGGCATTTGTGGATTATTACCATGTAAATAAATAAATAACTTGCAATATGTACCAACCAGGCGGTTCGCACCTACTAGTAAAAGATCATCAAATAATTCCAAGCCGCGTTTGTTGCCCTGTTTCTGCTTGGTTTGGTCGCGTTTGTTCCAAGCCGCGTTTGTTCCAAGCCGCGTTTGTAGCCCTGTTTCTGCTTGGTTTGGTCGCGTTTGTTCCAAGCCGCGTTTGTTGCCCTGTTTCTGCTTGGTTTGGTCGCGTTTGTTCCAAGCCGCGTTTGTTGCCCTGTTTCTGCTTGGTTTGGTCGCGTTTGTTCTAAGCCGCGTTTGTTGCCCTGTTTCTGCTTGGTTTGGTCGCGTTTGTTCCAAGCCGCGTTTGTTGCCCTGTTTCTGCTTGGTTTGGTCGCGTTGGAAGTGTAAAAGTTTGTAAGACGATTCAAAAGATCCTTGTGATTACTTTGAATATAATACTTTTGACGTTGACTTCAACAAAGTACATTTATAATATAATAGTTGCTTACGAACTTATGAAGAAAATACTCGAAATTCAGATCTGTGAGGAAAACAAGTCAAAGGCAAACAATATATTTATTATAGGACTTGTTGGAATACTATTTAGTCCAGTAACTTTATACATCACGGTATGCGTCAAATCCGGTAGTTCTGTTTTTTTGCAGACTTGTTTATGATGTTGGCCTTATAAATAATCCAAGTTTTTGACCTCGAGCGCCGAACGCAACCTTTTAAAAAATCGAAAAAATCTTCTTTTTTTTAATTTTGGCGATTATAACCCAAAAGGACTAGTTTTTGAGTAAATTTTCTTAGAACGTTTTTAAAGTAAACTCAATTTGCTACAATATGATACTAGAACTGTATCTGTAGATCCAATAGTTTCTGAGATTGAGCCTTTCAAAGTTTGTAATTTTTGATTTTAGATGATGTTTAAGCTAAGCTACATATAATGAAGTAAAAAAGATAAGTACAACAAAAGTTAATAAGTTTATTTGTTAGGAAATTGAGCGATATTCAAAATCTAAAATTTTAATTAATTTAGCCCTCTTGGAAGGTCCCGGTTGCAGTTCGTCTGTATCTGGATCGACGTATTCGGATGGCATATCCCCATAAGGGGATGATGGTGAATCGTCGAAGTCTTTTGCCCACAAGTCATCCTACATTTCGACATCGGACAGATCGTCGCCTTCTGGGATATCTACTATGGCAACATCAGGTATATTATCACAAGAGGCCCCGCTGCAGTGCATGCAGACTGATGAGCATTTTAAACCTGCCATCCAGCAGATGCATGCGAAAAAAAAAAATGCACTAAAAATTGCGAGGTTCGAATAAAATGATAAACTTTGAAAGGCTTTTCTCAGAAACTATTGGGTCTACAGATACAGTTCTTGTACCATATTGTAGCAAATTTAGTCTACTTTAAAAACGTGATAAGAAACTTTTCTCAAAAACTAGTTCTTCAGGGATATAGTCGCCAAAATTGGAGAAAAAAAACGCGGCTTCAACAAGGTTGCGTTCGGCGCTCGAGGTCAAAAACTTGGATTATTCATTAGGCTAACATCATAAACAAGTCTGCAAAAAATCAGAACTACCGGATTTGACGCGTACTACCCCATACTTTCAGACGACAAAGTTACTGGACATTGTAAGCCCATCTGTCTAGGCAAATATATAAAAAACAGTATAGAAAAAACGTTTATTAAATCTTACCAAACTTCGACACATCACAGTAGCGGTAGTTCGTTACCGGCAGGGATTATATTACCGGCCCCTATAAAATAGATGCCCAGATAATAATTTTTTGGAAAGCAACGCTCTAATGTGCTATATTAATTGGTTCCTAAAGATTTTATCGCTTCGTTACTTTCATTATCTGAAGGAAACCAGGCCACAGAGAACAGTTATTCATTATTTAAACGAGCGAAGTGAGCTCTCCGAGGTAACTTGCAAGAATCGATGTTTTATATATGTACTTGTATATATGTGTAACTATGTGTAAGGATAACTCTTGAACCAACCGAGCTTCATGAAATTTGGTATGTCGATAGATACTAGTATTGAAAACTATACAAGGGATCTAAGGAGGTTATTTTGTAAGTAAGGTTATAAGCTAACTGGATCAGGGGAGTTGTTGGTACCATATTGGGCTTTGCTTGGTCTTTTAAAAAATAAAATAAAAAAATGTACTTCCAGTGATCCCACAATGCTGATATTCGGTATAGTAAAGCTTGGGAAAAGTTGGTTAAAGAATATCGACACATTCACATTTCATTGAAAAATAATTTTATCTCTATGTGTTTGAGTCGATGAGAAAGCATTTACCCACCTTCATTTATCGCGTGTATGATTTTTTCATGTGTAAGCCTCATCTGAATCGAAATCTGAGGATACCTGTGATCAGAGATCACGAATCTGTAGTTAGAATAAGATCAAGATCCAGAGTCTCGAGCACCGCCGTAAGGTTGCATGCCTTGCGATCTTCTATAGGTTACATTTCTGTGAATGCTCCCAGGAACTGCACGATCTGATCCCACCATCTCCTTTTCATCATAGGTCGAGCAGGCGTACGGCTCAGTACCATCCTTACCTCATTGGTATACCTTCTATTCGCACAAAACGTTTCAGTTCTACCTTTATAATGCGAACTGCTAAGGAGTGGAATACACTACCGTCGTCTGTCTTTCCTGAAAACTATAATCTGGGTCTCTTCAAGTCAAGAGTGAATAGGTGCCTTCTAGACCTTTGTGCTTCATCTTCGGCCACATCGTCACTTACCAACAGGTGAGATCATGGTCAACCAATGTTAAAAAAAAAAAAAAAGAAGAATAATTAATAGTTAATATAATAAAAAAAAAAAAAAAAAAAAAAAAAATAGCAGCTTCCTTTCTCTTTTAATTATATAGTTAAGTTTGTTTCTTTTTGTTTGTATTATTAGCTATTAAGGTATACAATAAAGTATTTTCTATCTATCTATCTAGAATTAGAAAAAAATGGCTACCATTTTGAACTTTTTTGCTACTGGAAAGATTGCTTTCAAAATTGATAACATTTAATTTGAACAAGATGCGGGATTTAGTCCATCTGGAACATAATTTTTGGGTCACATTTAAATGAAACGGTCTAGGATATATAAACTATAAATATCTATCCAGCATGAAACGACCAAAACTTGTGTCATTAAACTGATACCTAAAATAAGAACTAAAACAGCTGCACCCTCAGCATAAACCTTATACACATATAGCAGTAAAACAACTGCAACCTCAGCATAAACCTTATACACATATAGCAGTAAAACAGCTGCAACCTCAGCATAAACCTTATACACATATAGCAGTAAAACAGCTGCAACCTCAGCACAAACCTTATACACATATAGCAGTAAAACAGCTGCAACCTCAGCATAAACCTTATACACATATAGCAGTAAAACAGCTGCAACCTCAGCATAAACCTTATACACATATAGCAGTAAAACAGCTGCAACCTCAGCATAAACCTTATACACATATAGCAGTAAAACAGCTGCAACCTCAGCATAAACCTTATACACATATAGCAGTAAAACAGCTGCAACCTCAGCATAAACCTTATACACATATAGCAGTAAAACAGCTGCAACCTCAGCATACACCTTATACACATATAGCAGTAAAACAGCTGCAACCTCAGCATAAACCTTATACACATATAGCAGTAAAACAGCTGCAACCTCAGCATAAACCTTATACACATATAGCAGTAAAACAGCTGCACCCTCAGCATAAACCTTATACACATATAGCAGTAAAACAGCTGCAACCTCAGCATAAACCTTATACACATATAGCAGTAAAACAGCTGCAACCTCAGCATAAACCTTATACACATACAGTGGTGGCCATATAATTAAGAACGCTGATATAAAGGGAAGATTTTTTCCAACTAAGATGCAAAACTAATTGTATGCATTTGTTTTTATTTCTCTCGGTATCGTAAAACATTTCCATATTACCACTGTATTCATTGATACACATGATTGGCTAAAAATCAATAGGCAAACTTTTTACACTACTTTTAAACAAAGTATTCCTTATTACTGGCTGGTCACGTAATTAAGAACGCTAAGTAGTTTATACCTTTATTCAAATTTAAATAGAGATCACTCAGTCAATTTGTTACTGTTTGTATAATTTTGGCGCCATTACGTGCTGTAAAAGATTAAAGGTGATTGCTACTTTAGAAAAAACAATGGGAAAAAATAAAAGTTTTGATAAATCTACAAGGGAAGTAATAATAAAACTTCGCCGGAAGAATTGGTCTTATAAAAAGATAGCCGACCATCTGCAATGTTCAAAAACGATGGTTTTCCACGCTGTAAAGCATTTTGCTACGTATCAAACTACTTCGAATGTTCCACGTGTACCTAAACAGAGAAAAACAACTCCTCGAGATGACCGAAACATCGTTCGTATGGCAAAACAAAATCCTTTTAAAGGGTCCAATGAGCTTAGAAAATAATATTTTGGTGAAAACAACCCTTCAGCAATCTCAGCACGCACTATTCGAAGACGTTTGGTAGAAGAAAAATTGCACGGTAGGATAGCAAGAAAGGTACCCATGTTAAAACTTTGGCAAAGGCAAGCCCGGCTTGCATTTGCGAGAAAGTATGAAAACTGGACTGTGCAACAGTGGAAAAATGTACTTTTTTCTGACGAGACGAAAATAAACAGAGTATGTTCTGATGGAAAACGATATGTACGACGTCCCCCGAATACAGCATTCGACCCAAAGTACACGAAAGTTACATTAAAGCACGGTGGTGGAAATGTGAAAATTTGGGGTTGCTTTTCTGGACATGGTGTAGGACCTGTAAAGTTGATAGAAGGTAACATGGATCAGTTCCAATACAAAAATATACTGGAAGATACAATGTTACCATACGCTGAAGACGTTCTACCGATCATTTGGACATTCCAGCATGACAATGATCCAAAGCACACTGCACGCACCGTAAAGGAATTTCTTACAGCGCAATTAGTTTCTGTCTTAGACTGGCCTGCTAACAGCCCAGATCTAAACCCAATAGAGAATCTGTGGTTTGAAGTAAAGAAAAGGTTTCAAATACAAAGTGTGGAAATTTAAGAGAGCTGTTTGAGGTTTTTTTAGAAGAATGGAACTCTATTTCTCTTGCGAAATGTCAAAAATTAATAGAGTCAATGCCTCGCCGGTGTAAAGCTGTAATTAAAAGCCGTGGATATGCTATTTACTATTAATTTTAGTTAAATATTTATTAAATTTATTTTTATGTTTCCTGTGCTACATAATATTGTGATTTTTTAAATCTAAGTGTCATACAAAACAATTCCCGAGCAGTTAAATAAATCGTTCTTAATTATTTGTCCAGTTTCAGTACTATTTGAATGTGTTACTTTGATAAAATCAATAAAATGTGCAAAAAATAGTTAGCGATTTCATACTTTATTCTTAAGTCAGGTTGCTCTATTAATGTGACTATTATATAACATAACTAGTTGCTTCTCAGAAGGTACACATCTCTGTGTATGATACGATTTAAATAAAAAACTTCTAGAACTTCAAATCGTTCTTAATTATATGACCACAACTGTATAGCAGTAAAACAGCTGCAACCTCAGCATAAACCTTATACACATATAGCAGTAAAACAGCTGCAACCTCAGCATAAACCTTATACACATATAGCAGTAAAACAGCTGCACCCTCAGCATAAACCTTATACACATATAGCAGTAAAACAGCTGCAACCTCAGCATAAACCTTATACACATATAGCAGTAAAACAGCTGCAACCTCAGCATAAACCTTATACACATATAGCAGTAAAACAGCTGCACCCTCAGCATAAACCTTATACACATATAGCAGTAAAACAGCTGCAACCTCAGCATAAACCTTATACACATATAGCAGTAAAACAGCTGCAACCTCAGCACAAACCTTATACACATATAGCAGTAAAACAGCTGCAACCTCAGCATAAACCTTATACACATATACACATATAGCAGTAAACTAATGCTTGAAAGGCCTTGTTTGTGGCATTAGCAGTATTTGTAATTAAAGCAATTACCATATGTCGTTCATCGCCCTCATTTCTATAAATTGAAGTTCGAGCCACATTGTCCAGGATTAACGACCTTCGACCAAAGTAACTTTGGTCGAAGTTAACGACTGTTTTTGTAGAACGTGCCAGATCGTGCTAACTAGATGATACAAACCGGCATGATAGGTTATGCTTTTATTTGATTTTATGTTGTTTGAGTTAGTCTTTATGAGGTTTCGTACCCAAGGAGTGCCAACGGGACCCTAATACTAACCTTACGCGGCATCAACCACAGACCTATATCAAGATAGACACCGCAAGTGCATCTACTTTGCGTGTCACTTTGCCTGATCGAAACCTTGCGGTATGTACCTATTAGCAAACCTCAAATAGTTCGTTCTCGGCTGTCTTCGCGATAGCACGTCGGATTTTAATAGAAAAATGCCTAATTGCGCCATAGTAAACTGTAAAATTTCTCGAAATCGGCTAGCCGTGCGAATGGAGATATTTCGTAGCAAAGTAGGCGCAAAATAAAACGGCACGCTTGATTTCATACAAATTTTCCCGTTTTGCGGTGTCTATCTTGATATACGTCTGTGGTATCAACCGTCCGTCTGTCAGTCTGTCTTTATTCTGTCACATAGGTAAGAAGTAGCCAGTTAATCGATGGTAGCCTAACGGTTCAATAGTGCAACTCAGAATCCAACGATACCGGGTTCGATCCTAGGCTCCCCACCAATGACTTTTCTAAGTTATGTGCGGATTTCCATCGCTCTGTGCTTCGGAGGGCACGTTAAGCTGTCGGTCCCGGCTGTTATTGATTAATAGCAGTCGATAAGCCATGTCAGAGGCCCTCGGGCGGCTTGACAAACTCTGACACCAGAGGCCAGCACTACCTCATACGAAGCGAAACGAAACGAGTAGCCAGTTGACACAGATTGTGTGGTGTGTCCGGCCTATGAATAGATTCCGCTGTCTCCTCCCGTGGATGTCGTCAAAGCTATATAAAGGACTACTCCAGAGGATGGAGAGCAGCATCCAACTGAGTACTTAATACAAATTCTGCGACAGGCTGATGATGATGATGATGATGCTGATGATATTGTGTTTTTTGGCATGAACCCTAAACGAATATAGAATAACGATGTGATGAAAACATTTAGAGTTGCGTAGTGAAAAATGTAACTTAGAAACGGAACCCTACACTATGCGTATCCCCTACGTTTTTGACCAGTTTATGTTTTTGTAGCCCTTCTTTTATTATTTTATTCTTAAAACTTATACAGTACGTGTCTATAGATGTAATCAAATTATTTGGGGTCTTTGCCAATATAATTTATAAACATAGAACCTTTGAATTAAAACAAAATGATCTATTTCTTTACAAATGATAAATAAATCACACAAACGTCGCCTCTTTTCTTTAAGTGCTGAAAAAGGTATCTTTGAAATCGAAATAAATAGTGAAAATGTAGACAAAATTATACGAAAACATTATTCAGAATATAAGATCTTCCCAAAGGGAAACTATATTTATTTTCTGTCTTTCAAAAACTAATACGAATTGTACCTTTTTTATGATTCTGATATTGTTAATAGTAGTAGGAAAAAATCATCACATCTAGAACCTTATACAATTTAATACTGAGGTTAAAAATTCATGTTAAACGATTTTAATTGAGCTTTGAGAGCTCTTACTAACAAGGGACCACTATACTACACTACTATTTCGACCATTATACATATAGAACTTTATCGATTATAAAACTTATTGATTTTCACCATTAGGTTTTTTAAATTTATGGATTTTGAACTTATGTATTCTAAACGTATGTATTTTGAATTTATGAATTTTAATACGTACCCTACTAACAACTAGAGAGAAAAACTAACTAATCAGAGAGGCCACTATGAATTTAAAAAAAAAAACTTTTGTTTTTTTTTTTTACTATAGCCGACTGTATGTATAAACCTTAGTACCATCTTTGAGGTC
Organism: Operophtera brumata; assembly: GCA_932527175.1. Lineage (NCBI taxonomy): Eukaryota > Metazoa > Arthropoda > Insecta > Lepidoptera > Geometridae > Operophtera > Operophtera brumata. Next base: position 392,093 of record OW052233.1, on the reverse strand, counting down.
GTTCCCAAGGTTTACAAAAAACAGAATCAAAATAGGTTTAGCACTTCTATATTTTTATAATAAACCATTTTGGAGGTACATACGAACAAATACACAATTGTTAATTAAAAGTTTTGTGAGAACCGTGTTACAATTTCTTACCAAAAGCTACTTTGGCCTACCTTATGTTAACTTTACACTAATTACATAATCTACGGCGGTCCTTAGTTAGTGTAATTGGATCTGCGGCTCTCTACAGACCCCGATCTCATTATGCCATTGAGTGAACTTTAAGCGGGTCCTAATGACATCTGGGATTGTGATTGGTCAGTGATACGCTGACCCGTGAAGTTATCTAGAGTTATGTGAAGGTGTGTAAAGCTTCCAAATTTCGGAAACAACACGAAAAATCTCCCCGAGATTCTTGACGATTTAATATATATTGAAATATCTTGGTTTTGGTTATTTGGTGTACGAGATTAGTTCAATATTTAAACGATTAAAATAACAAAAAGTAGAACTCAAACTATTTATTCTAATTAATCTATCGGTTATCGAAAGGGCGGAGTCTAGCAAGAATACGATACTGCAACAAAGTGATAGCGCACTTTATACACATACATTACACACATTACAAACATATACAGGGTGGGGCAAATTTTTGGTCCCTTAATGGTAGCTACCTTTTCTTTTATAGTAAGAAGGTTTTGTTCTTAGGAACCTTCTGTATTATTGGCATTTTTAGATTTTTGAAAAAAGTACGGTTCATCCAAAAAATGACGTTTGACAAAAAAACAAGTTGGTCTTAATCGACTCGATTTCCAACCAGGAACACTTTTCCCAAAGTAACATACCAAATCAAATCGTAAGTTATGGCAATAATTAAAAAAACCGTTCCCATACATTTTCTATGAAAAAACAAGTAAGCGAAAACAACAATGTCACTCATTCAATGGTTCTTATTTTAAATCAGTATATAACTACTTTTTTAAGTTGGTAGGCTAATTTTGAAGGCTTATGTCCCTACCCATGTTCGCTCTAACGACGATGGTTTATACGTAAAAATGCCTCCAGACCAAAATAAGAAACATAGTGTTCTAGTTACCTGTTAGTAGCAAAACACACCCATTTTATTGAGTTTAAATAAAAAAAAGCTTGTTTGGTAGGTAAGTAAATAAATTGCTTTTTAATAAACATAAAAAATATGTAAAAATTTAATTCCTGAGATGTTCAAAGTATAGACAATTTACTTGACTACACAGATTGGCACGCGTTAACATACTTTGCGTAGCAGCCCTTACCTTCATGTAATGCATATTTTGTAATGCACTTAGAATGCCGTCTTTCAGTTCGGCAGGACTTTCGTAATGCCCAGCGTATACCTTATCTTTCAGGTAACCCCATAGAAATAAATAGTAGAGATGCCACGAATATTTGGCTACTATTCTGTATTCGGCCTATTCGGCCACTTTTTTTGGTGTTCGGTATTCGGCCGAATAGTACTTATGAATAATAAGTACTATTAGGCCGAATACCGAATACCAAATCGTGGACAAAAAAGACACATCATATTACTCAAGATTTGTATTTATTACCAAATTACAATATTTTAATAAGTAAAATTAATCAGCGGTAAGTTGTGATGGATAAAAACAAGCTTCTCAGCATTTGATGGTAGCAAACGATTACGCTTTTCATCGTAAATGATACCAGCTTCAGAAAACAACCTCTCACTATACACGGTACTCCCGGGAGAAGAAAGATAAACTTTAGAAAATTTTGAAAGGTGTGGGTATTACTTTTCATTTGCTGACCACCACTTGTAAGGATCAGCTTTCCTATTTAGGCGAGTAGTTTTTAAATAAGAATCTATCTGAGACAGGTCGCGACACGATTTTGCGTTCGACAAGCATGTACTTATTGCCGAATGTTTGGCGGCCGAATATTCGGTGCTTCGGCCGATAGCGTTGCAGAACATTCGGTATTCGGTATTCGGCTAAATCACTATTCGTGGCAACTCTAATAAATAGCAAGGGGTAAGGTTGGGAGGTTTTAATAATATTCTTGTTTGGTAGTGGTATATTTCTTCATTTTCTCTACGCAATGCTTCTACCGCTGCTGATGAACATGACAGTTATTTTGAAGATAAGCTTTTATTAAGCTTAGCCAATAGATCTAGTAGCGAAAAAATTCTACGTCTATGGCTTAGCCGCTATTGATTAGTAAGAGACATTTTAAATTTTAAATTTAAAAAATATATTTCCCGCCAACTTTTTCTAGCGGTATTGTCTTTCAAAGAGGTGGTATATCGAAAAACTAAATCTGCCATTTTTGAAAGAATCGTCGTCATTTTAATTTAATTACATTTTAGTTTGTTTTTTCGAGTTATTTCGTGTAATTTTAGTGGCATTTTATCCGGTATAACTTGGATAAATAGCACATGTGTGATTTGGTGAAATTTAAGTGTATTGCGTGTCTTTTTGAAATGATAGATTTTTTCCTGTAAAAAAACTCAGTTTTTTTGCCATTATTTAAACTGGGTTATGACTTGACGGAGACTCTTAACGACTTGACTATAAAAATATAATTAAAAATCACTTGATATTGGCGAAATTGTTTGGAGCACTCCTCAGAAGCCATTATATGAAGAAAAGAAAGAAAGAAAGAGGTGGTATATCATTCTACCAAGAAGGTTTAATAACAAATATCAATAAATAAATTGAATTTAGAACAAATTGCTTTCCGTGTTCGAATGGTATGCATGACCTAGTTGCGGCGAAAAATGTATGGAAATTGTTTTTTTTTAAATTATTGCCGAGACTTACGATTTGATTTGGTAAGACACTTTGGGAAAAGTGGAAATAGAGTCGATTAAGATATATTTTTATTTTTTTAAGAATGTAATTTTTTGGGCGAACCATACTTTTTTTCAAAAATCTAAAACTGACAATATTTTTTTTCTTCAAATATAAAAAAAACAGAAGGTTCCTAAGGTAACCCTTCTAACTTCAAAAGAAAAGGTAGCTACCCTTAAGGGGCCAAAAATTTGCCCCACCCTGTATACAAACGCCAAATTCTGCAATTAGACTCTGAGACCTCTCAAGGCTCGCTCTCCGAGGCTTCGCACGGTCAATAAAAAGTCGTCAACAACGTGCTTCGTTTTATGGTATAGTTCTTTTTTTGAAGATCGTGGCATCGACTATCGCAAACATTCAAATAAAGTTCCACTATCACAAATAAGTAAAATTGGAACCGCCAACTAAAATAAACTCAATAAAGTCGTTGGGTCGTAAAAGTGCCAATACGTACAAAACGTTAATAAAGCAAGGTAAAGGCGCCTGTAACTGTCTGAGGAGTGGAAGTGGAGCGGTCAGGATGACGTTAGGACGTAATTGTCTGCTTCACCCTAACGCTGATAGGCCAATAAATTGGCGTTTGGAGATTGCTTAGATACAGAACTCATGGCTTAGGAACTATCTCTCATAAACACACAGGCCTGCAATTCTCTTGTTAAGTTAGTTTAATTTCATACTAGCAGCGCCCCGCAGTGTTACCCGCATAGGTCTAGATCCCGTGGGAATATCGGGATGCCTATGTTTTATTCCGGGAGTCACACTTTCCATCTCCATCCCGAATTTCATCAAAATCCGCAGAGTGGTTTCAGTATCAAGAATTAACAAACAAACGCACACACTAACACACTCACAAACTTTCGCATAATTTATAATATTAGTAGGATTAAAAAAGTGTTCCATTAAAATTTGACATTAGTGTCTTACACGTGACAGATTACTGAAAGTAATATATTTATATGTTCAAAGTACATACTTTACACAACGTTTCTTTTGGTTGTATCGTTATGTCATTGTCAAATCAATATATTGTCAGCCATAGGGTGTGTTTTAGAACGAAGAGAATTGTACATGTTTCCGAACGAAATGCCTTGTACCTATAATTTACGTTTTATTTAGCTTAGCAATTAGAAATAAAGCTTATTTAGCGTTACATTATAAGCAGTATATTATTATATGATAAATAATAGCTTGTCAAACAGTTAAACACTTTATTTTGCAATTTTGAGTTGGATAGTTGCATAATGGAGTGTTGCTGGACTTGGAAGTACACAACTTTCTGTTTTGTTTACGTGTTGTTATGTACTGTTTTATGATAAGAATGAGATTGATTGATAACAAAATTTGTATAATTCATCAAGTAAGTTTTAAAAAGGATCTGTAAAACTAGATTTTGTTATAATAACCAATGTACAAATATACTTTACCGATCTCTGTGATTGGTCGATCCCATTTTAATGAATATTGGCCTAAATAACACAATTTAGTGATATTAAAGGGTTCTAACAATCACTAAGTATATTTCAAAAGAGTTTTATCGCATTATATGCCATGGTTATTTCTGTTAAGCGAATATATTTGGGCTAAATATTTCCTGTGCTGTGATTGGTCAAGGATGACTTGACCATTTATGTTTTTGTGAAGGTATAAAAGTTGATGACGATGTTCTGTAAGGACAGTGAGGATTGTAAAGTTCTGCTATCAAGAGGTATGAAGTAGTTGTATTACTAACTGTGTATCTTGCTATATGTTCTACCTGTGTTGATATTATCCGGTTCGATATGTAAGTAAGATGTTGAATACCATCGCAAGCCCAAAGACAAGTTAATACGTAAGTCATACCGGCTAAAATCAATATGTGTATATACCTACCTTTTGTCTAAATGAGTTTATTGTGCACCTGATCATGTGTTAAGAAATAAATATGTAGTAAGTGGATTTTCATAACTTTATTTTATAAACCGAATAAAGAGGGTATTACAATTGATGGTAGTTACACTTATTTCTTGCTTAATTAATAGGTACCTATCAATATAATCAATTCTATTACATTCTCTTAGCACATTCAGAAACGATACTGTGCTGCTAGTAGGTAGGTACTAAGTACACAGTTATAAGAAAGACTCACATGTAAATTACATCCATCCCAGACTAGTTTGGTTAGTTAGACTGATTTGCCTTAGAAGAAGATAATTTATTAGCATAGCTAACATGTATTACATACACCTAATATGTCACATAGGTCACACATAGTAGTTACTATTACTACTTCGTGTCACAGTCTCTATTTTGATTACCCCACGTTATGTAAGTGATCAGGATGGACTAAATATCATGTGTTATACACATTCATATTTAGGGCTATCTCAACTAACTCTGACACACGCATAATGCTAATTACCCCGAAGCTAATTACTCCATTCACGACTAGATGTCGCAATACAAAGAAACAGCAAAATAAACTGTCATTCTTCCAAAAATATATTGCAAGCTGATGATCCTGGAAACAGTTGCACCTATTTCCACTTATATAGTTGTTTGCAAATGAAAACACGAAATTGCAAACAAAAGCGAATATTAAATATTGCGAATTGTTTGCGGCTGAAATGATCATAATGTTTTTCTTGTGGTGGACTCATTCATTTTTCTTGTGGTGGACTCATTCATTTTTCTTGTGGTGGACTCATTCATTTCTTGCTGATAATGATACAAAATTAGACGTGCTGTAACTAAGTGCTAATGTAAGTATCTCTTATTTGGAAAATGACATAGTTTTCAATTAAAGGAGCTTTATTTTTATTTATTTTGATGTTATAATGTGACAAACAAACAAGCGGCCCCCGCCTGATGTAGAGCAGTCACCGCCGCCTATGGACATCTGCAACACCCACGGTATTGCAAACATACTGCCTACCATAAGCACCCTATTACTGTCTCTTGAATTTACCCATATTGTAGCCCTATGGGAAGACATCCAATAGGAGCTCATTCCACGCCTTGCAGGTGCGGGGAGAAACGAAAGCGTGAAACGTACTGTGCGAGTCCTCCACGCATCCACAATGTGCGGATGAGCTCGCTGACGACAGCGGGATGTGCGGTTAAAGTGTGAAGCTGGGATTAGTTCAAACAGCTCCTCAGACAATTCTTCATTAAAAATCTAAAGACGCTAAGCGCCCCAGTATCTCGGCGCACGCTCAACGGGTCTAGATCCTTAGATAGAGTTACTATAAGGTTCAATATTACACAGTGGTTAGACGCCTTATATGTCTAGGCCTTATGTACTGGGCTATAAATGACAGTAATAAATACGCTACTTTCACAGCCACACTAACATCCCAGATAATAATAGTAAATCAACTGTTCTGCCATTCCTAGCCCTTCCAGGTACGACAGCCGCACTTTTATTCACAAAGAAAGATTTGCCGGTGAAAAAAGTAAAAGTACCTTTATTACGAACCTTTTTCTCCGGGATTCTATAATGTAACGTTGGTATAGAAACCGTTTGCCGTGGCAAAAAGCCTTTACTAGCTGCAGACGTCAACCGGCTAATGATGACGGTATAAAAGAACCAGTGTGGTCAAAATAAATAAATAAATAAATAATGGTGGGCAATTAAATAAATAAATAAATAATGCTGGCTGGGTCCAGCATTATTTATTTTTTTATTTAATTGTTTTTTTTATTATTGTCGTTCATATGCTATTGAACCACGTGGAGTCTGATGGAGCAATTTATAGTCTGAATGACATTAGAGCATCAAAATTTACATTAATAAATAATGCTGGACAGTTCACTCAACATTATCTAGCCCCAAGCTAAGCATAGCTTGTGTTATGGGTACTGATATACTTAATACAATACATTACATACATAGATATTTTTTATTATACATAGAAAATACCCAGAACATCCTGAACAAATATCTGCAAATCGCACAAATATTTGTTCCGAGACGGGAATCGAACCCGTAACCTCCTGCGTCGCTGGCGAACCTACGCCCGCCGCTCTACAGAGGTCGTCAAACCCCCCTAAAGGGAGGTTTTTTAAAAAGAACAAGCATATTACGGCCTTTCTCGTGTTAAGCGGACACCTCTGCTTATGACAATGCATTACTCCACAAGTCCCATAGATATAGGATGAGCCCTACTTTTTTTTTAAAGAACTTGATTTTACGGAACAAGCAGATGGCCCACCTGATGAGCCTTTGCCTTTGCCTATGAACAATCCTTTATCTCATAGGTAAATACCACCTAGGACGCGCCCTACGTGGCATTGCACTACGCCAACTACCCTAAGACTTAGAGGCCGACAACAGCCAAACTCCGTCACTATCTAACTCGGTAAAGTTCAGGAAGGTTAGAAAGTGACAAAATAGCGCTCGCACAACGGAAAGTGAAAGAAAATCAGTTTTTAAACATATATTTACTGCGTAATTGGAAATAGTAACTAGGGAGTAGCAGTAGTTCCATGTGGAACTAGCTACATGGAACTACTGTGAACAAATATTACTAAGGGTATGTTAATGTACTAAGGGAAGTGTCGATGCAAAGTACACGTCGCGCTAGCTTTCTTGTTTTGCTAAAGTGTCGTACGAATTACGGGAAAAAAATGGTAGTTTACGAAGGCTCACAGCTTTACAATAAATTACCCTCAGATATAAAAAAAATACATTTGCCACATAGGGTGCGTCCTAGGTGGACGTGACCTATGAGGTAATGCACTGTTCATAGGCAGACCTCTTGCTTGTTCCGTCAGCCAAGTAGTATAAAAAAAATAAAAAAAACATTTAACGCATTCAAAATTAAACTTTCTCATCATATTATATTAAATGTTTCCTAACTATTTTATGCGTCATGTGTTTGAGCTCCTATCTACCTTAACTTGAACGATCTAAACTATTTTTACTATAATTTTCACTAGAAACGGGATATTTACCATGATTTTTGAGTTTTATATGTTCCCGATATTTCGGCACAGTTGCATGCGCCATGATCACGGGAGAACTGACTAAAGTCTTTGCGAGTAGATGTTATTGGCAGATATATCGATCTACCCTCTTTCTCACTCTTTTATTACGAACGATACCACTACCATTTTCACTACTATTTTTACTATGTATAATTGATTCTCATGTAAGTGATAGTAATTATCTTTTTGAGAATAAATGATTATTAAACTGAAATGTTAAAATCTACTAAACCCTCTAAGGTACTATAATATTATTTGTTACTCTTAATTGTACCAAAATTAATTTTATAGATAATAGATATGTTTATGTTATATTAATGGTTAATATATAGTTAATGGCATTGTGTACCGCAGCAGCCACTATGCGCTCGTATGTGCGGCCACGGAAGACCAGCGCTATGGCACTAACTCTGCCATAGCACATGCTGAGTGGTTGCCTTGTTTGTAACTTTGATTTGAACGCCTACTTTAAATATTCGAATTTGTTGTATTTGGTTACGAAATAAATATATTTTTATCTTTTATCTTTATCTTTTTATAAGCGCAATGTAGAGGTTATTTCACGTATTTTTATCGGGGAAATTTATCTATATCCTATTTTGGGCTCTATCGTTGGACATTATGACGAAGAATAACAAAAAAAATATTATAAACTAAGTAGATTTTGCTTAAAATACGTTTAAAAGAAGCCTATGGACTTTTGACAGCCTCTGAACTCCATTTTTTTTTTCATCATTCTTGTAAAAAGGGAGAAGTTTCGTATTCTTACCAAAAGATCACGAGGAAAATGCTTTCGCCAAGAATAGGAATATTAACGAGTGTGACATTCACAAATCACATTGGACTCACGCCACGTGGTCCAGGAATAATCGGACCAGGGTCCAGTTGCCCCTTTTAATAATCGGACCAGGGTCCAGTTGCCCCTTTTAATAATCGGACCAGGGTCCCGTTGCCCCTTTTCAAAATTAGTTATGGTACGGTCCGCTTAACACTAGCTAAAAAACTAAGCAATGCGAGCTTAAAAAGAGGCTTGACGTCGTTTATAATTTAGTTGACTAATGATTAAAAAAACTAAGCAATGCGAGCTTAAAAAGAGGCTTGACGTCGTTTATAATTTAGTTGACTAATGATTAAAAGTTTTACCTCCTGCGCATCATTATAATAAAGGTTACATAGCTTAAGAGAAATAGGCCTAAGGCCTGCAAGAATTCACGCCATTAAGCGTAGACTTGACGTGACCATTTTGTTCTTGGCCTTTTATGAGTTCTCGCATTTGGGCCTGTTTTATGAGAGTAATGTGTTTGCGGGCAATTTAAGCAGGTAATATAATTCTCCCAAGTACTTATTTATTTATTTTCTACATCTACTATTTTTCTTTACTATCACGATTTGACCCTAATCTAATGCTTGCTTATCGTTCTCGTAGTTCAGTCTATCCTAAAGTTATATTTAAAAGATCGCTCTCAGCGATACGACCATCCATTTTATTAACACGTATATTTTGTAATTATAATATATATAACCTTCTGACGCATTTTTTTTTTATTTTTTTTTTTAACTTTGATAGACCTTTGTTTGACTACGATCTCACCTGTTGGAAAGTGACGATGTGGCCGAAGATGGAGCACAAAGGTCTAGAAGGCACCTATTCACTCTAGCCTTGAAGAGACCCAGATTATAGTTTTCAGGAAAGACAGACGACGGTAGTGTATTCCACTCCTTAGCTCCTTGGCATAATGGCCAACACGCTTTTTGACAAATTTAAATATACATCTTGATATTTACGCAATATGTGCAAACTACGCAAAATGTGCATAATGCCATGCCACAAAGAAAATGTCCAAGCAAAGCGCTTTCATTTGACACTCCACTTAATCAGACTGACTGACTTTTATTTTTTTACCCCCTCCTTTACCCCGATATCTCAACAACCTCCCGACTGATATAGCTCATAACGTTACATACAAATTTTACCAATGATATCGACCTCCCTACCAAATTTCATGAAGATCGGATTAACAGTACTGAAGTTTTCGTCGACAAACATACATACATACGTACACACAAACGCCGATTCTTCCAAGTTCACTAAGAGAACTCGCTTCACTCGTTCAATTACTACTTCAAGCTTCAAATTTATGAAATTTATCCCACACACCATTTATTCCACAGTTATGCATTTACATTGAAAAAAAATCTTAGGTTTTACCTACAAGGCGTCACCAATTAGTATTCTGAGTATTTAATACTACTACTATGTGTAAAACGGCTCTGACAACAGACGGGCAGACAGACGGACAAACAGAAAGCTGGACATGGCACAACTTTAGGGTTCTTTGTCAGACTTCTGAACCCTATTAAGGAATTTAGGTATACAGAAATAAAACAACATCTTCAATTTAAAAAAAAACTTTGGAATAACGCCTTGGTAACTGAAACCGCAACTTCACAGGGAGCTCAAGCTACTTTGTTTCAGCCCTTGAAAAAACTTCAAGTCGTCCTTAAACAGGTTACGGCCTTATTTTTTTCTGCCGCGAGCGTTAATGAGTGGAAATGTGCCAACGCCCTGTGGTTTGAGGGGATGAAGGCTTCGAGTTTTTAGTCAGGTTTTAAATGGTTTTAGTACTTTATTTCGGTTTGTAAAATACGCTGCTGGCTGCTGGCTTATTTATGGAATGTATGAATATTCTGGAAGAAAGCGTTAGCAGAGTCAGTCGTGGGAAGCAATGGCGGCGATGAGCTCACCACTTGTCACGTCTATATCCCACGATGGTGCAACTTACGGTGAAAAGAGGCCTAGGCGTGTGTCTATGGAAGGATGTATGTATGGATGGATGGATGGATGGATGTAGAATGGTCTCGAAATTTTCTATGTATAATAAAAAATATCTATCTATGTAATATATCGTATTAAGTATATCAGTTATCAAGTACCCATAACACAAGCTCTGCTTAGCTTGGGGCTAGATAATGTTGTGTAAACTGTCCAGCATTATTTATTTATTTATTATTTATATTTACTACCAAATTTACTTTCTCCAATAATATTCAACGTATGTTCAGTAATCATTTAAATGTACCTTTTACATAATTTATAAATAAAGAAACTAATTTAAGAATAAATTATTAAATTATCATTTTCATTATAACAATTTAACAAAAAATACACATATTATAGCTTTTCATATCCAAGTATATTAATTTCCTTACACATTTTACTAATTTCCTATGACCTATTAAAAAAGGCAAAGCGTATTTTGGATAGTCTCTATGCATCCTCTCGTTGGAAACACAGAAAAAAAATCCTTCCTCACCATCACACCAGTGTGACAGAGAAGCGACGGCGTTGAGGTAAGGAAAGCGTTTTCCTATCTTAATACTAATGTTACGTGGAAGACATTTTTTTCATCCTAACCATCACACCAGTGTGACAGAGCAGTGTGAAGGTGAGTCGGTCGCGAAACCATATTTGGCTGTCACGCTTTTTTACAACGTCTGACGATAAAAGGATTTTACAAAATCAAAATTTTCTGGCTCTTGTAAATGTAACTTGCACTTCAAAATGTGTTAGTTTTAAAGGTTTGACTTTTTTTGGGAAAGTGGTCAATAAGAGAAAGGTGACATTTGGGGCAGTAGTCATTTTGGTAAACATTTTGTACCTAATCAATAAGTATTAACATTATGTACCTAATCAATAAGTATTAACATTATGTACCTAATCAATAAGTATTAACATTATGTACCTAATCAATAAGTATTAACATTATGTACCTAATCAATAAGTATTAACATTATGTACCTAATCAATAAGTATTAACATTATGTACCTAATCAATAAGTATTAACATTATGTACCTAATCAATAAGTATTTCTCCTCGAGTCTATTCGTTAATTAGCTTTGTTACTACTTTTATTAACTACTTCTTTTTTATTTTGTAATGGCTTAAATGGCTTAAATAATAAATTCAAGTAATAAAAGTAAGTAAAAGTAAGTAAGTTCAAGTAATAGTAAGTATAGTATTTATCCTTTTATTTTAATAATTTAACTTGCTTTGTTATTATTATTTTCTTGTTTGTAAGGCACGCCTCACCATCTTTCTGCACGTCCAGGATGACTGGCAGATAATGCTGTTAGCATTAAGTCCTCCTTGCACTATTGTTTTGTGTGAAAGTTTTTAAATAAATAAATAAAACGAAGTCAAGTCGTCAAGAGTCTCCGTCAAGTCATAACCCAGCTTAAAATGGTAGCAGACAAACAAAGGTTTTGCAAGACAAACTCCACACTTTTTAAAAAGACACGCAATATACTAATATCTATACAACAGAACACAAGCTCTGGCTTAGCTTGGGGCTAGATAATGTTGTGAGAACTTGTCCAGCATTTTTTTTTTTTTTTTTTTTTTTTATCTATCTACACCACACATGTGCTCTATAATATGTCATACCTGGTAAAATGCCACCAAAATTACACGATATAACTTGTTTAGAAATTAAAACGTTTCTATCACCAATGACGGATTATGAATTCCTCAGACTACTTCATTAACCCCTAACCGTGAAGTTCGAGCTAAACAGTGCAAGGTTAACTTTACCTAACAATCAATACTAAAGTAATAATATTGACAATGACAAATAACGTAAGCGATGAGGTCGTTTCCATAGCAACGTAACAAGTCGCTTTATTAAAAAATAAAACTTATTTTCGTCAGACGCATAAATTGTAGTCATTGTACACGAAGACCCGGACTTGTTGATAAGATTCGTTGGTATAAATATGATTTGTCCTGGCTGCTTGTCTATTATGGAATGTGTCATTACTGGATGAAAGCGTTAGCCGAATCAGTTGTGAGAAGCAATGGCGGTGATGAGCTCACCACTTGTCACGTCTATATTCCACGATGGTGCAACACACTGCGAAAAGAGGCCCATTGAGGCTCTGCCTACCCTTTCAGGGAAAAAGGCGTGTGTCTATGTATGTATGTAAAGTTTCCAAATAAAGTGTCAAACAAAGTCCTTGGTATGTTCGGCCTAACAACGACCCCCCATCCACTATGGTCGACCTGTGACCCATGAAAGATAGTGTTTGTGAGATGGTTCTTAGCTATGTTTGGTGGAAATTGGTGCAGCGGTTTCTATTCCAGGATATCAGCTCGCAAAAACTAAAGTATATATCTTTAAAACAATTTGACCGATTTAGATAAGTACGGTTGTCTTGATATGATGGCCTAGCTATTGCCCGCGAATTCGTCTGTGTGGCAGAAGATAAGATAATTTCTTGGGAATCTCACAATAAAAAGTATCCCACGTTTTTATTTGGATAATAAGTTAACAAACAATGATCTTCCTTCCTTCTTTATTCGTAATCCATGGTCAGTGTCTGATTGCAAGGAATTACAGCTGATAGCGCGTTCTATTTGTTCCTCTCTTAGAGCATGACGGCCTCTGTTCCGTGTTGCTCTATGGTTCCTCTAGCTGTGGCAGCAAATAGTCTTGAATAGATTAATTCGCTCCGGGGGCCCTACATTATGCGTGCTAAACATAAGCCCCCATACGTTTCCTTTTTCCAATTTTAATGGAACACTAAAATAAATAAATAAATAATGCTGGACAGTTTACACAACATTAGATAGATAGATAGATAACACTTTATTGTACACCACAAAAAAAAAGAAATTAACACATGAAAAACAATCAGAAAAATAAAGTATGGAAGTAAAATGGGCGGTCTTATCGCTGAGAGTGATCTCTTCCAGACATTATCTAACGCCAAGCTAAGCAGAGCTTGGGTTATGGGTACTAGATAACTGATATAACTTAATACAATACATTACATAGTTTTTTTTTAATTATACATAGAAAATACCCAGAACTCCCTGAACAAATATCTGCAGATCGTACAAATATTTGTTCCGAGGCGGGAATCGAACCCGCAACCACCTACGCCGTAGGCGAAACGTCGCCCGTCGCGCCACAGAGGTCGTCAAAAAAACCGTAAAAATAGTCGGTCTGCATTTATTAAATAAAATAACTTGTTGAAAAAATATTATCTTAAACTACATACTTTTTGGATCCTATAAACCTAGGTTAGGTAAGTAATTACTAAGTAGGATCACGCGTTAGCTGACGGGTATTCTATAATAACAAGGCTCGCTGCTCCTCACGGGTATGCTGCTCAATTTATACAAATTTTCATCGCGTCTTCTGAAATAGCATATTTTACCGATGCGAAATCGTATGTCCTTCATTTGTCCTCTGTACAAAACTGTACAAAAACAGAGCCATATTATCGAACATTAAGATTAAGTGCACACGATGCAGATAGTGATAATAATTATTATCTAAGAATTCATTAATTCATATATTTTTCGAATTATCTTAATGTCCTAAAGTACCTGCTACACGGTTGACAACGGGCTTTCGACATTGGTGATCTGGGTCGGTTTGGACCGCGTAGAAGGTATTTTGCAACCAAATTCCTAGAGACCTTATGAAAATGTTGGCTTCAAGAGCTGCTCTAGTGGCAATGGGCGAATAGAGGGCGTTGGGTCGGGGGCCAACCGAGTAGATGATGAAAAGTAACGGAGGTTACCGCTTAACATCAGGTGGGGCCATTATCACAGAATAAATAATAGTACAAGACTTTAGTTGACTGACGACGCGATGCGTGAGTGCGTACCGAACTAACGTCACGTGTGATCCGGCAGGCACGCGTTAGCCCCCTGAATTGATTGACTCGACAAGTCGAGTCCGCCGGGTACTTGAAGCTTTATACCTAAAGCGCGGAGTGCACCACACCTACCATTATGAGATAGTCCCGTAAGTCATGAAGTAATAAAAAACTAATGAACCTTACAGTCCCATATGATGTGTAACATCTGAAATCTCACCTCCTTGGTAATAAGCAACATGGATGATATTACTACCTTTGGAAAAATGCTCTTTCTGTAACACACTTCCGTCCCTTTTGACGAAATAACTCCCGCATATTACAGGGAAGCGAAAGGAAAGATGGTATACATCAAAAAGTACTGTATTTGATGTCGACCACAGTTGGGCACACAAACGTGCATAAATTTGTATTTAAATTACTAGCATACACGCGTGCTAGATGGCGGAGTAAATTACCGGTACGTGGTCACCATTATAGAACCTTTATTCCCAAGCGTTTGTCAGCCCTGCGAGCTGCCATTTGCCACTTCAATTTGATAGTTCCATAGTTTTATCGTTACGAGTTACATACAACAAGTTATATGGAAGGAAAACGCAACAGGAGGGAAGGAATGTTATTACTGAAATAATTGACTTATACAGAAAATTGTCCTATCTCTGGGATCTAAGAAGCTTCGAGGAATATAAGGAGAATTTTAATTAAAATAAAGGGCTTTTATAATATTATTTATTTTTATGCCTTATCTAAGTACTAAGTTGTAGGTAGATATTATGCAAGTATAATACAAATTATTATAATAAAAAACTCTCCTGCTTATTCCTCAGTCACGTACAATAATGCCAAAGCCACTCAAATTCTTTTGAATTTCTACAAACACTGCGCCATCTACTCCTCTAGAAAGTTCAGACTGGACCGCCGCGCCGCCGCCGGTCGGCCAATATCACCTCTGTAGAGAGTCCGTTGTCAGCTGTGTAGCAGGTCCTTTAGACGCGGAGTCATGTTATCGGAATGAATGGAAAATTTTGCCAAACACCTGATAGGCAACGTGACTTACTGATTAATCAAGGGTAAGTTTCAAATCTACAGAATCTGTAGAAATTCAGAGTAATCTGAGAAGACAGCCTTGAGCTTCGTGGTGCGGAGCCCGTAGAATGTTTCTAATGTCACAGAGAGCACCTGAAGCGTTTCAATGAAGTTAAGTAATTTTAAGTGAATAGAGTAAGTTTTTTTTTTTCTTTTTTTTTTCTTAACCTATTGTGTCCCACTGCTGGGCAAAGGTCTCCCCCAAAATTTTCCAGGCATCCCGGCCTTTGGCAGTTTCCTACCACTCCTTCTCCTGAGCTTCGAGATCGTCCCGCCAACGCCTTCTCGATCGGCCCCGTCGTCGCCTTCCGTCTTCAGGCACCCAAGGAGTTACTACGTTCGCCCACTTCTCGGGGTGCATCCGCCTGACGTGACCAGCCCATTCCCACTTGAGCTTTACAAGTACATTTTATAAGATTTTATAAAATTAATTGCTATTCTGCCCGCGACTTGTTATTATTTTCACGTTATTACTTTCAGTTAGGCCATTTTCGAAAGTCCCATAAAATAAAACCTTTTTTTTCTATATGTACATAAGAGTTATATATGCAACTGTACATAAGAGTTATATATGCAACTGTACATAAGAGTTATATATGCAACTGTACATAAGAGTTATATATGCAACTGTACATAAGAGTTATATATGCAACTGTACATAAGAGTTATATATGCAACTGTACATAAGAGTTATATATGCAACTGTACATAAGAGTTATATATGCAACTGTACATAAGAGTTATATATGCAACTGTACATAAGAGTTATATATGCAACTGTACATAAGATATATATGCAACTGTACATAAGAGTTATATATGCAACTGTACATAAGATATATATGCAACTGTACATAAGAGTTATATATGCAACTGTACATAAGAGTTATATATGCAACTGTACATAAGATATATATGCAACTGTACATAAGAGTTATATATGCAACTGTACATAAGATATATATGCAACTGTACATAAGAGTTATATATGCAACTGTACATAAGAGTTATATATGCAACTGTACATAAGAGTTATATATGCAACTGTACATAAGAGTTATATATGCAACTGTACATAAGAGTTATATATGCAACTGTACATAAGAGTTATATATGCAACTGTACATAAGAGTTATATATGCAACTGTACATAAGAGTTATATATGCAACTGTACATAAGAGTTATATATGCAACTGTACATAAGAGTTATATATGCAACTGTACATAAGAGTTATATATGCAACTGTACATAAGAGTTATATATGCAACTGTACATAAGAGTTATATATGCAACTGTACATAAGAGTTATATATGCAACTGTACATAAGAGTTATATATGCAACTGTACATAAGAGTTATATATGCAACTGTACATAAGAGTTATATATGCAACTGTACATAAGAGTTATATATGCAACTGTACATAAGAGTTATATATGCAACTGTTGAATAATAAGGGATATTAAAACTAGAATGTTGGTTTATCAATAACATGGGTTTGCAATACTAATACCGAACAAAAATGGTGAGATACGTGAATTCAAATAACCTTCGATCAAGAAGTATTCTTGATCGAAGCGAATAACCTATAAGTTTTTTTTT
Source organism: Operophtera brumata (assembly GCA_932527175.1). Lineage (NCBI taxonomy): Eukaryota > Metazoa > Arthropoda > Insecta > Lepidoptera > Geometridae > Operophtera > Operophtera brumata. The sequence continues at coordinate 374,936 of OW052233.1, read as the reverse complement.
TTTATTTATTTATTTATTTACAAAAAACACAACTAATACATAAAACACCGAGAAAAAGATATTAAACAATTTAGATTTAGATTAAGACATTTTCGGAGTTATAATACATATAGCTATGGCCCCACACTAGGCTCGCGGCCTGTATCGTGGGAACCGAATACGAATTACAGACAAAATAAAACCGAACGTTAAACATAATCCGCATACATAAATAAAACATTATAATTATACCTAATACACTGCTTACTTTAACACCCAAGCACATTACAAAGTAATACATAAAATTCTTGTGCTATTTAAACAAATGAGTGTGCATATATTCGAGTAGGAGAGAGAGAGATTGTGCTTGAGTAATTGTGAGTGAGAGTGTGTGTGTGTGTGTATGTGTGTGTGTAGGTGTGTGTGTGTAGGTGAAGGTGTGTAGGTGTGTGTAGGTGTTTGTGTGCGTGTATGTGCATCATACCTATTGCAAAATATTCAAAATATTTTCAGTTTCATCGTAGGACAACCCCAACAACCACTTCTTTATAATGGGTTTCGCAACACTACAATTTAAATCTTTTATGTCACAGCTTCAGCACACTTCATTGTAGACATGCGGAAGCAAGTACTTAGCAAAGCGGCTCGCAAAGGTAGTTTTATGGGGTACTAGCGGGTATCTATAGACCCGTTTGCGGAGAAATACATCATAGTCAGACCTGTTAATGAAAACTCTATGCACTGATAAGGTAGCTCGAAGTAAAAAAAGTCTACGAACACTAAGAACGCCACATTCATGGTAAAGGGCGGATGTGGGGTATCTGAAAGGTTTATTATGCATTAATTTTAGTACTGAACGTTGAGATCTTTCAAGTCTCAAGACAGCAGTTTTCGCAGCTCCACCCCAAACCAATATGCAGTAGAATAGAATGGATTGACAGATTGCATTAAACACCATGTTCAAGATATGAGTATCAGCGCAACGACGCAGGGACTTCATAACATAGATACCCTTTCTAACTCTACTAGAAAGTCCAGCAAAGTGGTCATTGAAGTTAAGTTTTTCGTCCAGGATAATGCCAAGGTACCTAATATTTCTGGCATGGCTAATTGCTTCACAATGACAACCCTGCGAAACAGTTAAGCTAGAGCTGCCGACTAGACATGTGTGAATCCTAAGATCTGGGAAACTAAGAGGAAACGCGAGTTCAAGACAATGTTATTTTTTTGAAATTCATTAGGATTCCACGAATTGAGTAGTGAGAATGTGGCTGTTTTATAAGTATGGAAGGGATTGAAAAAGCAAAAGAGTTGCATAATGTAATTAAGTACAATATTAGGTTTAGGGTTCTTTCGTCATCGGGTAAATTCGTCACCGAAAAATGTAGGGTAAATTCGTCATCGCTTGCTTTTGCACAGTCAGCTCGGTAACATTATGATACGCGGACAACAGAACGAATGGAAAATCTCAAATAAATACCCTCGAAATTACAAATCTCGAATGGAAAATCTCTAATAAAAACTCGAATGAAAATCTAAAATAAAAAATCACATGAAAAAACTAGAATGAAAAATCTCGAATGAAAAGAATCGAATGGAAAATCCAAAATCTAAAATCTCGAATGGAAAATCCCTAATGAAAAAACTAGAATGAAAAATCTTTTTTTAAAAATCACGTTAACACTCGTTTGGATGATTTTATGGTTGCCATGACACTGGTGGTTTTAATGTTGGCAATAAGCTGTTTCATAAACTTTTATAGAGGATTTATAGCATGGGTGCAGATAAACTATTGTACCTACATTTGACAGTAGGCCAAAAACAGACTGATATTTGAACCACACAAATAAACAAACATGAAAAACTTTTGAGTTATGTTTATTACAAGCTTGTGGTAATTCTTAATATTATTCTAATTCATGTAAGTAATTTCTGGCATCTACAGCCAAACACATTCTATTAACTTTGAGGTCTTTGTTCACAGCCATCTAACGCGTATATTTTTATACTAAACAAAGCCTTACACGTATGTAAAAGTCTATTTCTGTCTGGGATGGGCGTTGATTGCCGTACTTACGCCACTTCGTTGCTCCCCAGAATGCCGTTCTGACGACAAATTGCTTCATCAGACTACGTGGTTGGTTCTATAGAATACGAGTAGCTTAGAAAGAGAACAGCTAGCCGTCTATTTTTTTTTACTAATTAGTCATTATTCATACGTAACTAAGTGGACACAGACAAGCAATCTAGCAGAATAAACAAATATTCTTCTTCTTGTCGTGTCAATGCTTTATTTCCGATTCTTTATTACCCGACTCTGCCAGGAGGGTTATGTGTTTCTCGAGTATGTATGTATATTTCTTTGGCACGCTCTGTAGCCTAAACGGCTTGATGCATTTTAGCTTGAGAGGTGACAACATATTCACTTAAATTGTGAGAGTGACACTGGGTATATCAAAATTATTTACGCAGTCGTTTTTTTTTTATTTTTATAAATGTGTTTATTTCAAATAGTTAGTAATGACGACCTCTGTGGCGCAGCGGGCGCACGTTAGCCTGCGACGCAGGAGGTTGCAGATTCGATTCCCGCCTCGAAACAAATATTTGTACGATCTGCAGGTTTTTGTTCTGAGTGTTCTGAGTGTTCTGGGTATTTTCTATGTATAATAAAAAAAAAAAAATTGTAATGTATTGTATTAAGTATATCAGTTGTCTAGTACTTACCCATAACACAAGCTCTTCTTAGCTTGAGGCTAGATAATGTTGTGTGAACTGTCCAGCATTATTTATTATTTATAAATGGGAGTCAGGGTTTTGGTTGCAAGCACTTCCATCACACAATACTGGTACTTTAAAGGATCCAGTTTCTTTCCGTATTGCAACTTCTTTACGGTTGGGTGCAGGGTGCTGTGCCCCTCATCACTGCCAGTGCGGTACTGCTGTTGATCAGCTTGGTCACCACGGATTATCGTGCACCAGGGCTTCCGGTAGGATTTCCCGCCATGCTAGCCTTAATGATATCATTCGCCGGGCCCTTACCAGCGTTAACATTCCAGCCATTCTAGAACCGAATGGTCTGCTACGTGAACATGATAAGCGGCCTCACGGCATGACTCTTGTTCCGTGGAAGAAGGGTAGGCCTTTGGTGTGGGACGCTACATGCGTTGTTTGACCCTTGCGCCATCTCATCTGTCCGGGACATCAGTTAGGGCCGGTGCGGCGGCAGATTCCGCTGAGGACCTCAAAAGACGTAAATATGGAAGTCTCGACAGAGCTTAGGTAGAAGTTTAGGCTCGATAGGTGCCTTTTGGACCTTTGTGCTCCATCTTCGGCCACATCGTCACTTTCCGACAGGTGAGATCGTGGTCAAACAAAGGTTTATCAAAGTTTAAAAAAAAAAAAAAAAAAACTTTTTTGAGCCTTTCGGGGTCGAGACTCTGGGTCCGTGGGGTTCCGGGGACCTTCGCGTTTTCAATATTATTTCAGGACATCTGGTCGAAACGACGCGTGACTCGAAAGCTGGCTCTTATCTGGCTCAACACATTAGTATTGCCATTCAGCGTGGCAATGCAGCCACCATCTTAGGGACGCTTCCGTCTGGTAGTGATTTGGATCAGTTGAGCTACCTTTAGATCGCTTGCAGTGTTCTTGAGGTAGCACAACTATTTCATATGTATTTTGTACATACCTTGTATTATTCTTTCTGTAACTAAATGTATATATAGTGGTGGCCATATAATTAAGAACGCTGATATAAAGGGAAGATTTTTTCCAACTAAGATGCAAAACTAATTGTATGCATTTGTTTTTATTTCTCTCAGTATCGTAAAACATTTCCATATTACCACTGTATTCATTGATACACATGATTGGCTAAAAATCAATAGGCAAACTTTTTACACTACTTTTAAACAAAGTATTCCTTATTACTGGCTGGTCACGTAATTAAGAACGCTAAGTAGTTTATACCTTTATTCAAATTTAAATAGAGAACACTCAATTAAATTATAAAAACGGGAAATTTTCACGTACCGTTAAATCGATGTAAGCACCGACATTGTTTGTTTTATTTTAGAGAACACTCAGTCGATTTGTTACTGTTTGTATAATTTTTGCGCCATTACGTGCTGTAAAAGATTAAAGGTGATTGCTTCTTTAGAAAAAACAATGGGAATAAATAAAAGTTGTGATAAATCTACAAGGGAAGTAATAATAAAACTTCGCCGGAAGAATTGGTCTTATAAAAAGATAGCCGTCCATCTGCAATGTTCAAAAACGATGGTTTTCCACGCTGTAAAGCATTTTGCTACGTATCAAACTACTTCGAATGTTCCACGTGTACCTAAACAGAGAAAAACAACTCCTCGAGATGACCGAAACATCGTTCGTATGGCAAAACAAAATCCTTTTAAAGGGTCCAATGAGCTTAGAAAAGAATATTTTGGCGAAAACAACCCTTCAGCAATCTCAGCACGCACTATTCGAAGACGTTTGGTAGAAGAAAAATTGCACGGTAGGATAGCAAGAAAGGTACCCATGTTAAAACTTTGCCACAGGCAAGCCCGGCTTGCATTTGCGAGAAAGTATGAAAACTGGACTGTGCAACAGTGGAAAAATGTACTTTTTTCTGACGTGACGAAAATAAACAGAGTATGTTCTGATGGAAACGATATGTACGACGTCCCCCGAATACAGCATTCGACCCAAAGTACACGAAAGTTACATTAAAGCACGGTGGAAATTTGGGGTTGCTTTTCTGGACATGGTGTAGGACCTGTAAAGTTGATAGAAGGTAACATGGATCAGTTCCAATACAAAAATATACTGGAAGAAACAATGTTACCATACGCTGAAGACGTTCTACCGGTCATTTGGACATTCAAGCATGACAATGATCCAAAGCACACTGCACGCACCGTAAAGGAATTTCTTACAGTGCAATTAGTTTCTGTCTTAGACTGGCCTGCTAACAGTCCAGATCTAAACCCAATAGAGAATCTGTGGTTTGAGGTAAAGAAAAAGGTTTCAAATACAAAGTGTGGAAATTTAAGAGAGCTGTATGACGTTTTTTTTAGAAGAATGGAACTCTATTTCTCTTGCGAAATGTCAAAAATTAATAGAGTCAATGCCTCGCCGGTGTAAAGCTGTAACTAAAAGCCGTGGATATGCTATTAACTATTAATTTGAGTTAAATATTTATTAAATTTCTTTTTATGTTTCCTGTGCTACATAATATTGTGATTTTTTAAATCTAAGTGTCATACAAAACAATTCCCGAGCAGTTAAATAAATCGTTCTTAATTATTTGTCCAGTTTCAGTACTATTTGAATGTGTTACTTTGATAAAATCAATAAAATGTGCAAAAAATAGTTAGCGATTTCATACTTTATTCTTAAGTCAGGTTGCTCTATTAATGTGACTATTATATAACATAACTAGTTGCTTCTCAGAAGGTACACATCTCTGTGTATGATACGATTTAAATAAAAAACTTCTAGAACTTCAAATCGTTCTTAATTATATGACCACAACGTATATTATTTATTTAGTTAGGCAGATGATAATTAGCCACCGCAACGCATTATCTGTGGCTGTAGAAAATAATGAGTTGAAAATAATTGAATAAACAAATTATGAGTGGAATTCACTAATAAGCATACAAGCATATAAGATGCCATTAGTAAGTAGTGTGAGCTAGCCATTTCCTTTCTGAGCTATGACTAAAGGTACTGAGGGAATGAACTTTGGAATGTACTGCATTGCCTTTTCAGGGAAATAATAAATCGGTAGCTAGAAATCGAAAAGAGAAAACTAGGTAAGTACATACATACATAGACACACGTCTTTTCCGCGTAAGGGTAGGCAGAACCTCAATAGGTCTCTTTTCACCTTGTGAGTTGCACCATCGTAGAAATACAGACTTGACAAGAGGTGAGCTCATCACCGCCATTGCTAACGCTTTCTTCCAGATTAAATTGCTCCTGAACTAACGCACACTAAACACTGTACAAAACAGCAAAAAAACTGCAAATGTAGCCAAACCAAAGCCAATTTGCCAGTTGTTGCAAATACTTCGCTTGCTCGGTCAATTAAAAGTGAAAACCTGATTTTTGTAATACGCCTTTTCAACTTATTTTATGGAGAGAATTTCCTAATACGCGTCGCTACACCCGATTCCTAAGTGAATCCACCTTAAAAACCAAATGTCTTAACATCACAAAACGGTTGACATTCACGACACGGAAGGCGAGAATAGCCTTGAAAGATCCACCCTCCAATATGCACTTTATCTGTTAGATATAAGAGTCAAATTGTGAAAGCAGATGGCGTTTTTACATTGGAAATATATCAGCTAATTAGACTAGATGAGCCTCGGTATTTAATTTGCAGGAGTGTTTATCTTTTTAATGTGTAAGTAGATTGGGCTGATAAAGACTAATTGATACTTTTCAACGGTAGTTATTGTAAATGATGAAGACATTTGGAGTACCAGTCAGCGAACGTATGTTATAATTTTTTTTTTTTTTTTAACAATGATAGACCTTTGTTTGACCACGATCTCACCTGTTGGTAAGTGACGATGCGGCCGAAGATGGGGCACAAAGGTCTAGAAGGCACCTATTCACTCTAGCCTTGAAGAGACCCAGATTATAGTTTTCAGGGAATACAGACGACGGTAGTGTATTCCACTCCTTAGCAGTTCTCATTATATAGGTAGAACTGAAACGTTTAGTACGAATAGAGGGTATACTAATGAGGTAAGGGTGGTACCGAGCCGTGCGCCTGCTCGTCCTATGATGAAAAGGAGATGGTGGGATCAGATCATGAAGTTCCTGGGAGCATTCCCCGAAATGTAACCTATAGAAGATCGAAAGGCAAGCTACCTTACGGCGGTGCTCGAGACTCTGGATCTTAGTCTCCGCCATATGTTGCTCACCAATAAGCCTGAAAGCTCTGCGTTCGATCGAGTCCAAGGCAGCAAGCTGGTGCAATTTCGGTATTAATTTAGACTAAAGTGAGTAAAAACCTACGTCACAGAAATCTTAGTGGCAAAGCCTACATAATCTAGTATCATCACTGCTGGGCATTACGCATGGCTTCCTCATAAAATGCCATGACGAACGGCCCTGAGCCGCCTTCATCCACCGACTTCATACGACTTTTATAATGTCGTCGGTCCACCGAGATATGACCCTTTCCTTCTAAGCATGCTTGGATATTCAAACTTCGTCATCGGGTTAGGAACGGTTGTTGGTTCAATATGCGATCTCAATATGGCCTGCCTATTGCCATTTCAATTTGTTAATTCTGAGTGCTGTGTCAGCGATCTTTTTTACTGTACTGATCTCCACATTTATTTAAGGCGCTATAGGGCCAACGAAAATTTTTATGTCAGGGTGTGAAGCACGCGGGGTCGCCCCGCCCACTGAGCGGGACGCAGGATGCGCCGAGTTCAATGACCCGAATTCTATCGGCGGGTAAGAGCGTTTTCACACTTTCCGATCCGATATCCTTATCGGAACACATTTCCATACATTTAGTCGGTATCTGATATTGGAGACCGATAAAATGTATGAAAATTACGGCCGATAACGGTATCGCATCGGATAGTGTGGAAACTCTCTAAGGCGCCTTGCTATTATTTTCGCACATACGGTCATAAAGTAGTACAATATGCGCAAAAAAATAATAGGTTTTAGTGCTAGTAATAAATAAATAATAAAGAATTTTTACGTAAGTTTTTTTATTATTTCTGTTGGATATTTGGATAATCACATTACCTATAAAAATGGATCGTCAGGAAGGTATCTTATTGTGGCAGAAAATCAGATGTTCCATAAACAAAATAAGTACCTCATGATTCGATCCTAAGAAATTACCTCTCCGTCTCCTCCAGTGGATGTGTGCAGTGGTCTGTCCGACCTAAGACTAGGCCCTCCGACTCTTTCTGAGGAAGAGTGCAGAGGTGTGTGTCCGGCCTAAGAAATTACCTCTCCGTCTACTCCAGTGGATGTGTGCAGTGGTCTGTCCGACCTAAGAGTAGGCCCTCCGTCTCTTTCTGAGGAAGAGTGCAGAGGTGTGTGTCCAGCCTAAGAAATTACCTCTCCGTCTCCTCCAGTGGATGTGTGCAGTGGTCTGTCCGACCTAAGAGTAGGCCCTCCGTCTCTTTCTGAGGAAGAGTGCAGAGGTGTGTGTCCGGCCTAAGAAATTACCTCTCCGTCTACTCCAGTGGATGTGTGCAGTGGTCTGTCCGACCTAAGAGTAGGCCCTCCGTCTCTTTCTGAGGAAGAGTGCAGAGGTGTGTGTCCAGCCTAAGAAATTACCTCTCCGTCTCCTCCAGTGGATGTGTGCAGTGGTCTGTCCGACCTAACAGTATACCCTCCGTCTCTTCCCGTGGAAGAGTGCCGTGGTGTGTGTCTAGCTTAAAAAATTACCTCTCCGTCTCCTCCAGTGGATGTTTACAGTGGTCTGTCCGAACAAAGAGTAGCACCTACGTCTCTTCCTGTGAAAGAATGCCGTGATGTGTTTCCGGCCTCAGAAAATACTTCTCCGTCTCCTCACGTGGATGTGTGAAGTGGTATGTCCGGCCTAAGAGTTACCCTCCGGTTTTTCCTATGGAAGAGTGCTGTGGTGTTTGTCGGGCCTAAGAAGATACCTGTGCGTCACCTCACGTGGATGTGTGCAATGGTCTGTCTGGCCTAAGAGTAGACCCTCCATTAGTTCCCGTGGAAGAGTGCCGTGATGTGTGTCCGCCCTAAGAAAATACCTGTCCGTCTCCTCAAGTGGATGTGTGAAGTGGTATGTCCGGCCTAAGAGTAACCCTCCGTTTTTTCCTATGGAAGAGTGCTGTGGTGTTTGTCCGGCCTAAGAAAATACCTGTGCGTCACCTCACGTGGATGTGTGCAGTGGTCTGTCTGGCCTAAGGGAAGACTCTCCGTGTCTTTCCATGAAAGTGTGCCGAGGTGTGTGTCCGGCCTAAGAAAGTACCTGTCCGTCACCTCACGTGGATGTGTACAGTGGTCTGTCTGGCATAAGGGAAGACCCTTCGTGTCTTCCCGTGGAAGAGTGTCGTGGTGTGTGTCCGACCTAAGAAAATACCTGTGCGTCACCTCACGTGGATGTGTGCAGTGGTCTGTCTTGCCTAAGAGTAGACCCTCCGTCTGTTCCCGTGGAATAGTGCCGTGATGTGTGTCCGGCCTAAGAAAATACCTGTCCGTCTCCTTCCGTGGATGCATTGAGCATCACATCAATCTACAAATTCTACCTATATCATTCTACAATTTTCAATGTAATAACTACTCATTTTGATTTCTAGCACAGATAATGTATGGTAGTAAATGTGTTACTACCATACATAACATACATACCATACCACCATCCAAAGGGCGTCGACGATTTTGGCATAGTCGTCAGCCGCCATTTACTTTTATTTTTAAGTTAGAGGCGCACTTTAAAAAAATTACATTTTCTAGAGGGTACGGGTCATTCGCAAAACATCCACTTCTCGTAATGTACACCGCACTTATCAAACTATTTTTTTTTTCAAAAAAGCTGGATATGGGTTACTGGCTCACTGACTCATTGACATCGTTATTCTCCTAGAAGGAGTCGTTTTAGTGATGGGTCATGTTCTAGGAAAGTGTTTAGTTTTTTAATCAGACACGGGAAAAAATCTGTCATTTCAAAAATCCAAGCTGACCAAAACCTTTCTTCGAAATGGTGACCGATCGGATCCGTTCAAACGACGCATCCTACTGTTTTTTGGGAAAGATAGAAGAAAAAATAAAAAAATAGATTGCTGCTCTAAAATGGGTTTTTCAAACAGACTTGTCCGACTAGACTTTGGTGAATTAAAGTTTTTTACTTAACTCGAAAATTTGGTTTACATAGAAATGTTGTAAGCATCTTGGTGTATATAGGGTGCAAAATCACAACTTTTTTAAAAACCATGATGGCGCATGGCGGATTGTTTGGTGATCATTTTGTAGAATCGTAAAGTTTTCAATTTTCAAATTGAAAAAAGAGACTGCGGGCAACACCGGAGCTTGATGACTAGTAAAGGGCTATCGTGTGGGAGAACAAGTGGTGTTGCCTGGTGGAAATTGCAACTTTTTTACTTTTCGTTACAATTTACTTGTATTTATATTTTACTTTTAAAACCAAGAAGTAAAAATGTAATCATATGAAAAAAGTAAAAAGTCTAAAATAAAAAAACTCAAAAAAAAAAAAATTGAAGTCATTTTATGAAAAGTCCAGTGTACATATTGCGAATAAAGGAGATGTCCAGAAGTGGTATAATATTCTGAGAAAATTTCAGAAGTTATGAAATATATCTAAAAAAAGCTTATTTATTGGGCTACTCGATTATATAAATTTTATATATTATAAAACCTCCGTTTCCGAGAAAATAATAAAATTAATCTTGAAGGGAAAACATAATGAAACAAACATGCCAAAACCACACGTGTGCAATAAATAAATAAATAAATAATGCTGGACAGTTCACATTACACATTTCACATTTTTTATCTAGCCCCAAGCTAAGCAGAGCTTGTGTTATGTGTACTAGATAACTGATATACTTAATACAATATATTACATAGATAGATATTTTTTATTATACATAAAAATACCCAGAACACCCTAAACAAATATCTGCGATCGCACATAAAATAAATATGCTATTTCGTCTTCTTCTGCCTGTGCCCAAAGATATGATGACTAAAATATTTTTCTTGAATGGAATACGTGCTAACACACAATTTACAATAAATTTATCTGTGCCCTGAGCTACCTGAAAAATACATATGTTTATAAGGAGGCGAGGAATGTAGGTACCTATGCATATTGCTAAAGGTACTATTATCATTACAGGCAGCTCCTATCTATTAGTGAACTCTACAACAGTGTAGGTAGGTATCTACTTAGAATGTATCCTGAACCTACACAGAACAGATAAACTAATAAGTGAAGTATTAGTAATAACGCGACAACATGGAACGAAGGTAGGATAGTCGTATGAAAAGTTCTTTGTGCTTGTCTGTCTGCGGCCTGTCTCGCTAGCTAGAGAGTATCAAAATTCCTTAGTCTGCCTGCCAAAGAGCGTCAAGTTCACCTTTTGGGAGTGTTACAAGTTCTAACTTTATTTTGAAAAAAAAACAACATTTCAAATGTTGTTTTTTTTCAAAATAAATTTTAAAAAAACTGAGTTACATTTATTATTTTTCATTAGCTGAAAAATAGCCAAATAATTAATGCCCTTTCTCCGTAAATAACTATTATGTTGCTTAGAATTTCTAGTTATTTTTATACCGGCCTTCATATATTTTTTGGACATATTTTTTAGTCTATTTGAGCAAAAAAATTGAGTGTATATTTTGCGAAGTGGAGGTTATGCGAAGTGGTCATATTGAGGATAAGTGCGGTGTACATTACAAGAAGTGGACGTTTTGCGAATGAGTTGTATCCTCTAGCCGTAGCACAATAACTAGTGGGTCGGTGGTGCGTGAGGTGCTGCAGCTGGCGTACAGTTTTCCTTTGCCGCTTACTCGCGTGTATGCACAAACCTCTACAAACCCCTGCAAACCCTACCAACACTACAAACCCCTACAAAATCCTACAAACCCTACAAACTCCTTCCAACGCCTACGAACCTCTATAAATCTACTTTGATTTTGACCCTTAACCTTGACCTTGACCTGTACCTGTACCTGTACCTGTACCTGTACCTGTACCTGTACATGTACCTGTACCTGTAAGTATACCTGTACCTGTACATGCTCCTGCACTAATTAATACGAATGTCGCCTCTTCGTTTATCTCACTCACTCGACCATCGTTCCACTCAGTGGAATCGTTCCACTTCGTGTTACGCTGGTCTCGTTAGCTCGATAAGCTGCAGCAAAGTTAATTTGAAGAGAGAAAACTAACGTAATATTCGTAATTAGCACCCACAAATTACTTGAAAACGACACCCATATTAGTTTTTTCTGATCTTACCATTTAATAGGGTTACCAGCTTACCTACTAACTTACCCACGTAACCAAAAAAATTTAAGTAATATTCGTAATCAGCAACTACAAATTACTCAAAAACGACACCCATATTAGTTTTTTCTTATATTACCTTTACGCAGGGTTGCCAGGTTACCTTCCTACTCACTTACATACGTACCTGACTGCAAATTTGAAGATTTATTCGCAATCGAACGTTACTATCGTTTTTTTCAGTCTCTCGATACAAGCACCGTTTCCTCCCAGGGTTACCAACAATATACAAATTTATATAGTCAAAGGTTATTTTTAAGGGCTTCCTTCATAATACCACATAAATTTTATTATCAAAAACTTAATTATTTATATATATTTGGAGAAAATCTAAGAAATTGCCCTAAAAACGGGGAAAATATTTCCACCTGGCAACACCACTTGTCCTCCCACACAACAGCCCTATACAAGTCATCAAGCTAAGTGTTGCACACAGTCTCTTTTTTTCAATTTGTAAATTTTATATTCCACCATTTAATAAAATGGCCGCCACACCATCTGCCATCTTGGTTTTGAAAAAAGTTAGGATTTTCGTATATTCACCGAGATGCTGGCAACATTTCTGCATAAACAAAATTTTCGAGTGTTAACTTTGGTAAAAGACTTTAATTAACCAAAGTCTAGTCGGACAAGTCTGTTTAAAAAGCCATTATAGAGCAGCCTTCTATTTTTTTTTGTTTGTAACATTTTTCTTTAATCTTTCCCATAAAACAGTAGGACGCGTCGTTTGAACGGATCCGATCAGTCACCGTTTCAAAGAACTGTTTTGGTCAGGACCAAAAGTGCGGTGTACATTATGAAAAGTGGACGTTTTGCGAATAAGCCGTATCCTCTAATCATTTATGTACAGTTTTCAAAGTGCGCCACTAACTTGAAAATAAAACTAAATGGTGGCTGACAACTATGCCAAAATCGTCGACGCCCTTTGGATGGTGGTAGCCGGTAACACATTTACTACCATACATTTTCTGTCCTAGTAATCAAAATGTAGTTAACATTGAAAATCGTATCCTAATGCAATAGGTGGAATTAGTACATTGATGTGATGCTCATTGCATCCACGGGAGGAGACGTAGAGGTTTTTTTTTGGCTGGACACACACCACAGCCCTCTTCCATGGGAAAAAACGGAGGGTTAATCTTAGGCTGGACATACCACTTCACACATCCACTTGAGGAGACGGAGAGGTTATTTCTTAGGCCAGACAAACACCACAACACCCTTCCATAGGAAAAAACGGAGGGTTACTCTTAGGCCGGACATACCACTTCACACATCCACTTGAGGAGACGGAGAGGTATTTTCTTAGGCCGGACACACATCACGGCACTCTTCCACGGGAACAGACGGAGGGTCTACTCCTAGGCCAGATAGACCATTGCACACATCCACGTGAGGTGACGCACAGGTATTTTCTTAGGCTGGACAAACAACACAGCACTCTTCCATAGGAAAAAACGGAGGGTTACTCTTAGGCCGGACATACCACTTCACACATCCACTTGAGGAGACGGAGAGGTATTTTCTTAGGCCAGACAAACACCACAATACTCTTCCATAGGAAAAAACGGAGGGTTACTCTTAGGCCGGACATACCACTTCACACATCCACTTGAGGAGACGGAGAGGTATTTTCTTAGGCCGGACACACATCACGGCACTCTTCCACGGGAACAGACGGAGGGTCTACTCCTAGGCCAGATAGACCACTTCACACATTCACGTGAGGTGACGCACAGGTATTTTCTTAGGCTGGACAAACAACACAGCACTCTTCCATAGGAAAAAACGGAGGGTTATTCTTAGGCCGGACATACCACGTTACATATCCACGTGAGGTGACGGACAGGTATTTTCTTAGGCCGGACAAACACCACAATACTCTTCCATAGGAAAAAACGGAGGGTTACTCTTAGGCCGGACATACCACTTCACACATCCACTTGAGGAGACGGAGAGGTATTTTCTTTGGCCAGACAAACACCACAGCACTCTTCCATAGGAAAAAACGGAGGGTTACTCTTAGGCCGGACATACCACTTCACACATCCACTTGAGGAGACGGAGAGGTAGTTTCTTAGGCCAGACAAACACCACAACACTCTTCCATAGGAAAAAACGGAGGGTTATTCTTAGGCCGGACATACCACTTCTCACATCCACTTGAGGAGACGGAGAGGTATTTTCTTAGGCCGGACACACATCACGGCACTCTTCCACGGGAACAGACGGAGGGTCTACTCCTAGGCCAGATAGACCATTGCACACATCCACGTGAGGTGACGCACAGGTATTTTCTTAGGCCAGACAAACACCACAACACTCTTCCATAGGAAAAAACGGAGGGTTACTCTTAGGCCGGACATACCACTTCTCACATCCACTTGAGGAGACGGAGAGGTATTTTCTTAGGCCGGACACACATCACGGCACTCTTCCACGGGAAAAGACGGAGGGTCTACTCCTAGGCCAGATAGACCACTGCACACATCCACGTGAGGTGACGCACAGGTATTTTCTTAGGCTGGACAAACAACACAGCACTCTTCCATAGGAAAAAACGGAGGGTTACTCTTAGGCCGGACATACCACTTCACACATCCACTTGAGGAGACGGAGAGGTATTTTCTTAGGCCAGAAAAACACCACAACACTCTTCCATTGGAAAAAACGGAGGGTTACTCTTAGGCCAGACATACCACTTCACACATCCACTTGAGGAGACGGAGAGGTATTTTCTTAGGCCAGACAAACACCACAGCTCTCTTCCACGGGAAGAAACGGAGGGTCAACTCTTTGGTCAGACAGACCACAGCACATCCCACATCCACTAGAGGGGACGGAGAGGTAATTTCTTTGGCCAGATCTCTACTCCTACTAGGTATGTAGCTATCTAAAGTAACAGTATGAAGTCAGAGTTTATTTGCAAAACAAATCGGATAATGTATTTGTTTACCTAGGTTTACTTTTACTTACCTTTGTCACAGAATAAATAATAGTACAAGTACCTATGTTGGCTCTTTTCATAATTATGATTTGCGAGTAGCCTGACTTGATAGTTTCGATTTCATCCGTAGTCACGTGACCGATGGCGGGAAAATTGACACAGATCCTGCCTCGATGCGGTCTGCGACCGGTCTGAGCAAGCCGAGCGCACGCTCTGGTACTTATATTTGTGTTTAAAAAATTATATAAAAAAATCCCTTTTAGTTTTGCTAAATTTTGTTAATGACTTCACTAATTTAAATAAAAATGAACATGACACCAAGTGTTTCATAAGTTAAAACGTGAAAGAAGTAAGTCAAAAACATGATTTCAATTTTAAAAAGGTGGTATCTTTGTGTTTTTTTTTTATTGAGTGAAGTAATTCAAATAGTGTATTGAATTAATGATTTCACTAGATAAAATGATCAAGAATATCATATATTTTTTTCTTCATAGAAAACTATAAGAATTCTTATCAAAAACTTTAAAATTCTAGACACATTTGAGAACCTATGGCGTCTTAAAGCGAGTTATTGTAACAAGTTAATTTTATAATAATTCGAAAACCACCGACTATTTTCAGTGTTCTATTGTAATTGGAAAAACGGAACACCTATAAACAAATAATGCTGTACAGTACACACAACATAAGCAGAGCTTGTGTTATGGGTACTAGATAACTGATAAACTTAATACAATATATTACATAGATAGATATTTTTTATTACATACCCAGAACACCCTGAACAAATATCTGCGATCGCACAAATATTTGTTCCGAGGTGGGAATCGAACCCGCAACCTCCTGCGTCACAGGCCAAGCTTCGCCCGCCGCGCCACAGAGGTCGTCTAACCTATAGCAGCACATCGGTGTCTAGCATGCATGATGTAGGGCTCTTCGTACTACTCTATTCAGGAGGAGTGGTGTCTCACAGGAACAGAATAGAACGCGCTATCAACTGTAAAACCAAGCAAACGCATGAGTTCCCTTAAAAAAAATATTGAAAGCTGTTGATCCCGGAAACAGCAGTACCAATTTCCACCGAACATAGCTAAAAACAATCTCGATCAAGTCACCATAAAAATAAAACAAACAAACTAAACAAATTTGGTTCATCCGTTTGAGAGCTACTATGCCACAGACAGAGATACACATAAATAAAGATATAACACACACGTCAAAATTATAACACCCCTTTTTTTGTTCGGGGGTTAAAAACTGTTGACAAGGCTAACCTTTTTTGCTTCTATGTTTTATGGTTAGCTCACAAAAAAACAGATATGAGGCAAGCTCTTGGATTGTTCACGTTATAACCAAAGTCATGAAATCCCCCAAACTTTTTCAACAAATGTTAATAATTCCAAAACTTCCAACTCTGCTAATCCCGAAAACCCCTGACCTTCCACGCTCAAAAATCGCACCCGAAACTTTGCAACACAAAAACAGACAGAACATCATCAATCAAAGAGAGTGAGATAGGAGATGTTAGTGTCATATGCCGGGTTTACTCCGTGCGAGCCAGCGTTCCAGTGGGAAGGCTATGACAGTGCAGTGCAGTTACTCAACTGAGATCAAGAGACTCGAGGAGCACCGTATAGTTACATGCCTTTCGATCTTGTTTAGGTTAAATTTCAGAGAATGTGGCCTGGAACTCCACGAACTTGTGTCTTTTTTAGGCAAGAGTGAATATTAAGTTGCATTTTAAGCCTTTGTGCTCCATCGCGACCAAACACAACACTACTAAAGTTTAAAAAAACGCACTGTACGAACCACTTCTAATAGAGAATGTCAACGTTACGTTACACAGCAATCACATGAGTACTCAACTCCATTACTGCGATCACCAATAAACTTACCATGTATGATGATTGTGGCAAATTCCTCCATTGCATTTTATGTGGCAGGCCTCGTCCAACAGTGGACATCTAACGGCTGATGACGAACGTAACGTAGACTCACCATTTTGTACCGTATTACATACAATAAGGACATCGTTGTGTCGTCGGGTTGCAACAGTTCGTTAGCTTTCAAGTTACTGCTAGTCGCATTGGCACTCTGCGATCACAGAACTACCTGTGATCGAAGTTGGCACTGCTTGATTGTTAAGCCAGTTAGCTGGCTGGTACACAACTTGCATTGTATTGTGTATGGCACTCGTATTGTATATTATTTTATCTGTGGTATAACATATAAACTAAGACGAGCTGTGTAGGTAAGGACACGATGCGACTCTCTATTGGCTGGTCAGCGGCTCATACCATGATTCCAGAAGAAAAGGGATAGAAAGAGGTGATGAAAGTGAATTTTTGAATTATCTGTGCGGTTAGCTGAAAGGATTAGCAAGTCGCAAGGGGTATCCATTTATCACGCCTTTAGGGGTCTGGAGTGACGTAACAAAGGTCGGGAAAGTTGTCTAATGAACCTGATGATAAAGTAACAGATTTTCAAGCAGAATATATATTCTGTAGGTATTGTCCAGAAAACATTTTCTGGACAATACCTACAAAACGGAAACTACATAACATGTACTTTAAAATGTACTATAGACTAGATTAGATTTATCCCCAACCATTTTGGAGTAACCACATAGCGGCGTTACCCGCCAGCACCTCAGTCGTGACAAATTGAATAAACATCTCGCAAGACGACGGTTAACGAAGTACCGTTTACATTCCGATCGATAATCCTATCGAAGTTTGAGCTTACTATTTACTTATGTAGGAAGCAGGAGCCTCGTTCAAGGCACACTGAGTCTTTTCCCCACACTAGTTCTTTGACAATTGGTCACAGTACTTTTTTAAGGGTTAAATCTCCGCATATAGTAAATAATATATATATATATATATTACAGAACGTTAGACCGTTGGCACCCTTTGAGTACGAAACCCCAATGATGTCGACGACCTCTGTGACGCGGCGGGCGAGTAGCCGGCTGAGATTGGAGAGGTTGCGGGTTCTATTCCTGCTGCGGGACGAATGCTTGTATATGATTTGCAAATATTTGTTCCGGGTCTGGTTGTTGTGGTACCATGGTACTCATAGTTCCTGATACTACCGATACAGGAGTTCCTAGTGTGAAATCAGGACTATTTATGTAACTGTTGTGTATTTTTTTATTTTTTTATTCTTGTTGAATGACGGTCCAAGCAGATGGCCCACCTAATGTTAAGCAGTAACCTCTGCCTATGAACAGTGCATTACCTCATAGGTCACGTCCACCTAGGACGCGACCTATGTGGCATTGCACTGCACCCGCTACCCTGAGACATAAAGATGAAAAGTCTCATGTGCCTGTAATTTCACCGGCACCCATACCCTTCAAACCGGAACACAGCAATGCGAGCACAACTGCTTTGCGGCAGAAATAGGTACTCGTATGGTGGTAGTACTTCCGCGGACGAACTCTTTCACAAAAAATCTCTACTACTACTATTATGTACTATTGTGTAATATTATGATGAAATATGAAGTAAAAAAAATGAGACAACATGGTTTGCCTTTCCACTGGTCACAAAGTTTTTAAGTTCCATGTTGGCGCAGGGGAAGGTACCCGTCTTTCAATCCGAAGGTCGAAGGTATGAATCCTCACCGTGTGCCAATGTGTTTTTTCACTGGATATCTGTGTGTGTGGTACAGAACAGTGACGGAAAACATCGTAAACCAGCATGCCTTAGAACTATAAACTTGCACGGCACGATACATAAACTACTGCACACAATACAAAATTTAATCCTGAGACAAAGTCAGTACAATATTCGGATTAAAAATATAAAATGAAATATATATATATAAAGAAAGAATATTACAACTAAGGTATGTATAGAAAATATAAAAGGATACTATAATGCAATATATATACATTTATATACAGAAAGAATAATACAAGATATATACAAAATACATATGAAACAGGTGTGCTACCTGAAGACCGCTGCAAGCGATCTAAAGGTAGCTCAACTGATACAAATCACTACCAGACGGAAGCGTCCCTAAGATGCTGGCTGCATTGCCACGCTGAATGGCAATATTAAATTATAATTCAATAATTCCGAGGACTCACTCTAGCCAAAACACAAAAGAAAAATATTTTATAGAAAATATTAAGTTACCCTCAATTTTTGCTAGATTCAATTGTTTCTCAATATGGTGCAGATAATTGGGTCAGAAACAATATAAATTAAATGTAAAAAATAAAAATGAAGATATTTTGAAAGGGTTTTGTAAAATAATCTATATTTTACGAGACAAAATGAAAAATGAAAAGACTTTTTCGAGCGGCGTGAGCCGTTATATTTTTGTATGAAGATTTCTATTTGGTTTAAGCACAGCCTTTTGACTACTCTTCCTGCAGGCTCCGAGTCCAGCAGTGGCCACGTTATTATAGATAATAATTATGGAAGTTAAAATAAGCAATGTAACGTGGCGGTAAAAATCAAGTCCATTATCAAAAATTTGTCGTGAAATAACAAACGTAAAGCTATAGAACTTTTTAATTTTAACTTTAACGTCTATACTGCTTCATTAGCAGCAAATATGACGACCTCTGTGGCGGGGCGGGCGAACGTTCGCCTGCGACGCCGGAGGTTGCGGGTTCGATTCCCGCCTCGGAACAAATATTTGTGCGATATGCAGATATTTGTTCAGGGTGTTCTGGGTATTTTCTATGTATAATAAAAATATCTATCTATGTTATATATTGTATTAAGTATATCAGTTATCTAGTACCCATAACAGAAGCTCTGCTTAGCTTGGGGCTAGATAATGTTGTGTAAAGTGTCCAGCATTATTTATTTATTTATTATTTATTTATATAAGTTGATTACGGCCAACTTAGCGTCACCGACTCTATGGCGCGGCGGGCGAAGGTTCGCCTGCGACGCAGGAGGTTGCGGGTTCGATTCCCGCCTCGGAACAAATATTTGTGCGATCGCAGATATTTGTTCAGAGTGTTCTGGGTATTTTCTATGCATAATAAAAAATATCTATCTATGTAATATATTGTACTAAGTATATCAGTTATCTAGTACCCATAACACAAGGGCTGCTTAGCTTGGGGCTAGATAATGTTGTGTGAACTGTCCAGCGTTTTAGTCCTACACCTAGTGTTCCACTCCTCGAGCTGACAAGCCCTCGTGGGGGGCTGCGAGGAGGGTGTAGGCCGTGATACACGGCGCATAAACCAAAAACCACCACCTAGGTGGAACCAACGTTCTTTGCTACCAAATGTGGGAAAATTTGTACTCACAGTTTTCTCCAGCCAATGTCCAGGTCTTCGTTCAGCTAGCTTTTTGGTACCGTTCGCAATAGCTGAAACGAAACGGTTAGGGGGCTACAAAGCCTCAATAGCGGCCTTCACTCGTGTGTGCCGGTAACCACAAAATCACACGAATATCACAAATTATCCATTCCAAGGTGGTACCACAAACTACGCCTCCCGTGAGGTCAACAAAGGTCCAAATCTCTCACTAGATAAGACGGATACGCTCTGATTCCAATTATTTTCCAAAAACGAGATCCATCACGCTTTTCTATTTCGCGATCCAAGACAAGATGAATAGTATACTACGTACTTTTTCTTATTCCAAAACTCATAGATAGAGTGTTTCTGTCAAAGTCAAAAACCACAGAGAACAAATCTCTCGGTTCCATAGTTATACGAGGCGAGCTCCAAGGAATTTGACTCGAAATCAAACACCTAGTGTATTATTTAAAAGCGTAAGATTCGTTGGTATAAGATTTGTCCTGGCTGCTAGCTTATTATGGAATGTATATTACTGGAAGAAAGCGTTAGCAGAGTCAGTCGTGAGAAGCAATGGCGGCGATGAGCTCACCACTTGTGACGTCTATATTCCACGATGGTGCAACCCACTGTGAAAAGAGGCCCATTCAGGCTCTGCCGAAGGGGTTTCGGGGATAAAGGCGTGTATCTATGTATGTATGTATGTATGTGTGTGTATGTATGTATGTGTATGTATGTATGTATGTATGTATGTATGTATGTGGCCCCAGAAACTTGCGACGTAGTCCAAAAGAAGAACGAGCGTACAAGTGAAACGATGGTCTAGTGAATTTTTTATGGAAATTTCATAAATATTGATGATTTTTGGCAAAAACTTTCGTAAAAGTTTTCCATATTTATATACCAACGTAAGTTTAGCGGAAAATAAATTTAATTAATTAATAATGATGATAATGCTATAATTGATAATGTTTTAATATGATGATGCTAAGTGCTATCGTTCAGTTTTATTGCAGATCTGTTATTTTTATAATAAATATTATAAAAATGGTAAGTTAAGTAAGTTCAATTGTTAAATGCTCTTTAGTGTACTGCTCAATTGTTCTTAAAGTATGACATAAGTTTTTTGCTGCTCAAAATACTAATGAAGTACTGTGCAGTTAAATAATAACAAAATAATTTAATGGACACTTGTGATAAAGATCAGTCGTTAAACAAATGTAACAGCTATGGCAGGCAGAAGCAAAAAATGCATTTATGTAAGCTTTTCCCTTTGAAAACGACACGAAAACACGTTGCTGTAAAAGGGAAGTGGTTTGTTTGGAAAGGCAAGGGCTTCCAATGAATGGCTTGAATTATGTAGGCATTTTCATGAAAAGTGGGGCTGGTGCCGCCGTATTGGGCACGCTGAAACTTTATCTTCCGGTATAATAAAATGAAAAGCAAGATTTTTACGTTATTTTTACACTGAAAATCATTTCACCCTCATGAATGGACGTAATAGAAATATTTTTGTACATCAGAGCATAATTTGAAAGCTGATATATGTACATAGATACACGCTTTTTCCCCGAAAGGGTTGCAACATCGTGGGAATATAGACGTGACAAGTGCTGAGCTCATCGCCGCTATTGCTTCCCATGGCTAACGCTTTCTTCCAGTAATAACAGATTCCTTAATAAGCTACCCGCCAGGACAAATTTTATACCAACGAAATTACTAACAAGACCGGGTAATCCCTTAGTCGGCTTTTACGACATCCACGGGCGGAGACGGAGGGGTCTATTCTCAGGCCGGTCACACTACGGCATCATAGGCCGGACTCACCAAGGTACATGTGTTGCAATTTTTTTAGTAAAGATGTGGAATGGTCGCATGCATCGTATGCAGATTTTTACAATTACAGCCCACTGTCTACTAAACCATCTCTGTATGTACAATACAACATCGATGGTTTTGTAGACAGTGGACTATAGTAACAATATTTACAACCGATAAATCTTTTCTATACATTGCCCACATGATTTATACTGTAAGTGCATTGTTCAAAATATCTATCCAGCTTTTAACGTTTACAACTCACGACAACTAAGTTTACAAATTATTTGCTATGTTCTAGTGAATTTACCCTCAAAATTAGTTGCTGTTATATGTATAAAAAAAAAGGAAAAATTATCAACCATTTTTGTTTACCTATTAGGTGGTTGATAATTTTTCCGTTTCTAAGTTATAAACATTTTAGAAATTAATTAAATGATACATTTTAGCGAGACGTCGTCTTTAATTAATTAAATGATACATTTTAGCGAGACGTCGTCTTTAATTAAATGATACATTTTAGCGAGACGTCGTCTTTAATTAATTAAATGATACATTTTAGCGAGACGTCGTCTTTAATTAAAAACTTTTCGTCGGCTGTCGCCATTGTTGCGAATTTTCAATTATATTTTCTTCCTCACTTAGCACATTTGATATTTTAAGGTTCCGTACAAAAACAAAGCCACCAGGACCATATTGCAAAGCATTAGTTGTTTGTCTGTCTGGGGTTCTATTATATATCATTATGGACAAATTCCAAGTAGTCATACACACATGTAGAACAAAACGGAATATTTTTTCCAACTAGTCATACATGTAGAACTAAATGTATAACTAGATGGTACAAGCAAATTTCACAGATAATGTGTGGTTGTGGCCATGTATCGGCAAAAACCACAAATGCGCTAAGGCAGTGCACACGCGCTGTGGACAAAGACTGGAATCGAAAAAATAAGCTATGCCTAATATGCCTATGTATGTACAATGTCATGTTTCGACCGTAATGCTAGGCGCCAAACTTTGGTGGCCAAACAAAGCTAGTTACAGAAATATACAGGCTACAACCAGGTTCAAAGACTTGCCTGCTCACTCATAAATGGATGCATAATATCTACGCCATCATTAGTGCTTTATATCAATATCAGTTTGATCTATAATTATCAGTTTAAACCATTTCTGTCATGAAAACATAATGGACTTCACTTTTTGCTAACATTTTATTTTATTTATTTGCGTACCGTGGGCCTTATATGAAAATAGATCCTTAAGGAGTAAACTCCAATAAACTTCAACAAGCTGAGATTGCATTCGAAAACAAAGCACCAAAATCTATGGGAACGAAGGTTGGACTGTAAGCACACGAAATCTATGCCACCAAGACCTGGCAATAAAGTGACGAACACACTGCTCAAAATGAAACGCTTATATTGTGGTGGGCATTTTAACAGGACACTGCGACCTCAACCATCACCTGCACAAGTTGGGGCCATTGACAGCGGGCTATGTAAGGGCTGCTTACAAGAAAAAGAGAAGGTGGAGCACGTCATCTTAATTTGTGCGTCCACAAGAGGCCAGGGTAGACTTACAGGTGCTGCTTGGATCCTGCTCTCCATCATCGACACCTTCGGACACACTTCAGCAGTGTTGCGTCAACCCAAAATCCTGCTCCGTTACTTTAAGGATTTGGGCTAGCTGGGGTAGGGTGAGCACAGGGGCCCAATGCCATAATACACCCCAAAATAGACCCTGTATACATTTCTCTACAGATAATTGACGAATATTTTTTTTAAATAAGTTTAGTCTTTTATATCTAATTTGGGATCATACTTGTTCCACAGTGAGGAACCCTCAGTGCGCGATTCTGATTCGCACTTGGCTTATTGATAATGGAATATAATATATGGATATTTCGTTATCCACGATAATTAAAGCTTAAAAAAGCTCATACTTTGAAACAAATGACAATACAATTTATCTTCACGCTTAAACTTTATTCAAAGCTTCAAAATAGACTTTCTAATAAAATGAGCTCCTCTGAAATGAATACTGTTGAAATAAATTGTTATTAGAGGCCGTTAACTCAAACGATACCTTTACCGCCAGAAATTGTTGTAAAATCACACCAGCCAAGGCAACTTGCCTCCGGCATACAATTAATTTAATAGCTTACCTTATTCATAAACGTATTCCATTTCAAATTATCCTCACACTTTAAACTCTATTTCTAAAATCCTAAACACTCTTTGCCAACTGGCCACAAAAAAAGAAACCACAGATTATCAGTGTCCAAAAAGTTCCAACTGGAATTTCATATAATGAACAGAAAGTTTTTATTTCGTAAGGCGGGTATAGACGCGCTAGACCCGTGCGGCGGTGACGAGGTTCACTGCCGAATGAATTGAGAACCGCACCTGTTGTATTCGCAACCTAACACCCACACAGAAACGTAGAATTTAGTCTAGGATACCCTTATGCGGGACTCTTCCGACCTTTTTCTAAAAGAACGTCATCCACTCTTATACTATTTTAATTTTCTACTATTGCACAACTTGCTTGACTTTTCAAATGGGTGGAAATTGTCCACCATTTTTAGAAAACTACCAACGCATTTCTAAAACATGACTTGCCTGAGACTTTGACGAATAGCAAAGGGTGTAACGTTGCAAATTACATTATTGAATTTGTTGTTAAAATGGCTAAAACAAACGACGCCAAATTAAAAAAAAAAATGACAGCACAAAAACTTGACACCCTCACCTGCACACATTGTAATGACTTCCCACATATAATGCTACAATGAACATCCTGTGCCAACTCCATGCAACGAATTCCTGCTACTTTTTAAATGTCATCAGCCCATCGAGAGCTTCCTACTCTGCTTCGTCCGGCTTGAGGTTGCTCTCGAGAACCTTTATTTCCCAACGATTGTGTAATATGTCTATGCATAGATATATCGCAATGTTTAATATGTCTATGCATAGATATATCGCAATGTTTAATATGTCTATGCATGGATATATCGCAATGTTTAATATGTCTATGCATGGATATATCGCAATGTTTAATATGTCTATGCATAGATATATCGCAATGTGTAATATGTCTATGCATAGATATATCGCAATGTTTGATATGTCTTTGCATAGATATATTGCAATGTTTAATATGTCTATGCATGGATATATCGCAATGTTTAATATGTCTATGCATAGATATATCGCAATGTGTAATGTGTCTATGCATAGATATATCGCAATGTGTAATATGTCTATGCATAGATATATCGCAATGTTTAATATGTCTATGCATAGATATATCGCAATGTGTAATATGTCTATGCATAGATATATCGCAATGTTTAATATGCCTTTGCATAGATATATTGCAATGTTTAATATGTCTATGCATGGATATATCGCAATGTTTAATATGTCTATGCATAGATATATCGCAATGTGTAATATGTCTATGCATAGATATATCGCAATGTGTAATATGTCTATGCATAGATATATCGCAATGTTTAATATGTCTATGCATAGATATATCGCAATGTTTAATATGTCTATGCATAGATATATCGCAATGTTTAATATGTCTATGCATAGATATATCGCAATGTTTAATATGTCTATGCATAGATATATCGCAATGTTTAATATGTCTATGCATAGATATATCGCAATGTTTAATATGTCTATGCATAGATATATCGCAATGTTTAATATGTCTATGCATAGATATATCGCAATGTTTAATATGTCTATGCATAGATATATCGCAATGTTTAATATGTCTATGCATAGATATATCGCAATGTTTAATATGTCTATGCATAGATATATCGCAATGTTTAATATGTCTATGCATAGATATATCGCAATGTTTAATATGTCTATGCATAGATATATCGCAATGTTTAATATGTCTATGCATAGATATATCGCAATGTTTAATATGTCTATGCATAGATATATCGCAATGTTTAATATGTCTATGCATAGATATATCGCAATGTTTAATATGTCTATGCATAGATATATCGCAATGTTTAATATGTCTATGCATAGATATATCGCAATGTTTAATATGTCTATGCATAGATATATCGCAATGTTTAATATGTCTATGCATAGATATATCGCAATGTTTAATATGTCTATGCATAGATATATCGCAATGTTTAATATGTCTATGCATAGATATATCGCAATGTTTAATATGTCTATGCATAGATATATCGCAATGTTTAATATGTCTATGCATAGATATATCGCAATGTTTAATATGTCTATGCATAGATATATCGCAATGTTTAATATGTCTATGCATAGATATATCGCAATGTTTTCTTGAATTGTTAGTTCTGCAAGCTACATGCCCTGCTGTGTTCTGATTTCAATGCTGTTGATTTTGTAAGAAACATGTTGTTTTCGATGTTGACTTCAAGCTTTAGGGTCTAATTAAACTATTGAATAGGTTGAACAGGATCTAGGATACTTATAAAGCAGAATATGCAAGTTTGAGTTCATTCTTCAAACGAATACGACGTGATATATCTATCTTCCGCAGACTCCGTGGTCTGATGATGACCAGCACACGATTAATAAGATCTAGGGTGCAACAGGTGCTCCGATTGCAATGAGGTTTCATTTGCATAAAAACTGGTCTTGGAAAACTTAATATAACAGGGATTTTTGAATTTTTATTAAATAAACTTGTTATTTTTCAGTATGCTTTCATAATTAACAATTTCCACTTATTTTGTAACGTAACAACTATTGCATAAGAGTTCACTGCACCAGTAGGAACCTAAGTAGCGTATACTATTTGTATGTGTCGATTGCCTACATTTCCCGTTAATTAAATGAAACCTTATTTGCTAAACAAACAGAAGTACTCAATAACCGTAGCACAAATCAACAGAGAGTCATTTAATTATTATAATTACAAAGTGTAGGCGGCTCATAAAATAAGGAATGTTTGATATCACTTTCAGCTATTTTTGTTTTGTTTACATGTTATGAATGTTGGTAACAGAAATCTAGAGTTTAAATTACCGTGGTTGGGTATCATTTTAGAAATATTATTTAAAAAAAATAAAAATAAAAATCTACAGCAAATTAATTGCAGGAGAATAAAAAAAAATGAGATACACAAAATCAATACAACAAAGCTGAGGCTAGAGGTTTTATAAAATTATCTCTATTTTACGTAATATTAAACTAAAACGGCTTTTTCGAGCGGCCAGTTTTGGAGCGGTTTTTTGTATGCAGATTTCTGCCTGGGTAATTTAATATTCTTAATAATTTTTTATCGATCATTTTAATATCATGCCATCATTATCGTCATACGTCTACTGCTGGACGAGGCGTCTCTCATATAACTAGACTATTTGTCTATCTGGGGCCCAATTCCACTGTTTTTAAAGAAAAATCATTCTAATACTATGCAATTACAATTGTCATTAAAAATAGTATTCTGCTAAATTTATGATTGCATCTCCATTGAATTGTAATTGTCTAGTTTTAGAATTGTTGGTAGAAATGCGATCGGTGATGCCATTATAATCATTTTCGATTCTACCACATATATATAAATATAAATGTTATAAAGGTTTACAGATATAATGCAATTGAAAAACCATTGAATACCAAAATTGGCAGAAGTGACAATTATGAGATAATTTATTAACAATTTAAATACAATTGGTTTAGTAGTATTGGGGCCCCTGAGTATAATGTAACGTGGGGGATGAGAGTCGGTCGCAGGGATTTGTCAAAATCAGCTTGGCGGGTGGGTTGGTGATAGCAGTATTGGTATTGAGTACTCAGGTGGATGCTACTGACCATCGCGTGGTGTAGGTAATCCCCAAAGTCGGGTTTTACGTCATACACCAGAGGTGACGGAGGGGTCTATTCTTATGCTGGACACACCGCGGCTTTATTACAACGGAACCCTATTATAACTTCGTTGTCTATCTGTCTGTATTTAGGGGTAGGTATATCTCGGAAGATGTTACAGATCCTAGCCAGTTGAGATTTCCACGTACGTGATTGGGCCACAAAACTATCTAGAACCAAATTTAAACTTTTTTCGGCTTGTAGATTCGTGACAAATAATACGGATAGATAGTCAGACAGACAGACTCAAGAGAGATTTTTGAGGGTTCAGGTTTTTATTGGCTGCACGGAACTCTTAAAATAGTAACCAATGATAATTAGCTCTATGTCGCGTGGGGCTAACAATAGTTAATAATAGCAATTAACAATTGTAAGGCTGCAAAGTTGTTTTTTGGCGCGAGTACTTGAAACCTGAGCAAGCACTGGATTCTTTGTTCGTGGTTCAAATATAAACTTCTGAGCGTAGCGATAATTTCAAAGGTATAATAAGACGCAGAATAACTTTGCTGCTGAGCGAAACACAATTTTTCACCTCACTACAGCGAGGAAAATGTTACTGCAAGAGAAACAGCTAACGTAAGTAAATAGGTAAATTAGTGCAAACGTTATGCGGGCCAGTACGATTATTCTATGAATGAGGCTGACGATACAAAAACCTTTTTTGAACAGAAAGGTTCTAATTTTAGAAACCTTTTCCGCTCTAGCGGTTAAAAAGCACTTTTGCACACGGATTTCATATGATAAACAAACCCATTCCTGCTTGTGAGGTGAAAACAATTTACGTGGTATATAGTCGTAATTTTTCTAAAACAGAAAGCTAGTTTATAAGGTGAAATAAGGTGATGTATTAAGTTTTCCTCGAAATAAATTAAGATCGTGGTTTATTTTTTTAATTAATGACACCTAAATATTCATCTATCTATTATGCAAAACCTTATATCTCCATACTTTTCACTAGAAACGGGATATTTACCATGAATTTTAAGTTTTAATTGTTCCCGATATTTCGGCAAAGTTGCATGCGCCATGATCACGGGAGAACTAACTAAAGTTTCTAGTGTATGTACTTAACCATGATAGTTTCAAAAACGTATAAATCCAAATCTGCAAAGCCTACAAATTTGAGATTGAGTGTTCTGCCGGCCTCAGGTGCTTTTACGAAATGTAACCCCTGATCATCATCATCTCTTAGCCTTGATACATCGACTGCTAGACAATGCAATGGCCTTAATCACCACGCTTAGCAGGCGGATTGGCGATCGCAGTATTGATGTTGAGTACTCGGGTGAATGCTGCTGCTCATCCCCTGGTATAATCCCTTGAAATGCATTTACGACATCCAAGGAAGGAGATGGAGGGATCTATTCTTAAGCTGGATACAATACGGCTATAGTAGCCCCTAAAGGCATAAAAAGGGGGTGTTATATGTTTTTATGAAATAAACTATACTAGAGTCACACTCAACCTTACGACAACGCTATAGCATAATATTTTAAATTGTGAATTGGAAGCCAAATAAATTTTGAAACGACGCAGTTCTAAGGAACTTTCGTAAATTACTCGCAGATGAAATCACAGGTAGAACTATTAATTAGGTATATAGTATTCAAAAGTAATTTAAAGGTTCATTCAACTATCCAGTGCTATGTACGTGTGACGACCGCTCTGCCGTAGCGGGCGATTAGCCGGCTGATATGCGAGTGGTTGCGGGTTCTATTCCTGCTACAGGAAAAATGTCTGAATGATCTGTAAATATTTGTTCTGGGACTGGATGTTGTGGTGCCATGGTACTTGTAGTTACTGATGCCCTCAAGACACGGGATCCTTGTTTGGGATCAGGACTATATATATGTGACTTTTGGGTGTTATGTTATTCAGTAGCGTTTTTAATGTAATTTAGGTACTCAAATAAAAAATGCGAAAGTTTGGATATTTGTTTGTAATCAATAACGCCGTAACGGCAGAACAGTAATACTTAATTATTGGATAATATTATTAAGGCGCTATAGGTTCAACGAACATTTTTGTATGAGGCGAAGAAGGCGAGCGCACGCTCTGATACCGTGTTTTTATGTATAAAAAAAATATATAAAAATGTCGTTCAAAGTTTTGTTTAATTTTGTTGATGAATTCACTAACTCAAATAATAACTAACATGTGACCAAATGTTTCAAAAATTATAACGTGAGAGAAGTGAGTGAAAAATAGCATTTAAATTTTAAAAAGGAGGTATCTTTGTTATTTTTTTTTATCGAGTGAAGTAATTCAAATATTGTATTGAATTATTGATTTCACTAGATAAAAAGCTCAAGAATATCATTTATTTTTTTCTTCATAGAAAACTATGAAAGTTCTTATCAAAAATTTTAATATTCTAGAGATATTTGAGAACCTATCGCGCCTTAATACAGTTGTCAGGACTACAAGCTTGGTACGCTTCCATAAGCTACGTAGGTACTACGAGATAGTCACTACGCCAATGCTGCCGTCAGCCACGCGTAAGTATGCTACGCTATAGTAATGTAATATAAAATTTGGATATCTGTGATACATCGCCCAATCAATATTCTACTCCATTTTATTCACTGGTTCTTTTCTGGTTACCCTGGTTTAAAGGAATGGTGACCCTGAAAAGGGCCTTGTGACCGATGGCAGCCGGTCTAGTAAAATGATTCTATGAGCCTCGCAGGGAGAATATTCATATGACCTACATTTTATTGATACTGCTACTGAAAAATTTGCATTTCACGAATAAAATATTGTACATTAATAATTTAACCAAATATATGTGTAAAATTACGAATAAATGTTTGGAGCCCGTAATATCAATAGCAGTACTATTTTGTCCATTTACATAATTATTTTAAACTTAGAATTATAGATTAAACTGTTATTGATATTACAGGCCTTAGAGTAAGCATTTAATCGTTTAATTCAACCGTGTTTAACTGATAACTGAATTATCACATTTATCAGTGATGATGCCTGACAAAAGCTTGCCAACTCTGTATATTAAATCGATAACCCTGTGCTACGCGCTACGCGCTACGCGCTACGCCGTAGCAATAACCGAAATATCACTTAGTTTGAACAAACGAGTGAGCAATTAAAACAGCTATCAGCGCTCGTGTAATTGTGTAGTCATTACGAAAGGCTTGCGAATATTATAATTAATATATTTGAGTAAATGCAATGAATTTCGTTATTTACAAAAGAGTAAGATTTCGAAATAACTGTATGTTCTTATTAATTATTAGTTTGACGACCGCATACTACTCCTATTTTTTTAAAAGCTTTTATTTAACTTTCAATGTATGTATGTATGTCTGGTGGAATCCGGGTGGAATCTTGCAACTTAATTTTAAAGCAGTTATCCTCAACCGATTGAGCTGAAATTGACATACCTATCAAGTTCCGATGACAATACAATATGATGGTGACAGCGAGCTGATCTGATGATGGTGGACAACGGAACTCCTCGATGAATAATAGGACTGTGTGTTTAGGCTCATTTTGATGAGCACACGGTTTCGGTTATCCCTAATTTTATAAAAGCCATAAAATTGGGCATTACAAAGTCATGGCTCCATCGAGTGTAGGATCCGTCCTACACTGCGTCCGTTTATTCCCCTTGACACTACTGCTTCGCTGGTAGTGCGTGCTCTACTATGCCATGGGTATAGTATTATTTTGTCTGTGCCATGGGTAAAATAGGTTCTACCGTGACTATACTCCAAGGCTAGTCGTGGTGGCGACCACGACAATCTCAGAGGAAAGCTGAAGTGGCGACCTCAGCTTTCCTCTGCGATTGTCAGTTCTGATTGTCAGATCTCCTCATTTCAGATTAGTACGCGGTGAAATTACACGCACAGCTCTCTCCTTAGCCTGTTGCGTGACCTACAGCCAATAAAATAATTATATATGTGAATTAAGCCAATAGTTAGCGACCACGTTTTATTGCTGTATAACACGCACTATTTGATGACCTCTGTGGCGCGGCGGGCGAAGGTTCGCCTGTGACACAGGAGGTTGCGGGTTCGATTTCCGCCTCGGAACTAGTATTTGTACGATTTGCAACTGCAACGATGGTGTTCTGGTTATTTTCTATGCATAATAAAAATATCTATCTATGAAATGTATTGTATTAAGTTTGTCAGTTATCTAGTACCCATAACACAAGCTCTGCCTAGCATGGGGCTTGATAATGTTGTAAGAACTGTCCAGCATTATAAAAAAACCAGCCAAGTGCGAGTTGGATTCGCGCACGAAGGATTATAGTTATAGTTTATTTATTCATAACGGATTATTGTTACATGTCAAGTTGGTTTATAAAGCATTTAGGTCATAGGTATGGGTTCCGTACCATTAACTACAAAAAGGGCAAAAACAACAGGTTTATAAAAAAATAAAATGAAAATTGAACGCTAAAAGTGGTCACCCATCCAAAAACTGACCCCTAGCAGAGCATCGCTTAGCCTACATTTGGAGAAATCACGTTTGTTTTAGGAGAGCCCCCTTAAATATTTATTTAATTATATTTTTGTATTTTTTGTTATATCGGCAACAGAAATACATCATCTGTGAAAATTTCAACTGTCTAACTATCACGGTTCATGGGATACAGCCTGGTGACAGACGGAAGGACAGACATACAGACGGACAGCCGAGCCTTAGTAATAGGGTCCCAATTTACCATTAAGGTACGGAACCCTAAAAAAAAGAGTCATTTATCTTGAAGTTCTGCGGTATCTGTAACGAGATGATATACCTCATATGACGTAATTTCCCGAAAGGTGCTCATCCGAATTGGATTTGTATATCACGAATATCTATATCTAATTGTACATCTTCATATAGTACGAATAAAATATGTATCTCGACGGGCAAAAACTTTCTGTGCGACTACAAAAAGGTGAATTTAATTCTGGGCAAAATACCCACGACTTTCTAACAGAACTTAATGTGATAAAAGTCATGTTACTTTGAGGGGTGTTCGAGGCGTGTCAGCTCAGAAGATGGATGGACATTTATATGGGCTTCCCATAAATTTACCTTGTAACTTCGTCTGACTGCTACCTGACTCGAGTTATAGACCGGTTAGATATACACACTAGACATGCGCGCCGAGCCTGAATTTGCTTAAGGTACGAGTACTCCTAGTAGCTTTTTTAAATCTTCTCTATGAAGATTATTTAAGATAAATATTTTTACAAATATAGCCTGTGGCATAGCAATTCTGACGTTAATCTTTATTGAACTCAAAGACTTCCATAACAGTTGATCTTTTTACAAGATTTTATTTTATTTAGGTTCCCCTTTCCCCTTGTTCTGGTGTCTATAATTAGTGTATTTAATGAGTCTGGGTAATCAAATATCACAAATTAAATTTGACATATTTTTAAAAAAAAACTAAAATAGGCTTGCGTTTGGCTACATCTCACCTGATGGGAAGCGA
Organism: Operophtera brumata; assembly: GCA_932527175.1. Classification (NCBI taxonomy): domain Eukaryota; kingdom Metazoa; phylum Arthropoda; class Insecta; order Lepidoptera; family Geometridae; genus Operophtera; species Operophtera brumata. The sequence goes on along the minus strand of OW052233.1, from coordinate 341,507 downwards.
CAATGAGGCCTATTTAAGCACGCTCACCTAGATGATGCCTATTAACTCTTCGTTTGAAGATGCCCACGTTGTATGATAAACGGAACAAAGAAGCCGGAAGAGAGTTCCAGGCCTTTGATGTCCGCATGATGAAAGATTTTGAGAAACAGTTTGTACGCGACGGTGGTATGTCAACAACAAAAGGGTGAAACGCCTCTCCACGTCTGGTCGTCAGGTGGCGGAATGAAGACGAGGTAATCAAATTGTGCAGCTCCTGAGCACACTCACCGAAATGTATTCGGTAGAAAATACACAAACACGCAACTCTTCGACGATGCTCTAAGCTTTGTAACCTTTTCGCAACCAGTGCCTTGTCATTAATTAGTTTTATGGCACGGCGCTCTATTGAGTCCAAAGCAGCGAGCTGATATTTTGCGGAACCATCCCATAGGTGGCTGCAGTATTCCATGCATGACCTCACTTGACCTTGGTACAGCGCAAGTAACTGCTGGGACGAGAAGTAGTATCTTACCCTAAGGTAAGATACTACTTCTCGCCCCTAAGGTAAGATACGAGTACTACTTCTCGCCCCAGCAGTTCACCCTTTTTTCTGATCTGGACAGAATACCAAGCTTTCTGGCCGCGGACTTTGCCTTAGACTCAATAGAGAGACCAAAGTTGAGGTTGGAAGAAATTTGCATGCCGAGTAATTGGATATGGTCACTGTAAGGTACCGATTCTCCTCGGAATAGTGGGGGCAAGATCAACCGAACTCATTTTTGCCGAAAAAACACACGCCTGGATTTTGGTTGTATTAAACGAGACCAAATTAGCCTCACCCCCACTAAAAACCGCTCCAAGAGACTCGCTCGTCTGCCTAACCATATCACCCTTCAGGTCTACTAGCTCAGCACCGGACGTTCTTGGACTAGAAAAGTAAATTAAAAATAAATTTAGAAAAGTAAGTAAAAGTAAATTTAATAGATTGAGCTGAAATTTGGCATACCTGTCAAGTTTAGACAATACAAGCTGATCTGATGATGATGACAACAACATGTCTGATGGTGGACAACGGCACTCCCCGATGGATAATATTAAACTGCCATTTATTGGGCTCATTTTGATCAGCAGCATTGCACCGTTCCAATCAATATTTTCATAAAAACTTGTACGTATTACAAAAGATATTTTCAACAAAAAACGTGTTAACATGTATAAAATAAAGTAACCAAAAAAAATTGCTTGACTAGAAAAATAACACAAAAAATACAGAGTTGGTACAAGCTTGGCTCTTCAAGCCAAAGTAAGCCAATTTATTTTTATCAAAAATAACGAATCTTACTCTAAAATCGGAATATTTTGAGCCGTACTGTGTCCAGCCTAGCCATAGTTGCCATAGTGCTGCCAGCCCAAGAATAATATCCATGTGAGAGAAGAGAAGCCTCGTCCAGCATTGGAACTCTACCAGCTGATGATGAATTAGCAACAAGCTAAAGTATTCTTGAGTAAACTAAAAAATCTGGCATCAACCGATCAGTGAGATCCAGGTCGAACCAATAGTCCCACCTGTTATAAATACTAGAAGGTTACCAGTTAGCCTGGTGACCTAATTTTAGGGGTTACACCGCTTTATCATCATTTGGGCTATAAATCCGATACAGATTGGCTCGGTATTGGAGTTTAGATAGGGTTGTTTTGTTGTTAAATGATTAGAAAATAAAATAGCGGGAAAAGAGACCAAAGCAAAATTTAAAATACAATGTTAAGCGGTAACCCGTCGCAGGCCTCTTAGGTCACATCTACCTAGAACGTGCCCTACGTGGTATTGAATATTCAAATTATAGAAACATAATTATACATTGAAACAATTTGCTACGTTTGAGTCTATGAGTCGCGCACTGAGAGATAGGAACATTTGTGATCCCAAATTTGTTTTTATAATAAGGCTTTTACAGCTTTATTTTTGTATTTTCAATTATTTACGAAGATTTATGTCATCCCACACATCTGTGAATTTATGTACCGGTTACCTCTTTTTTTTTCTCTTATAGAATAGAATACAATATTTATTTAATAAGACAACAAGAGTCCGACTTAAAACTAGGTTAGTTCTTAATAATAAACAATGATTTAGTCAGAGGACTAAATTGGACGAGCTTCCAAACAAGAGGACAATCAAAACGATCAGAGAACGCGCTTAGGATGCTGTTGCTGCTCGCGCGAAGCCTGCTCAACCCGTCTTTTTGCGCCAGTTGGCGTCAAAGGTGTCAGTACGCGCCTCGGCAAACATACCTGAAACGCTGCAGAAGCGCGGAAGCCGCAACAGAGCCCTAAACACATTGTTGTACTGGACCCGCAAAGCATTGTAAGCTTTTTGGGTATAGTTGAACCACAGACTCGCTGAGTACAGAGATGTACAGTACGCCTTGAATAAAGTAACTTTCACTGCGTCTGTACATCGAGCGAATCTGCGGGCCAGCATATTCGCCCGGATTGACAATGCTCTGCGTTCCCGTTCCACATCAGCATTGTCCTTAAGATCATCAGTTACCAAGTGACCCAGGCATTTTAACAGGTCTTATGACTTCTGAGAAAAAACTATAATAATATTAATAATAATACTGGCAATGAATTGCATATTTATAACTGCCAAGTGCGATTCAACACACTGCATATTTATAACTGCCAAGTGCGATTCAACACACTGCATATTTATAACTGCCAAGTGCGATTCAACACACTGCATATTTATAACTGCCAAGTGCGATTCAACACACTGCATATTTATAACTGCCAAGTGCGATTCGACACACTGCATATTTATAACTGCCAAGTGCGATTCGACACACTGGCCAACACTGCATAGTCGTTAAGCCTTCAAAATGCAAAGTATTACTGTTTATTCGTCAAGTTCATATTATATATATACAACATACTTACATAATGTTTTCGGTCAAAATTATGATTTATACGATAAATCAACGAATTTTCGGAATATGTATCTTAAATTATTGTAGAAAAATCTCTGCTAGCGAACCCAGAGTAAACCCAATGAGAGTGACACGCAGACAGCATTGGCCGCGAGAAATTCCAAATCCCATATGAGGCTGTCCGTCCTTCTGCTAAGCCCTCAAAATAACAAGCTGACAAAATAAACAATTCGTCTGTTGAAAAATATATTAACTGACGTAAAAATGGTAGGGCAAAATCATATTGTGTATACTTTAAGATCTTCAAGCTGTGGATTAGAAACCACAAATGAGGATCGCACCGATCGTCATTTTTAACCAAATATTAGCGATGAAAGCTCGTTAAAGCTAACATGTAAAATCCATAATCATCCATCCATAATTATAATATTATTATATAGATGTAGATTAATGTTTTGTAACTAATCATACGTGCTGACTGATGGTTCGTTTACTTCGCAAACATATTTAAGGTTAAAAATGTTGCACAGTTCAAGAAATCTAGCAAGTAAAACATGCTAGGAATAACAAAATAAATAAACAACATGAAATTATTCGTTATTTAAAAATTATATACATAATGTAATTGTTAAGAATCGCTCCGCCGCCGAGATCTACCCACTGTCACGGTTAGCTCAGCCTAGTGGATTAGTGGATGTGACAGTACCCACTTCTCGCTATTGGGGTTTCAGGAAAACAAGCAAACACAGAGTTAATTTTAATTACTTGTATTAAATTGGTAAGGTAAAGATGATTACAACTTAACCCTTTATTTCTTACACGCTAGTTTATATAATGCAAAAACAAAACTGGGGAAACTTAGTTTCTCCGTCACTGGTTATCGACAGCAGTAGATCTTTCAACCGAAATGGATCCCACCTTATTCCTATATTTTTCTACCACATATGTTTCAAATATAAACGTAAACTAGCATCTTCCAAAGGAGAAGCTAAACTAAAAGTGAACCAGAGTCTTTTCCACATATGTTTCAAAACTAAATTTGTCACTGCGAACACTCAAATGTAGAAACTAAAAACTAGTGGGTCGATGAGTACTTGAGAAACCAGCAATCGTCATATGTTTTCATCCCTCCTTTCGAAATCCCCGTTTATATTGAATACTATGGACTGACCGAGACGGGCTACGTAACAACCTTGTAAAATCACTCTTTCGGTCCGCGTTATATCCCTAACTAAATCTACACTTTCTAAACCACGAACCTTCTGTGTCTCTCGACAAACCTTCCTGGGAACACTGCACGCTACTCGCTGCCTCCGTTCTCTTCTCGCTTGTCTGGAGCCTAGTTCCCTCTGTACCGTGGCACTCGGCTGCTCTCCGCACCTGTAAATCACACCTCATTAGTATGCTTGCTATCATCACAGCCCCTTGGGGTAGGCCGTGTAGAAGTCATGGCATCCTGTTTCACAATTTACTGATCTTCTACTTGGGTACATACCTATTAAATCACCACGCCTTATTTCTGATCCTTATGCTGGATCCCCGCAAACTCCTGTTGACTCTTCAGGCCTTTTTTTAGTTCCTCCAAACTCGGCCTGAAGTTCACTTTAAATTCCGTGCTCACAGCACTGTTCGTCAGGTTTCTTAACCCAGGGGTCCACCTTCGACGCACGCAGGACTCGCCTCTAAAACAATTTGAACTCATTATTATCAGCTCCACAACCCAAACTTGTGAACCCGGCTCCATTGCAATGCTTACCGGCTGCAAACAAATTCCTTTCCTTCGCCGGCTGCCTCAGATTCCCCGTCACAAACTTTCAGGTTTGGAAGTCAGGCGCAAAAGACTTCCTAAACTTTGCACTCAATCGTAGCTCGGATACCCCCTCCGTCCTCGCAAAGTACTAATTTGCTTCTAGATCCTTCTAATTTCCTTAGCTAAGCTTTTTACGGCGTTAACAATATTAAAGGCCTTCTCCTCTGAGGTTACAATCCTCCGGCAAACAATTTCATTCCGTTCTCCAGTGTTGCATACCTCAACTGTCACCTGCTTGTCAAAATGTAATTTTTCTGCCGACTGGCAACGTTTTTCTGACGTTCCGCTACTCGCCACGGGAGGTGCTGCTTTCCGTAAGAAATGGCGGGAACATACAATTTTGTAGGCACTGCGTAACCAAACCAAACCAGCGTAAAATAACCCGTTACACCACATCGTTCCGTTTCGCGGAAACACATAATATTCTAATCGATTTAAAGAGCTTGAAGTTAGGAGAATTTGAAATGTCTGTAAGAAACAAATAAAACAATAGAAATTGAGTGGAGTGAATGACCTTTGCTGTTGGAATCATATTACGCCGATAGTGACGCCGATAGCGATGCCGGCCAATAGCAGCGCTGATAGTTACGCCGATAGCGATGCCGGCCAATAGCGACGCAATAGCTATGCCGAATGTGACGCCGATAGCTGCACCGATAGTTACGCCGATAGCAGGTTTTGTATAAATTGAGAACATTTAACGTGAAAAAGGCAGTTTATTTCGAGAGGCCAGAAGGACACAGTCGGAGCTGGGAGAATCATTGGTAAGTCAATTGTTTTTATAACTTTTGTAATGTTGTGTCTTATTGATTAAATTGATGGCTTGTGTGTACTTTACAGATAAAATAAAATAAATTAAAGTAATTAAAATAATTAAAATATTTTATGTTTATGTTGCGTTATGTTTGCATTGACGCTTACGTTTGCGTTTACGTTTCGCTTGATTGCGTTGACGTTTATGTTGCGTTTGTGTTATGTTTACATTTACGTTTGCGTTTACGTTTGCGTTTACATTCATTGTTTCGACTACGTTTATGTTGCGTTATGTTTGCATTGACACTTACGTTTGCGTTTATGTTACGCTTGATTGCGTTGACGTCTATGTTGCGTTTGTGTTGTGTTTGCATTTACGTTTGCGTTTACGTTTTCGTCTGAATTAATAAAGAAGTCTTACAAAGCAGTTTAATTACTTTAATGATTTTACTTAATAGTTTTTACTCTTTCTTTGATAAATTGAATCTAGAAACTTGTTCTTAGTTTTCACGTAACCTTTAGTTAGGGTTTGTATCTTGATAGAAATTCCTTTTCATATTTGCAGTCTATTACTTTATGTGAATCTTACTTATCGATTAAATCTAAAATCCAACTTATTTTGAAATAGTGAACTTCTGTGTTTAATTGGAGAGAAATAATTCACAAAATTTACATAGTGATATCTATTGAGATGAAAGATAACTCAATTTTGTTATTAACGGTTATACTCCAGTCAAGCAAAGCCGTACTGAAGATGATCTCTACTAGAGAAGGGAGTGACTCTTGAGACACTGACCTGATGTAACAAACCAGGATATCTACTATCATAATTTATATTCAAAGAATAGTTTTGAATTTTGAATTGGATTCAGAAGTTCTATTTTTAAACTATCTTGTTTGAAATGATAAGCTAGTAAATCTAAACTTGTTAAAAGTAAAAGTTGTGATTTTGGATTATTTTGTTGTGACAAAATTATAAAGTTTGAAACAAATAGGTAACTGGGGTTTTACCAAAAGCAATAAGGAAATCGTTTTTGATATTCATGATTATACTCAGCCTAGCAAGAGCCGTGCTAAGTGAATCCTGACTAGAATAGAAGGAGGAACTTGAAGTCCCTAATCTGAAATATCAAATATTAATAATTCTTTCTTATGCTATTTTATTATGTTCCAAGGTTTTATTTGAGGAATTCTTTAAAACAGAAATTAGTTTCTTGTAAAGGTAAAGACAGACTTTGACTGTATTTTATTTATTTAAATTATTCAGAAGAGTTTTATTATACCGAGCTTTATTTGAAGTTTAGTTTATTTTCTACTAGGCTTTGTAGAATGTAGGATTATTATTAGAACTTAGGGGCCTTTCCGTGAAGGCAAGTCCGGGTTAGAAGAGTGTTGGATGATCGCGAGTTAATCCACCTCACTGTTAGTTCGTTTAAATATAAAATAAAATATTTAACTTCAAGGTAGTTCTTGTTCTTATTCCGTAGAATGTTAGGTTACTATTAGAACTTAGGGGCCTTACCGTGAAGGCAAGTCCGTGTTAGAAGAGTGTTGGAAGATCGCGAGTTAACCCACCTCACTGTTAGTTCATTTAAAAATAAAATAAAATATTTAACTTCAAGGTAGTTCTTGTTCTTATTCCGTAGAATGTTAGGTTACTATTAGAACTTAGGGGCTTTTCCGTGAAGGCAAGTCCGTGTTAGAAGAGTGTTGGAAGATCGCGAGCTAACCCACCTCACTGTTAGTTCGTTTAAATATAAAATAAAATATTTAACTTCAAGGTAGTTCTTGTTCTTATTCCGTAGAATGTTAGGTTACTATTAGAACTTAGGGGCCTTTCCGTAAAGGCAAGTCCGGGTTAGAAGAGTGTTGGATGATCGCGAGTTAATCCACCTCACTGTTAGTTCGTTTAAATATAAAATAAAATATTTAACTTCAAGGTAGTTCTTGTTCTTATTCCGTAGAATGTTAGGTTACTATTAGAACTTAGGGGCCTTTCCGTAAAGGCAAGTCCGGGTTAGAAGAGTGTTGGATGATCGCGAGTTAACCCACCTCACTGTTAGTTCGTTTAAAAATAAAATAAAATATTTAACTTCAAGGTAGTTCTAGTTCTTATTCCGTAGAATTTTAGGTTATTATTAGAAATTAGGGGCCTTTCCGTAAAGGCAAGTCCGGAGTTAGAAGAGTTGATGGAAGATCGCGAGCTACCCTCCTCACTGCTAGTTCGAATAAAAATAGATTAACAATAAAACCTTTAGGTAGTTCGAGTAAGAGAATTCGTAGATGTTGTAGGTATTAAGGTAAGACTTTCGTTTAGGTTAATTCAAGATATTTTATGAATACCGTTATAACCGTTATTTCCATCTAATAAATAAATATTTAGGCTAAAATGCTTGATGACCAAATGAGTCTGAAGTCAAGTTAGAATCTTAGACACTTGACTAAGTGGTATTTATAAATATACATAATCTTTCATTATCTGAGGTTTTATCCTCTAAGAGTTTATAAGTTTGAGCGTGTCATGGACCATTAGAGTTTGTGAATCCTCTTTTAAAGCATAAATGAGTCTATAAAGATCAATAAAGATCTATATTTTCATATGAGTCTCAAAATTAAGACTTTTATATTAAATATAATTTTAAATCCTGAAATACATTTTTATACAAACATTCTGGAATAATAACTTTCCTGTATGAATGTTTCTTTGTCCCTTAACGTCATTATATTTTATAATATTTATGTATGGCGAGGTTCGGAAAGACAGTTGAGGGGAGGTAGGATGAACTGTCCCGCACAATTTAATTGTGCGGCCCTTAAAGTGTCCCAGTACAAGACTATACAGACTGACTAACAAACCTTAGCTAAGTCCATAGCTTTTAATCTTGATAATTTATGAAGTATTCTTACCTACTGTTGTTATGAGGATAACACATCTCTTTTGACTCTGTGATGCGTTCATACTAATTAAATTATGTTGGAGTGAACTTTAGGATAAAGTCATTAAATAGATTCGTTTATAGGTATTATATTAGGAAAGTTAGGAAATTTTATAAGTATGGTATAGAGAGGAAGTCTTTGAACTGTAGTTATAGATTAGGATAAAATCTAAAATTAATAACGTCGGGATAAACTAGGTCAGTCAAATTATATTTTAAAACTAATCAATATAGAATTTATATTTTAGTAGTTTAGATATTATTCATTATTCGATAGATAAGTTTAGTTAGGTTTCCTTTAGGTATTGTTAGGTCTTGACATAAATAACTTAAAATTACCTGAATTACTACAATTACACAACGTACGGTCCTACCACTAAAAACTAGACGATCACCATGGCCATAATAATTAAATAATGAATCAAGTTAACCCATATCTAGTATGATGAGCATATCAAAGATACGTTCATGTAAGTAACTAAGAAAGTTGGAAAGCGGGAGTTAAGTTTTAGAACAGTCAGTAGTTATAGTATTTGCGTGGGGTTTAGGGTTGCGAGGGGTTGAGAGGTTAAGAAATTAGTAAGCGGGGTAGTGTGTCTGAGAGGGGGGAAGTTACAATATGGTATAGCCGTGACCAGGATAGTTTATGTCTAAATTAAGTAGTTTCTCAATTTATTAGTAATATGAATTCAATTAGGTTATTTTTTTAAGCTGTCATAAGTATAAAATAAATATTTTTGGGTATATTGTTAGTTTGTGGGTTGTTGATTTAGTATTTAATTCATGTGGCGGGTTTCCCGCACAATTTGTTGCCGTAAATAAAGGAAAGTTCTTTGTCAAGTCAAACTATAATTAGGTATTTTATTTAGTAATTTTTGTAGGCATCTTTTTATTTAATAGTTTTATAAATTATGTAAGTCTTCGTTGTAGGAAAATAATTTCATTACGTAGTTGGAAGGTAGGTAGTGTTTGTTAAATTTATTATATATAAATAGATAATTGAGTCCTTGTTTAAAAGGTTATCGAACTTAAAGACTATGCGAGAAAATAGGTAGGTTAACTTATATTTCTAGGCAAAGTAAATAAAGTCTCTTTCAGTCTTATGTAGTTGCGATTTTAAAATTCTTTAAAGGTAGATATCATTTTATTGGCAAATTTTGGAAAAATTAAAATTGATTAAGTGAGGTTCTATTGAGGTTAATTGAATATAATGAATCTAAAAACTTTTGCAGAAATAATTGTTAAAGGTATAAAGAATACCATCATCATTAGGTTAATCTCCTTTTAACGCCTTCTAGAAAAAAATACTGATCTAGTCATTGTAGATTCATAAAATAGGTTACTAGTAAAATAGGATTATGTTAATAATAAAAAGGGGTAAATTCTAACTAGGTAAATTTCTCAGTTTTGCCTCAGGTATTTTTATCTAAAATAAGTAGTTAACTTAGAGTAGTTCTACCCAACATTTCTAATTAACGTAAAAATAGGTATTCAAATTCTTTAAACGGGGGGTCGGTTAGTTAATTAATTTTAAGCAGGTTAATAGTGGGTTTGCATTGTAAAAGTGGGAATTGAAATTCTTTAAACGGGGGGTCGGTTGGTTAATTAATTTCAAGTAGGTAAATAGTGGGTTTGCATTGTAAAAGTGGGAATTAAAATTCTTGGAACGGAGGGTCGATAAATAAATTATTTTGAATTAAACTAAAATAGGTAAATACTTTCATAAATAGAAGATGAATAGATAGGTAGATAGATAGGAAGATAGATAGGTAGATAGACAGGTAGATAGTTTGATAAATTGATAGATAATATTTTTTGGATTTTAAGGGTTGATTTCTTTAAGCGGGATTATTCAAAGATATTAAGTTTTGAGAAGGTATATTATTACATTAGAAATTAATGGACGTTAAACAAGTCGTTTTAAAAATAGTTTTTGTAAATGGTTAACTTTATCTTTTCATACAAGTAGGTATTTCATTCTTTGAATCGGGGGGTCGTAAATTTTATTATTTTGTAGTTAACTAAAGTATCGTAAAATGTTTTTTTGTTATAGAAGTAGGTATAAAATTATTCAAAAGGGGAAGTCATAAAATATATTGTTTTGCTTTAGATTAAATCTTCTTTGATATTATACGTAGGTATGTAGTTATTTTAAAAGGGGGTCGTAGATTGCTTGCATTTAGGTTTTACATCTGTGGTAAACGATTACGTGAGAATGTATCTTTTAAAATCTTTAAATTGAGATTAAAATAAATCTATTCACATCTTTATTATTAATTATTTTTACTCATAGATCGACTTAGTAAATAAAATAAAAAAAAATAAGTTGCACAGAACAAAATATGAATTGTTGGAGCAAATGGGTCTGGTTCATTTCTGAGTATTTATTTGTTGGAATCAAATATGGTATAACATAATCTAATTTGGTTTTGAGGAAAAAAAAAAAAAAAACAGGGTTTCGCTTAAGATGTTAAAAGGAATATCTGCTTCAGATTCTCTTAGGTTAGTTAGATTGTTAGGTTTCACTTAGGTTAGGTAAGGGGAAAAAAAAAAAAAAACTACTTAGGTTTTACTTTTTATACTACTTGAAATTGCGGATCAAGTGGATGGCCCAACTGATGTTGAGTGGTACCCTCTGTCTATGAACGGGGCATTGCCTCATAGGTCGCGTACACCTGGGACGTGCCCTATGTGGCATTGCACTGCGGCCGCCATCCTGAGACGTAGAGATAGGGGGTCTCATGTGGCTGTAATTTCGCCGGCACCCTTCCTCTTTAAACCGGAACACAGCAATGCGAGCACTACTTTTTTGTGGCAGGGATAGGTATGGTGGTAGTGCTTCCCGAACGAACTCATTACTTAGGTTAGGTTAGGTTAGGTTAAGATAAAGAGTTTAGCCAAAACAGGCGAAATGTTTAAAAAAAAAAAATGTTTGACTTACGTTAGAAAAAAAAGGGACTTATCTTAGATTTGTTTATTTATTTCAAAGTTTCAGACTCGTAAATACGCCTAGATTAAATGAGGGTTCTATTGTACAAAATGCGTAATCACAAATTTTCATTCTCGTGTTATATTTTTATTTTATATAAAGTTTAGTGACAACATAGATGGCTCACTGCATTAGTGCCTGTAAAAAAAAAAAAAAAAAAAAAAAAAACAAGTAACTTAGGACAAAAATAAATAAATTAATAGGTGTAGCAAAACTCTTCTGGACTAGAATTAAGATAGTCTAGAAACTGATTGAGTTGGGTTATTATTTCTAAACAATACCTTGTCTTTGGTCAAAGTTTGATTTTATTCTTTGGTCAAGTTTGGGTATTAGAAAAAAAAAAAAAGGGTAATGAAAAATATATATAACAAATTTAGCATTTATTCTTTTTAAATAAAGGTGTAATTTAAATGAAAGGTTTGGTTTCTATATATTCAAACTATTTGGAGATTTTTAAATGGGGTAAACTAGAAAAGGAGTAGCTTAATTTGGACAGGTGAGATTCATAGTAAGCTAATAGTTAAGAGTAGTTCATTAAAAGGTAAATTATGTATTTAAATATAAATAATGCTGTTGGAAAGCTAGGGATGAATGAACTACAATGAATAGTGTCTAAAAGGAGTCGTGTATGATGTTGAATGAACAGGTAATTTAAGTAGATTTTTAAAAAGGTACCATAAAAAAAAAATTGTTGGGGTTTGAGGTTATGGAGGGCCCTAGTGTTTCAACAGTGTTTTCAATGAGTTTTTCATAATAAAAGATTTGAACAAAGGTTGCGTGAAATATAGGAACAAAATGTTTGATTTTAGAGTTTACAATTTAACGTTCTTGATAAGATTTCTGAAGTACAATATTATTTGATTAGAAAGCAGGGTATAAAATCCTGAACAGGTCTAGTCAATGTTTTTATTTTTCAGAAATTGTTGGTAGAAAAGTAGAGTGTCAAAATATGAAATAAAAAAAAAGGTTAAAGTCGGGTCAATTTGGTGGGTGACATTTGACATTTGTCGGTTTTATCTTCATATTGAGGTGACCTGCTTGGAAATATCGATTAGGGTGAATGAATCGATACGGACTTGGAACATATTATGTGAATTTTAAGGGTTATCGGGCGAATCCCTAACTCATTATTTTCTTTCGTAAATTTAAGGAGCAAAATAAGAGAGTTGTGTAATTTAACAAAAAAAAAAATGCATTTATTCAGTTGGACTATCAGAACTGTTATTAGTATTGTCATCTTCATCACTGTTGTCAGCATTTAGAGATATTATTAATTCATTTTCAATAATATTGTTTATTCTAACATCTTGTTCAAAATCTTGTAAAATTATTTTCTTTGTTTTCCCTACGACTTTTCTGACTGACTTCTACACACACCATTTGTAGCAGAGTTATCATTTTAGCAGTACTGAAGAGTGGTTCAGTATTGTTCCGCGCTGCATGACCCTTTATTTGTGCCCAAATAAGCTCGATAGCGTTATACTGACAGTGGTAGGAGGAAATCGAATAACTTTGTGTCCATGCTCTAGGGCTAGTTCATCGATTACATAGCGGAGCTTGGACGGCTTAGTTGCTTTTACCAGATTTAACAACTCAACTTTTAATAAAGTTGGACTTGGTCCACACCATTTCTTAACAGCCACGAGACAATTTCAATATTTATGAGTTGGTGGTGTGACAACTTGTGTAGAGTGATTCGGTGCATTGCCCATTATAATTTATACATCCCACCTAAATTGTACCTAACATCAATGATTTTTCTATTTAGTTTTTTGTTGTATTTTTATAGTTAGTTAAAAGAATAATAAATATAATTATGTTTTATTATAATCACAACGAGGATACTAATTTATGAAGATATTTCTTCATAAGTAATCGCTGCATTCTATTCAACTTATCAGCTTTCGATTTTTGGAGTAGTATCCCTAGTGTTTGGAAAGAAAAGGGTTAAATAACGCAACATTGTGGCGGCGTTCAGTTCTTTGGATCAGAAATTGTTTATTACGTTTAGAATGGTTTATTAGTGAAAGAAAATCGTAAAATTACTCGTATCGGTCATTGTTACAATAAATATAGTAATTGAAAAAAAAAAAAGTTAAGCATTGTGCAGTTCTTATTTTATGCCCGCCGTTACAGGGTTACGTTGTTGAATTTTGATGAATTGTCAAGAGTTGCCTATTGAAATGGCCTGACTATAGTATATTATTCTTATTATATATATATTTAAGTATGATAATTATGTTTTGAAAACAATATAATAGAATGAAATTCAAGTAACAATATTGGGAACTTAATTTAAAAAAAAATACTTCGAGGTAGTTCGTTTTTGTTTCGTAGAAAATAGGATATTTTAGAATAAGGGGCCTTTCCGTGAAGGCAAGTCCGCGATTAGTAGAGTGAAGGATGATCGCGAGTTAGCCCTCCTCACTGTTAGTTCTATTAAAAAAAAAAAAAAAAATATTTAACTTCAAGGTAGTTCGTTTTCGTTTCGTAGAAAATAGGATATTTTTAGAATTAGGGGCCTTTCCATGAAGGCAAGTCCGCGGTTAGTAGAGTGAAGGATGATCGCGAGTTAGCCCTCCTCACTGTTAGTTCTATTAAAAAAAAAAAAAAAATTATTTAACTTCAAGGTAGTTCGTTTTCGTTTCGTAGAAAATAGGATATTTTTAGAATTAGGGGCCTTTCCGTGAAGGCAAGTCCGCGGTTAGTAGAGTGAAGGATGATCGCGAGTTAGCCTTCCTCACTGTTAGTTCTATTAAAAAAAAAAAAAAAAAAAACAAATTTAACTTCAAGGTAGTTCGTTTTCGTTTCGTAGAAAATAGGATATTTTTAGAATTAGGGGCCTTTCCGTGAAGGCAAGTCCGCGGTTAGAAGAGTGAAGGATGATCGCGAGTTAGCCATCCTCACAGTTAGTTCTATTAAAAAACAAAAAAAAAAAAAAAAAAACTTCAAGGTAGTTCGTTTTCGTTTCGTAGAAAATAGGATATTTTTAGAATTAGGGGCCTTTCCGTGAAGGCAAGTCCGGTATTAGAAGAGTGAAGGATGATCGCGAGTTAACCCTCCTCACTGTTTAGTAATTATATTCATATTTTTCATGCAGTAAATAAACATGAAGATTCAAAATAAAAAAAAAGTAAATGAATTTGAAGTCATGCTGTGGTTTGTTACAGAAATTAATTATCTAGGATATTTAAGAATTAAAAATGTTAGCGAATAATTGTATGAATGATCATAATCTGGTTTAACAAGCTTTCATCGGTTGAACTGATATATTATTAGCTTAAATTTAACTAATTTATTTTGGTTATTTTACAAAAGTTTCTTACCTAAATTGACCTGTTGGGCTAATTAAGTAGCGTGAATCTACTGCGAAACTTTTACGTGAGGAGTTTTGAGAGATGATGAATGAAAAAAAAAAAAAAAAAAAAAAACAAACAAAAAAAAAATATTAAGGGCTTAGTTAATTCCACAGTTCCTAGGTTAGAAACGGTTGCTGGTGCTTAATTTTACATATGACATTTACTACACAAAGGACGGTTGGTGAAGGAAGGGATTTGGTGTTAGGTTTAAGTCTTTAGACAAAATATTCCTGTCACGAGTTGCCTTCATTAATAGTTCTACTCACGTGGTTAGGTTCGAACTGGGCACTCCTACATGCGCCGAATTAAAAATGGTTCATTATGGGACTTTAGCTTTAGGGGAATAACATGATTATTTCGCCCCGTTACACTTGCCATTATTGGGTGATCTGGAAAAAGTAGGGGGGAGGTAGTACTTTCACTTCAAACAAGGGTTTGATCGGGAAGGGCTACTTGATATCACTCGGGTATAGCAGAATTCACAGCCCTGCTTCTTCTGCTGAACCTAGATTAAACAGATGGTTTCTGTGGTTGGGTGTTTTGGTTATGTTATCATAATTATCGTCTGATGCTCGAGTTCTTAATGGACTGTTTTCAGATTGGGTTTAAAGACACTTTACACTTTTTACTCACCCACACATACACGAGATTAAATATATATTTGATTTTAAGCATTATCAAATTGTAATTTCCTTGTAATTTGGAGAGTATTATGAGAATAATGAAGTTCAATTGTGTTTGTGAGTAAAATTGGATTATGCCAAATTTCCTATAGTAAATTTTGGGAAAATTAACTGCGAAAATTTGCAGGGGGTCGAGCTGTAACTAATCATACGTGCTGACTGATGGTTCGTTTACTTCGCAAACATATTTAAGGTTAAAAATGTTGCACAGTTCAAGAAATCTAGCAAGTAAAACATGCTAGGAATAACAAAATAAATAAACAACATGAAATTATTCGTTATTTAAAAATTATATACATAATGTAATTGTTAAGAATCGCTCCGCCGCCGAGATCTACCCACTGTCACGGTTAGCTCAGCCTAGTGGATTAGTGGATGTGACAGTACCCACTTCTCGCTATTGGGGTTTCAGGAAAACAAGCAAACACAGAGTTAATTTTAATTACTTGTATTAAATTGGTAAGGTAAAGATGATTACAACTTAACCCTTTATTTCTTACACGCTAGTTTATATAATGCAAAAACAAAACTGGGGAAACTTAGTTTCTCCGTCACTGGTTATCGACAGCAGTAGATCTTTCAACCGAAATGGATCCCACCTTATTCCTATATTTTTCTACCACATATGTTTCAAATATAAACGTAAACTAGCATCTTCCAAAGGAGAAGCTAAACTAAAAGTGAACCAGAGTCTTTTCCACATATGTTTCAAAACTAAATTTGTCACTGCGAACACTCAAATGTAGAAACTAAAAACTAGTGGGTCGATGAGTACTTGAGAAACCAGCAATCGTCATATGTTTTCATCCCTCCTTTCGAAATCCCCGTTTATATTGAATACTATGGACTGACCGAGACGGGCTACGTAACAACCTTGTAAAATCACTCTTTCGGTCCGCGTTATATCCCTAACTAAATCTACACTTTCTAAACCACGAACCTTCTGTGTCTCTCGACAAACCTTCCTGGGAACACTGCACGCTACTCGCTGCCTCCGTTCTCTTCTCGCTTGTCTGGAGCCTAGTTCCCTCTGTACCGTGGCACTCGGCTGCTCTCCGCACCTGTAAATCACACCTCATTAGTATGCTTGCTATCATCACAGCCCCTTGGGGTAGGCCGTGTAGAAGTCATGGCATCCTGTTTCACAATTTACTGATCTTCTACTTGGGTACATACCTATTAAATCACCACGCCTTATTTCTGATCCTTATGCTGGATCCCCGCAAACTCCTGTTGACTCTTCAGGCCTTTTTTTAGTTCCTCCAAACTCGGCCTGAAGTTCACTTTAAATTCCGTGCTCACAGCACTGTTCGTCAGGTTTCTTAACCCAGGGGTCCACCTTCGACGCACGCAGGACTCGCCTCTAAAACAATTTGAACTCATTATTATCAGCTCCACAACCCAAACTTGTGAACCCGGCTCCATTGCAATGCTTACCGGCTGCAAACAAATTCCTTTCCTTCGCCGGCTGCCTCAGATTCCCCGTCACAAACTTTCAGGTTTGGAAGTCAGGCGCAAAAGACTTCCTAAACTTTGCACTCAATCGTAGCTCGGATACCCCCTCCGTCCTCGCAAAGTACTAATTTGCTTCTAGATCCTTCTAATTTCCTTAGCTAAGCTTTTTACGGCGTTAACAATATTAAAGGCCTTCTCCTCTGAGGTTACAATCCTCCGGCAAACAATTTCATTCCGTTCTCCAGTGTTGCATACCTCAACTGTCACCTGCTTGTCAAAATGTAATTTTTCTGCCGACTGGCAACGTTTTTCTGACGTTCCGCTACTCGCCACGGGAGGTGCTGCTTTCCGTAAGAAATGGCGGGAACATACAATTTTGTAGGCACTGCGTAACCAAACCAAACCAGCGTAAAATAACCCGTTACACCACATCGTTCCGTTTCGCGGAAACACATAATATTCTAATCGATTTAAAGAGCTTGAAGTTAGGAGAATTTGAAATGTCTGTAAGAAACAAATAAAACAATAGAAATTGAGTGGAGTGAATGACCTTTGCTGTTGGAATCATATTACGCCGATAGTGACGCCGATAGCGATGCCGGCCAATAGCAGCGCTGATAGTTACGCCGATAGCGATGCCGGCCAATAGCGACGCAATAGCTATGCCGAATGTGACGCCGATAGCTGCACCGATAGTTACGCCGATAGCAGGTTTTGTATAAATTGAGAACATTTAACGTGAAAAAGGCAGTTTATTTCGAGAGGCCAGAAGGACACAGTCGGAGCTGGGAGAATCATTGGTAAGTCAATTGTTTTTATAACTTTTGTAATGTTGTGTCTTATTGATTAAATTGATGGCTTGTGTGTACTTTACAGATAAAATAAAATAAATTAAAGTAATTAAAATAATTAAAATATTTTATGTTTATGTTGCGTTATGTTTGCATTGACGCTTACGTTTGCGTTTACGTTTCGCTTGATTGCGTTGACGTTTATGTTGCGTTTGTGTTATGTTTACATTTACGTTTGCGTTTACGTTTGCGTTTACATTCATTGTTTCGACTACGTTTATGTTGCGTTATGTTTGCATTGACACTTACGTTTGCGTTTATGTTACGCTTGATTGCGTTGACGTCTATGTTGCGTTTGTGTTGTGTTTGCATTTACGTTTGCGTTTACGTTTTCGTCTGAATTAATAAAGAAGTCTTACAAAGCAGTTTAATTACTTTAATGATTTTACTTAATAGTTTTTACTCTTTCTTTGATAAATTGAATCTAGAAACTTGTTCTTAGTTTTCACGTAACCTTTAGTTAGGGTTTGTATCTTGATAGAAATTCCTTTTCATATTTGCAGTCTATTACTTTATGTGAATCTTACTTATCGATTAAATCTAAAATCCAACTTATTTTGAAATAGTGAACTTCTGTGTTTAATTGGAGAGAAATAATTCACAAAATTTACATAGTGATATCTATTGAGATGAAAGATAACTCAATTTTGTTATTAACGGTTATACTCCAGTCAAGCAAAGCCGTACTGAAGATGATCTCTACTAGAGAAGGGAGTGACTCTTGAGACACTGACCTGATGTAACAAACCAGGATATCTACTATCATAATTTATATTCAAAGAATAGTTTTGAATTTTGAATTGGATTCAGAAGTTCTATTTTTAAACTATCTTGTTTGAAATGATAAGCTAGTAAATCTAAACTTGTTAAAAGTAAAAGTTGTGATTTTGGATTATTTTGTTGTGACAAAATTATAAAGTTTGAAACAAATAGGTAACTGGGGTTTTACCAAAAGCAATAAGGAAATCGTTTTTGATATTCATGATTATACTCAGCCTAGCAAGAGCCGTGCTAAGTGAATCCTGACTAGAATAGAAGGAGGAACTTGAAGTCCCTAATCTGAAATATCAAATATTAATAATTCTTTCTTATGCTATTTTATTATGTTCCAAGGTTTTATTTGAGGAATTCTTTAAAACAGAAATTAGTTTCTTGTAAAGGTAAAGACAGACTTTGACTGTATTTTATTTATTTAAATTATTCAGAAGAGTTTTATTATACCGAGCTTTATTTGAAGTTTAGTTTATTTTCTACTAGGCTTTGTAGAATGTAGGATTATTATTAGAACTTAGGGGCCTTTCCGTGAAGGCAAGTCCGGGTTAGAAGAGTGTTGGATGATCGCGAGTTAATCCACCTCACTGTTAGTTCGTTTAAATATAAAATAAAATATTTAACTTCAAGGTAGTTCTTGTTCTTATTCCGTAGAATGTTAGGTTACTATTAGAACTTAGGGGCCTTACCGTGAAGGCAAGTCCGTGTTAGAAGAGTGTTGGAAGATCGCGAGTTAACCCACCTCACTGTTAGTTCATTTAAAAATAAAATAAAATATTTAACTTCAAGGTAGTTCTTGTTCTTATTCCGTAGAATGTTAGGTTACTATTAGAACTTAGGGGCTTTTCCGTGAAGGCAAGTCCGTGTTAGAAGAGTGTTGGAAGATCGCGAGCTAACCCACCTCACTGTTAGTTCGTTTAAATATAAAATAAAATATTTAACTTCAAGGTAGTTCTTGTTCTTATTCCGTAGAATGTTAGGTTACTATTAGAACTTAGGGGCCTTTCCGTAAAGGCAAGTCCGGGTTAGAAGAGTGTTGGATGATCGCGAGTTAATCCACCTCACTGTTAGTTCGTTTAAATATAAAATAAAATATTTAACTTCAAGGTAGTTCTTGTTCTTATTCCGTAGAATGTTAGGTTACTATTAGAACTTAGGGGCCTTTCCGTAAAGGCAAGTCCGGGTTAGAAGAGTGTTGGATGATCGCGAGTTAACCCACCTCACTGTTAGTTCGTTTAAAAATAAAATAAAATATTTAACTTCAAGGTAGTTCTAGTTCTTATTCCGTAGAATTTTAGGTTATTATTAGAAATTAGGGGCCTTTCCGTAAAGGCAAGTCCGGAGTTAGAAGAGTTGATGGAAGATCGCGAGCTACCCTCCTCACTGCTAGTTCGAATAAAAATAGATTAACAATAAAACCTTTAGGTAGTTCGAGTAAGAGAATTCGTAGATGTTGTAGGTATTAAGGTAAGACTTTCGTTTAGGTTAATTCAAGATATTTTATGAATACCGTTATAACCGTTATTTCCATCTAATAAATAAATATTTAGGCTAAAATGCTTGATGACCAAATGAGTCTGAAGTCAAGTTAGAATCTTAGACACTTGACTAAGTGGTATTTATAAATATACATAATCTTTCATTATCTGAGGTTTTATCCTCTAAGAGTTTATAAGTTTGAGCGTGTCATGGACCATTAGAGTTTGTGAATCCTCTTTTAAAGCATAAATGAGTCTATAAAGATCAATAAAGATCTATATTTTCATATGAGTCTCAAAATTAAGACTTTTATATTAAATATAATTTTAAATCCTGAAATACATTTTTATACAAACATTCTGGAATAATAACTTTCCTGTATGAATGTTTCTTTGTCCCTTAACGTCATTATATTTTATAATATTTATGTATGGCGAGGTTCGGAAAGACAGTTGAGGGGAGGTAGGATGAACTGTCCCGCACAATTTAATTGTGCGGCCCTTAAAGTGTCCCAGTACAAGACTATACAGACTGACTAACAAACCTTAGCTAAGTCCATAGCTTTTAATCTTGATAATTTATGAAGTATTCTTACCTACTGTTGTTATGAGGATAACACATCTCTTTTGACTCTGTGATGCGTTCATACTAATTAAATTATGTTGGAGTGAACTTTAGGATAAAGTCATTAAATAGATTCGTTTATAGGTATTATATTAGGAAAGTTAGGAAATTTTATAAGTATGGTATAGAGAGGAAGTCTTTGAACTGTAGTTATAGATTAGGATAAAATCTAAAATTAATAACGTCGGGATAAACTAGGTCAGTCAAATTATATTTTAAAACTAATCAATATAGAATTTATATTTTAGTAGTTTAGATATTATTCATTATTCGATAGATAAGTTTAGTTAGGTTTCCTTTAGGTATTGTTAGGTCTTGACATAAATAACTTAAAATTACCTGAATTACTACAATTACACAACGTACGGTCCTACCACTAAAAACTAGACGATCACCATGGCCATAATAATTAAATAATGAATCAAGTTAACCCATATCTAGTATGATGAGCATATCAAAGATACGTTCATGTAAGTAACTAAGAAAGTTGGAAAGCGGGAGTTAAGTTTTAGAACAGTCAGTAGTTATAGTATTTGCGTGGGGTTTAGGGTTGCGAGGGGTTGAGAGGTTAAGAAATTAGTAAGCGGGGTAGTGTGTCTGAGAGGGGGGAAGTTACAGTTTCATTTGTATTTTCTTTTGTATTAATTTGTACATACCTTGTATTATTATTTCTGTAAGTACCTAAATGTAATGAAGGTAAAAAAAACATTATTATTATTACTATATTATATAAACGAAGACTCCGTCTGTCCGTCTGTCACCAGACTGTATCTCATGAACCTTGATATATAGACAGTTGATGTTTTCACAGATGATGTATTTCTGTTGCCGCTATAACAACAAAAAAAACAGAATAAAATAAATATTTAAGGGGGCTCCCATACAACAAAAAAGTTTTTTTGCGTTTTTATAGATAATGGTACGGAACCTTTCATGAGCGAGGCCAACTCGCACTTGGCCGTTTTTTTAATGTTTTTTTTAGTTATATCGTGTAATGTTGATGGCAATTTAGCCAGTGTTCAGCTCAAGTGTAGTGTTGTTAAATCTACTTTAGTTTTCCTTCACTTGATGATACTATAACTACTTCACCAAGTTACATTGAAAAGTAAAGGATACTCGTAGTATTCTACTCGTACTTTAATCAGAGGCCATTATAGAAAGAAGAAGAAGACAGATTCAAAAATCATACGGAATGTAATAAGTTAAGACCTTAAAGCATTGCAGGCCTCCGTAGTTGGTACTAAATAAATGTCAAAGAAATTATGAGGTCGAGCCATTTTTCTGTTTCAAATAAATCCACTTGAATGGGAATCGCAAAAGGCCCGGGATTAGGGGCGTCTGTTTTTGCAAAATATCCGGACATGGATCTTGTTACAATAAAACTAGGAGAAGGTAATTTTAACAAGCTTTTACGTAACTTGGCCTGATATGTGGGAGAAATATTGAAACTGTATTTTGAATTAGTTAACCTCAAACGATAAGGCTTAAATTTTGCATACCTGTCAAGTTCCAATACATTATTATGATGACAGCGAGCTGATCTGATGATTGAGACGGAAGGTTGATAACGGAACTCTTGATGAATAGACTGGTCGTGTTTAGGCTCATTTAGATCAAACAAGGTCAAATTTATTAAAATAGCTTGTACTGAAAAAAAAAATCAAAAATCTGTTAGGTACATTCCTTTTTAACCCCCGACGTAAAAACGAAGGGGTGTTATAAGTTTGACGTGTCTGTGTGTGTGTGTGTGTGTGTGTGTGTGTGTGTGTCTGTCTGTCCCATCGTAGCTCCCGAACGGATGAACCGATTTAGTTTTTTTTGTTTGAATGGTGAATTTGAATGTGAATTTGTAGCTATGTTTGATCAAAATCGGTTCAGCCGTTTCACTGAGTTGGTGGTTTTTTTAATTTTCATAAAATTAATTACTTATGCAGTAAGAAGTGCTTTAAGAAAGGAGTTTCTGAACTAAACTCCCTACGGAGTTGCAGCGGTGTATTGATGTTTGTATGGTAAAATTCCATGTGGACGTAGACAAGGACGTTCCACTATTATATACAATATGGTTTACTATATTGTATATTGTGCCTGCTTTAGCAGGCTAGGCATATACAATATGGTTTACTATATTGTATATTGTGCCTGCTTTAGCAGGCTAGGCATATACAATATGGTTTACTATATTGTATATTGTGCCTGCTTTAGCAGGCGAGGCATTTTATCGACCACAATAGAAGTAAGAAACTCAGAAAGACATGTGTTGGAAGCATTTGAGATAAAAGAGTACAAGAGAAAAGAGTTGTGATCGTTTTCAAAATTAGAAGATGAAAAATAATTGGCTGTGTTTTAAGTCGTGCTCCAAACCCCTCAATTCTTCATGGATCCCATCATCAGAACCAGATTTTGATAAACATAGGCCAATCTGGAAGTATAATCCTTTCAAATATGTACATGTATATTTCCTGTATGTACCGAATAACTAAATGAGCGCTCGGCCGCACCGATGTAGGCTCCTTGCAGTGCCTACTGCAACTAATCTCCTCGGACATGCGCCACACAAAGGCTCTTCGGATAGTTAACGAATTATGTAAGTAGGACGATGTTGGTTAATTAACAGTTTCAATGTCAAAATTCACAAAAAAATATAAATTAAAATAATGCTGGACACAACATTATCTAGCCCCAAGCTAAGCAGAGCTGAACAAAAGAAACTGTAAAATATCTTAGCAAGTAGGTTCATGTTAGTTCTGTTTTTCTTTGTCGATTTGGTGTTTATTTACTGTAATGGCATTTTAAAAAGTAATTAAAATAGAATTAAAATTAACAAAATCATATTTTTCCAAATCAGCTATATAAATGACGGAGATATGAGGTAAAAAAACATTGAGAACCTCCTTTTTTAAGTTGGTTAAAAATATCAGGCTGGCTCTACATATTTATTCCTTTTTCTATATGTATAGATTTATTTTCATGCTATTAGAGAAAGTATACCTAGATCATACATTATTTGTTATTTTCATAGCTTCTTGCATTCCCCGACACCACCTGCCCGTCGTTTGGCACAGAAGATATATTTGCTATGGTAGAAGTATGCATAATGCTGAGCTATTTTTTACCCCTATACGGGTCCGGAATAAACATTTTTAGAATAGTTTCTTTCGTATCTTATTTGTTAATGAAAATACTAACGTTGCGCAAATCATTTCTTTTAAAAAGAACTAATATATTGTAGTTTTTGAAAAGAACTACGTTTGTGAAGAATAAGGATAATATCAAGAAGCTTGAATTTCGGTAGTCTGGAGGCCACACTTTCTAGACCAATATGAAGCAAATCGACTGAATTCTATCTCGCTCCACTTAGGTCCCCCTCCTCTCTTTCTAGCAGGTTGTCCACACAACTACAAAGTAAAAGAGACAAGTTCAAAAACGATAGGTACAGGCGAAAACCTAACAATGTGGTAAGAATGAATATTCGTGCCATTCTTTTATAAGTAGATAATATTGTAAACTGAGAGACGTTTGAATGGAAATAATAATTGAAAATTAAATGAACTCACCTGTGACGTTCAATTCCAATTATACGAGGGTCCAGCCGAAGACGATTACAATATTTACTAGCAGCAGTACACGTATCATGCTGCCTCGTCACACATTCAGAGTGTATCTATACTTAAAAGCAAAGATAGTGTTCTACGTCTCACTCGCACAGTCCCATCGACGGCGGCGATAGGTACCTGGACACGTCATTATTTTAGAGTAGCCTAATTTTTAATTTGTTTTAGTTTTTATAGTGGGAGTTTTATCAAGGGTTGGGTGGGGCCTTGTAATCGTCTTCGGCTGGACCCTCGTATAATTGGAATTGAACGTCACAGGTGAGTTCATTTAATTTTCAATTATACTTCGGGTCCAGCCGAAGACGATTACAATATTTACTAGCAGATGTTTAGAGCATACAATAATAAAAATTTAAACGAGAAATCGAATTTATTAGCATCAATTAAATTACGCTTAGCTAATATATTGTTAATTCAACAAGCGTAACTATTCATTTGCATCAACATAATAACAACAATCAAGAGGATAGGTGAATGAATAATAATGATTATAATTAATCATAAATTAAATGTTGAATATTCGTGGAAGCATGTCAAGTGCTGAGTGCTCTCAATGCTCCCACGTTGATGCCACTGTCATGAAGTTCTTTCTTAACCCAATGCGCGAGAGTCTGAAGACCGATATAACAACATGACTATCCGAATTTGCGCCTCATATTGTTTTTGTTTTGTTAATATATGACTGTATTTTGTGCGCTGGACAAATTTTTAAATTATTTCGAATGAAATAGTCTCATGAGTTTTGGAAAGCTCCAGGCCTTGCCGAACATTGTTAGGGTCCCATGTAAAGTCGTGTATTGGACCTAATTTGGTGATCTAATTTTGTAAACTATCTTTAAAATCAATTATGCATTTAACAGTGGTTATTATTCTTCTTTTTTTTTTTTCTTTGTGTTAGTGACCATTCTGGTCTGTGCGTATTTAAGCTTCTGTAACCATTGGCATTCTTAAATTTTTCCGTCAAAGATAATTATGATCTCAGATGTTGCATCATGACTACAGTTAATATTTTTGTTTTGGCAAAAGAACCACGAAGCTTTTAAATAAAAAATATACTGGGTCCGGGTGTTAGTTGCAAAAGAAGACTTTAATATATCCAATGAAGCTAATGGGACTCCGTGATCAATCAAGGACTGCCCGGATAGCCTCGCAGCCACCAGAGTAAGGTCTGCATGTAGCGGGTGGTTCTCCTTGAAAGATGCGTGAAGTAATTTTTTGTTAGGCTTAAAAGAACCATTGCTGCGATACTACAAGCCTTGACCATAGTGGGCACCAAGGCTGTTAGGGCCAATAAGGAATCACGACTATTCCAACTGCATTATCAGTCTTAAAACTTTAGAAATCACACAAAATGATACCAACGCGTAAAGAAAAATAAGTTTTAGCAGCTAAAAGTAATCGCGTCCTCTAATTCTGACTGTAAATCAAATTTTTAATCCACGAAGATTATCACTTAAATTTAGAATTTTGAGCACTCGCAAACAGGTCAAATTTTTAGGTACCAAACATCTTTAACGCGAAATCAGCAAGTTCCTATTCAGCGTCTAGGTCTATTTGAAAAGATCCATGATCAGCCCTGATATTTCGGATGATTCATATCCCACGATGGTGCAACTCATGGTGAACAGAGGCCCATTTGAGGCTTTGCCTAACCTTTCGGGGAAAAAGGCGTGCGTCCATTGCATTGTATGTATGTTATGTATGTATGTTAATATAGGAGGCAGATACAAATCAATTTCTTGCTTCACACCATTGCCAGATGGTACGTGATGAATTGTTTAAACAATTGCCAGTTGTGCTGAATGCCACCCATTCTGTTAATGTAGCATATATGCTGTCCAGCATTATTTATTATTTATTTATCATTTATCTAGCATATTACGGTGGTATTGTCAACTCTAAAAAGAATGTTGCAATTTGTTAAGAGGCTTGCAAATATTTTCAGACCAAAAAATGTCGCCTTCAGCTCTAATGCATTTATATGCAATAAAAGGTCACAGTCTTTGCCAACTACCATTTGCGGTTCGTTCATCACAACAGCGCACCCCAGCCCGTGAGCGAAATTATCCGTAAATTTATCTAAGCATAAATTATTTAAGGTATAAATTGTAATTATAATTAATTATAATTGTAATTGTGTCGTTACAAATCGTTACGAAATGAGCTGTCAATATGGCTTATCCACCATTAAAAATCTGACCGAAGATAGGAAGGTATCAACACAAGAAACTTTTCCCTTTCGAATAGTTTGGAATAAAGCCGTCCGTAAGCCACGGCGTCAAGTGATGTGAGTAGCCCAATATATTGTGCATAGGCTCTTATGGTCGGGAGGTGATGGTGGTAATTTACGGGTTTTAATTAATATTTTACTTATAAATTTAACACGAGATTTTGTATCTTCAGGTAGCATAATGTCATATTGGTCGAGATTAAATTAAAGTCAAAACATTGACATAGAGTAGTCGGGCTCAACGGACCCCTTTTTTGTAAATAATACGTTAGTAAGTATTTTAATATTATTTAAGCAGCTTTTCTATGATCTGCCTGAACAAAGAAAATCATCTAAGCACACCAGAAATAAAAGGCCCAATAAGCGTAGATTTTGTATGACTGGTTTTAGTAACTTTGTGAAGACGGTGTCGTAAAAATTAATGGAGAACATTAAATTGATATAACGCTTCACTCCATTGGAACCTTAAAAATTTGCTGTCATTTTCATTAATATAAATTAGAAAATAGGCGTATTTTAAGTCCAATGTAATCGTAAAGTGATTTACATCTAATATTTTTAAGATAGTACGGTAGTCTTCCATCCTGAAATGTTCGACATCAAACAAATAATTTAGAACTTTCAAGTTTAATATAAACCTATGTAATCCATTAGGTTTCAGGACAGTGAAAATTGATGATAATAATGGTGAGCATTGTGATATAACACCGTTTTTAAGCATATCAGAAACACAGTTATCAATCATTTGTTTATCTGACTTTGATTTGTCAGAATTGTCTGGATACGATGTTTGTATGGAGTTTTATCTTATTTTATTCATCAGCGACATAAGCTTGCTGTCATCAGTAATATTAACCACTGTTCATGAAAAAATCTGAAACGACCAGCAAAAGGTACATCATGATCTACTTGCGTGGTGACATCGGGCACTAGCGTCGCTGAGGTCGATGGCGGTTGTAGTTCTTGTAACACGCGGAATCGCGACTGCGGCGGCCCGATCCCGATGGTGATGAACCAGATGACACTGCCAGCCAACGTGCAGTCAACGTGTAAGGCGCCAGGTGCACCTCGCCGGCTGCCGTCCTCGATTCTCCCCTCGAGTTTAAAGTACCTCGTTGTGAAGGCCCCGGCCGCGGGCGGACGCGGAGAGTTCAAAATAGCGTAACGTCTTGATTGTGATTCTCACATAGTAATCTACCCGCATCACTTAGAGGTGTGGTTATCTTGACTGAGGTCCCCAGTATATATTGTAGTTTTTGACTGGGGTGATGGCTCAAAGCTATGCCAAGAGCCATGGCTAGTGCAGTAAAACAACAAGAAAGTTGATTTTGCTAGTTTACATATTTCGCTAAACGCCGCTTTTGGCGCTTTGATATTGCTGTAAATTGCAGGTATTCAATACTGCTTCAGCATTTCAGCTTTCACTTCTTTGGTAAGGCCGTTTAATAGTATGTGCTGCCATCTAGGAGCCACATATTTATTTGTCATCGAGCGTATTTAGGGTTGACGAATCTTCCCCTATAATCTGAAAAACACTCGGATTCGTATTATTGGCGTGAGCTAGTTTTGAGCTATTGCCAGTCTCGTTATGGTTATCACCTTCAGTGCTCAGAATAACCCCATCAAAAGTGACATTTGAAGATTGATGATTATAACGAAACAAAATTATAAAAATCGTAGTTAGCTTACCAGACCGCTCGACTCGATATACGAGGAGCAAAAATGCTATCCATACAGGATGCACAAAAATCTCTACACTATAAAAGTGGAGTTTCAAGGAGCTATCCATATAGGATGCTGATGTTCTCTCTACACTATAAAAGTGGAGTTTCAAGGAGCTATCCATATAGGATGCTGAGGTTCTCTCTACACTATGAAAGTGGAGTTTTAAGGAGCTATCCATAAAGGATGCTGATGTACTCTGTACACTATAAAAGTGGAGTTTCAAGGAGCTATCCATATAGGACGCTGATGTTCTCTCTACACTATAAAAGTGGAGTTTCAAGGAGCTATTCATATAGGATGCTGATGTTCTCTCTACACTATAAAAGTGGAGTTTCAAGGAGCTATCCATATAGGATCCTGATGTGTTCTCTACACTATCAAAGTGGAGATTCAAGGAGCTATCCATATAGGATGCTGATGTGTTCTTCTACACTATAAGAGTGGACATTGAACAATAGACAAATCATATCACTGTCACGTCCAATTTGTATGCATATAGATATCCTGGACGTGATATACGCGAGGAGAAGTATAAGTAAGTGTAGGTATAACCATAATTAGTATTGGTAGGTACTAAGCTTCATAATGAGACAACCCTATTAGTCAGACGGCAATGATAGACATCGTTCAACAACGATATAAAATGAGGGTAGTTTTTGCAAGAAAATAATTATGTTGCATTTGCGAGATTTATGGTCATAAAATAACATAATAAAAAGTAACATACGTGATACTTCTAAATCAAAATCAGATTCCACATTCACTCGAAATGATGATCTATCCGGTGACGAACAAATGCTCCTCCGCTTCTTTTCCAGCTTTCTTTTTAATTTCCTTTAAGATGTGATCCGAATCCTTTGTTCGCTTACGTTTTCCCATTTTTCCGCAAAAATAAATAAATTTAAATAGACTTTTGTTGAAAATTTGCGAAGAGCGTGTGACTTGGCAAACACAAAAACATGTAATGACGTGTCCAGGTACCTATCGCCGCCGTCGATGGGACTGTGCGAGTGAGACGTAGAACACTATCTTTGCTTTTAAGTATAGATACACTCTGAATGTGTGACGAGGCAGCATGATACGTGTACTGCTGCTAGTAAATATTGTAATCGTCTTCGGCTGGACCCGAAGTATAATTAATCTGAGTATCCTGCCAGCAATTAATTCCCTATCACATTCCTCTTCTTCCACTCTTAAAGATGTTGTTGTCATTTTGCAGATAAAAAAAAATGTAGTTATTTTAACTATATAATCTGTAGGTATTAGTTGTATTATTCTTTCTGTAAATAAATGCATATCTGTAAGTACAAAATGATTAGAGATCCACCAATTTATCTGTAGAATTAAATGTATGTAGATGATAGAAAACTACATACATTTCATTCTACAGATAAGTTGGTGGATCTGTACTGCATATTTTTGCTGTTTCTTAAAATTGATTTTTTTTTATTTGAATCTGGATAGCCCTACATACATTTCATTCTAACAACACATATTTCATATTTCTGTAACATTCTTGTTACAAAAATATGCAGTACAGATATTTTTGTTGTTTCATTAAATTGATTTTTTTATTTGACACTGGCTAGCCATTGTCTTCTCCTTCTTGGATCCTTCGGAAAGCTAAAAAAGGAATAAAATAAATGTAAATAACTGAGTAACAATATAACAAAAACTATATACCTAGGTAGTAAGTGAGAAAGAAGATCAGAAAGAGACGCCTAAGTGCCTTTTAGTCTAATGGCATAAGATCATAACCCTGCTAGCTGGTCGGAAATCAGACTGATGATCAAAACGGGAAAGATACAATTACTATGCGTCATGGTCACTATAGTTGGTTTCTGTTTACAATGCAAATTTTGTTAAATTCTGAAAAATAACTACTAGAAATCATTTGAATTATATGTTGGAAACCACGTGTGTACTTGTTTATGGACCAGACATTACTAGATGCTGGAAAAAACAAAGAGTCCTATGTAAAAAACTAAAATTTTGTTAATAAGAAAATCTATATTAATATTAATATTAATATATTAATAATATTATAAAGCTGAAGAGTTTGTTTGTTTGTTTGTTTGTTTGAACGCGCTAATCTCCGAAACTACTGGTTCGAATTGAATAATTCTTTTTGTGTTGGATAGTCCAGTTATCGAGGAAGGCTATAGGCTATATAACATCACGCTACGACCAATAGGAGCAAAGATATAGTGGTAAATGTGTAAAAAACGGGAGAAATTATAACTTATAACTCAAGAACGGTGAACCGAATTGGCTGAAAATTGGTGGGGAGGTAGCTTAGAACCAGGAGATTGATATAGGGGGGAGGGGTAGGAGGGGGGGGGGCTCCGGGGGCTACCCGTGCGAAGCCGGGGCGAGTCGCTAGTATTCATATATTATGATAATTTACTACTCACCTGTGAAATATCAAGTAACATCCAGGATACTATTTACTTCCATAATTTGATACTACACATTTTTGAACCATTTTTCGTGTTTTGATGACGAGTAACGTCATAATCTGATTATAAACTTCCGAGTCGACAAAATTATATTTATGTTATTGACAATTCGCCATAACGACGCATTCGGTGTTGCCGTAGTTACGGGATGCCGATTTCCACAAAGATGGGACAATTGAAAAATATCTATTGTTCGTTTAATTATATCGGTTTGCTAGATCAGTTAAATATTATTTAACAAATTACTTATAGGTTGTAATAATTATGCGCCATATTAAATTACCAATTATGAAATTCTTTGCCATAACAATGAAAATTGTAATTTAAAGGTAATCAAAGGGCGAATTTAGATTTCTGAGATTGCATCACGGGAGTCCAACGAAAGGTCAATGTACTTTGCTTCAACATAAAGTACAGAGTGTGGCCTCCAGATTTACCTATAACTTCATGGAGAATATAGCATAGTGAAAATACAATAGGGTATAACTTTACTGACAGTATAACTATTCTAATCTGTTTTATATCTATGGAATGGAAGTTGCAATGTCTTTTGATTTGACGTACAGCTCGTTCACCGTAAGCATCGAGCAACACGGAACGGAGGCCTGCGTTGCTCGATGATATTAGATTACAATGTCGCATAGCGGTGTTAGTTCTGACTTCGGCCACGTACCAAATTATCCTTGTAGCACTGTAACTATCGACTACAAGCATGTTGAGAATAAAAAGACATCACATGCAATAAAACTGATTAATAATATACAAAATTAAACTTACTTCGGAAACATTTTCTTTGTGAGCTCGTCTTCTGATATGTTCATTATGTAGGACAATGAAAGGGGTGGGTATATAAAATGATGTTGTATGTTTCAGTAAAATGTTGTGGCACAGTCCACACTTTCTGTGAAAGGGTTTGTGGACCAAATAGTGTTATTGTGCAATGAAGACTATTGACAATAAAATACTGTAATAAATATAATCGAAACTGTCACATGATATAAAAATAAAACCGGTCAAGTGTGAGTTAAACTCGGTTAAGGAGGATTCCGTACAAGTACAGTTTATACGTATTATTCTTTTCGTTTTTTTACGTTTATTGTGTTAGTTTAAAGACTTAGGATTTTCTCTTAGGTTTTCCTGACAACAATGAGTAAAGACCATAATTTATTTATTTTTTTCAAAAATGTTGGCACTGTCTTTTCGGAGATATGGTGAGGGCAATTGTCCATTTGCGCATACTTCCTTTCATATCTTTTAAAGTATAATTTTCAAATAAAAATAAAAATGTAAATTTTTCTAGTCCTATTTTTCTACCCTTGGAAATTAATTCCAAAAATCTAAATTCATTTATTAACGCTATTTATCGGTGACTGGGTCACCAAACTTTGTGCTTATGTGCCCAATTTCTTATAGTTTCGTTCATTAAATTCGGACAAAATAAGTTATGACAGACGCATAGACCGGTAGACACGAGGGTGATCATCAAATCATTACATGAAATTTTGCATTTAAAAAACAATTTTATTCAATTTATTCCGTACCTCAAAGGACGAAACGATTAGATTCTAATGGTTTCGTCATTTAAGGTACGGAAAACTATATATAAAAAAAATAAGTAGTTTATTCAGGCCTTCAATGCTCTAAGCTTACAGGTAACTTAATATGCATATAGAACAAAAAATATGTGTATTGAAAAAATAAGGAACTGTCTTCAAACAGCCAACAGTAGGTACAAGTGGTGAACAAAATAAAGAAAACACACATAAACCCTACAATATCTTGAAGACGGCGCCAATAAACCAAACAAATAAACCATTTTCTCAGACACCTTTTATCAGAGCGGGATTGAACCAGCACCTCTATCGTCTTAGCTGAATACTCATCCGCTTTGTGACGGAAGTCGTCTGGCTCTCGGAAGGCGGTTCCTTATTCTTATAAAATCAATATTGTTTAACCCATCATCATCATCATCATCATCATCATCATCATCATCATCATCATCATCATCATCATCATCATCATCATCATCATGATAAAATCAATATTTTTTAACCCAATTGTTACTAATTTTATAAACTTATGATTAATACATTGTTAAGTTTTGTAATGTCTGTAGTTTAGAATTTGAGGTATCGGTTCAACTTAGCTCGTTTCTGGCTTCGCGAAATAACATAAACACAACAGAAAATTAAAAATTAAATACCAATTTTAATCGCCGATGCAAAATAAGCAATCTTATCTTCCAGGTAACCTTGGAATTCCACATTCCATTTATATTATCGGAAATCAGTGGCTTTAAAATGCAGCTGTTTGAGATTAAATTTCACGAACATATAAATGTGCTATCAGGTGTATGTAACCATCGGTTTGCTTACATTTACTTCGGATTACATTTTTTAACCCCCGACGCAAAGACGTCGGGGTGTTATAAGTTTGATGTGTCTGTGTCTCTGTGTGTGTGTGTGTGTCTGTCTGTCACATCGTAGCTCCCGAACGGATGAACTGATTTCTTGATTTTCTTTTGTTTTTTTGAAAGGTGAATTTTTCGGGAGTGTTCTTAGCTATGTTTGATCAAAATAGGTTCAGCCGTTTCATTGCGTTGAGGGTTTTTTTAATATTTACATAATTAATTACTTTTCAGATACTAAAGGTAAGACTGAGTTGCCGTTTGGAAAATTTAAAATAGAATAGAATATAATTATGGTTTATTGCCGACCTGGTGGGGCGGCGGGCGAAGGTTCGCCTGCGACGCAGGAGGTTGCGGGTTCGATTCCAGCCTCGGAACAAATATTTGTACGATCTGCAAATATTTGTTCAGGGTGTTCTGGGTATTTTCTATGTATAATAAAAAATATCTATCTATATAATGTATTGTATTAAGTATATCAGTTATCTAGTACCCATAACACAAGCTCTACTTATCTTGGGGCTAGATAATATTGTGTGAACTATCCAGTATAATATGTTTATTTATTTGGCACAAACAAACAAACACAAAGCCAACAATTATAACAAGATTACTATCAAGAAACTAAAATTACTTACATAATTACCTATTAACGAAATTCTAATAAATATATAGGAAATTGCTCAATGCAAATGCTTTTGTAGGTATTCCAGACTTTGTTTTGTTAAAAAAACCATCAAAAGGGCTGACCGAGCACATTCAAATTCATAATCCACAATACAGTTTTGACAACAAAAAGAGGGTAGGTACCACTGCCTCCTTTTGAGAACAGCACAATACTGGTCGTTAGAACGCTGTAATGGTAGGAAATTACCTGAACACTGATTTATTATAGTATGCTTTGTCGGGCCCTGTACAATACAAGTCGACCCCGATAGATAGCGGTTAATCTTTATCTGGAGCCCCCAACCAACGGAGCGGGTGAATACAATTTTATGGAATTATTGGGGCATCGATTGGGGCCTGCTCAAACATATGGGGCTCGTGACTGCGAGTTCACAGTAGCAGAAATTAGAGAACTATAGATGGTATTTATATCCGATTTATACACTATTGTGTATAGGCTCATCATGCCAATACACAATAGTGGAGACAGTAACACGATTGTTCTCTACGCGAATAGTTTAGCATTCCGTACCCAAAGGGTCCAAACGGAACCCCATTGCTCTCGCTCATCCGTCCATCTGTCCTCTGTCACAAGAATCTAGCGACTAAACAATTGAGGCTACAGTTTTAATTTGGACTATTTACGAGTATGTATCTAACGTTCTTGTTAATTTTGAGGAGTGGCGGGAGACTGTCTATGACAGGGACAAGTGGAAGAGTTTGGGGGAGACCTTTGCTCAGCAGTGGGACAATATAGGTTAAGTGTTTTATTTTTATTTTACTTGGAATGACGGATCAAGCAGATGACCTGATGTTAAGTGGTACCCTCTGCCTGTGAACAGTGCATTACCTAGTGCATTAACAGTGCTTCCTAGGTGGACGCACCCTATGTGGCATTGCACTACGCCCGCCACCCTGAGACATAAAGATGAAAAGTATCATGTGCCTGTAATTTCACCGGCACCCTTACCCTTTAAACCGGAACACAGCAATGTGAGCACTACTGCTTTGCGGCAGAAATAGGTATGGTGGTAGTACTTCCCCGGGCGAACTCTTTCACAAAAAAGCTCTACTACTACTAACATAACCCAAAGCAATATATTT
The DNA here is from genome assembly GCA_932527175.1 of Operophtera brumata. Taxonomy (NCBI): domain Eukaryota; kingdom Metazoa; phylum Arthropoda; class Insecta; order Lepidoptera; family Geometridae; genus Operophtera; species Operophtera brumata. Next base: position 306,686 of record OW052233.1, on the reverse strand, counting down.
TTAAGCTAGCTGACCCATGTGCCACTTCCTCTGCGCGTAAATTAGGTACCTAGTACCTGACTAGTCGTACTACGCATTCTAAATTAGGTACCTAGTACCTGACTAGTCGTACTACGCATTCTAAATTAGGTACCTAGTACCTGACTAGTCGTACTACGCATTCTAAATTAGGTACCTAGTACCTGACTAGTCGTACTACGCATTCTAAATTAGGTACCTAGTACCTGACTAGTCGTACTACGCATTCTAAATTAGGTACCTAGTACCCGACTAGTCGTACTACGCATTCTAAATTAGATACCTAGTACCTGACTAGTCGTACTACGCATTCTAAATTATGTACCTAGTACCTGACTAGTCGTACTACGCATTCTAAATTATGTACCTAGTACCTGACTAGTCGTACTACGCATTCTAAATGGATGGTCATACAAACATCAGACTGTAGGTACAAGTTAACTGCTGAATAAAGGCTTTCCCATAGAGTGCCACAATGAGCGTCCTGAGCCGCTCCATGCAACGACTTCCTACTACTTTTCATATGTCGTCAGACCATCGAGAGGGGTGAGGGGAGGGGGCTTTCTACTCAGCGTCGTCCGGTTCGAGGTTGCCAATCGAGAACCTTTATTCTACAACGGTTGTCGGTTCAGGAGGGCAATTATCGTGCTTTAGAGATTAAGTCGAATTCGACATATGTCGAAAAAAGATGGCGAATGACGAATAAAATCTTAACTTGCTATTCTCGTGATGTCACAAATAGACGTAAGTCGACCAAAATCATTCAAATCGAATACGATTTGATGGTTATTGTGACATTTTCGTGACATTTTTTGTAGACATTCATGTTTCGACATTATCTCTAATTTAGAGATAATCTCTACAATCCGAGAATTGCCCTCCTGCTATTTATATGACATCTAGTTAAGCCGGCAGGGCAGTGGTATGGAGTGTGTACTACCCTAAACGAACTCTTTTACAAAAAAAACTCTACTATTATACTACTAAAGCTACTACATTAAACTGCTTTGTTTGAATATTCTCGTTGCGGGTTTGATTCCTGTTGCAGGACAAATGGTTGTGCGATCTGCTAATATTTGTTCCGGATCTGGGTGTTGTAGTACCATGGTACTCTTAGTTCTTGTTACCCACGACACAGGGAACCAAGACTGGTGACTAGTGTCAGGACTATGTTACTGCTGGGAGTATGATGTTGTGTTATAAGCTACACACAGTAAAATAATATATTTTGTAAACGAATGATAGACACGATACTTTTCAAAATTGCATCGGCAATAAATATAGTAGAAGTTCAATGTAAATTCTGGGTAAATCCCTATTAGTAGGGAGGCCAGTCCTCCGAAATTGAATTCCCGATGGACAGACGAGTTCCGCGCCGACAAACAGTATCATTGTGTTCAGCGTGATCTCCTGAACAAGAATAGAACGGTTGCCGTATTCTAAAATGTGGAGGGAGGAGAGAGGGGAGGGAAAAGATTCGAAAACCGGGTATAAGATTTGGTTAATATCTCAATAACCGCTTGTCCGATTTCAATAAACAAGATGTCATACGATAGGTAATTAAATGGTGAATATACTATGTTTAATAATGGTTTTCGTCAATGTCATAGTTTATTAAATATTTTTAAAAAAGGCGAATTTCAAACAAAAGATGATTTTGGCTTTGGTGAAAATGACAGTAAATGGCATCTAACTAAAAAGTAATGTATCACAAATAATTAGGAGCTTTATTAACCTTTCTTACCTTTTTTTTTAATTTCGATGAAAAACTACATAGTTGTGACTGTTTTTTTTTAAATACCATAGTTTGTTTGGTTTATTAAATATTTATGAAAAGGCGAATTTCAAACAAAAGACGCTTTTGGCTTTGTTGACAATGATAGTGTAAATTACACCTTACTAAAAATTAATGTACGACAAAGAATTGGGCGCTTTATTCACATGTCTTGAAGTTTTTGTTTGATCTTAATAATGGCTGTATCTTTTGAACCGAAACAGTTAGAAACTTGAATTTTTCACAAAATAAGTACCTACTTACAGCTTTGGTTTCTACAAGAAAACATAATAAAAATAAAATAAATTAAAAAATTATGCCACAATTAACTTTTGTTTTGCTCGTTCTTAATAAAGGCTGTATTTTTTTAACCGTCACAGTTAGAAACTTGAATTTTTTACAGAATATAGTAGCTGTAGTTTCTATAAGAAAACATAATAAAAATTAAATAAAAATAAATTTCATAAGAATAAACTTTTGTTTTTGCTCGATCTTGATTACGGCTGTATCTTTTGAGCCGTTATAGATAGAAACTTGAATTTTTTACAGAATAAGTAATAATATAGGTTCTACAAGAAAACATAACAAAAATAAAATAAAGTAAAAAATATTATATAGTCAACTTTAGTTTTAGCTCGATCTTAATAAGAGCTGTATTTTTTGAATCTTAATAGTTATAAACTTGAAATTTTCACAGAATAAGTACTGCTGTAGTTTCTACAAGAAAACATAACAAAAATAAAATAAAGTAAAAATAAAATATAGTAAACTTTTGTTTTTGCTCGATCTTGATTACGGCTGTATCTTTTGAACCGTAATAGATAGAAACTTGAAATTTTCTCAGAATAAGTATTGATATAGTTTCTATAAGAAAACTTAATAAAAATTTAATAAAAATAAAATAAGAATAAACTTTTGTTTTTGCTCGATCTTGATTACGGCTGTATTTTTTGAACCGTTATAGATAGAAACTTGAAATGTTCACAGAATAAGAACTGCAATAGTTTCTAGAAGAAAACATAATAAAAACATAATAAAAAAAACAACTATGATTTTCCACTTAGGTAGGCACTTTTTCTTCTAAGTAGGTACAGTATGCCACTATGCCGGCTTAGCAAAAACTAAAGTTTATCTTATGCCCCCTGCATAAGTTACCTGCGTGTAAACCCGGTATTGTGACTTACCGTAGTTTCTGTTCTCAAACTTCAGTTGGCTTCAAAGTCTTTTGATCACATTAAGAAATAGGATCATAGGCAACAAATAATATTTCGAGTTGATTAATCGTTTTTCCTTAAAAAATATATGGGAAAGGTTTTTTGTGATTTCTGACATTTCTAGTACTCAAACCTTAGTTGGTCCAGTAGAGACTTTTGATCCTTATAAGAAACAGGATCGATTGGCATTTAAAAAAGTTTTTGTGTAAAATTACCATTTTCTTGCTGACTATAATTTTTTTCCAAAATCTGTGAATGCAGATCAGAATATTTTAAAAAGTTATTGATGGTACGTTTTCCAGTAACTATAACGGTTAAGGTACCTGCCCTTACTGTCCCGTCTCAACAATCCATCCTGTATTGAATAAAGTATGATATTTACAAAAACCATTTTAGGACTTTGTATGATTTAAAGATTTTATTACCTATCGTATTACACCTTATTTGTTTAAATTGGACAAGCGGTTATTGAGATATTAACCAAACCTTATATCCGGTTTTCGCATCTTTTCCCTCCCCTCTCTCCCCCCTCCACCAACTTAAAATGCGACAACCGGTCTATTCGTGTTCAGGAGATCATGCTGAATACAATGATACCGGTTGTCGGCGCGGGAATAGTCTGTCCAACGGGAATCGCCATTTGACGACTTTTTGAGAAGTGGCCTCTCTACTATGTATATACAATCTGTCAATCATTTCCATCATTCATGAATAATAAACATGGACGTAGTATACAAAAGGACTGAGCGCTCGCAGCTGAAAAACGAGCCGAGCAAGATATGTACTATAGAGACAGTGTGTCTCTTTCTAATACGGTGACCATAAAAAAAAATCATGCCCAGGAAACATTTTCCAGAGACACTTATGTAGGTACATGGAGTGGAACAAACATTATTTATTATAATTTTTTTATCACGGATCGATAACACTTTTTGTTAATTTCATAAAATAAAATGTTGACATCCCCTAATAGATGACTCGGGACTGGGCTTGCGTTTGTAGAAAACACGTTTTTTTCCAATATCACAAAAAGTGTTATCGAACCTTGTTACTGATTACTTACCGAGTGTTCAGTGTCGGCAAACGGCGTGACTCGTGACGCAGCCATGCCGTGATGTTTCTCGCCTGCCGGGCGTCCCGCGACGGCCAACTTTTAAATTTCTAGTATCGATGACCTCTTAGTATTTAACTATACAATGGTCATGGTCACCCTTGCTATCATAAAGCTATCATTTCAAGTGTTAGAAAGGGACAGACTGCTTCTATTCTAACTATCTCTCTTGGCTCGTTTTTGCTCTATCTATGACGGTAATCTAAATTGAGTCTTAACCTAATGGAATAAGGTCTTGTTTCGGTATTATTATTTTTTAGTGCGCTCAGTCCTTTTGTATACTAAGTCCATGATAATTCGACCCAGTCAAAATTGAACTCTACTTGATTGACGGTTCAAATCAGATTATCCAGATATTTATCATTAAATACTCATGCAAACATCATTAATCTGTGTGTGGTAAAACTGACAGAAAAACCTTGTGTCTACGAGCCACCTATCTGTTTACCATAATTTCATCGAAATAGGTTCTGCCGTTTTTATTTTTATTTTTTAACATTGATAGACCTTTGTTTGGCCACGATCTCACCTGTTGGTAAGTGATGATGTGGCCGAAGATGGAGCACAAAGGTCTAGAAGGCACCTATTCACTCTAGCCTTGAAGAAACCTAGATTATAGTTTTCAGGAAAAACAGACGACGGCAGTGTATTCCACTCCTTAGCAGTTCGTATTATAAAGGTAGAACGTTTGGTGCGAATAGAAGGTATACTAATAAGGTAAGGATAGTACTGAGCCGTACGCCTGCTCGTCCTATGTTGAAAAGGAGATGGTGGGATCAGATCGTGCAGTTCCTGGGAGCATTTCCTGAAATGTAACATATAGAACAGCAGTACTCCATACCAGCCCGGGCTTGTGCTTTATATAAACTGAGAAGCTGTCCTGGTGTGAAGTAACGCTTTACCTTATTCAGGATGCCTAGCTTCATGGCAGCTGTTTTTGCCTTAGACTCGATGTAGGAGCCAAAGTTGAGAGTAGGCGTGAGCAAAACACCTAAGAGCTCGAGGTGATCTCCTATAGCTACAGGTACATCTCCGAATACAGGAACATGGAGAAACGGAATTTTTTTCGCCGAGAAGAGACAAGCCTACGTTTTAGAGGCATTGAACTTGACTAGATTGGCATCACCCCAGTCGGATACAGCCTTGAGAGTCAAATTCAGACGCTGCAGCATGTCATCCCTTTACTCCTGAATTTCATTCTGCCTAGAACGCACAGTGGAAACATATCTCTCCACAACTGTGCTGTCGTCTGCATACCCAATGATACCGGGCATTAGCAGATCATTAATGTGCAGCAGAAACAGTGTGGCAGATAGCAGTGACCCCTGAGGTACCCCGGCGTTAATAGCTAATTGGTCCGACGAGCAGCCGTCAATAACTACATGAAAGGATCTTTCCCTCAGAAAGTCTGCGAGCCAGGAGCAGAATTGAACTGGCAGACCGTAGGCAGGAAGCTTGCCAATAAGGCTAGCGTGCCAAACCCTATCAAAGGCCTTCGAGAAGTCTAATGAAACAGCCAGTGCTTTACCATATTTATCGATGGCCTCGCTCCAAATGTGCGTGGCATACACAAGAAGGTCCCCAGTAGACCGGTTTCGGCGAAATCCGTATTGGCGATCACTGAGGAGTCCGTTACCTTCGAGGTATACAAGGAGCTTCCTATTCAGTACACGCTCCATACATTTACAAAGTAGGGAGGTGACCGAAATAGAGCGGTAGTTTTAAGGGTCAGCACGACTGCCTTTCTTGGGTACAGCACGGTTGGCTTCCTGGGCTACACGTTAGCAAGCTTCCAAGATTTACGAACTTCACCAGTTTTCAAAGAGAGGCGGAAAAGTCTCGTTAATACTGGAGACAACTCAGGGGCACAGGTGATTGAGTAACAAACATCCAAACTTATAAACATAGTGTGATGGGATGGGATTTCAACCCCGGCTACTATAAAATAGTAGAGCCTACTTAGCTGGGATAATTTTCCTCCAGGAAAGTAGTACCAGTAGCGTAGTAGAAGTAGTAGTAGGAGGCATTTTACCAGTTAAGTACCAGTCTAGTAAATAGTTGCTAATGCCGTGATTGAGTAAAAATCATCCAAACCTGTAAACATAGTGTGATGGGATGGGATTTCAACCCTGGGTACTATACTCGTAAACTAGTAAAGTCTTCTTAGCTGGGGTAATTTTCATCCAGGAAAGTAGTACCAGTAGAGTAGTAGAAGTAGTAGTAGGAGGAATTTTACCAGTTAAGTACCGGTCTAGTAAGTAGTTGCTAATGCCGTGATTGAGTAACAAACATCCAAACTTGTGAACATAGTGTGATGGGATGGGATTTCAACCACGGCTACTATACTCGTAAACTAGTAAAGTCTACGTAGCTGGGGTAATTTTCTTCCAGGAAAGTAGTACCAGTAGAGTAGTAGAAAAAGTAGTAGGAGGCATTTTACCAGTTAAGAACCAGTCTAGTAAGTAGTTGCTAATGCCGTGATTGAGTAACAAATATCCAAACTTGTAAACATAGTGTGATGGGATGGGATTTCAACCACGGCTACTATACTCGTAAACTAGTAAAGCCTACTTAGCTGGGATAACTTTTCTCCAGGAAAGTAGTACCAGTAGAGTAGTAGAAGTAGTAGTAGGAGGAAGTTTACCAGTCAAGTACCAGTCTAGTAAGTAGTTGCTAATGCTTGTTGGTAATGTTGTTCGTACGTAACAAAAACAACTTTTTACTAAAAATAGGGTGTCACATCATAATAGATTTAGCAGACGTTCGTAAAGGTTAGTAAACATTAGCTTTAGTAAAAAGTGAAGTAGCTAAACTGTTTATAATTAACCTATATTATTCAGTCTATTTGTGACTGGAATATTGGCTTTTGTTTCACTACTCAGTTCAGTTGTTTCAGTACTTTTGTACTTAAAGTAAGTTTAAGGCCCGTCCGAATTGCAGATTTTAGGTGCCAAAATCGGCGTAGACATGTATTCATTTTTCTTTTCTTGTAGAATAGAAGTAGAAGAGCTTGTTTTTAACAACCCGTTTTTCCGCTTCCAACCCAAGAGTAGATAATGCTCCTATAAATTTAATTTGAGGTTAGAATAATAAAGTAAATAGGTACTTTTAATTTATTTGAATTATTTTTAAAAAATTAAAAACTGAAAATCATATAAATTTTTAATAGGTACCTAGCTAGATGTTGAAATGTCTACCAGGTCCCAGCGTACCTCCTGACGTGCGCTTCTACCGCGCTGTTGGCCATGGGGGAGTAACCGTAGTGGTTAGCGGGGTTCCAAATGATGGTGTTTGTGAAGCCAGAGTCGAAGGCGCTGTTAGTGAGTAAGTTATTCAGGTTATATAAATGCCTGTTGGCAGCCGGTTGATTCCATATGGGATTGGCCCACGCGCGGGGCACGTTGACGAAAGCGTTTCGCTCGGCGTAGATGCTCGCGCCAGTGTGGACACCGATACCGTAGCTAGGGATGTTCGTGTACAGATTGTTGAGCACATGCACTCGTCCGAACCTCACCATGGGGTTGCGCTGAGTAGTTCCTTGGAACCAGTTAAGATATAAGGTGGTCCTCATCTTATTGGTGTCCGTTCCAGCATTGCTGTCGTCAACCCCAATAAGTAAATTCATATTGTGGTTTCTGAAGATGTTGTTGGATATCGTGACCATGTCGGCTCCTTGCTTCATGGTGATCAGACCGTTGTGGCGCCGGCTATTCTCAGGAGTGTTGGCTGCGTTCCATGGGTCGTCAGAGAACTCGCAGTGGTCGACCCACACAAACTCACTTCTGGTGATGTCGACGTTACAGATTGCCGAAAAAGCGCCAGCCACTTGCGAAACAATGCCACCGTTGCCGTTGGGTTGCTCTCCGGGCGCGTAATTGAGACAGTTTGTGAACTTTATGTTTTGTATGATGACGTGAACCTGACCGCTCATCCTTAAACCTCCTCCATATATTTCGGCATTTGCGTCTCCGCCGATTATGCTCTTGTAGGGACCGACCTGCAGAGCAACTCCAGGGCTGCCGGTAAACAGCGTGGTTAGATCGATGCGGCCTCGCACGTAGATGATGCGGCGTTCGGCGCTGTTAAGTGCATCGCGGAGTGCCCAGGCGTCCCACACGGTCCAGACAGATCCGCCTGCACCTCCTACGTTACCGACGGCGAAGCCAGCAAGCCCAGCGTTGCGCGCCTCGAACGTACGGCTCACGTTTTTGGGGAGCAGCAAGTTGTCAGCACCGATATCGACAACCGACGGTGGTGCCGGCAGCGCGGCCGCAGCCAGGACCACAGCAGAGAGAGCGATGAAGAACTTCATGATGAAGATAATTTAAGTTTGTTTGGTGGCCTGTATTTATACCCATCCTTTATATCTTATCGGTGATGAAATTCGATCGATATTCGCAGAAATCAATCAATCTACTTAAGACTAGTGAAACTACCACGACTTTGTACACGCGTGCAGGTTCTTTTGCAATATAAATTCACAGCTTAGAGGCTAATTTCGTTGTTTTTTTTACGGTGTCTGTGGCGCAACGGGCGAAGGTTGGCCTGCAACGCAGGAGGTTGCGGGTTCGATTCCTGCCTCGGAACAAATATTTGTGCGATCGCAGATATTTGTTCAGGGTGTTCTGGGTATTTTTCTATGTATAATAAAAAATATCTATCTATGTAATATATTGTTTTAAGTATATCAGTTATCTAGTACCCATAACACAAGCTCTGCTTAGTTTGGGGCTAGATAATGTTGTGTGAACTGTCCAGCACTATTTTATTTATTTATTTTATTTATTTAGTACTCTCATTTAGACTTCAAAAGGAATGTCAAATTCCAAATTCAATGTCAAAATTTCAGGGCTCTAGAAACGGCTACGGACGTGTTTCAATATACAGTCAGTCGCCAGACACACGATTTTCTATACCTTTTTTTATGTATATTGAGTGATATCGTAATTTCAATTAAATAATTTGTATGGTTCCATAGGCAACAAGGAACCCTTATAGTTTTGCCATGAACATCGATTTGCCTGTCGGTATGTCTGTCCGCGGCTTATTTAAGAGGCTTTAAGTCACTTTTAGCACTAGAAAGCTGTAATTTGGCATTGGTATACATATTTATCACGCCAAAAAAGTGGAAGAATAAAGTCACGGGAAAAAAAATAAGATGCCTCCCACACGCAATAAGGGTTTTCTTTTATCTTATATATCCCTTGCTGTGGGGTGTTTTTGATAGGTCGTTTAAATATATTGTGGGCGTCTGAAAGCCAATATTAAGCCTTGAATTAATATTTAATTTTTTCGTTGTTGACAAGTGTCTCCCCACTCCCAATTGCCAGCCAATTGGTTATTTTGGATTGTGAACAAATTCTCGAAAGTTCTTAGTATTTATAACGCAGTTAAAAGGAAAACTATCACAACTAAGTCAGCTTTTCAAGTTATGCAGCGTTCAACACGCGCTTTATTAAAACGCGCGTTAGCATGTAAAAGTAAGTCGTTGAAAACGAGCGTTATCAAAACGCGCGTGGAGCGCTTGTCATCAACAGGCTCTTACGAGTTATAACTGGATCCACACCAGACGATCCAATTTTGGATCGCCAATCCTGCGATCCGCGATCCGGGAGCGTGGAGCATGGATCATGGATCGTTCTCGTCGACGGCTTGAATTTTCTTGCGATCCTGCCGTGCCGCCCCAACTCGTTCCAGCCGATCCACACTGATCCGCCTACAGTTGTACTCTCGCTCGCGATCACGCCCTTCGCACAAATCCTTCCACGCCACGCGCTCCATGACCCTGAGGCACCTTTGTGCTTATAAGCAAAGCAATAATGTAGACAAAGCTGAAGATCGCGTAAATCTTATGATACTTTATAACTAAATAGGTATATACCTTACACATAATGCTTACAAGAAGCTCACTGCTAACTACACAATCATTTAAGTGGTCGGCATCAAAACACCGGAACAGACGGATCGCTTGCGGCAAGAAGCGTGCGCTCCTGCCGCGCAGTTTGATCGCGCGAGCCACGTCCACACCAAACGCTCCTGTGCGTGTGATCGGAACGCGTTGAATTGTCTGGTGAGGACCCGCCTAGTTGTCAAACAACTTGTACTATAGGTACTTGGAAAATTTAACAGGAAAATTTCGAAATGACTTAGATGAAGTTGTTAGTTGTGTAAAATAGAAAAGCCCGTCCTAAGTCCCCAGATTGTGACGATTAACTACGGAACCCCACAATGTGCGTGGCCCGACACGTACTTGGCCGCTTCGTTTAAACCGATAATTCGGTGATTAATTGTTGTTTTGCGTTATCAATATTTGAATTGAAGTACCGTAGCCTTTCACTCAAGAAAAAAACAGTCCAGTCGTGTCGAGCCTCCCTCCCGCACATGGTCTCGAAGGTACTTTCCTTACCATGTTAGCATTCAAACTACCTCTACAGAATTTTTCGATGAAAGTTCACACGTTACTGTTTAGACCATGACCTTACCATGTTAGTTTCGTTTTTAGCGATTCGTCATGTCTGTCTGTCTGTCTGTCCGTGTATGTCACAGCCTTTTTTTTCCGAAAATATAAGAGCTGTTGAAACTTGGTAGGTAGATGTATTCTGTCAACCGCATTAAGATTTTTACACAAAAAATTTAAAAAAACAATTATTTTTGGGGTTCCCCATACTTAGAACTGAAACTCAACAAAATATTTTTTCATCAAACCTATACCTGTGGGGTATCTATTGATAGGTCTTTAAAAATTATACTGAGGTTTCTAATATAATTTTTTTCTAAACTGAATAGTTTGCGCAAGAGACACTTCCAAAGTGGTAAAAAGTGTGTGTGTCCCCCAGTAACTTCCAAAATAAGAGAATGATAAATGAAATGAAATGAAATGAAATGAAATGAAATGAAATGAAATGATTTATTTGCGTGAATACAGGTAGTTTGGTTCATAATCTATTTTTAGTATCACTGTACTCGACTAGATTGTCGTGCAAATATTTAATTTAATTTTTAATTTTAGCATTATACATAGGTACCTAATAATTCTAAAAAACAAAAAACTAAAAAGAAAATATGATGTACATTACCATAAAAACTTTCACCCAAAATTGGTTTGAACGAGATCTAGTAAGTAGTTTTTTATTTTTGGGGTTCCCTATAATTAGAACTGAAACTCAAATTTTTTTTTTCAGCAAACCTATACGTGTGGGGTATCTATGGATAGGTCTTCAAAAATGATATTGAGGTTTTTAATATAAGTTTTTTCCTAAACAGAATAGTTTGCGCGAGAGACACTTCCAAAGTGGTAAAAAGTGTGTCCCCCCCCCCCATAACTTCTAAAATAAGAGAATGATAAAACTAAAAAAAAAATATAATGTACATTACCATGTAAACTTTCACTCAAAATTGGTTTGAACGAGATCTAGTATACAGTTTTTTTTTAATACGTCATTAATCGTAATCCATCCAAGAACTTTTATATTATGTTACTTGCTGCTACGGAACCCTTCATGGGCGAGTCCGACACGCACTTGGCCGCTTTTTTAATATATTTCTCTCGCCATAGACGACAAGCCAACGCAAGTAAAGATACCGACACCGTAGCTTGAGATGTCCATGTTGTTGAGCACATGCACTTCTCCGTGCCATAACATTTGTTGCGCTGAACTGTTACGAGACCCTACATGTTTTGGGGACCAAAAACAGAATACAGTACTTTTCCCAGCGCAAAACTATTGACATATCAGGTAGTTTTCTTAATTCATAGTTATATTTGCACCTATATATATATTCATTCAACACGTCGACGAATTTTCATTTAACACGACTGGCGCTTACGCATCGTCTTAAAAAGCATTATTTGGATATAATATTATTACAAATAAAAATTCAATAAAAAAAATCGTTAGATAAATATCAATATCAATATCATAATTTAAATTAGTTATTGTTATCATTACATTATTACGTGTAGAGAGAGGACGATTTGGCGTATTTTTTTTTTTTCAGTTTGTTCCCCTTTTTTTGGTATTCTAATTCATTAAACTTTAAAATAATATAGCGTACACTTTCTAATATACTATATGCCCAGTACGATGGATTTTTCTCAGATGTTTATTCGCTAACTCAAAACTCTGGTATTTTGTGCTTACGCAAAAACGTATGTTGGTTATTATTTATCTTAATATATATAGAGTTGATAATATCAAAATTAAAATCAGAAAATTTCTAGGCATGTTATAGCCATTGATAAATTGGCCCTGAAAAAAGTACTCTTTTTTCATTTTTACAGGGATTTTTTCACCGATGTCCGTTCCGGAAATGCTGTCGTCGGCCCCAATAAGAAAATTCATGTTTTACCGTATTTGTCAAAACTATTTATCGATGATGTAAATAGAAGCCAAACTCATCATTTGTTTTGCCCACCCACCTGAAGCGAGACGCAGCTTCACCCACCTGAAGCGAGACGCAGCTTCGCTATGCCTCGCTAAAGTAATTGGGAAAAAAGTGAAGTAGCTAAACAGTTTAGTTATCCAAATTTTTCAGTCCATGCGAAACATTTTCAGTCTTCGCGTGACTAGAATATTGGCTCCGGTTTCTGCTAAAATTCATAAGTACATACCTAAAGTATGTTTATGGGACAAATATTAAAAAAGAGACGTTATCTTATTTCAGTTTTATAAATAACTCGTGTTTTTTCGAGATATTTGGTGGCATTTTAACAAAGTAAGCTTTTTCAAGATCACAAGTTTAGTAAAATCAAATGGACATGTACATATAGCATGAGTTTTTACCTTGATGAAAATTTACCACCATAGTTTTAGCAAGTCTGCCACCGCTTTACTAAAACATGACTTGACAGAGACTTTGGCGACTTGGAATGAGCACGAATTTAGAATATTGGAAACTGACGAATGCATAAACCGAACCTCAGTGTTCTGAGAGTAGATTTCAACTTTTGTTTTATGGCTCCGGGTGAACGTACTTACCCAAATAGGTACAACAGAATTCTAATATCTGCCAAATATTAATATTAAACATCAGTTGACCAATATTTTTGTAAAGTTGAGCATTCATTTTTTGTGCACCACCTTCATTAATGTATCCACAATACACAAAGGTTAGCTGATAGAAAATGCATCTTAGCTTTAATTGCGACCTCTGTGGCGCGGCGGGCGAAGCTTCGCCTGCAACGCAAGAGGTTGCGGGTTCGATTCCCGCCTCGAAACAAATATTTGTGCGATCGCAGATATTGTTCAGGGTGTTCTGGGTATTTTCTATGTATAATAAAAAAATATCTATCTATGTAATATATTGTGTTAATTATATCAGTTATTTAGTACCCATAACACAAGCTAGATAAAGTTGTGAGAACTGTAGGGCTAAAAAAAAAAAAGTTCTCCTAAGTATATTGTTTGTTTTGTGCAATAAAGAATATTCTATTATATTCTATTAATAGTTTAATTCCAGGTTAAAATAATAAAGTACGATAGGTAGGCACTTTTCATTTATTTTTGCATTGTAAATTTAGTTATAATTACGAAATCTGAAAATAATTTGAATAACAAGAAGTGTTAGATTTTTAATTTTCTACCAAGTACCAGCGTACCTCCTGACGTGCGCTTCTACCAAGCTATTAGCCATGGGGGTGTAACTGTAGTGGTTAGCGGGGTTCCAAATGATGGTGTTTGTGAAGCCCGAGTCGAAGCCGCTGTTGGTGAGTATGTTATTCAGGTTATATAAATGCCCGTTGGCAGCCGGTTGATTCGATACGATAGCGGCCCACGCGCGGGGCACGTTGATGAACGCGTTTCGCTCCGCAAAGATGCTTGCGCCAATGGCGACACCGATACCGTAGCTTGGGATGTCCGTGTACAGATTGTTAAGCACATGCACTCGTCCGAACCTCACCCTGGGGTTGCGCTGAACAGTTCCTTGGAACCAGTTAAGGTATAAGGTGGTCCTCATCTTATTGGTGTCCGTTCCGGCATCGCCATCGTCAACCCCAATAAGGAAATTCATATCGTGGTTTCTGAAAATGTTGTTGGATATCGTGACCATATCGGCTCCTTGCTTCATGGTGATTAAGCCGTTGTGGCGTCGGCTGTTCTCAGGGGTGGCAGCTGCGTTCCATGGGTCGTCAGAAAACTCGCAATGGTCGACCCACACATACTCACTTCTGGTGATGTCGACGCTACAGATTGCCGAAAAAGCGCCAGCCACTTGCGAAACAATACCACCGTTGCCGTTGGGTTGCTCTCCAGGCGCGTAATTGAGACAGTTTGTGAACTTTATGTTTTGGATGATGACGTGCACCTGACCGCTCATTCTTAAACCTCCTCCATATATTTCGGCATTTGCGTCGCCGCCGATTATGGTCTTGTAGGGACCGACATGAAGAACTACTCCGGGGCTGCCGGTAAACAGCACGGTCAGATCGATGCGGCCTCGGACGTAGATAATCCGGCGTTCGGCGCTGTTAAGTGCGTCGCGGAGTGCCCAGGCATCCCACACGGTCCAGACAGAGCCACCTGCACCTCCTACGTTACCGACGGCGAAGCCAGCAAGCCCAGCGTTGCGCGCCTCAAACGTACGGCTCGCGTTTTTTGGGAGCAGCAAGTTGTCAGCACCGATATCGACAACCGACGGTGGTGCCGGCAGCGCGGCCGCAGCCAGGACCACTGCAGAGAGAGCGATGAAGAACTTCATGATGAAGATAATTTCAGTTTGTGTTGTGGCCTGTATTTATACCCATCCTTTATATCTTATCGGTGATTAAATTCGATCGATATTGGCAAAAATCAATCAATCATCTAAAGACTAGAGCAACTACAAGGACTTTGTACACACGTGCAGGTTTTTTTTCTTCAATATAAACTTCAGCAATTCACAGCTTAGAGGCTAATTTCAGAAATGCTTGTCTCAGTACACTCATAAAAACTACTTAAGGAATGCACTTTCCAAATTTGAGGTACAGTTTTACCCAAAATATAAGGCCGATCGACTGTTTTCGTTTGCCCAGAAAAAGTACAGACTGGTATCCGACAGTAGCCGAACATCACAGGATTCGTACACTGTCGGACATTTTAACGGGTTATTTCTTTAGTTTTAGTGCGGATACAATTTTTCAGAGTATTTTTAAAGACATTCACAAATTTATATTATTTTTATAATTTGACACCGCAGACTAGTATTAATAATGTTAGGAAACGTACAAAATGAAATCAAAAACAGAATACATCAACTTAAAGTATGAACGCCTTCCATTTCCCCGTCGCTCGTGCTGTCGTCATTTGAATCGATTGACGGTAGTACACTCTTGGTCTGTGGATTGACGATGATGATGATGACTCATTTGTTTTAATAATAAATTCATAAAGTTGACGGTCAAGTGCTTCTTCTCTCGTTAAGAATTCCTTCTCATATTCTATGGCGTGATCGACAACTTTGCAGCAATCTTCTGAAGAGATAGATAAAAAAAAACTTCTAAAAGTCTTCTCACTTCCACCCAAATATTTGCTACGCGTGTAATCTGATAAACAAGATGACCGCACAGCTGGCCGCGATTTTAAGAAGTAAACAAAATAATACTATTGTTGTTGTTTATCAAACTACTGGTAGGATAGTCAATAAACCACTTTGGTAAATTTGTAACTAAATTGTATTATTAACCAAACTCCTGTTGTATATTTGGTAATTTTACCATTAACTATAGTAACTTTTACGAGACAACTTTTGTGCTATCTACTTTAAGGTTTTGTAATATCTACCTAATAGCTCTCGTTTATTTAACTATGAATTGTGATAATTTTTACTAGACAACTATTGTGGTATCTACTTTAAGGTTTTGTAGTAAATACATAATTTCTCTCGTATATTTAACTATGGAATTGTGATAATTTTTACTAAAAAACTATTGTGTTATCTACTTTTAAGGTTTTGAAGTAAATACCTAATTTGCTGTCGTATATTTTACTATGAATTGTGGCAATTTTTACTAGACAACTACAATTGTATAACTACTTTAAGGTTTTGTAATATTCACCTAATTTTTGCTCTCGTATTTAACTATGTGATATTTTTACTCGACATTTTTGTGTTATCTTTTACTTTAGATTTCGTATCTCTTGCCTCTGGTTTTAACGGATCGGGCGCCTTGGTATTAGATAAATATGCGCTGCCACTGGAGTGTGCCTTGTACTGTGCCCGGTCTCCACCGAGGGCCTCTTCACATCGTGAGTAGATTGCACTTTTTGCTTTCTGTTGGATTTGAACCGGCAGTTGCCTGCGTCTCGGATGGTGGGTGTACCAACTGCGCCAGCAGCCAGTTAGCAGCCGCGCCGAATTTAACTTACACACTCGTGTGCTACGCGAGTCTAAGATGGCGCCTGCTACGAAAGTTTTGTATAGTTGTACTTGTAAGTTAACATAAATAAATAAATAAATAATTTCAACTATAAGTTTGTTACGAACACAGCACCTCGCTGCGTTAGAAATGGGGACTTTTCTACCGAAGTAAATAATGCAAATAAATAAATAATGCTGGACAGTCCACACAACATTATCTAGTCCCAAGCTAAGCTGAGCTTGTGTTATGGGTACTAGATAACTAATATACTTAATACAATACATTAAATAGATAGAAATTATTTATTATACATAGAAAATTCTCAGAATACCCTGAAAAAATATCTGCAGACTGCACAAATATTTTTTTGAGGCGGGACTCGAACCTGCAGCCTCCTGCGCCAAATAAACTCGTACATACCTGTAACTATTCTCTCTGGTCGATTCAACGTAAGAAAACTATAAAATATACAACAGGAGTATGGTAATATCTACTTAATTATTTGTTTTATTATAAGTTATGTTATCTACTCAATTTATGTAAGTTTTACTTATAATTATGGTAAGATCCAAAGTTCCTCGTCATGGTTAAAATTTCAACTTATCTACCAAAGTGAGCTCGTAAATACAACAATGCTTCTCCTGTAGATTAAACCTCAGAAACTGTAAAACGTGTAAAAGTTATACGTTAATATCTACTACTGAAACCATCGCTGAAAACTTGGTGAAATCAACGTTAAATTTTGTTAATTCAACTTCAAGTTATGTTACGGTATATATGAGAACTTTTCTACCAAAGTAAACTTTTAAATAAAACAACACTCTCGAGTCAATTCAACGTAAATAGACTGTGAAGTTTGCAACAGCGAAATTGTTTTTTCCAATAAACTAAAACTTTTGAGTTATCTACTTTAGTCTTTTGTAATTTCAACTTTAAGTTATGTTACGGACACAGTGCCTCGCTGCGGTAGAAATGGAAACTTCTGTCCTAAAGTGAACTCGTAAATAAAACAATACTCTCTGGTCAATTTAACGTAAAAAAACTATAAAATTTGCAATGGTATATGGTAATATCTACTTAATTGTATGTTTTATTATAATCACCTCAATTATTTGTAAGTTTAACTTATAATTATGGTAAGATCCACATTTCCTCGTCATGGTTAAAATTGCAACTTATCTACCATAGCGAGCTCGTAAATACAACAATGATTCCGGTGTAGATTTAACCTTAAAAACTATGAAACGTGTAAAAGTTATACGATATTATCTACTTCATGAAAATATTGCGAAAAATGTGATATATCAACGAATATATTTTGTAATATCAACTTTGTTAAGGTAAATACACACCAAACTCGTAATTATGACAATATTTTCAGTTGAATTTCACATTAATAAGAAATTTGCAACAGCAAACTGGTTATATTTCTAATACACTTACAATTGGTATATCTAATCTACTTTATTCTTTTGTAATTTAAACTTTAAATATGTGTTACGACATCATCTACCAATAATTTGTACCTACCTTTAGTAATTATAACCTAATGGAATTGTAGTATTCATGAAGAAAAAGTGTAAAACACTTTTTTCGTCATCAACCTATATTGTTTTGTAAATTTTACAGCTAAGACTTGGTAACTTTTACTATTACTCTCGTAAATTTTATTAACCGTCGGAGCTTTTGTAAATTCAACCATAGCAATTGTTAAATTCATGAAAAAAAGGGTTTACTCTTTATTTTGCCGTCAACCTTAGTTGTTTTGTAAATTGAACCGCTAAGCCTTAGTAACTCTTACTATTACTCTTGTAAATTCTATCAACCGTCGGGACTTTAGTGTTTAAAATGTTGTTTATTTTAAATTATTTAACTTGATATTAGCTTTACATGAACGTATGTATGAAATCAAATAATGTGCATTTCATGGTATTTCATTCGACACCTTATTTAAGTAAATCGGTTCAGTAGTTATCTAGATATACCGCTTAATAGAATAGGCCGGCCGCCATCTTTGCTACGTCACAGCTCCCCTCCCCACACCCCTAGGAAGTGACTACTGCACTTTTTGTATTCAGGATAACATACCAAACAAGTACATACCAGTAGTCTGTATGGCGGAGCTGAGTCCCACGAAAATCGTTATTTGAAGACTTTTTTACAAATGGGGCTCGTACTATATTCCGGGAGTTCAGTTATCTCCATTCCAAATTTCATCCAAATCCATCCAGTAGTTTTTACGTGAAAGAGTAACAAAGATACATCCAAACAAACTTTCGCGTTTATAATATTAATAGGATGTCATGAATATATTTATATACCGCAAGAGTTGTCGATCGATTTTTCCTAAACCCATTTTGGGAGTCGTCATACACATTAAATTTTTCGCAAAAATTATTTTCCGCGCTTTTGCATGATTTTTTCAAACAATTTAGAAGCGGTGGATAATAGTGCTATATCGGTCGGTAGTTATTGGGGGTCCTGTTTGCAGGCTTTTTTATGGAGAGGTCTAATTATAGATATTTTTAGAAGGTCTGGAAATACACCTTCTTGGAACGATTGGTTAATAAGTAGGTAATAGGGAAGAGTTAACCATTAGTTAGCACATTTTATTAAGATAGGAGGAAGTTCATCCATTCCGTATCTATACTTACTTTTTAAGTTTCGTATCATATGAAATAACACCTGTGGTTGAACAGGATTAAGGAACATGGTGTTATCTGTGGCACAGCAAAAAAGAAGTGGTGTGTGTTGTGGTGGCTGCAGCACCGGCCGACCGCACGCTGCGTTTCTATTGCTATTTGTACCCACTGATGCAAAGAACTTGTTCAATGCATTAGCTACCTCGATAGGGTCGGACGCTATCTTATTATTGATATTCAATTTAATATTAGATTGGGATTTTTCCTATGTTTATTTGTACGCTCATTGATAATTTTCCACATAGATTTTGTTTTGTTTTCTGCTTTTTATATACTGAATCTTTTTTGATATGTTAACTGTTTTTTTCAATATTTTAGTATACTGTTTATAGTGTTTTATGAGAATAGGGTTTTTACTGTATGTAGCTAACATGTTTAGGTTTCTTTTATTTTTACACGATTCCTTAATACCACTGTAACTTCCCCCCTCTCATACCCACTACCCTAAACCCACAAATACTAAACTACTGACTGCTCTTAAACTTAACTCCCGTTTTCCAACTTTCTTACATGAACATATCTTTGATATACTCATCATCTTAGTTATGGGTTTGTTTGATTTAATACTTAATTATTTTGGCCATGGTGATCGTCTAGTTTTTAGTGGTAGGACCGTACGTTGTGTAATTGTAGTAATTCAGGTAATTTTAAGTTATTTATGTCAAGACCTAATAATACCTAATGGAAACCTAATTAAACTTATCTATCGCATATTGAATAATATTTAAACTACTAAAATATAAATTCTATATTGATTAGTTTTAAAATATTCTTTGATTATCCTAGTTTATCCCGACGTTATTAGATTTAGATTTTATCCTAATCTATAACTACAGTTCAAAGACTTCCTCTCTATACTATACTTATAAAATTTTCTAACTTACCTAATATAATACCTATAAACAATTCTATTTGAAGACTTTATCCTAAAGTTCACTCCAACATAATTTAATTAGTATGAACGCATCACAGAGTCAAAAGAGATGTATTATCCTCATAACAACAATAGGTTCATAAATTATCATGATCAAAGCAAAGGACTTAGCTAAAGTTTGTTAGTCAGTCTGTATAGTCTTGTACTGGGACACTTTAAGGGCCGCACAATAAAATTGTGCGGGACAGTTCATCCGACCTCCCCTCAACTGTCTTTCCGAACCTCGCCATAAATAAATATTATAAAATATAATGACGTTAAGGGACAAATAAACCTTCATACAGGAAAGTTATTAATCCAGAATGTTTGCATAAAAATGTATTTCAGAAACTAAAATTATATTTAATATAAAAGTCTTAATTTTGAGACTCATATTAAAATATAGATCTTTATTTATCTTTATAGACTCATTTATGTTTTAAAAGAGGATCCACAAACTCCAATGGTCCATGACACGTTCAAACTTATAAACTCTTAGAGGCTAAACCCTCAGATACTGAAAGATTAGGTATATTTATAAATATCACTTAGTTAAGTGTCTAAGATTCAAACTTGACTTCAGACTCATTTGGTCAACAAGCATTTTAGCCTAAATATTTATTTATTAGATGGAAATAACGGTTATAACGGTATTCATAAAATTTCTCGAATTAACCTAAACGAAAGTCTTACCTTAATACCTACAACATCTACAAATTCTCTTACTCGAACTACCTAAAGGTTTTATTGTTAATCTATTTTTATTCGAACTAGCAGTGAGGAGGGTAGCTCGCGGTCTTCCATCAACTCTCCTAACACTAAACTTGCCTTTACGGAAAGTCCCCTAAGTTTTATAATAACCTAACATACTACGGAATAAGAACTAGAACTACCTTGAAGTTAAATATTTTATTTTATTTTTTTAGACGAACTAACAGTGAGGTGGGTTAACTCGCGATCTTCCAACACTCTTCTAACCCGGACTTGCCTTCACGGAAAGGCCCCTAAGTTCTAATAATATCCTAACATTCTACGGAATAAGAACAAGAACTACCTTGATGTTAAATAATTTTTTAATTTTTTTTAAACGAACTAACAGTGAGGTGGGTTAACTCGCGTTCTTCCAACACTCTTCTAACCCGGACTTGCCTTCTCGGAAAGGCCCCTAAGTTTTATAATAATAACCTAACATTCTACGGAATAAGAAATAGAACTACCTTGAAGTTAAAGAATTTATATTTTATTTTTAAACGAACTAACAGTGAGGTGGGTTAACTCGCGATCTTCCAACACTCTTCTAACACGGACTTGCCTTCACGGAAAGGCCCCTAAGTTCTAATAATGACCTACATTCTACAAAGCCTGGTAGAAAATCAACTAAACTTCAAATAAAGCTCGGTATAATAAAACTCTTCCAAATAATTTAAATAAATAAAATACAGTCAAAGTCTATCTTTACCTTTACAAGAAACTAATTTCTGTTTTAAAGAATTCCCCAAATAAAACCTTGGAACATAATAAAATAGCATAAGAAAGAATTATCAATATTTGATATTGCAGATTAGGGACTTCAAGTTCCTCCTTCTATTCTAGTCAGGATTCACTTAGCACGGCTCTTGCTAGGCTGAGTATAATCATGAACATCAAACACGATTTCTTTATATCTTTAGGCAAAACCCCAGTTACCTATTTGTTTCAAACTTTATAATTTTGTTTCAACAAAATAATCCAAAATCACAACTTTTACTTTTAACAAGTTTAGTTTTACTAGCTTATTATTTCAAACAAGATAGTTTAAAAATGGAACTTCTGAATCCAATTCAAAATTCAAAACTATTCTTTGAATATAAATTATGATAGTAGATATCCTGGTTTGTTACATCAGGTCAGTGTCTCAAGAGTCACTCCCTTCTCTAGTAGAGATCATCTTCAGTACGGCTTTGCTTGACTGGAGTATAACCGTTAATAACAAAATTGAGTTATCTTTCATCTCAATAGATATCACTATGTAAAATTTGTGAATTATTTCTCTCCAATTAAACACAGAAGTTCACTATTTCAAAATAAGTTGGATTTTAGATTTAATAGATAAGTAAGATTCACATTAAGTAATAGACTGCAAATATGAAAAAGAATTTCTATCAAGATATAAACCCTAACTAAAGGTTACGTGAAAACTAAGAACAAGTTTCTAGATTCAATTTATCAAAGAAAGGGTAAAAAAAACTATTAAGTAAAATCATTAAAGTAATTAAACTGTTTTGTAAGACTTCTTTATTAATTCAACCGAAAACGTAAACGCAAACGTAAATGCAAACACAACACAGACGCAACATAGACGTCAACGCAATCAAGCGTAACGTAAACGCAAACGTAAGTGTCAATGCAAACATAACGCAACATAAACGTAGTCGAACCAATGAACGTAAACGCAAACGTAAATGTAAACATAACACAAACGCAACATAAACGTCAACGCAATCAAGCGTAACGTAAACGCAAACGAAAGCGTCAATGCAAACATAAACGCAACATAAACGCAACTTAAACGCAAACGTGAATGTAAACATAACACAAACGCAACATAGACGTCAACGCAATCAAGCGTAACGTAAACGCAAACGTAAGCGTCAATGCAAACAAAAACACATAGTATTTTAATTACTTTAACTACTTTACTTTATTTTATCTGTAAAGTACACACAAGCCATCAATTTGTGCAATAAGACACAACATTACAAAAGTTATAAAAACAATTGACTTACCAATGATTCTCCAAGCTCCAACCTCTCTGGCTTCTCCAATCCAACTGTCCTCCCATCCGCTCGTCACCAGCTTTATACCCGCAACCTCCTTCGGGGGTCACGATCTTCATACGGGGGTCACAATCCTTCTCTGGGCGTCATGACCCCTGAACCGATCGCCATGACGCCTCAACTTCATACGGGGGTCACGATCCTCATACGGGGGTCACAATCCTTCTCTGGGCGTCATGACCCCTGAACCGATCGCCATGACGCCTCAACTTCATACGAGGGTCACGATCCTCATACGGGGGTCACAATCCTTCTCTGGGCGTCATGACCCACATACGGCAGTTTCGATGCTTCTAATTCATACGGGGGTCACAATCCTTCTCTGGGCGTCATGACCCCTGAACCGAGGTTATTCACTCCACTCAATTTCTATTGTTTTATTTGTTTCTTACAGACATTCTAAATTCTCCTAACTTCAAGCTCTTTAAATTGATTAAAATATTATGTGTTTCCGCGAAACGGAACGATGTGGGTAGACCTCAGCAACAGAGCGATACTTAGTAATTATAATTTGTATATATTAAATAATTTCATGTTGTTTATTTATTTTGTTATTCCTAGCATGTTTTACTTGCTAGATTTCTTGTATTGTGCAACATTTTTAACCTTAAATATGTTTGTGAAGTAAACGAATCATCAGTCAGCACGTATGATTAGTTACAGCTCGACCCCCTGCAAATTTTCGCAGTTAATTTACCCAAAATTCACTATAGGAAAATTTGGCATAATCCAATTTTACTCACAAACACAATTGAACTTCATTATTCTCATCATTTTTTCCAAACTACAAGTAAACTACAATTTGATAGTGCTTAAAATCAAATATATATTTAATCTCGTGTGTGTTCGAGTGGGTGAGTATAAAGTGTAAAGTGTCTTTAAACCCAATCTGAAAACAGTCCATTAAGAACTCGAGCATCAGACGAAAATTATGATAACATAACCAAAACACCCAACCACAAAAACCATCTGTTTAATCTAGGTTCAGCAGAAGAAGCAGGGCTGTGAATTCTGCTATACCCGAGTGATATCAAGTAGCCCTTCCCGATCAAACCCTTGTTTGAAGTGAAAGTACTACCTCCCCCCTACTTTTTCCAGATCACCCAATAATGGCAAGTGTAACGGGGTAAAATAATCATGTTATTCCCCTGAAGCTCAAGTCCTATAATGAGCCATTTTCAATTCGGTGCATGTAGGAGTGCCCAGTTCGAACCTAACCACGTAAGTAGAACTTTTAATGAAGGCAACTCGTCACAGGAATATTTTGTCTAAAGACTTAAACCTAACACCAAATCCCTTCCTTCACCAACCGTCCTTTGTGTAGTAAATGTCATATCTAAAATTAAGCACCAGCAACCGTTTCTAACCTAGGAACTGTGGATATAACTAAGCCCTTAATTTTTTTTTTTTTTTTTTTTTTTTTTTCATTCATCGTCTCTTAAAACTCCTCACGTAAAAGTTTCGCAGTAGATTCACGCTACTTAATTAGCCCAACAGGTCAGTTTAGGTAAGAAACTTTTGTAAAATAACAAAATAAATTAGTTAAATTTAAGCTAATAATAAATCAATTCATCCGATGAATGCTTGCTTAACCAGATTATGATCATTCAAACTATTATTTGTTAATAATTAATTTTTAATTCTTAAATATCCTAGATAACTAATGTCTGTAACAAACCACAGCATGACATCAAATTAATTTACTTTTTTTTTTTAGCCTTTGAATCTTCATGTTTATTTACTGCATGAAAAATATGAATATAATTTAAGTTATATTTTTTTTTATTTTAAATCGAACTAAACAGTGAGGAGGGTTAACTCGCGATCATCCTTCACTCTTCTAATACCGGACTTGCCTTCACGGAAAGGCCCCTAATTCTAAAATTATCCTATTTTCTACGAAACGAAAACGAACTACCTTGAAGTTAAATAATTTATTTTTATTTTTTAATAGAACTAACAGTGAGGAGTGCTAACTCGTGATCATCCTTCACTCTACTAACCGCGGACTTGCCTTCACGGAAAGGCCCCTAATTCTAAAACTATCCTATTTTCTACGAAACGTAAATGAACTACCTTGAAGTTAAATAATTTATTTTTGTTTTTTAATAGAACTAACAGTGAGGAGGGCTAACTCGCGATCATCCTTCACTCTACTAACCGCGGACTTGCCTTCACGGAAAGGCCCCTAATTCTAAAAATATCCTATTTTCTACGAAACGAAAACGAACTACCTTGAAGTTAAATAATTTATTTTTATTTTTTAATAGAACTAACAGTGAGGAGGGCTAACTCGCGATCGTCCTTCACTCTACTAACCGCGGACTTGCCTTCACGGAAAGGCCCCTTATTCTAAAAATATCCTATTTTCTACGAAACGAAAACGAACTACCTCGAAGTATTTTTTTTTTAACTTAAGTTCCCAATATTGTTACTTGAATTTCATTATATTATATTGTTTTCAAAACACAATTATCATACTTAAATATATATATATAATAATAATAATATACTATAGTCAGGCCATTTCAATAGGCAACACTTGACAATTCAACAAAATTCAACAACGTAACCCTGTAACGGCGGGCATAAAATAAGAACTGCACAATGCTTAACTTTTTTTTTCAATTACTATATTTATTGTAACAATGACCGATACGAGTAATTTTACGATTTTCTTTCACTAATAAACTATTCTAAACGTAATAAACAATTTCTGATTCTAAGAACTGAACGCTGCCACAATGCTACGTCATTTAACCCTTTTTCTTTCCAAACACTAGTGATGCCGTTCTAAAAATTGAAAGCTGATAAGTCGAATAGAACGCAGCGATTACTTATGAAGAAATATCTTCATAAATTAGTAACCTCGTTGTGATTATAAAAAAAAACATAATGATATTTATTATTCATTTAACTAACTATAAAAATACAAAAAACTAAATAGAAAAATCATTGATGTTAGGTACAATTTAGGTGGGATGTATAAATCATAATGGACAATGCATCGTATTACTCTGCACAAGTTGTCACACCACCAACTCAAAAATATTGAAATTGTCTCGTGAATGTTAAGAAATGGTGTGGACCAAGTCCAACTTTATTAAAAGTTGAGTTGTTAAATCTGGTAAAAGCAACTAAGTCGTCCAAGCTCCGCTATGTAATCGATGAACTAGCCCTAGAGCATGGACACTAAGTTATTCGATTTCCTCCCTACCACTGCCAGTATAACGCCATCGAGCTTATTTGGGCACAAATAAAGGGTCATGCAGCGCGGAACATTACTGAACCACTCTTTAGTACTGCTAAAATGATGACTCTCCTACAAATTGTGTGTGCAGAAGTCAGTCAGAAAAGTCGCAGAGAAAACAAAGAAAATAATATTACAAGATTTTGAACGAGATGTTAGAATGGACAATATTATTGAAAATGAATCAATAATATCTCTAAGCGCTGTCAGCAGTGATGAAAATGACAATACTAATAACATTTCTGATAGTTCAACTGAATAAATGCATTTTTTTGTTTAATTATGTACCTACCTATCTTAATTTGCTCCTTAAATTTACGAAAGAAAATAATGGAACAGGAATTCACCCGATGACCCTTCAAATTCACATATGTTCCAAGTCCGTATCGATTCATTCACCCTAATCGATGTTTCCAAGCAGATCACCTCAATATGAAGATAAAACCGACAAACGTCAAATGTCACCCACCAAAATGGCCCAAATATAACTTTTTTTTTTTATATTTTGAAACTCTACTTTTCTACAAACAATTTCTGAAAAATAAAAACATTGACTAGACCTGTTCAGGATTTTATACCCTCCTTTCCAATCAAATAATATTGTACTTCAGAAATATTATCAAGAACGTTAAATTGTAACCACTAAAATCAAACTTTTTGTTCCTATATTTCACGCAACCTTTTTTCAAATATTTTATTACGAAAAACTCATTGAAAACACTGTTGAAACACTAGGGCCCTCCATAAACTAAAACCCCAACAATTTTTTTTTCTGGCCATTTAAAAATCTACTTAAAATACCTGTTCATTCATTAACATACACGACTCCTTTTAGACACTATTCATTGTAGTTCATTCATCCCTAGCTTTCCAACAGCATTATTTTTATTTAAATACATAATTTACCTTTTCATGAACTACTCTTAACTATTAGCTTACTATGAATCTCACCTGTCCAAATTAAGCTACTCCTTTTCTAGTTTACCCCATTTAAAAATTTCCAAATAGTTTGAAGATATAGAAACCAAACCTTTCAATAAATTACCCCTTTTCTCAGAAAGAATAAATGCTTGTTATATATATTTTTCATTACCCTTTTTTTTTATCTATCACCCAAACTTGACAAAAGAATAAAATCAAACTTTGACCAAAGACAAGGTATTGTTTAGAAATAATAACCCAACTCAATTAGTTTCTAGACTATCTTGATTCTAGTTCAGAAGAGTTTTGTTATACCTATTTTTTTTGTAATCCTAAGTTACTCCTTTTTTTTCTTCTACTACAGGCACTAATGCAATGAACCATCTTAGTATGTTGTTACTAAACTTTTATTAAATATAACACGAGAATGAAAATTTGTGATACTGCATTTTGTACAATAGAACCCTCATTTACTTTAGGCGTATTTATGAGTCTAAAACTTGAAAATAAATAAACAAATCTAAGATAAGTCCCCTTTTTTCTAAACTAAATCAAAATTTTTTTTTTTTTTTTTTAAATACCTCGCCTAACTTTGCTAAACCCTTTATCTTAACCTAACCTAACCTAAGGAAGAGTTCGTTCGGGAAGCACTACCACCATACCTACTTCTGCCGCAAAGCAGCAGTGCTGCACCGCTGTGCTCCGGCTCAAAGAGGAAGGGTGCCGGTGAAATTACAGACACGTGAGATTCCCCATCTCCACGTCTCAGGGTGGTGGCTGCAGCGCATTGCCACACCGGGTGCGTCCTAAGTGTAGGCGACCCATGAGGCAATGCCCCGTTCATAGACAGAGGGTACCACTCAACATCAGTCTGGCCATCCACTTGATCCGCAATTTCAAGTAGTATAAAAAGTAAAACCTAAGTAGTGTTTTTTTTTTTTACTTATCTAAGTGAAACCTAACAACCTAACCTAAGAAAATCTTAAGTAGATGCTTTGTTTTTTAAAAAACGTAGTGAAACTTTTTTTTTTTTTTTTCTCAAAACCTAATTTAGATTATGTTATACCATATTTGATTCCAGCAAATAAATACTCAGAAATGAACCAGACCCATTTGCTTCAACAATTCATTTTTTTGTTTTATGCTACTTATTTTTTTATTATTTACTAAGTCGGCCTATGAGTAAAAATAATTAATAATAAAGATGTGATAAGATTTATTTTAAACTCAATTTAAAGCTCTTAAAAGGTACATTCTTACGTAATCGTTTGCCACAGATGTAAAATCTAAATGCAAACAATCTACGACCCCCTTTTAAAATAACTACATACCTACGTATAATATCAAAGAAGATTTATTCTAAAGCAAAACAATATATTTTCGACTTCCTCATTTGTATACCTACCTTCTTCTATAACAAAAAAAAACATTTCACGATATTATAGTTAACTAAAAATAATTTAATTTACGACCCCCCGATTTAAAGAATAAAATACTTACTTGTATGAAAAGATAAAGTTAACCATTTACAAAATCTATTTTTAAACGATTTGTTTAACGTTCATTAATTCCTAATGTAATAATATACCATCTTAATAAATTAATATTTTTAAATAATCCCGCTTAAAGAAATCAACCCCTAAAATCTGAAAAATAGTATCTGTCAATTTATCTAATTATCTACCTGTCTATTTTCCTATCTATCTACCTATCTATCTATCTTTCTATCTATCTTTATGAAATTATTTACCTATAATCACATTCTAGTCTAATTCAAAATAATTTATTTATCGACCCCCCGTTCAAAGAATTTTAATTCCCACTTTTACAATGCAAACCCACTATTTACTTACTAAAAATTAATTAACCAACCAACCCCCCGTTTAAAGAATTTTAATTCCCACTTTTACAATGCAAACCCACTATTTACTTACTTAAAATTAATTAACCAACCGACCCCCCGTTTAAAGAATTTTAATTCCCACGTTTACAATACAAACCCACTATAAACCTGCTTAAAATTTGTTTACTTACCGACCCTCCGTTTAAAGAATTTTAATTCCCTCTTTTACAATGCAAACCCACTATTAACCTGCTTAAAATTTGTTTACTAACCGACCCTCCGTTTAAAGAATTTTAATTCCCTCTTTTACAATGCAAACCCACTATTAACCTGCTTAAAATTTGTTTACTAACCGACCCCCGTTTAAAGAATTTTAATACCTATTTTTACAGTTATTAGAAATGTTGGGTAGAACTACTCGAAGTTAACTTCTTATTTTAAATAAAATACCTAAGGCAAAACTGTGAAATTTACCTAGTTAGAATTAACCCCGTTTTATTCTATGTAAATGGAACAAATTTAATATATTATAACAACAAAATTCATAGATAAGTAGCTCACAATAAAATAAGAAACATAAAAATATAATTTTACTATTAACATAATCCCATTTTACTAGTAACCTATTTAATGTTTTTTTCAATGACTAGTTCAGTAATTTTTTTTTAAAGGCGTTAAAAGGAGATGAACCTAATTATGATGGTATTCTTTATACCTTGAACAATTATTTCTGCTAAAGTTTTTAGATTCATTATATTCAATTAACCTCAATAGAACCTCACTTAATCAATTTTATTTCAATTTTTCCAAAATTTACCAATAAAATGATATCTACCTTTATAGAATTTTAAAATCGCAACTACATAAGACTGAAAGTGACTTTATTTACTTTGTTACTTTGCCTAGAAATATAAGTTAACCTACCTATTTTCTCGCATAGTCTTTAAGTTCGATAACCTTTTAAACAAGGACTCAATTATCTATTTATATTTAATAAATTTAACAAACACTACCTACCTTCCAACTACGTAATGAAATTATTTTCCTACAACGAAGACTTACATAATTTATAAAACTATTAAATAAAAAGATGCCTACAAAAATTACTAAATAAAATACCTAATTATAGTGACTATATATATATATTTGACTTGACAAAGAACTTTCCTTTATTTACGGCAACAAATTGTGCGGGAAACCCGCCACATGAATTAAATACTAAATCAACAACCCACAAACTAACAATATACCCAAATATATTTATTTTACACTTATGACAGCTTTAAAAAAAAATAACCTAATTAAATTCATATTACTAATAAATTGAGTAACTACTTAATTCAGACATAAACTATCCTGGTCACGGCTAGACCATATTGTAACTTCCCCCCTCTCATACCCACTACCCTAAACCCACAAATACTAAACTACTGACTGCTCTTAAACTTAACTCCCGTTTTCCAACTTTCTTACATGAACATATCTTTGATATACTCATCATCTTAGTTATGGGTTTGTTTGATTTAATACTTAATTATTTTGGCCATGGTGATCGTCTAGTTTTTAGTGGTAGGACCGTACGTTGTGTAATTGTAGTAATTCAGGTAATTTTAAGTTATTTATGTCAAGACCTAATAATACCTAATGGAAACCTAATTAAACTTATCTATCGCATATTGAATAATATTTAAACTACTAAAATATAAATTCTATATTGATTAGTTTTAAAATATTCTTTGATTATCCTAGTTTATCCCGACGTTATTAGATTTAGATTTTATCCTAATCTATAACTACAGTTCAAAGACTTCCTCTCTATACTATACTTATAAAATTTTCTAACTTACCTAATATAATACCTATAAACAATTCTATTTGAAGACTTTATCCTAAAGTTCACTCCAACATAATTTAATTAGTATGAACGCATCACAGAGTCAAAAGAGATGTATTATCCTCATAACAACAATAGGTTCATAAATTATCATGATCAAAGCAAAGGACTTAGCTAAAGTTTGTTAGTCAGTCTGTATAGTCTTGTACTGGGACACT
This sequence comes from Operophtera brumata, assembly GCA_932527175.1. Taxonomy (NCBI): domain Eukaryota; kingdom Metazoa; phylum Arthropoda; class Insecta; order Lepidoptera; family Geometridae; genus Operophtera; species Operophtera brumata. Next base: position 275,735 of record OW052233.1, on the reverse strand, counting down.
TTAAGGGCCGCACAATAAAATTGTGCGGGACAGTTCATCCGACCTCCCCTCAACTGTCTTTCCGAACCTCGCCATAAATAAATATTATAAAATATAATGACGTTAAGGGACAAATAAACCTTCATACAGGAAAGTTATTAATCCAGAATGTTTGCATAAAAATGTATTTCAGAAACTAAAATTATATTTAATATAAAAGTCTTAATTTTGAGACTCATATTAAAATATAGATCTTTATTTATCTTTATAGACTCATTTATGTTTTAAAAGAGGATCCACAAACTCCAATGGTCCATGACACGTTCAAACTTATAAACTCTTAGAGGCTAAACCCTCAGATACTGAAAGATTAGGTATATTTATAAATATCACTTAGTTAAGTGTCTAAGATTCAAACTTGACTTCAGACTCATTTGGTCAACAAGCATTTTAGCCTAAATATTTATTTATTAGATGGAAATAACGGTTATAACGGTATTCATAAAATTTCTCGAATTAACCTAAACGAAAGTCTTACCTTAATACCTACAACATCTACAAATTCTCTTACTCGAACTACCTAAAGGTTTTATTGTTAATCTATTTTTATTCGAACTAGCAGTGAGGAGGGTAGCTCGCGGTCTTCCATCAACTCTCCTAACACTAAACTTGCCTTTACGGAAAGTCCCCTAAGTTTTATAATAACCTAACATACTACGGAATAAGAACTAGAACTACCTTGAAGTTAAATATTTTATTTTATTTTTTTAGACGAACTAACAGTGAGGTGGGTTAACTCGCGATCTTCCAACACTCTTCTAACCCGGACTTGCCTTCACGGAAAGGCCCCTAAGTTCTAATAATATCCTAACATTCTACGGAATAAGAACAAGAACTACGTTGATGTTAAATAATTTTTTAATTTTTTTTAAACGAACTAACAGTGAGGTGGGTTAACTCGCGTTCTTCCAACACTCTTCTAACCCGGACTTGCCTTCTCGGAAAGGCCCCTAAGTTTTATAATAATAACCTAACATTCTACGGAATAAGAAATAGAACTACCTTGAAGTTAAAGAATTTATATTTTATTTTTAAACGAACTAACAGTGAGGTGGGTTAACTCGCGATCTTCCAACACTCTTCTAACACGGACTTGCCTTCACGGAAAGGCCCCTAAGTTCTAATAATGACCTACATTCTACAAAGCCTGGTAGAAAATCAACTAAACTTCAAATAAAGCTCGGTATAATAAAACTCTTCCAAATAATTTAAATAAATAAAATACAGTCAAAGTCTATCTTTACCTTTACAAGAAACTAATTTCTGTTTTAAAGAATTCCCCAAATAAAACCTTGGAACATAATAAAATAGCATAAGAAAGAATTATCAATATTTGATATTGCAGATTAGGGACTTCAAGTTCCTCCTTCTATTCTAGTCAGGATTCACTTAGCACGGCTCTTGCTAGGCTGAGTATAATCATGAACATCAAACACGATTTCTTTATATCTTTAGGCAAAACCCCAGTTACCTTTTTGTTTCAAACTTTATAATTTTGTTTCAACAAAATAATCCAAAATCACAACTTTTACTTTTAACAAGTTTAGTTTTACTAGCTTATTATTTCAAACAAGATAGTTTAAAAATGGAACTTCTGAATCCAATTCAAAATTCAAAACTATTCTTTGAATATAAATTATGATAGTAGATATCCTGGTTTGTTACATCAGGTCAGTGTCTCAAGAGTCACTCCCTTCTCTAGTAGAGATCATCTTCAGTACGGCTTTGCTTGACTGGAGTATAACCGTTAATAACAAAATTGAGTTATCTTTCATCTCAATAGATATCACTATGTAAAATTTGTGAATTATTTCTCTCCAATTAAACACAGAAGTTCACTATTTCAAAATAAGTTGGATTTTAGATTTAATAGATAAGTAAGATTCACATTAAGTAATAGACTGCAAATATGAAAAAGAATTTCTATCAAGATATAAACCCTAACTAAAGGTTACGTGAAAACTAAGAACAAGTTTCTAGATTCAATTTATCAAAGAAAGGGTAAAAAAAACTATTAAGTAAAATCATTAAAGTAATTAAACTGTTTTGTAAGACTTCTTTATTAATTCAACCGAAAACGTAAACGCAAACGTAAATGCAAACACAACACAGACGCAACATAGACGTCAACGCAATCAAGCGTAACGTAAACGCAAACGTAAGTGTCAATGCAAACATAACGCAACATAAACGTAGTCGAACCAATGAACGTAAACGCAAACGTAAATGTAAACATAACACAAACGCAACATAAACGTCAACGCAATCAAGCGTAACGTAAACGCAAACGAAAGCGTCAATGCAAACATAAACGCAACATAAACGCAACTTAAACGCAAACGTGAATGTAAACATAACACAAACGCAACATAGACGTCAACGCAATCAAGCGTAACGTAAACGCAAACGTAAGCGTCAATGCAAACAAAAACACATAGTATTTTAATTACTTTAACTACTTTACTTTATTTTATCTGTAAAGTACACACAAGCCATCAATTTATGCAATAAGACACAACATTACAAAAGTTATAAAAACAATTGACTTACCAATGATTCTCCAAGCTCCAACCTCTCTGGCTTCTCCAATCCAACTGTCCTCCCATCCGCTCGTCACCAGCTTTATACCCGCAACCTCCTTCGGGGGTCACGATCTTCATACGGGGGTCACAATCCTTCTCTGGGCGTCATGACCCCTGAACCGATCGCCATGACACCTCAACTTCATACGGGGGTCACGATCCTCATACGGGGGTCACAATCCTTCTCTGGGCGTCATGACCCCTGAACCGATCGCCATGACGCCTCAACTTCATACGAGGGTCACGATCCTCATACGGGGGTCACAATCCTTCTCTGGGCGTCATGACCCACATACGGCAGTTTCGATGCTTCTAATTCATACGGGGGTCACAATCCTTCTCTGGGCGTCATGACCCCTGAACCGAGGTTATTCACTCCACTCAATTTCTATTGTTTTATTTGTTTCTTACAGACATTCTAAATTCTCCTAACTTCAAGCTCTTTAAATTGATTAAAATATTATGTGTTTCCGCGAAACGGAACGATGTGGGTAGACCTCAGCAACAGAGCGATACTTAGTAATTATAATTTGTATATATTAAATAATTTCATGTTGTTTATTTATTTTGTTATTCCTAGCATGTTTTACTTGCTAGATTTCTTGTATTGTGCAACATTTTTAACCTTAAATATGTTTGTGAAGTAAACGAATCATCAGTCAGCACGTATGATTAGTTACACCACGACTTAACCATCCAATTTTTTTATTTGTGCTTATTTTAGTTATAGTTTTTGGTATGCATTCATCGAGAATTTGTAATATTTTCTCGTTAGCCTAATACCAATAATTAGCCTATTACCTGTGTATTACATAGATTGTTTGTTGTTGTGACCATTTTCTAGATTTAATTAAACATTTTGTGTTTTTATTTTGTTGCGTGTATTTCCTTATTCTTCGTCTATTTATTTTTACCTAAGTTTTTTAGTAAGTAAATATATGTGGGAACTTGTAATTAGCCCTCAGTAGCATATCATACATGTATAATGCATCTTATCTTAAGCAAAGTCAAATGTAAATACATAGCTGTAAGGTTCCTTAAAAAATAAAACAATGGCTATTACTTACATTTAAATCTTCAATGCTTAATCTGTCCGGAGGCATCGGCCGCGTCTTCACCGCGCCGGTGCCGACACCGCGGCGCCAGCGCCTACGCGATGGCGGCGACTGTGGACGCGATGAGGAACTCGTGCGTGATGAGATGAAGACGATGACAGCCTCCTCGACGATCTCAACGTTCAATCACTGCGTCGTGTATGCATCAGCTTTTGTTCCAACTTTCATTGTTTTTTAGCTATGGGTCCATAGTTTGCGGAATCGGCACGAGTAAATTTACCCATGTTGTAACAACACAAATTAAATGCGCAGCACAAATTGACGCGTGCGGACTGGCGGAGCAATAAATAAAATAAATAAATAATGCCGGACACAGTTCACACAACATTATCTAGCCCCAAGCTAAGCAGAGCTTGTGATATGGGTACTAGATAACTGATACAATTAATACAATACATTAAATAGATAGATATTTTTTATTATACATAGAAAATACCCAGAACACCCTGAACAAATATCTGCGATCGCACAAATATTTGTTCCGAGGCGGGAATCGAACCCGCAACCTCCTGCGTCGCAGGCCACCCTTCACCCGCCGCGCAACAGAGGTCGTCAATAAATGCAATAAATGTATATTGAATGAAGGTTGTAGTGTAGGTGATACAAGATATAAAAAAGCTCTCAAATGCATTGCAGATTGGCGACACCGTGTGTCTACTACATGTAAACTTAATGCTAATCTCGAGGACAAAGCATGAGTATAATCTAAATAATTCAACAAGTATTTGCGCAGTCATTTAAGAGAAAGAAGAATAGAGACATTCACTGACTATTCATTGATTCACTGATTCATTGACTTTTTTCAGAGAATAAAGATATTTATGGTACTATTCTAGCAGCAAAAGCTGAATTATAAGGTTCAATAGACCATTAATTATTTGCTTTGTGTAAATAATTCGACTATTCAAATTTAAAAAGTAATATTGTAATAGCAGAAAAATAATAATTTGTTTTTAAATTTACATAAGAATGGTATACGATCTTATAAATAAATTTTAGAACTTGGGCCCATTTAGATCTCAAGTCTTTTATCAGTGAAGTCGACAACCACACCATATAATTATCATCATATTGAACTTGGCTCCCATATTAACATTAATGTTTTTGGTGGCATCAATTATGCAAGACACGTAATTAAAAGTAAGGATATACATCTGGCTGATGATAATGATGATGATGAAATAAGTAAGCAGAACCATGAACAAAATGAGCACAAACACGGCTAGTGTACTATTAACTATCGTTGGAGGAGTTTCGTTGTCCTTCATCATCGAATCAGTTTGCTATAACCATAATATTGTATTATCGAAACTTGACAGGTATGCTAAATTTTAGCTCAATCGAACGAAGCTAACTGGTTCAAAATTAAGTTGCTAAATTTGTATTTTGCGAGATCGATACAATGAAAAAAAAACGAATCATTTATGTATTCACAGTTTTCTGATTTATCCCTTTATATACACTTAATTACCCAGTTGAGTTGTAATGCACCTATTACGTTTAATGTAAGGTTAGAATAATAGAGTAAGTAGGTACTTTTAATTTATTTTGAATTGATATGTTCGTAAACAATATGAAATCTGAAAAAAAAAGAATTCTAAGTACCTAAGTGCTAGATGTTCAAATATCTACCAGGTACCAGCGTACCTCCTGACGTGCGCTTCTACCAAGCTATTGGACATGGTGGTGTAACCGTAGTGGTTAACGGGGTTCCAAATGATGGTGTTTGTGAAGCCCGAGTCGATGCCGCTGTTGGTGAGTATGTTATTCAGGTTATATAAATGTCTGTTGGCAGCCGGTTGATTCCATATGGGATTGGCCCACGCGCGGGGCACGTTGATGAACACGTTTCGCTCAGCAAAGATGCTCGCTCCAGTGTGAACACCGATACCGTAGCTTGAGATGTCCGTGTACAGATTGTTGAGCACATGCACTCTTCCGAACCTCACCATGGGGTTGCGCTGAACAGTTCCTTGGAACCAATTACGATATATGGTGGTCCTCATCTTATTGGTGTCCGTTCCAGCATTGCTGTCGTCAATCCCAATAAGTAAATTCATATTGTGGTTTCTGAAGATGTTGTTGGATATCGAGACCATGTCGGCTCCTGTCTTCATGGTAATCAGGCCGTTGTGGCGCCGGTTGTTCGCAGGGGTGCCGGGTCCATTCCATGGGTCATCAGAGAACTCGCAGTGGTCGACCCACACATACTCACTTCTGGTGATGTCAACGCTACAGATTGACGCAAAAGCGCCAGCCACTTGCGAAACAATACCACCGTTGCCGTTGGGTTGCTCTCCGGGCGCGTAATTGAGGCAGTTTGTGAACTTTATGTTTTGTATGATGACGTGAACCTGACCGACCATTCTTAAACCTCCTCCATATATTTCGGCATTTGCGTCTCCGCCGATTATGGTCTTGTAGGGACCGACTTGCAGAGATACTCCGGGACTGCCGGTAAACAGCGTGGTTAGATCGATGCGGCCCCGCACGTAGATGATCCGTGGGGCGGCGCTGTTAAGTGCGTCGCGGAGTGCCCAGGCGTCCCACACGGTCCAGACAGCGCCACCTGCGCCTCCTCTGTTACCAGCGGCGAAGCCAAAAAGTCCAGCGTTGCGCGGCTCAAACGTACGGGTGTCATTTTTTGGGAGCAGCAAGTTGTCAGCACTGGTATCAATAACCGGCGCTGGTGCCGGCAGTGCAGCCGCAGCCAGGACCACAGCAGAGAGAGCGATGAAGAACTTCATGATGAAGATAACTTTGGTTCGTGAGGTGCTCTGTATTTATACCCATCCGTTACATCTTATCGGTGATAAAATTACATCGATATTGGCAGTAATCAATCAATCATCTTAAGACTAGTGCAACCACCACGACTTACTTCAATACCACGCAGTTTATAGGCTAATTTCAGAAATTATTTTTATTCACAGAAGGAAAACTCAAATTCAAAATGCAATGTCCAAATTTCAGGTCTCTAGAAAAAGCCTCAGTACTGCATGGCTAGACAGCTACTCGTAAATGTCAGACATACAATTTTACCTACCTATGCTATGTATATTGAGTGCAGATATCGTTATTCCAGTTAAATAATTTCTATGGTTCCTAAGTCAACAAGGTATCTTTATAGTTTCAACATGTCCATCCGTTTGTGTGTCTGTCTGTCTGTCCGCGGGTAAGGTAACATGCTCTTGTTACTAGAAAGCTGTTATTTGGCATGGGTATACATAATTAACACGCCAAAAAAAGTGGTAGAACAAAGTCATGAAAAAATATATATTTTAAGATCCTCCCCCTCTCATTTAACTCCCGTACACGAAATTTGGGGATTTTTTTATCATGTCTATCCGTCCTTGTGTGGTGTCTTTATATAGATCGTTTAAAAATATTGAGGGGGTGCGAAAGCCAATATTAAGCCTTTTTGCACCCCCCCCCCCCCCCTTCCTCCCCTCGCCCTGCCAGCTAAATGATTATTTTTGGGATTGTGAAAAAATTAATGGCAGTAGTTATATACCTATCACGGAGTTAAAAAGAAAACTATCACAGCTAAGTAAGCCTTTCAAGTTAACGAATAATAGTCAAACAACTTATGAAATAAAGATACTTGAAAAAAGTCAAAAGGAAAATTTCACACAATTCCATTGAAAATTACTTTGATGAAGTTGTTAGTTGTGTAAAATAGAAAAGTCCCTCTTAAGTCCGCATATTGTGACAAGCAACTACGGAACCCCACAATGAGCGTGGCCCGACATGCACTTGGCCACTTCTTTTAAACCGATAATTCGGTGATTAAATGTTGTTTTTTTCGTTATCAATATTTCAAGCCTTCTTTCACTCAAGATAAAAACTGTCCAGTCTTGTCGAGCTTCCCTCCCGCACATGTTCTCGAAGGTACTTTCCTTACCATGTTAGCATTGACACTAATTAGGTATACAGAAATTTTCGATGAAAGTTCACACGTTACTTTTTAGACTATGATTTTAACATGTTAGTTTCGGTTTTTTTTATAATGAAGATGTATGTTTATTGCATATTCAAAAAGATACCAGTAGCTTTACATCTGCAGACACTGTACAAGGCAGATGAAACATTATTATGTAAGGAAAATAAAATAAAAATACATTTCATTTCATTTCATTTATTTCACCTCGTAACATAGTTTGTCACACTGGGCAAGTCACATAATAATACAATTTCAAAATTTCACAAATAAAATTAAAATTCTAATATTTAGTATACAATTTCTATATAAATTTAATATTTAAACACAGTTACTACTTACAATAACAAATAATCATAAATCAAATTCAAACAAAAATTCAATGAAATCTAATTAATAATCTAATACTAAACTACCTACATCTAACCCAAAAACTAAGTTTATCAGTCGTCATTATACAATTTTACCAGCACCTCTCGAGAGCACACTACACAATAAACAAAAATTTACAAAAATCATTTGATAAATTCATTAGTTAAATTCATTTGATAAATTCATTCGTTAAATTCATAAGTTAAATTCATTTGTTTCTTCTTTGTACTATTGGGTTTTATCCGCAAAATGTATGATTTCAAGTTCTACCAAAGTTTTCCTTTCCCACTTTTAAATGTAAACGAAACGTAAGTTTAGAGAGTAGATACATTTTTACTTCGCTCTATAATGAACATATCTCGATAGATAAAAGTACTCTAATAATTTTTCAAATTTTTTCATATATTTTTGTAGGGTTAATGAGGTGAGGATGGTATTGAGCCATGCAATAATCGTCCTTTGATGAAAAGAAGATAGTGGGATCAGATCGTGAAGTTCCTGGGCACATTCCAGAGAACGTAGCCTATAGAAGGTCGAAAGGCATGCAACTTTACTGCGGTGCTGGAGACTACTAACTGTAGTCTTCGCGTCATTGTTCTGAAAACGTTAAAGTTAAATAACAAAAAAATGGGTTTTTTTCTCATCGAGTAACATTTTTACACGGGATTTTCCTCCTCTTTTTTAACTCCTGGTAAACTCTCCTGGTAAACAAAGTTGCAACGAGTAAGCGTTAATCTTGACTCTTCCCGCCATTTTCGAAAAGAGACGTCGTCTACTTTTATTTTATTTCTTTTCCTAGTGTTTTCTTGAGTTACAATGTGTTATTTTGGTGGCATTTTAACTAATGTAGCTCGCTTAAAAAGCACAAGTGTAGTGAAATGAAATGGAAGTGAATTGCGTGACTTTTGAAATTGGTGGAAATTGTCTACCAAAGTTTTAGTAAAATTGGCCACCGTTTTACTAAATCATGACGCGACTGTGACTTTGACGACTTGGAAGGAGTGTAACGTTGCAAAATATATTGAAAATACAATATAGTGAAAATACAGATCCTTACTTGAAAATGGCTAATGCACAAGCCGTGCGGCGCCAATTATAAAAAAAAAGAAAAAAGAAAAAAAAAAACAAGAGAGTATATTTCGTCGGTTACATTTTTATGTTATTATGCCTATTTATGTTACTCTACAATTGTATTTTGTTTCGGAATTTTATTTTTAAATCATCGGTACATATGTATTTGTATTGAAAATTATTTTTCTTGTTGTTAAAATATTGGAAATGTTCTTTTGTATTAAATTCAGTTTAAATTGTTCCAAACGGATACGTCGCTTCTTAGCGACGTTACCTTGTTTCTAAGAGAGCAGGAACCGCGTCGTGCCTTGTTTTTAGTGGTCACATGCGTGGCCTGTCTCGTCATCAGAGAGGGTCAATGGGGATTTACCATATAATAATAGTTCAGAAATTTTAATAGCAATAATTGGAAAAAAATAAGAATGAAAATAAAAGACACTGACGCTCGTTCTCATATTTCACGCCCCGTCGCATCCATACTTAAATCCGCCGAAGAAGAAAAAAGAAGAAAATACTCAAGCGCTTGTGAAATGCGACGTGCACATTCACCCCACTTGTTGCATCCGTTGATGGAGTCTTCGCTCCACAATTAATGTCTACCTTTGTTAAACATATTGGAGTTGCATCGCTGGCTGCTGGAATAAGTCCTAGAGTGTAGTGATGGGTTGGCTAAGGATAAGAATCATATCTCAATAATCCGTGCCACTAGCACAAGGCATAAGGCATTCATGGCACAAGGTATAATAGGCAAGTTATTCGGTTTCGATGATGGTGCACACCTACCTCACAGAGTAGAGGACAATGAGCACTAGTAATTAAATTTGTTAATTGTGTATTCCGATACTATAACCGCTGTAATAACTACCTATATTAAATTATTGTGAAATAAATTATTTTGATCTCCAAAAATATATGGAAAAAATCGTACTTAACCTATCGGTTCTACCTACCTTTATAATGACATCTGCAAAGTAGTTGAACAAACTACCATCGCCTATCTTAATAATGACACCTGCAAAGTAGTTGAACAAACTACCATCGCCTATCTTAATAATGACACCTGCAAAGTAGTTGAACAAACTACCATCGCCTTTTTAATAATGACACCTGCAAAGTAGTTGAACACACTACCATCGCCTATCTTAATAATGACATCTGCAAAGTAGTTGAACACACTACCATCGCCTAACTTTATAATGACATCTGCAAAGTAGTTGAACACACTACCATCACCTATCTTTATAATGACATCTGCAAAGTAGTTGAACACACTACCATCGCCTTACTTTATAATGACATCTGCAAAGTAGTTGAACACACTACCATCGCCTATCTTAATAATGACATCTGCAAAGTAGTTGAACACACTACCATCACCTATCTTTATAATGACATCTGCAAAGTAGGTGAACACACTACCATCGTCTATCTTTCCTGAAAAATATAATCTGGAAGTATTCAAGTCTCGAGTGAATAAACAGTGACTAAACAGGCGGGATTGGGGTCAAAAGAAACTATCGATGTAAAAACAAAAAAAAAGTGGTTCATATTATTACATATCAACTTAAGATTGATTATGGCTCAGAACTGAAATGTATATTGAATGACTTGCATTAGCTGATTATCGAGGCTTAATGAAATAACTTGAGCTGTTTTACAATCTCAAATAACCTGTACCGCCCAGATTAACATTGCACTTAATGTAGGTACCTATTTTTTCTCTTTTACTACTTGTAGTTTTAACCTGAAACGAGGATATTCGTAAAGAACCAAATCCACCAACGACAGCTGTTGAAGAATAAAAGTTATCGAATGGCGACTTTGTATGGGAAATTGAACGATGATCACGAATTAAACGACGCAGTGGCGTAGTGTAGGATATCAGATACACCGACGATTGTAGTCCTTTGCATACAAACAAAGTTATCTCCTAGTTTGGATTATTATCCCATCAAACGCCATGAAATTAGGTTCACATGATCAATACAGTAATATCTAGACACGTGGCAACCGTGGTCTGTCAGGTGAACATTGGCCAGATTTAAATGTGTTCTATTTGTCATGTATGGCTATTTACGTAGGCTATGTTCTCGCCTTTAATCTTTTTACTAACGACCGTTACCGTCGTGTATGTCTGTTTGCTTTTCACATCTTTTTTTATCCGATTCTGCTGGACGGATAAAGTTGCGGCATGTCAAAATTTCCTTCACCAAGACAATAACGTTTTTATTTATTTAAAATGAATCGAATGTAGTTTTCATTCAATTAAGATTATAGTCGCGAACTTATGTAATAGTAGTTATTGTCTAGAAAATTCGTACCAATACTTAGATACGGGCAGATCCATGGGTAAGTCGATCATTAAAATAGAAGTAGGAAAAATCAATTAAGTCTAAATCAGGAAGAAATCCACCTGCGTGTATTTGCGTGGGAGTGAGACAGATTTTTTAGTACTTAATTTAGCCCCCGTAATGCGAACAAGCCTAAGGCTAGCTTTCCACAAGGGTAACTGAAGTAAATAAGCAGTGCGAGAGAGTTGATGCTTAGCTGGAAAAATATGTGTAGTTTTCCAACAAAACGCAACCGAAAAGTTTTCACAATTTTTAATCATCCAATGTATTCTTGCTAAAAGGAGGCTGAATGTAATGCGGTACCTACTTTACCGCAGATAGGGTGGTAAGATGGGATTCAACCATACCACTGGACCTAACTGCGTGCTAGTGTGGGTATTTTTAGGAAAACTTTACCACTGTGATAGGTAGTATCTAGTGGTACGAATATATCTAAAACAGCTACGGTATTTAGCTTGCATCTAGATGCAAAGATATTTTATTTTCTTTATTAATATTGTATTATATTTTATATTATTTACTCTTTGAACTTTGTTGACATTTTTATTTTATTTTTTATACATCTTTGAATGACGGATCAAGCAAATGGCCCACCTGGTGTTAAGCGGTTACCTCTGCCTATGAACAGTGCATTACCTCATAGGACACGTCCACCTAGGACGCACCCTATGTGGCATTGCAATGCGCCCGCCACCATGAGACATAAAGATGAAAAGTCTCATGTGCCTGTAATTTCACCGGCAACCATACCCTTTTTTAACATTGAATTACCTTTGTTTGAACACGATCTCACCTGTTCAAACCACCATCCTTTCACCTTTTTGTTTGTTCACCCTTCAAACCGGAACACAGGAATGCGAGCACTACTGCTTTGCGGCAGAAATAGGTATGATGGTAATACTTCCCCGGACAAACTTTTTCACAAAAAAGCTCTACTACTACTAAACATTTTGCATACATCATACTTATCACACTAATATTAGAAAGGCGAAAGTTTGGGTGTGTGTGTGTGTGTAGTGTGTTTGTTACTTCTTCACGCTGAAATGGCTGGACGGATTTGCATGAAATTTGGAATGGAGATAACTGGACTCCCAGAATAACACATAGGCACATTTTTATCCCGATATTCTCACGGGATCGAGACTAATGCGGGTGAAACCGCGGGGCACTACTAGTATGTAAAGTAATGTAAGGTCAATAACAATTTAGAGATAAATATCTGTGCCGATTGAGATTCACCCCATGCACTGAAAGATAAATATCTGTGCCGATTGAGATTCACCCCATGCACTGAAAGATAAATATCTGTGCCGATTGAGATTCACCCCATGCACTGAAAGATAAATATCTGTGCCGATTGAGATTCACCCCATGCACTGAAAGATAAATATCTGTGCCGATTGAGATTCACCCCATGCACTAAAAGTCTGGATTGTGGTCCGAGCAACCAGTATAAACTCTTGATTGAACCGAATATCGAGTTCTGTTCTTTTAGCTTTGATGTGGTTCTTCTAGGTTAATTGTCTGTCCAATCTGAATCTAGGGCATTTGACAGAGCCCTTGTGAGGAAGTTCATCCTCACAAAGGTTGACTGAGGGACAGATGCCTCTACGGAGTGAAAAGGTTATATTTTATTATTTGGCGGACTTGTGCGAATTTTCCATAGTTTACGATATGAATGATAAAATTCAAGAAAGATATACCAATACAAAAAATCTTCGCTATGTTGAACCCTTTTTGTTTTTCTGAATAATGGAGCGAGCATCTGATGTTAGCAATAACTTTGCCTATAATAATGCATTACCTCACAGGTGACGTTTACCTAGGACACGCTCTACGTGGCATTGCAGTGCGCCCGCCTGAGGCATAATAATAAAAAGTCTCAAGTACCTGTCATTTCACCGGCACCCATATCCCTCGAACTGGTACGCAACATTGCTCACAATACTGCTCGGTGACAAAAAAACTCTTTTTCACCAGAGCTAGGACACCTCATGAAAATGAAGCGATCCTATTGGTGGGATATACACACATTCCTCGCTCTATAGGGACACCTACGTACAACAGTGGACTTCTACAGGCCTATGATGATGATGCTTCCTCGCTTCGCATCCTCGCACATCCTTTGGTAGAAGCCAGCCGTATTCTAATAATTTCCAGAAATAGATTCCTATTAAATCGGGAATTAGATTTTTACTCCCTAATGGAAGAGTGGGTCCTTGTGCTCACGATTAAATTAATTTTGATGGTGTCTAGGTACGCACAAAGAATCCGATAAGGAAGCTTTTATGGTTGAATTATTTCAAGTATAATAATTAGACAAGTAACGCAATGGGCTGTTATTCGCTATGACCATAGGAGAATACTTAACAATAACGTGTGACGTCACAATGTATTCTGAACGATGATTCCACGAAGATATCGTAACGAGCTCGCGCTATGCCATGTTTGGTCATACTCATAGCGAATGAGGGGGCTGATGTTTCCGAACATAAAACTTGACTTGTATTGTTGGAATGTTAACACGGCATTCAAAACTTAGTCGAATCACCATTTAATTTGCATTTTCCAAAGTAGGTATACCCGACTTCCCAGAAGGAGGGTTATGTTTGTCGGTTGTATAATTTAAATATGATTATGTATATGACTTTCTAACTTTGTGCAAATTAACGGCATTTTGGATTTTAAAACTGATGTGTATATGGATTGTGAAATGAGGAAGCCGTCTTATTTATGGAACATTTATATATTGATTACAAGATAACGCGAAACCCTGTGCAAGCCCCGAGAGCGCGGGCAGGCAGAGACAAGGCAAAACATGTTGACACTTGACAGTGACATTACATGCTATAGATAATCAATACAAAAAAAAAAAAAAAAAAAAAAAAAAAAATATCCAGGTAATCTATCAGCGTTACAATATGTTTAATATAAATACTATTCCTGATATAAACCAATAAGGTCAAAAAACGATTACACAAAATTTGACAAAAACGCGCGAATACACGCGATTTAGGTAGGTTATTTCTTTCGAAAAAATATCTATTTTATGTACGAAAAAGGAAAAAAAAAAAAAAAAACACACAATAAAGAACACACACATAAAAGGAACGTACTTCATATCAAAGCTTCAAAACGCATCGATAGCGCGATCTAACTTTCAGACATAATTAGCATTGCCATCTAGTTGTGGATTTGATACTTAACCACCAAAGATTAAGTTTTTCATCACAAAAAATTGGTATTACAAGGAAAATCCTCAATTTTCGACTTCTCCCTGTAGTTTTGCACAAAATATACAAATACCTTTCTAACCGTATTGACTGCCAGTTCAATTCTGCAATTTCTGCTTGCAGACTTTCTGAGGGAAAGATCCATTTGAGTAGTTCTTGATGGCTGCTCGTCGGATCAATTGGCTATAAACGCCGGGGTACGTCAGGGGTCTGTGCTATCTGCCACACTTTTTCTGCTGCACATAATATCCGGTAATGCCCGGTATCATTGGGTATGCAGACGACAGCACACGTCTTGTGAGTTATGGACAGATATCCACTGCCCGAGCTTGGCAGAATGAAATTCAGGAGCTAAGAGATGAGATGCTGTAGCGTCTGAATTTGACTCTCCAGGCCGTATCCGACTGGGGCGATGGCAATCTAGTCAAGTTCAACACCTCTAAAACGCAGACTTGTCTCTTCTCGACGAAAAAAAGACAGTTTCTCCAAGTTTCTGTATTCCGAGATGTACCTGTAGCTATAGGACCACTTACTTTGTTTCACTTACGCCTACTCTCAACTTTGGCTCCTACATCGAGTCTAAGGCAAAAATAGCTGGTTTTGGTTTTTTGAATTTTTTGATTTACCCTAATATCTCAAAAACCACATTATTATTTTTAATAAAAAAAATATAAAAATAGTTTTGAACTATCGAAGCAAGGAGCTTTCACATGACACCCCACTTGATCTGATATTTTCACCTTTTTTTTTTACCCCCTCTATCTCCCCAATATCTCAACAACCCGCCGACCGATATAGCTCATAACACTACCAACAAATTATACCAACACCATCTACCCCTCGATCAAATTTCATGAAGATAGGATTAACGGTTCGGAAGTTATGCTCGGACATACATACATACATACATACATACATACATACATACATACATACATACAAACGCCGATTCTTCCAAGTTGACTCAGAGAACTCGCTTCGCTTGTTCAATTGTTTATTTACTTATATGCATATAAAAGCCAAACTAATAAATAAATAAACAATGGTGGACAGTTCACACAACATTATATAGCCCCAAGCTAAGCAGAGCTTGTGTTATGGGTACTAGACAAGTGATTTACTTAATACAATACATTAAATAGATTGTCATTTTTTATTATGCATGGATAATACCCTGAACACCCTGAAAAAATATTTGCAGATCGTACAAATATTTGATCCGAGGTAGGAACAAACTCGCAAAAAATTCGAGATCGAGAGCAGGCGAGGCATTTTTAATTGCTCTGTAGCACAGAATAAATATTAGTACAACTGTAGGGCGGAGATGGCCGGCATAATTATAGTTTAACTTCAGGTAAAAATAATAAAGTACGTAAGTAGGTACTTTTTATTTATTTTGCATTGCAAATTCAGATAAAAATAAGAAATCTGTAAATTATATAAATTACAAGAACTTAAGTGTTGAAATGTCTACCAGGTACCAGCGTACCTCCTGACGTGTGCCTCTACCGCGCTGTTGGCCATGGGGGTGTAACCGTAGTGGTTAACGGGGTTCCAAATGATGGTGTTTGTGAAGCCCGAGTCGAAGGCGCTGTTAGTGAGTAAGTTATTCAGGTTATATAAATGTCTGTTGGCAGCCGGTTGATTCCATATGGGATTGGCCCACGCGCGGGGCACGTTGACGAACGCGTTCCGCTCGGCGAAGATGCTTGCGCCAGTGTGGACACCGATACCGTAGCTAGGGATGTTTGTGTACAGATTGTTGAGCACATGCACTCGTCCGAACCTCACCATGGGGTTGCGCTGAGTAGTTCCTTGGAACCAGTTAAGATATAAGGTGGTCCTCATCTTATTGGTGTCCGTTCCAGCATTGCTGTCGTCAATACCAATAAGTAAATTCATATTGTGGTTTCTGAAGATGTTGTTGGATATCGTGACCATATCGGCTCCTGTCTTCATGGTGATCAGACCGTTGTGGCGCCGGCTATTCTCAGGAGTGTTGGCTGCGTTCCATGGGTCGTCAGAGAACTCGCAGTGGTCGACCCATACAAACTCACTTCTGGTGATGTCCACGTTACAGATCGCTGAAAAAGCGCCAGCCACTTGCGAAACAATGCCACCGTTGCCATTGGGTTGCTCTCCCGGCGCGTAACTGAGACAGTTTGTGAACTTTATGTTCTGGATGATGACGTGAACCTGACCGGTCATTCTTAAACCTCCTCCATATATTTCGGCATTTGCGTCTCCGCCGATTATGCTCTTGTAGGGACCGACCTGCAGAGCAACTCCAGGGCTGCCGGTAAACAGCACGGTCAGGTCGATGCGGCCTCGCACGTAAATGATCCGGCGTTCGGCGCTGTTAAGTGCGTCACGGAGTGCCCAGGCGTCCCACACGGTCCAGACAGATCCGCCTGCACCTCCCACGTTACCGGCCGCGAAGCCAGCAAGTCCAGCGTTGCGCGGCTCGAAAGTACGGCTCGCGTTTTTTGGGAGCAACAAGTTGTCAGCACCGATATCAACAAGCGGCGCTGGTGCCGGCAGCGCGGCCGCAGCCAGGACCACAGCAGAGAGAGCGATGAAGAACTTCATGATGAAAATAATTTAAGTTTGTTTGGTGGCCTGTATTTATACCCATCCTTTATATCTTATCGGTGATGAAATTCGATCGATATTCGCAGAAATCAATCAATCTACTTAAGACTAGTGAAACTACCACGACTTTGTACACGCGTGCAGGTTCTTTTGCAATAGAAATTCACAGCTTAGAGGCTAATTTCGTTGTTTTTTTACGGTGTCTGTGGCGCAACGGGCGAAGGTTGGCCTGCAACGCAGGAGGTTGCGGGTTCGATTCCCGCCTCGGAACAAATATTTGTGCGATCGCAGATATTTGTTCAGGGTGTTCTGGGTATTTTTCTATGTATAATAAAAAATATCTATCTATGTAATATATTGTATTAAGCTTCGACCAAAGTAAAATAAATGGACGGGCCTTACCCATACAAAACGTCCATGAAAAATAAGACAATTCGGATTTAGGGTACGGTCAACAAATAAACTATCTATCTATCTATCTATCTATCCAGCCACTGCTGAGTAAAGGCCTCTTCTCTATAGCGCCACTCCTGGCGGTCTTGTAAATAAACTAGGTGAAATTAAATTATTGAACTTCTTAAAAACTGTATTTTTTTAATACTTAATACTTTAACAGATGCAATGTGTTTTTTAAAGTTATTTCAGTAGGTTTATAGTACAAAAAATCGCCGCAAAAAAATGCAATTATTGAATGAAACTTTTACAAAAATACATGGTTCCCTTCTGTTTTATGTAGTTACGTATCTATTTTTCAGCTCTCAAACATACACAATATAAATCAATAGAAAAGCAAGTCCACCTAAGGTCTTCAGCTCAATCAATTTGTGAAAAATATATTTTTCATCACTCAATAAACTAAGAAAATATCATAAAAATCGTACGGAAACATAAATGTATAAAAATTCCAGTATTTAAGAAACTGCAGAGTGCAGTTTTAAGACTTTTGCACAATGAGTTTTTTTATACTACTTGGAATGACAGATCAAGAAGATGGCCCACCTGATGTTAAGTGGTACCCTCTGCCTATGAACAGTGCATTACCTCAGGTCACGTCCACCTAGGACGCGCCCTATGTGGCATTCCACTGCGCCCGCCACCCTGAAACATAAAGATGAAAAGTCCCATGTGGCCGTAATTTCATCGGCACCCTTACCCTTCAAACCGGAACACAGCAATGCCAGCACTACTGCTTTGCGGCAGAAACAGGTATGGTGGCGTTTTGGCAGAAACAGGTTTTTTGGCGTATAAAATTCATTATGTAGAAAATTATCAGAGCAAATACGGGAAAATGTATTCCACTTCCAAAAGTCGTCAGTTGCTCGTCTTATGACTTCTATCCATTTTTGTTTACATTAGATTTCTTTTGGAAAGCTATAAGGTTAATTAACATGCCATTACATATTATATGCAATTACCTAAAGCGACGAGCAATGTTTTGACGTAAATAATGCAAAGTAAAATTCTAAATCAATACGAAAACCCTTAGGCATCAGATTTTTTTGCAGTCTGTACCGGACCATCCGTCATGCGTGAAGTCTTGTCAAATATTTTGTCGATGTAGTTGGAAAACTAAACAACTAATAACAACAACAAAACCAAAATCGCGAGAAAACGCGATTTACTGTTTTATTGCGTCAAAAATGGCAAATTACTTTTTCATCGTAACTAATTTTGCAGTCCGTGTTTTGATATGTTATAGATTGGTACTGTATCTATTTTTGAATTTAATGATAATACATTTTAGTTCGAGAAAAAAATAAAAAAACGACCATGTATTTTTCCCTCGCCAAAGTTTTGAATAATTGATGCAGTTATTTATTTTTGCACGTCAATTGTTTAGTTTTCCTTCGTCAATGATCTCCACTGAGGTTCAAAAAGCTAATGATAAGTGTCATTATTTAATTTTCCCATAATAGTGAAATCATGAAATGATCTATTATTTACTTATTTGAATATGACAATCCTATCCATGGGTATAGATTTAAATAATATTAAAATACATTTTAAAATAAAACCAACTTAAAATAAATAAATAAATAAATAAATATTTCTGGACAGGTTAACACAACATTATCTAGCCCCAAGCTAAGCAGAGCTTGTGTTATGGGTACTAGACAACTGATACACTTAATACAATATTAACATAGATAGATATTTTTTATTATACATAGAAAATACCCAGAACACCCTGAACAAATATCTGCGGATCGCACAAGTATTTGTTCCGAAGCGGGAATCGAACCCGCAACCTCCTGCGTCGCAGGCGAACGTTCGCCCGCCGCGCCACAGAGGTCGTCTTCATAATCATTTCTTTTTATCAAGACTGAATATTAGAAAACTACTGAAACACCTACATTATTTTAGCAGACTTATAAATTCAAAGTAAGTGACATAACAAACTTATCATACGACTAATGCTTATAAAATCAACAAAATGAAATCAATTTGTGGAACACAATAATTCTAAGTATCAAAAAGAAAAAGATATGTCGACTAAAATCAAAACTATCTACGAGTATAAACTTGTGTCTGTTAACTTTCATTCAGAGTGGGGAACATTGAGATAATGTCCTGGGGCGTCCTCCTTGTCGCTCGTCCTCTAGAGCAAGACGTGTCCATCGACATGTATGGGCCATCATAACCATGCAATAAAGTCGATTTCGCAAAATGTGTTACTTATGTAGTTTTCCTACTACACGACGATTTATAAGTTTTTTATCAATTGATGAAAATTATATTACAAAACCTTTACTTACGAATGAAATGCGATGCCTGAAGCTTTATTTGTATTTCTTGTGTTGTTTGCACTTGCAGAAAAGCACAGGAAGGCATTGTATCACCAAGGTATCTAATTTTGGTATTTTTCAGCATAGCTGTCACTCGTTGCCGTGACAAAGACTGACTGAAGCGAAGTGTACTAGCTAGGTCTGTTTAGAAGCTTCAAAACTATCGTTCCCTAAGGCCCGTCCATTCATTTTATTTACGTCGATGGTATTAAGTATATCAGTTATCTAGTACCCAGAACACAAGCTCTGCTTAGTTTGGGGCTAGATAATGTTGTGTGAACTGTCCAGCATTATTTTATTTATTTATTTTATTTATTTTATTTATTTTATTTATTTTATTTATTTTATTTATTTTATTTATTTTATTTATTTTATTTATTTTATTTATTTTATTTATTTTATTTATTTTATTTATTTTATTTATTTTATTTATTTTATTTATTTTATTTATTTTATTTATTTTATTTATTTTATTTATTTTATTTATTTTATTTATTTTATTTATTTTATTTATTTTATTTATTTTATTTATTTTATTTATTTTATTTATTTTATTTATTTTATTTATTTTATTTATTTTATTTATTTTATTTATTTTATTTATTTTATTTATTTTATTTATTTTATTTATTTTATTTATTTTATTTATTTTATTTATTTTATTTATTTTATTTATTTTATTTATTTTATTTATTTTATTTATTTTATTTATTTTATTTATTTTATTTATTTTATTTATTTTATTTATTTTATTTATTTTATTTATTTTATTTATTTTATTTATTTTATTTATTTTATTTATTTTATTTATTTTATTTATTTTATTTATTTTATTTATTTTATTTATTTTATTTATTTTATTTATTTTATTTATTTTATTTATTTTGTACTCTCATTTAGACTTCAAAAGGAATGTCAAATTTCAAATTCAATGTCAAAATTTCAGGGCTCTAGAAACGGCTACGGACGTGTTTCAATATACAGTCAGTCGCCAGACACACGATTTTATATACCTTTTTTATGTATATTGAGTGATATCGTAATTTCAATTAAATAATTTGTATGGTTCCATAGGCAACAAGGAACCCTTATAGTTTTGCCATGAACATCGATTTGTCTGTCGGTATGTCTGTCCGCGGCTTATTTAAGAGGCTTTTAGTCACTTTTAGTACTAGAAAGCTGTAATTTGGCATTGGTATACATATTTATCACGCCAAAAAAGTGGAAGAATAAAGTCACGGGAAAAAAAATAAGATGCCTCCCACACGCAATAAGGGTTTTCTTTTATCTGATATATCCCTTGCTGTGGGGTGTTTTTGATAGGTCGTTTAAATATATTGTGGGCGTCTGAAAGCCAATATTAAGCCTTGAATTAATATTTAATTTTTTCGTTGTTGACAAGTGTCTCCCCACTCCCAATTGCCAGCCAATTGGTTATTTTGGATTGTGAACAAATTCTCGAAAGTTCTTAGTATTTATAACGCAGTTAAAAGGAAAACTATCACAACTAAGTCAGCTTTTCAAGTTATGCAGCGTTCAACACGCGCTTTATTAAAACGCGCGTTAGCATGTAAAAGTAAGTAGTTGAAAACGAGCGTTATCAAAACGCGCGTGGAGCGCTTGTCATCAACAGGATCTTACGAGTTATAACTGGATCCGCACCAGACGATCCAATTTTGGATCGCCAATCCTGCGATCCGCGATCCGGGAGCGTGGAGCATGGATCATGGATCGTTCTCGTCGACGGCTTGAATTTTCTTGCGATCCTGCCGTGCCGCCCCAACTCGTTCCAGCCGATCCACACTGATCCGCCTACAGTTGTACTCTCGCTCGCGATCACGCCCTTCGCACAAATCCTTCCACGCCACGCGCTCCATGACCCTGAGGCACCTTTGTGCTTATAAGCAAAGCAATAATGTAGACAAAGCTGAAGATCGCGTAAATCTTATGATACTTTATAACTAAATAGGTATATACCTTACACATAATGCTTACAAGAAGCTCACTGCTAACTACACAATCATTTAAGTGGTCGGCATCAAAACACCGGAACAGACGGATCGCTTGCGGCAAGAAGCGTGCGCTCCTGCCGCGCAGTTTGATCGCGCGAGCCACGTCCACACCAAACGCTCCTGTGCGTGTGATCGGAACGCGTTGAATTGTCTGGTGAGGACCCGCCTAGTTGTCAAACAACTTGTACTATAGGTACTTGGAAAATTTAACAGGAAAATTTCGAAATGACTTAGATGAAGTTGTTAGTTGTGTAAAATAGAAAAGCCCGTCCTAAGTCCCCAGATTGTGACGATTAACTACGGAACCCCACAATGTGCGTGGCCCGACACGTACTTGGCCGCTTCGTTTAAACCGATAATTCGGTGATTAATTGTTGTTTTGCGTTATCAATATTTGAATTGAAGTACCGTAGCCTTTCACTCAAGAAAAAAACAGTCCAGTCGTGTCGAGCCTCCCTCCCGCACATGGTCTCGAAGGTACTTTCCTTACCATGTTAGCATTCAAACTACCTCTACAGAATTTTTCGATGAAAGTTCACACGTTACTGTTTAGACCATGACCTTACCATGTTAGTTTCGTTTTTAGCGATTCGTCATGTCTGTCTGTCTGTCTGTCCGTGTATGTCACAGCCTTTTTTTTCCGAAAATATAAGAGCTGTTGAAACTTGGTAGGTAGATGTATTCTGTCAACCGCATTAAGATTTTTACACAAAAAATTTAAAAAAACAATTATTTTTGGGGTTCCCCATACTTAGAACTGAAACTCAACAAAATATTTTTTCATCAAACCTATACCTGTGGGGTATCTATTGATAGGTCTTTAAAAATTATACTGAGGTTTCTAATATAATTTTTTTCTAAACTGAATAGTTTGCGCAAGAGACACTTCCAAAGTGGTAAAAAGTGTGTGTGTCCCCCAGTAACTTCCAAAATAAGAGAATGATAAATGAAATGAAATGAAATGAAATGAAATGAAATGAAATGAAATGATTTATTTGCGTGAATACAGGTAGTTTGGTTCATAATCTATTTTTAGTATCACTGTACTCGACTAGATTGTCGTGCAAATATTTAATTTAATTTTTAATTTTAGCATTATACATAGGTACCTAATAATTCTAAAAAACAAAAAACTAAAAAGAAAATATGATGTACATTACCATAAAAACTTTCACCCAAAATTGGTTTGAACGAGATCTAGTAAGTAGTTTTTTATTTTTGGGGTTCCCTATAATTAGAACTGAAACTCAAATTTTTTTTTTCAGCAAACCTATACGTGTGGGGTATCTATGGATAGGTCTTCAAAAATGATATTGAGGTTTTTAATATAAGTTTTTTCCTAAACAGAATAGTTTGCGCGAGAGACACTTCCAAAGTGGTAAAAAGTGTGTCCCCCCCCCCCATAACTTCTAAAATAAGAGAATGATAAAACTAAAAAAAAAATATAATGTACATTACCATGTAAACTTTCACTCAAAATTGGTTTGAACGAGATCTAGTATACAGTTTTTTTTTAATACGTCATTAATCGTAATCCATCCAAGAACTTTTATATTATGTTACTTGCTGCTACGGAACCCTTCATGGGCGAGTCCGACACGCACTTGGCCGCTTTTTTAATATATTTCTCTCGCCATAGACGACAAGCCAACGCAAGTAAAGATACCGACACCGTAGCTTGAGATGTCCATGTTGTTGAGCACATGCACTTCTCCGTGCCATAACATTTGTTGCGCTGAACTGTTACGAGACCCTACATGTTTTGGGGACCAAAAACAGAATACAGTACTTTTCCCAGCGCAAAACTATTGACATATCAGGTAGTTTTCTTAATTCATAGTTATATTTGCACCTATATATATATTCATTCAACACGTCGACGAATTTTCATTTAACACGACTGGCGCTTACGCATCGTCTTAAAAAGCATTATTTGGATATAATATTATTACAAATAAAAATTCAATAAAAAAAATCGTTAGATAAATATCAAATACATAATTTAAATTAGTTATTGTTATCATTACATTATTACGTGTAGAGAGAGGACGATTTGGCGTAATTTTTTTTTTCAGTTTGTTCCCCTTTTTTTGGTATTCTAATTCATTAAACTTTAAAATAATATAGCGTACACTTTCTAATATACTATATGCCCAGTACGATGGATTTTTCTCAGATGTTTATTCGCTAACTCAAAACTCTGGTATTTTGTGCTTACGCAAAAACGTATGTTGGTTATTATTTATCTTAATATATAGAGTTGATAATATCAAAATTAAAATCAGAAAATTTCTAGGCATGTTTTTTTCGGCCATTGATAAATTGGCCCTGAAAAAAGTACTTTTTTTTCATTTTTACAGGGATTTTTTCACCGATGTCCGTTCCGGAAATGCTGTCGTCGGCCCCAATAAGAAAATTCATGTTTTACCGCATTTGTCAAAACTATTTATCGATGATGTAAATAGAAGCCAAACTCATCATTTGTTTTGCCCACCCACCTGAAGCGAGACGCAGCTTCACCCACCTGAAGCGAGACGCAGCTTCGCTATGCCTCGCTAAAGTAATCGGGCAAAAAGTGAAGTAGCTAAACAGTTTAGTTATCCAAATTTGTCAGTCCATGCGAAACATTTTCAGTCTTTGCGTGACTAGAATATTGGCTCCGGTTTCTGCTAAAATTCATAAGTACATTCCTAAAGTATGTTTATGGGACAAATATTAAAAAAGAGACGTTATCTTATATCAGTTTTATAAATACCTCGTGTTTTTTCGAGATATTTGGTGGCATTTTAACAAAGTTAGCTTTTTCAAGATCACAAGTTTAGTAAAATCAAATGGAAGTGTACATATTGCATGAGTTTTTACCTTGATGAAAATTTACCACCATAGTTTTAGTAAGTCTGCCACCGCTTTACTAAAACATGACTTGACAGAGACTTTGGCGACTTGGAATGAGCACGAATTTAGAATATTGGAAACTGACGAATGCATAAACCGAACCTCAGTGTTCTGAGAGTAGATTTCAACTTTTGTTTTATGGCTCCGGGTGAACGTACTTACCCAAATAGGTACAACAGAATTCTAATATCTGCCAAATATTAATATTAAACATCAGTTGACCAATATTTTTGTAAAGTTGAGCATTCATTTTTTGTGCACCACCTTCATTAATGTATCCACAATACACAAAGGTTAGCTGGTAGAGAATGCATCTTAGCTTTCATTGCGACCTCTGTGGCGCGGCGGGCGAAGCTTCGCCTGCAACGCAGGAGGTTGCGGGTTCGATTCCCGCCTCGAAACAAATATTTGTGCGATCGCAGATATTGTTCAGGGTGTTCTGGGTATTTTCTATGTATAATAAAAAAATATCTATCTATGTAATATATTGTGTTAAGTATATCAGTTATTTAGTACCCATAACACAAGCTAGATAAAGTTGTGAGAACTGTAGGGCTAAAAAAAAAAAGTTCTCCTAAGTACATTGTTTGTTTTGTGCAATAAAGAATATTCTATTATATTCTAGTTTAATTCCAGGTTAAAATAATAAAGTACGATAGGTAGGCACTTTTCATTTATTTTTGCATTGTAAATTTAGTTATAATTAAGAAATCTGAAAATAGTTTGAATTACAAGAACTCAAGTGTTAGATTTTTAATTGTCTACCAAGTACCAGCGTACCTCCTGACGTGCGCTTCTACCAAGCTATTGGCCATGGGGGTATAACTGTAGTGGTTAGCGGGGTTCCAAATGATGGTGTTTGTGAAGCCCGAGTCGAAGCCGCTGTTGGTAAATATGTTATTCAGGTTATATAAATGCCTGTTGGCAGCCGGTTGATTCCATACGGGATCGGCCCACGCGCGTGGCACGTTGATAAACGCATTTCGCTCCGCAAAGATGCTTGCGCCAATGGCGACACCGATACCGTAGCTTGGGATGTCCGTGTACAGATTGTTAAGCACATGCACTCGTCCGAACCTCACCCTGGGGTTGCGCTGAACAGTTCCTTGGAACCAGTTAAGGTATAAGGTGGTCCTCATCTTATTGGTGTCCGTTCCGGCATCGCCATCGTCAACCCCAATAAGGAAATTCATATCGTGGTTTCTGAAGATGTTGTTGGATATCGTGACCATATCGGCTCCTTGCTTCATGGTGATTAAGCCGTTGTGGCGTCGGCTGTTCTCAGGGGTGGCAGCTGCGTTCCATGGGTCGTCAGAGAACTCGCAATGGTCGACCCACACATACTCACTTCTGGTGATGTCGACGCTACAGATTGCCGAAAAAGCGCCTGCCACTTGCGAAACAATACCACCGTTGCCGTTGGGTTGCTCTCCGGGCGCGTAATTGAGACAGTTTGTGAACTTTATGTTTTGTATGATGACGTGCACCTGACCGCTCATTCTTAAACCTCCTCCATATATTTCGGCATTTGCGTCTCCGCCGATTATGGTCTTGTAGGGACCGACATGAAGAACTACTCCGGGGCTGTCGGTAAATAGCACGGTCAGGTCGATGCGGCCTCGCACGTAGATGATGCGGCGTTCGGCGCTGTTAAGTGCGTCGCGGAGTGCCCAGGCGTCCCACACGGTCCAGACAGATCCGCCTGCACCTCCTACGTTACCGGCCGCGAAGCCAGCAAGTCCAGCGTTGCGCGGCTCGAAAGTACGGCTCGCGTTTTTTGGGAGCAACAAGTTGTCAGCACCGATATCGACAAGCGGCGCTGGTGCCGGCAGCGCGGCCGCAGCCAGGACCACAGCAGAGAGAGCGATGAAGAACTTCATGGTGAAGATAAATTCGTTAGGTAACGTGACCCGTATTTATATACACGATTATCTAGACTTTATATCTTATCGGGGACAAAATTCGTTTGTTTGATATATAATTAGATTAATAACACTTTTTTTTAAGGTTAAATTGAAATTAGCACGATGTATATCATGTAAATATATATCAAATCATTGAGTGACTAACCGAGTATTAACCGTTAGTCCAAGAGACCTGAAATTTGATCAAATAAACTAAATTTGGTCTTATAACTCATGTTCCAACGCGACCAAACCACTAGCAGGTAGTAAAAACGGCTTGGCTTTATTTGATGATCCTTCTTACTACTAGGTGGGATCCTACTGTGTTGTGCCTCGAGATTAAGGAGAAGATTATTCATAGAAAATCTATCCACACTCTAAATACCATCGAAATCCGCTAAACCGTTATGGAGTTGAGTTGAACTACACATAACGCAAGCGTAGCCGCGGGCGGAAGCTAATAAACCATACCCTAAGCACTCAGCGATAAATGATTTATTTTAGAATCAGATCAGTAATCCTGGTTACTGTATTTTTTTTCTTCGCATTATGGTCAGAGCCTTGACTGGACACTGTCGCCTTAACAAGCACGTGTTCAAGTTAATGTTATGCGAAACGCAATCCTGCAGATTCTGTGATGAGGCGAATGAAACGCCTCTTCATCTGCTAGGTGAGTGTGGACCACTAATGCACAAACGCAGCATTCATCTGGGCAAACACATCCTCAGCCCGGATGAACTGAAAGAAATCATCCCTAAGAAAATCCGACAGTTCCTAGCAGCTGTAGGTCTTAGCGGTGAACTGTAAACGTCCTCTCCAGGGGCGGTATGTAACAAGTGGCGATCACAATAGGCCTAACTGGTCGCAGTGATATAATAGCCACAATCAGCTTTTAATAAAAAACTAAAAAAAAACTGTATTTTGTTCATATTTTATCAGTAAATATAGACATATAATAGCAATTCGCCCCGTTTTGTATGGTGTCCGGATGAAAACCAGTCAAACATTATTGAGCCCCCTATCTGAGTATAGTGATGTTCGTGGCATCACTAACCTAGGCCCTGTCTGAAAATCAACGCTGCACTAAACCTCGGTTTGGTCATCTTTTTGAGTTCTACAACTTTTAAAAGCGTAGGATAAAAAACACATACGTTCGACCGCTTTTTCGTCGACTTTATTTGCAATAAGTTTTAAGTGAAAAATATATTTATCAATACAAGCTTTTATAAAATTAGTGATGGTAACCGTGTGCTGATCAAAATGAGCCTAAACACGGTCAGTCTACTGTTATCCATCGACGAGTTCCGGTGTCCACCTTCCGTCTCCATCATCAGATCAGCTCGCTGTCACCATCATAATATATTGTCATCGAAACTTGATAAGTATGTCAAATTTCAGCTCAATCGGTTGAGGATAACTGCTTTAAAATTCAGTTGCAAGATTCCACCCGGATTCCACCCAGTCAAACATATATACATTGCAAGTTAAATAAAAGCTTGTAAAAATGGTCGCTACGAAAATCCATTTTCTTCTCCTCTAGGCTATAATATAAAGCCTATGTCCACTCTGAAAGTCCATTCCAAATATTGGTGAAAGCCTTTTGTAGAATATACAAACTTGTGTAAACAATGCATCCTCGCTTGCTTGTGTATCACGTCATATTATTAGGTACCTACGCGTGTGCAATTGATTCCTTTGTCTTTTTCAAGCATTTTGCCATTGCACACTGCTCTTTGACAACAATGTAATCACCCCATTCCATCCCTCTTATCCATCGGAGGCCTGCAATGCTCTAAGCTCTTACCCCACTAAACATAAACGACGCCTGAGGCCTTAGACAAAGTAACATTCTATTGGCGATGACGCTATAATAGAAAAGACAACAATGTATGAGATTGACATCTACCTATGGTAAGCTATCGATGTGAAAAATGTGTCGAAATGTGTGACATGTCACGTGGTCAATTGTATTGTATTACGAATTACGACTGAAGAAATGGAATCGTTGCGTGCCATTTGGCTAGGCCAGCGATCTTTGTATGTTTGTCACTCAATCTGGGCGAAACGGCTATACCGATTTCGATGAAATTTGTTACACAGATAGATTCCTGAATAAGGATGCAGGCTACTTTTTATCCTGTTAAAACGCAAGCGTAGCCACGGGCACACACCAGTAAAATCTAATTCATCATAAGAAGTATGCCTAAAAAATTAATATAATTAGGTAAGTATCTGAAATGGGTTCATACCTTTTATCATAATCGTTTATAATTACGTATTTACAATCTATGTTTTCTGCATACGTAATCTATTATTATTACCTAAATTATTATTTTTGCGACTACGTACTTTATATCTATCTGTGGTAAATAATACCTACGTACTTCATATCTATCTGTGGTAAGTAAATACCTACGTACTTCATATCTATCTGTGGTAAGTAAATACCTACGTACTTCATATCTATCTGTGGTAAGTAAATACCTACGTACTTCATATCTATCTGTGGTAAGTAATACCTACGTACATCATATCTATCTGTGGTAAGTAATACCTACGCTTGAACATAAAATAACAGTGCCGTGCACTCTTTTGCTAAAACAGCCATTTTACACGCCTAAACATAAAATCAGTGGTTTTTCGTAGGTACATACATGCTATTTACGCGGATAACCGATCCATTCCAGGATCAATTACGCGGTGGATCGAGAAGTTCCTAATAGATCCCGTGGCTATGATCCTACGAACTTTAATCTGCCCATAAATTTTTAGGCCACATTCAATTACGGTCCACGCGTCCGCTTGGCGCTGCGTCACAGAATAGATAATTATAGTAAATATCGTCCGCTTGGCGCTGCGTCACAGAATAGATAATTATAGTAAATAACGTCCGCTTGGCGCTGCGTCACAGAATAGATAATTATAGTAAATATTGTCCGCTTGGCGCTGCGTCACAGAATAGATAATTATAGTAAATATCGTCCGCTTGGCGCTGCGTCACAGAATAGATAATTATAGTAAATATCGTCCGCTTGGCGCTACGTCACAGAATAGATAATTATAGTAAATCTGCTTCTGCGCTGCTTTGGTGTACCGTCCGCTTGGCGCTGCGTCACAGAATAGATAATTATAGTAAATCTGCTTCTGCGCTGCTTTGGTGTACCGTCCGCTTTGCGCCGCGTCACAGAACAGATAATTATAGTAAATCTGCTTCTGCGCTGCTTTGGTGTACCGTCCGCTTGGCGCTGCGTCACAGAATAGATAATCATAGTAAATCTGCTTCTGCGCTGCTTTGGTGTACCGTCCGCTTGGCGCTGCGTCACAGAATAGATAATTATAGTAAATCTGCTTCTGCGCTGCTTTGGTGTACCGTCCGCTTGGCGCTGCGTCACAGAATTTATAATTATAGTATAACTGCTTCTGCGCTGCTTTGGTGTACCGTCCGCTTGGCGCTGCGTCACAGAATAGATAATTATAGTAAATCTGCTTCTGCGCTGCTTTGGTGTACCGTCCGCTTGGCGCCGCGTCACAGAATAGATAATTATAGTAAATCTGCTTCTGCGCTGCTTTGGTGTACCGTCCGCTTGGCGCTGCGTCACAGAATAGATAATTATAGTAAATCTGCTTCTGCGCTGCTTTGGTGTACCGTCCGCTTGGTGCCGCGTCACAGAATAGATATCTATAGTAAATCTGCTTCTGCGCTGCTTTGGTGTACCGTCCGCTTTGCGCCGCGTCACAGAACAGATAATTATAGTAAATCTGCTTCTGCGCTGCTTTGGTGTACCGTCCGCTTGGCGCTGCGTCACAGAATAGATAATTATAGTAAATCTGCTTCTGCGTTGCTTTGGTGTACCGTCCGCTTGGCGCTGCGTCACAGAATAGATAATTATAGTAAATCTGCTTCTGCGCTGCTTTGGTGTACCGTCCGCTTGGCGCTGCGTCACAGAATAGATAATTATAGTAAATCTGCTTCTGCGCTGCTTTGGTGTACCGTCCGCTTGGCGCTGCGTCACAGAATAGATAAATATAGTAAAACTGCTTCTGCGCTGCTTTGGTGTACCGTCCGCTTGGCGCTGCGTCACAGAATAGATAATTATAGTAAATCTGCTTCTGCGCTGCTTTGGTGTACCGTCCGCTTGGCGCTGCGTCACAGAATTTATAATTATAGTATAACTGCTTCTGCGCTGCTTTAGTGTACCGTCCGCTTGGCGCTGCGTCACAGAATAGATAATTATAGTAAATCTGCTTCTGCGCTGCTTTGGTGTACCGTCCGCTTGGCGCCGCGTCACAGAATAGATAATTATAGTAAATCTGCTTCTGCGCTGCTTTGGTGTACCGTCCGCTTGGCGCTGCGTCACAGAATAGATAATTATAGTAAATCTGCTTCTGCGCTGCTTTGGTGTACCGTCCGCTTGGCGCCGCGTCACAGAATAGATAATTATAGTAAATCTGCTTCTGCGCTGCTTTGGTGTAACGTCCGCTCGGCGCTGCGTCACAGAATAGATAATTATAGTAAATCTGCTTCTGCGCTGCTTTGGTGTACCGTCCGCTTGGCGCTGCGTCACAGAATAGATAATTATAGTAAATCTGATTCTGCGCTGCTTTGGTGTACCGTCCGCTTGGCGCCGCGTCACAGAATAGATAATTATAGTAAATCTGCTTCTGCGCTGCTTTGGTGTACCGTCCGCTTGGCGCTGCGTCACAGAATAGATAATTATAGTAAATCTGCTTCTGCGCTGCTTTGGTGTACCGTCCGCTTGGTGCCGCGTCACAGAATAGATAATTATAGTAAATCTGCTTCTGCGCTGCTTTGGTGTACCGTCCGCTTTGCGCCGCGTCACAGAACAGATAATTATAGTAAATCTGCTTCTGCGCTGCTTTGGTGTACCGTCCGCTTGGCGCTGCGTCACAGAATAGATAATCATAGTAAATCTGCTTCTGCGTTGCTTTGGTGTACCGTCCGCTTGGCGCTGCGTCACAGAATAGATAATTATAGTAAATCTGCTTCTGCGCTGCTTTGGTGTACCGTCCGCTTGGCGCTGCGTCACAGAATAGATAATTATAGTAAATCTGCTTCTGCGCTGCTTTGGTGTACCGTCCGCTTGGCGCTGCGTCACAGAATAGATAAATATAGTAAAACTGCTTCTGCGCTGCTTTGGTGTACCGTCCGCTTGGCGCTGCGTCACAGAATAGATAATTATATGAAATTAAATATTATAATTGAATTATTATTATATTATATTATTATTATTATTTTATTTTTTATTGACTATTATATGATTATTATTTATTATATTATTATATTATGGAGTCACAGTTGACAGCTCGCTAAACTTCAGAGACCACTTCGACAAAACAATAAAAAAAGCTTCACAGCTGTCAGGTTTTGTTTCGAGGCAAATAAAGTCCTTTAAAGATCCGAGGGTTGTAATACCCATATACAATTGTATTGTTCGTAGTATTTTGGAATGTAATAGTTCCGTATGGTCTCCAGGCTATGCTGTTCACTCCGCAAGGTTGGAACGTATCCAGAAGAGGTTTTTATATCACCTATCTTATGTTAATAATAATTGTAAGAAACTGCCTTCCTACGAACATAGGATGCAATTTTATGGCATGAAATCTCTTTGTGTTCGCCGTAAGGTGTCCGATGTTTTATTCTTGTATAAACTAATACATGGCTTCGTGGACTGTCCTGAAGTCTTAGCACACATCAATTTAGAGGTCCCCCGGCAAAGCAGCCGGCTAGCAAATAGAAAGTCTTTTAGGTTACCGCATTGTCGAACGAACGTCATGCAACATTCTCCATTGTACAGGATGTTTTCCTATTATAATGGAATCCGATTCTCCTTTGATATTTTTTCTGGTTCTCTGGCCTCCGCAAAAGTGAACATTTATAAATTATTTACTGAATAATGTTTACTTAATAATTTTTAGTTACTTAGTTTTTATTTTTATTTTTGTATATTAGTTTCCTTTTTCTTTGTAGAGTTATAATTGCCATGTCCACACATGATTGCATGTTGTGTTCACTAGTATTAGAGTTTACACCGGAAATGCCAGTAAAACGAAGTACTGTAAGAAGTTGTTATGTGTATAACTCGAGCTGTGAACCAAATAAAAAAAAAAAAAAAAAAAAAAAAAAAAAAAAAATTATAGTAAATCTGCTTCTGCGCTGCTTTGGTGTACCTACTTTATATCTACTTGATTATTGTCTCACGCCAAACCCTGTCATTATCTAACTCATTAAAGTTCAGGTAAGTTACAAAGTGACAGAATAGCACTTGCGAAACGAAAAGTGAGAGAAAAACATGTTTTTTTTATAACAAAATTATAAGGAAAGTAATTTTTAAAAATAAATAGAAGGTCCTCACGGCTTTGTCTCATATAATATACTGAAGGCTATAAAAACCGCGACCGACCCGTCTGCCGATCAAAATGAGCCTAAGCATGGCCAGTCTATACTATTATACTTCAAGAAGTTCCGTTGTCCACCTTCCGTCTCCATCATCAGATCAGCTCGCTGTCACCATCATATTATATTGTCATAGGAACTTGACAGGTATGCCAAGTTTCAGCTCAATCGGTTCAGGATAACTGCTTTAAAATTCAGTTGCATTATTCCACCTGGATTCCACCCAGACAAATCACATCACACTAATATTATAAAGGCGAAAGTAAGTGTGTGTGTAATGTGTTTGTTACTTCTTCACGCTGAAACGGCTGGACGGATTTGGATGAAATTTGGAATGAAGATAACTGGACTCCCGAAATAACACATAGGTACATTTTTATCCCGATATTCCCACGGAATCGAGACTTACGCAGGTGAAACCGCGGGGCGCTGCTAGTATAGTATGGTTGTAACTTCGAAAACAGAGGCAACTTTGAAAATTTATTTCATGCAGTTTTTTAAAAAAATTGAAAAGAAGAGGATATGCTGTATTTAGTTTAACATTTATATATATATATTTTGTAGATTTTTCGTTACAGTTTGTAGAGAGAAACGTTTTTAATACACCACATACATACATACATGCATAGACACACACTTTTTTCCCCGAAGGGGTAGTCAGAGCCTCAATGGGCCTCATTTCACAGTGGGTTGCATCATGGTGGAATATAGATGTGACAAGTGGTGAGCTCGCCGCCGCCATTTCTTCCCACGACTGACTCGGCTAACGCTTTCTTCCAGTAATAACTCATAATAAGCTAGCAGCCAGGACAAAACTTATACAAACGAATCTAATCAACAAGTCCGGATAATCCAATCTTATCAACAAGTCTGGGTAATCGCTTAGTCTGCTTTTGCGACATCCACCGGAGGAGACGCATTTTTTTTACATATATCGACCTTTGTTTAACCACGATCTCACCTGTTGGTCTATTCTTAGGTCGGAGACACACCACAGCTTATTTTCACATAAATATCCACGCATTACCAGGCAACCAAAATAAGGAGAACAAATATTTTTGAAAATTATAATTGAACTCAGCGCGTCAGTAACTGCGGTTACTTTCAGCACAGTTAATATAATACCATACCTTTCAGCAAGTTTATCCCATAGACATAGAATTTTCGCTACGCTCCAGTAGTGTATAATGTATAATGTAGTGAAATTGCACAGTAGTGTATAATGTATAATGTAGTGAAATTGTACAGTAGTGTATAATGTATAATGTATTGAAATTGCACAGTAGAGTATAATGTGTAATGTAGTGAAATTGCACAGTAGTGTATAATGTATAATGTATTGAAATTGCACAGTAGTGTATAATGTATAATGTAGAGAAATTGCACAGTAGTCTATAATGTATAATGTAGTGAAATTGCACCGTAGTGTATAATGTATAATGTATTGAAATTGCACAGTAGTGTATAATGTGTAATGTAGTGAAATTGCACAGTAGTGTATAATGTATAATGTAGAGAAATTGCACAGTAGTCTATAATGTATAATGTAGTGAAATTGCACCGTAGTGTATAATGTATAATGTATTGAAATTGCACAGTAGTGTATAATGTATAATGTAGTGAAATTGCACAGTAGTGTATAATGTCATCATCTTAATAGCTTTGAAGGCGAATCATATTTATATCCGTTATTCTATTGTTTTTACAAGCTTACATTTTATTTACCTGTCCCATAATTAAATCTTACAAGTTAAATTTGACACACTTCTCGGCGTTCGATTGAGCTGAAATTTAGCATACCTGTCAAGTTGCGATGACAATACAATATTAAGGTGACAGCGAGCTGATCTGATGATGGAGGCATCGGAACTCCTCGATGGATAATATAGTAGAGCATTGTTTGGACTGACTTTGATCAGTACACTGTTCCGATCACTAATTTCATAAAAGCTTATGTGAAAAAGATATTTTCGTGGTTCATGGATGCTAGCTTATTTTGAGTGTTCTTTCGTGATTATTGACAGAAAATTATGCAGTGTAATCATTGAGGCGAGTTTGTTTTTCCAAGAAATCAATTAGGTACCTACGTGTTTAAGATATCGAAATTCCAGATACGTAAACGATTTTTAAACCGATAATTCGGTGATTGATTGGTTTGTTTTGAGTGATTACAGTACCTTCGATTACGGAAATATTACAAAATAAGTACCTGATTACCTTATCAATATTTACATATTTTATCAGATTTTGATCGAATTAGCGAAGCGAATGAATATCAAACAACTTCGGCGATTTGGCAGTTTGGTTATAAGCATGTTTGTTCGAGTTTGTTGTTCTTTCGAATGGTTGTTTCGATCTGCATGATAGATTGTGCTACCAATGTTTAGTGGAAAAGCTGATATGGAAAGCGAGGGAAAGGGACGTGTGGAGAGATTTAGGCCTAGGCCGCTGAGGCGACTACTATAAATTACACAAATTAGATTCAAGTTAAATCATTGAGTAAGAAAATGTTTGTTTAGATTTGTCTTTGAAACTAGTATTTTTTTTTTTTTTTTTTTTATTTTTTTTTATGTGAGCTGAATTGGTCGAGAGTTTGGGTTCCAAATAGGGTCTTGTTTTATTTTACTTACGTATCATGTGGGGGGTGTCTTATGACAAGGCTTTGTCTATACATTCCAAATCGATATGTTTACTCTAGGATAATAAGTTTTTTGTTAAGAATATATTTCAATACAAGCATTTATAAAATTAGTGATCGTAACCGTGTGCTGATCAAAATGAGCCTAAACACAGCCAGTCTACTATTATCCCTCGAGGAGTTCCGATGTCCACCATCTGTCTCCATCATCAAATCAGCTAGCTGTCACCATAATATTGCATTGTCATCGGAATTTGACAGGTATGCAAAATATCATCTCAATCTATTGAGGATAACTACTTTAAAATTCAGTTGCAAGCTTTCACCCGGACATACATTGCAAGTTATAAATTCAGTTGCAAGCTTCCACCCGGACATACATTGATACAAAAAGCTAAAACCTTTTACTGCGACTTATTTGCTAAGGAACATTACATTAAATGAAGTTCAGAGTGTTAGAGACCTAGGAGTCACAGTTGACAGCTCGCTAAACTTCAGAGACCACTTGGACAAAACAATAAAAAAAGCTTCACAGCTGTCAGGTTTTGTTTCGAGGCAAATAAAGTCCTTTAAAGATCCGAGGGTTGTAATACCCATATACAATTGTATTGTTCGTAGTATTTTGGAATGTAATAGTTGCGTATGGTCTCCAGGCTATGCTGTTCACTCCGCAAGGTTGGAACGTGTAACGAACCATCTGTGCTAGATTCATTAGTATCTCACAAATACTCAAATAAAATTATTATATCTTGTTATCAAATAAATCGAGCGATACTTGAATAATGAGGTCGGAAACAATAGAGGGTTTGTTCTGTCGTTTTTTTCAGAGAAATGGGCTGTGAGAATGTTTATATACAAAAAATATAAACATCCGATTTTCAGAATACTTTGAAGGAACACACCAATTCCTATTTAGGAATCGTATGAATAAGATTCAAAATTGAATGAAATGTTTTATCTTGGTTGGCGACTTTAAATAGAAATGTAACAGCTGAAGGGAGATCAGTGCTGGATAATTCTGGGAGTAGTATCACGTTTGCGTGGTAACGCTGGGGTAAAATATTAAATTGTATTAATTAATTACGAAGTGATTTTAAAGTTCGTTTAAAAGCTAGAAATTTATACTTTGAAATATTAGGATTGATTCTGGGAAGTAGACCATAATAAGTGAAATTGAATATAATTTAGTGAAAGTTTAAATTTTTGTGAAATATAAAATTAATTTGAAAAGCCGTCCAAAATAAAAGAAATTAACTAGTTTCTTTTTGGAGATGTTTTTCAAGTGTTCTTAAATATTCAAAGTCAAAGTTATGTTTAGCTAGTGAAAAAGTGAACGGTCTTCGAAGAGAGATATTTGTTGGACTGTCGTAGTCAATAGATCCTCTCCTGTTTTAATGTTTTCAGGAATCCATTTTTTGCTGGACAGGAATCCTCTATCCGCCTGAAAAGGTTTTCTAGTGAGTCCGCTAGAAAGGCAAAATCTCATCCCTCCTTAAACCTTGTTCCTGACCCCTAGGCTCCGTCTGTCGCTTTAGGTTACACAGCGATAGATATCCTATCCTTAGTAGTTCAATTTAGGTATTCTGACCTTGCACCTCGTCAGAAGACATACACATTTAACTGCACATTTAAATCAAAATGAGAACGGTTTTCTCAAAGTTTGAATTACACACACCCAATTTAGCTAGGTAATTAGGCACACTCACGTAGGCATTGTACTAGTGCGTACGTAGACCAACCTTACAAGTTGGCATTTTCTAAAATTTAATCAGAGTTTTAATTTAGTTTTTTATTATTCTTTCATAAAGGACCGGGTAAAATATTATTCAAACGTTTTAAAATACTAGATAAAAAAGAGAATCTTGTAATTGAATATTATCATTCTCGGAAGGAAAATTTCATTTAAATATAGTCTAGAATTTTCACAAGCGATTATTCCTACCTGGATAATCTAACTAGGAATTCTATTTATCCTACAGAGAATATTTAGAATTATTTGTAAGTAGGGGTATGAATCAAGTAGGGATTTTCCTAGGCTTCAGGAAGCCTAGATAAATCCCAAAGTTAACCAAAGGTGAAGGTTGTATGTGGTTGATTTTGCGTTATTGATTAAATGTAAAATTCCCTGGAATGTTTGAAAATAACTAACAAACTTACTCCGACGGAAATAGGTTCGCGATCCTCTAAAATCCCTTGTATTAAAGTAAAAATGAATTGTTTTGAATTAGAATATCATTTGGATAAAATTCTCGGACAATATTAGGTAATCTACCTATGTCCAAGCGAGGGAGGATTGACCAAAAGCTTTGGAAGAAATCCACCGAGGGCAGCGCGGACGGGGCTGTTCTCCAAAAGTCGCTTATCTCTGGATATGAACCATATCAAATTTGGTTCATCCTTCAAATAATTAAAGAAATAACTTAAAAATTATATCTGAGAAGCAAATAATTTATACAAGTAATTTCCTTGTCATTTCCCTAATGGATCTTTTACAGATGCAAACCTGTCACGTAAAAGTATCTTGAAATAGCACAATACAAACATGTCTGTATTGAAGCCCTAGAGTCAAAATCAATAAAACTCAGAAATTGTAAAATCAGAATGTTCAAAATATTACTAGGAACTTTAATTGTAGCTTATTCTTTTACAAAGGAATAACAAACTATAATGGAAATAAATCTCTGGAGTAATCTTTTAATTAATTGTTCCGATGTGTACTGAAGTAAAATAAAATTTAAATAGGTATCTTTCCTATTAGAATTAGTAGCAACTATTACGAGAATATCGATAAAAAGGTAAAATATTTTATGTAGTTAGGATACGTTAAGACTCGACAATATTAACAAATAAAGAACTCGAGTTATTACAAGACACAACGTAGGTATATATCTAGACGATCATATGGCCAATTTATAGTGTTAAAAGAAGTAGGTTAGATTAAAGTTATCGTAACTCCACAGAGTAAAGTAGGAAGTCGGTGAGTGCGCGCGGTATAATAGGTAGTTAGATTATTAGGTACAGTAGGTACAATAAAGGTAGGGGGGGTGTTACAATTTGGTACCTACGCCAGGATTAATTTTGGTTATTAAGGATACTGCTAAGAAATAATTAATAATGTTACGATAACTTTCTTATTTTTAAAGCCAAGTCAAAACTTGGCAATTTGTTGTCTGTGGTATGGGATTTGTTATTGTCGGGTCTTATTCACGGTATAATTTAGTTTTTTTTGTTGGTAGTTTCTTTCTAGTAGAGTTTTCGATATAAACAAAATATGTGGGTTATTAGGTCATTCTTTAACCCACCTACTTAGGAAACAAAGGATTATTGTTGCGAGAGTACTCCACTCAAATCGTGAGTGATTAGTTTCACTAAACAAAGCGTTGTTGTGTGATTGTTGTCGAGTGATCGTTACACTTGAGACGTGAGAACTTTCATTTCACTGAACAGGACTTTGTTGTTGATTTGCTATTGACGCGTGGGTATTTTATGTCATTAAGTGGGTAGTGTGAACTACTCACTTTTAAGTAGCAGCAATTGAGTGGGTTGACAGATTGGTAATATTTATAAGTTGTTCATAGAAGTTCTTTTGATTTGGGGGTAATATTTATCTTAGTAACTGGTGGTCCGCCCCGAACTGGGACTTCGTAGGCACGCGTGGTTTAAGTGGATTTGGTTAATCGTTATTTAGGAGAGGTGTGAACCTAAGTACTATCGAATTCGGAACACGGAACGGTCTGCTAGCGATGCGCGACTATGAATAAAAGTATTCGACTTATTCAACTAACAAAAATATTCAACTAGTGCGACTGAAGTCGGTAAACACTGAATGAATTCATTCTTCCAATGCAGTACCACTAATTTTTTTTCGTTACCTAGCCGACTCGCGGTTTTCCGTTGCGAATTGGGTGTCTCCGCCTGTTCTTCCACTATTTATTTCGGTACTTAACCGACTCGCAGTTTTCCGTCGCGAATCGGCTGCCTTCGCCGGCTCAGTGCTAGGCCCTTCATATTGCGTGAAAGAGACGTTACCTAGATACTATCAGCTACGCTCGTTACACATGCATAACGGTCTGTCTGGACTCTGGAGTTGTGTTTTTGATTTGAACTAGGTACCTGCATACTATACGTGACTCGTGCAGTCGACCACATGGGCAAGCCTATATTCATTGAAATGTTCCTTGTTCCGTGTACACAGAGATCATTTTGAGGCGCCGCGGTTCGTCTTCGTACTATTATTACCTACTGAATTAAAATAGTATTCGTTTATTCGACTAACTTTTTAGTAAAGCACTATTTTTTTAATTCAACTTAACAATTAAATAGTGGCTAGTTGTTCGACTGTCCAATTTAGTTAAAGTCGCGCATCACTACGGTCTGCCATACCGCTGGGCCTTTTAAAGTAATCAATTATTATCTAAAAAAGAACAGGGCATTATTGTGGATGCGTGTGAGAGAGACGGACTCCACATGTTAG
Organism: Operophtera brumata; assembly: GCA_932527175.1. Lineage (NCBI taxonomy): Eukaryota > Metazoa > Arthropoda > Insecta > Lepidoptera > Geometridae > Operophtera > Operophtera brumata. The sequence goes on along the minus strand of OW052233.1, from coordinate 235,316 downwards.
AGTAGTACAGATTAGTTGAGTATTCTAATCTTCAGCTCGGAACGCAATGAGCGACGCGAAGTTGTTGATTCGTGCAATACTGGCTGTTATGAGACGTTGCCACTCTGTTTTATTCGTATTGCCAAACAAGCGAGAGACAGAGACGATGTGCATAACAGAGCGTAGTGAAAGAATGAGAGAACACAGTGACTCCGTTTTGTTCGGAAATTAATTACAAATAAGTCAAAACGTTACGATAATTACATTCTAATCTTTCCAGTAGCGACATCTAGGTGAAACTGTGCGAAGCTAGTACATATAACTATTGGATCGATTTTTCGGTCCGGGCTGCTGATTAGCTAAGGGGAGGCGATGGCGGAATTGACAGAATTTGACGCCAGAGGTCGACACCGTCTCATACGAAAGCTACGATTTGTTTGCGATATAGAAAAATGAACACCTATCGTTGAGTAACTGAACTAACACGGGATTTAACGATCTTTCATAGAGTCAAATTCGACAACGCGAGGCGCGTCTGTTGATGTGGCTTTGGGTGTTTTGAAATAATAATTACTTTGTCATTTATAAAGTTCACAGAAACCTAGGACAAAATTAACACTAAGACTAATGTCATTTAGAATCTTTATACCGAGTAAATCGCGATTAACAAAAGTTTTGAGTAGGTTCTGTGTTGACATCTGGTGCCCAGAGGAGGAACTCGGTTGGTTTGCTTGTATAAGATTCATCTCACGCGTTCTACACGATTGAAATTTGAAAGCATTTCTTTGCGAAGGCCGGAAGATGTCACTAGCAGTATGGTTAGCCGTAATTAGTCCATACAGTTATCTTTGTTCTGTATATACAAGGTTAATTTTTGAGACACCGCGGTTCATTTTCGTATTATAATTGCCTACTACATCAAAGTAATATTAGTTTCTCAAATGATAATTTATTTGGAACTTCTGACAATTAATATTGGAAAGTAACGATTAATATGATGTCGCAGAGCAAATCTCAACATAGACAGAGACAACACACTCGTGAACTTTCACTTTTTGAACGCCGTGGTAAAGTCAGATCAAATTGCCACAGAGTAAAAATTATTGTCATTTGGCAGATCGAATTAGGGAGGCCGGTCTAAGAAGGTACGGTTAGATTTGGCGTAATATTTGTAACGTTGGACCCATTTTTCTGGCGCAAAATATCTTAAGACTGATCGAATTTGGCTAGGATACGGTTGATTACGTGGGGCTGCTTATTCAACTAATTTTTTAGTATGGAACTGTTTCCCTTAAGTCGACTTAAAAAAAAATAAAATAATGGTTTGTTGTTCGGCTGTCCGATTTAATTAAAGTCACGCGTTGCTAAAAGGAGCTGTTGGCAACAATTCCATCTAAAGCTCCAACCAAATCATCCGCAGTAGCTCACAGATATTAGAGACGAATGTGCGCTCGTTTGGGCTCTGACTAACTTGCGTAAAATTACGTAACATCATAAAGAAATGTATGAATTTAAACATTAAAACGTTATAGTGATATTACATATGTAAGAAAATATGTATGATTGAACAATACCAATAATAATTTGCTTAATGATTTTATCTGGGGGGGGTTCACATTATAGATTGAATTCGCAAAAGTTAGGATATTTTAATAAAAATCGTGGGTTACTTTGACAGACAGATAGGAATATGACGGGTGGCGACTTAGGTTACACAATTGCTAAGTCTAGTCTATAAAACTTGGAAGATTAATGGTTTCTTTTATAAACACGGGAGTTTAAAAATATTACGATTGTTTGACGGAAAATGGATTTTAAAATTTATTCTTAAAATAATTAAGTTTTAACAAACTAAATAAAATAATTAAAAAAAACATTGGAGAGCGATTGCTGATTTCAAAAGTATAAAACTTGGGGGGGCGTTAATATGATATAAAAAAAAAAAAAAACGGAAATAGTTCTTCGATGACAGTGATAATAAAAAATGAATAATAATTATGATAGATAAATAATAATAAAAAAAAAATATATATAAAAATAAATTTAAAACTCTGTATTTATTTTGTAACTTTAATTTAAACTTTGAATAATTATAATTAATTTTGATTGATTTCGATTAAAAATATTATATAAAAAATAAATTTAAACCTCTGCTTTATTTTATAACTTTAATTTAAACTTTAAATAACTTTGATTAATTTTAATCCGTTTTGAATAGATTTGATTATTTTTAATTTGACTTTGAATTAATTTAATTGACTTGATTACTTTTCACTAACCTTGTTTTAAGCATAATTTACTTATTTATTTATTTTATTTATCAAAGTTAAAACATGGTTAGAGATTAGGGAAGCTATATTATTTTGATTTCAGGAGGAAACCAGAATTGAAAAAAAAAGGTTATAATTAAATAAACTTTAGGCAAGTTTATTTATTTATAAAAAAAAAAAAAAAAAAAAAAAAAAAGGGAGTGAAGTCTAACCGAAAAACGAAAAAGCTCAGAACGCTTTAAAAACAAAGAAACGGAAACAAATCGTAACCAATCAAACAAAAAAAAAAATGAAGCCTATACGAAAGCGTAAAAGGTCAGAGTGCCTTGGAAGTAAAGAGACGGAAACAAATCAAAATCAAGAAATCTTGGAGTCGGAAAGTTTTCAAAATTTAGAGGAAGAAAATAAATCTACGTCGAAACGTAAGAAGAAATCAAATTCTACAAACAAGGAAAAACCAAAAAGTGGAAAATCCACGGGGGCCCTTTTAAGAACATTGAAACAGACCATGATGTCCTTAGCTACTAAAGTGGATGCCTTAAGCGAAGAAGTCAAAACATATAAAATTCAAGCGTCTAACGGATTGGAAGCGGAATCAGGTGGCAGAAAGTGGAGAGGAACACTGTAAAATAACCAATACGGAAACAACAGAACAAAATTTAAAATATTAAAATAAGAGATTTTGTTAAATTAATAAATAAAAATAAAAATAAAAATAAAAAAATTGTAACTGGAGGCTTGGGGGAGAGTTTATTTATAGATATAAAGTTCTGGTTGACCCTAGTTTTGAATTCAGAAAACAATTTGACCTGTAAAAGAAAACAGGATAAAGTAAAATTAATGTGGATCAATTGGGATTAGTATCCATAGGTAAAGGGGTGTGTCGGCGACTTTCCTCTTTTCAATCAAAATATTTTTTTATATTTTGAGATGTACAACGATTACGATCTTTAAACAGGAATTAAGAAGTCATTTTGATTTATATATAACAATAATAAAAAAAAAAAAAATATAAAGTGAAACAAAATAATGTGTAATAAATACTATAACACAAACCACCATGAGTGGTAGAATAATAATTGTACAATATACAAACTGACAAATAATAAAATATTATTAAAAATATTTGGTTGACAACTTTTACGGATGAATTGTTCTCTATTAAATTCATTAACATACTAGAATTTGGTTTTGAAAAGGGAAGGGTATTTAATTCAGAATTATAAAAAAATTTGGGAGATTTAGTTTCAGTTTACAAAAGAAACCTTAGGTTCATAGAGAAGAAATGAAAGTGAGAAAGGAGAAATGAAACAGAGGGAAAATTTGAGGAATGGAGTGAATAAAAAACAAAAAAATAATTTTGTATGAAAGAGTATGGAATGAATAACATATAATGAGAAATATTAAGGGTGATTGTGTGAATGTTTTAAAATCAGAATGAGGGCTCTGGGAAACTAAGGGTCTGTAGAATGAAACACTTTACTAGGGTTGTATTCAACAGACACCACATTTCACAAAGGACGGTTGACTAAAGAGGGGTTTGGTGTTAGGTTAAAGTCAATAGACTATGATTCCCCGTCACAGAGTGCTTTAGTTAGCAGTTCTAATTATACGTGCGGCAAAATCGGTTTTTTGCCCGGATTAAGCACACGGACAACTCCAATGGTTAAATAAATGCATCGAATTATTGAGGTTGGTTTAGACATGTTATACGTGCTTGTCTGAGGATTGAAGACATTGGGAGGAGTAGATTGTAGTTGGCAAAGGAGCGCTCTCCAGGGAAACGTAATGTTGGTTGTTCCTAGGACTGTGCCGGCCTTAGTTCTACTAGGGATGAGATGGATCCACAACCCATTTTCCTTCGTGCAGTCTTTTCCAAGCTGGGATAATGAATCAGATAAACTAGCGACAACATGTAGTTGATGTCAATATTGGTATGAAGATGTACGTTATTGATTATTGGTCTAAATTACACTAATCAGCTAGGTACTCACGCACACAGGTGAAACACACATATCGATACTGTTTGAATTTGACCTTAGTAAATTGTAAAGAATTTTATTTTGCAATGGAGAACAAGACTTCTGAGAGTTGTTGTAGCCAAGTGGCTTAAGAATAAAATAAAAAAAATAAAATAAAAATACATTCAGAATATAAAGGAAACTGATTCCAAAATAAAAAAAAAAAAAAAAAAAACACTGTCGAAAAGGGGTTTTGTAAATGAAAACCAAAAGGAGAAGATAAATTGATTCTGAAATTAATATACATATTTGTGAAGAGATGAGAAAGGATTTAGAGATTCTTGCCTTTTCTTCACTCGTGGTTAGAATTAACTAGTAAGTTTAGTACATACTTTGGCCAAGCAAAGCAGTGCCTATAATTAATTCATACTGATACGGGTGAATAATTATTCTTCAAAAGTCCCTGTCTGAATTTACTCAGTTTTAAGGTATGAAGAACCATGCCTAAAATTTATCTATGCTAATACCGGTAGATAAATTTTCTTCAGAGATTCCTGAGCTATGTGAAAGCAAATATTTTACAAATTTATAGTATATGGAATTGATTTCAGAATTAATCAACATAAATAAATAAAGGTTGGGGTGTAAATAATATTCTAGTTGAATTGTTGAATTAACAGAGGCAGAATGACTGAATGAAAGTGTGGAAACCAGATGATTTGAAAAAAATATTTTGGGGTTGGGAATTAAATTAATAATGAAATAAAAAGCTTATGTTGATTCAACATGGATCTAGATGAGGATTAATTTTAATAAAGAATAGGGTAATAATAAAAAAAAAAAAAAAATTTTGGAAGATATGGTATACAAATATCATAATTATGATTGTACTAAACAATATTTGTGAGATTAATAGGCGAGGAAAATTTTCTCCGGACACAAAGTTGAGTGTCTGCGTAAATTTTGAGGGGCGACTGTAACGAACCATCTGTGCTAGATTCATTAGTATCTCACAAATACTCAAATAAAATTATTATATCTTGTTATCAAATAAATCGAGCGATACTTGAATAATGAGGTCGGAAACAATAGAGGGTTTGTTCTGTCGTTTTTTTCAGAGAAATGGGCTGTGAGAATGTTTATATACAAAAAATATAAACATCCGATTTTCAGAATACTTTGAAGGAACACACCAATTCCTATTTAGGAATCGTATGAATAAGATTCAAAATTGAATGAAATGTTTTATCTTGGTTGGCGACTTTAAATAGAAATGTAACAGCTGAAGGGAGATCAGTGCTGGATAATTCTGGGAGTAGTATCACGTTTGCGTGGTAACGCTGGGGTAAAATATTAAATTGTATTAATTAATTACGAAGTGATTTTAAAGTTCGTTTAAAAGCTAGAAATTTATACTTTGAAATATTAGGATTGATTCTGGGAAGTAGACCATAATAAGTGAAATTGAATATAATTTAGTGAAAGTTTAAATTTTTGTGAAATATAAAATTAATTTGAAAAGCCGTCCAAAATAAAAGAAATTAACTAGTTTCTTTTTGGAGATGTTTTTCAAGTGTTCTTAAATATTCAAAGTCAAAGTTATGTTTAGCTAGTGAAAAAGTGAACGGTCTTCGAAGAGAGATATTTGTTGGACTGTCGTAGTCAATAGATCCTCTCCTGTTTTAATGTTTTCAGGAATCCATTTTTTGCTGGACAGGAATCCTCTATCCGCCTGAAAAGGTTTTCTAGTGAGTCCGCTAGAAAGGCAAAATCTCATCCCTCCTTAAACCTTGTTCCTGACCCCTAGGCTCCGTCTGTCGCTTTAGGTTACACAGCGATAGATATCCTATCCTTAGTAGTTCAATTTAGGTATTCTGACCTTGCACCTCGTCAGAAGACATACACATTTAACTGCACATTTAAATCAAAATGAGAACGGTTTTCTCAAAGTTTGAATTACACACACCCAATTTAGCTAGGTAATTAGGCACACTCACGTAGGCATTGTACTAGTGCGTACGTAGACCAACCTTACAAGTTGGCATTTTCTAAAATTTAATCAGAGTTTTAATTTAGTTTTTTATTATTCTTTCATAAAGGACCGGGTAAAATATTATTCAAACGTTTTAAAATACTAGATAAAAAAGAGAATCTTGTAATTGAATATTATCATTCTCGGAAGGAAAATTTCATTTAAATATAGTCTAGAATTTTCACAAGCGATTATTCCTACCTGGATAATCTAACTAGGAATTCTATTTATCCTACAGAGAATATTTAGAATTATTTGTAAGTAGGGGTATGAATCAAGTAGGGATTTTCCTAGGCTTCAGGAAGCCTAGATAAATCCCAAAGTTAACCAAAGGTGAAGGTTGTATGTGGTTGATTTTGCGTTATTGATTAAATGTAAAATTCCCTGGAATGTTTGAAAATAACTAACAAACTTACTCCGACGGAAATAGGTTCGCGATCCTCTAAAATCCCTTGTATTAAAGTAAAAATGAATTGTTTTGAATTAGAATATCATTTGGATAAAATTCTCGGACAATATTAGGTAATCTACCTATGTCCAAGCGAGGGAGGATTGACCAAAAGCTTTGGAAGAAATCCACCGAGGGCAGCGCGGACGGGGCTGTTCTCCAAAAGTCGCTTATCTCTGGATATGAACCATATCAAATTTGGTTCATCCTTCAAATAATTAAAGAAATAACTTAAAAATTATATCTGAGAAGCAAATAATTTATACAAGTAATTTCCTTGTCATTTCCCTAATGGATCTTTTACAGATGCAAACCTGTCACGTAAAAGTATCTTGAAATAGCACAATACAAACATGTCTGTATTGAAGCCCTAGAGTCAAAATCAATAAAACTCAGAAATTGTAAAATCAGAATGTTCAAAATATTACTAGGAACTTTAATTGTAGCTTATTCTTTTACAAAGGAATAACAAACTATAATGGAAATAAATCTCTGGAGTAATCTTTTAATTAATTGTTCCGATGTGTACTGAAGTAAAATAAAATTTAAATAGGTATCTTTCCTATTAGAATTAGTAGCAACTATTACGAGAATATCGATAAAAAGGTAAAATATTTTATGTAGTTAGGATACGTTAAGACTCGACAATATTAACAAATAAAGAACTCGAGTTATTACAAGACACAACGTAGGTATATATCTAGACGATCATATGGCCAATTTATAGTGTTAAAAGAAGTAGGTTAGATTAAAGTTATCGTAACTCCACAGAGTAAAGTAGGAAGTCGGTGAGTGCGCGCGGTATAATAGGTAGTTAGATTATTAGGTATAATAGAGTAATAAGGTAGGGGGGGTGTTACAAACGTATCCAGAAGAGGTTTTTATATCACCTATCTTATGTTAATAATAATTGTAAGAAACTGCCTTCCTACGAACATAGGATGCAATTTTATGGCATGAAATCTCTTTGTGTTCGCCGTAAGGTGTCCGATGTTTTATTCTTGCATAAACTAATACATGGCTTCGTGGACTGTCCTGAAGTCTTAGCACACATCAATTTAGAGGTCCCCCGGCAAAGCAGCCGGCTAGCAAATAGAAAGTCTTTTAGGTTACCGCATTGTCGAACGAACGTCATGCAACATTCTCCATTGTACAGGATGTTTTCCTATTATAATGGAATCCGATTCTCCTTTGATATTTTTTCTGGTTCTCTGGCCTCCGCAAAAGTGAACATTTATAAATTATTTACTGAATAATGTTTACTTAATATTTTTTAGTTACTTAGTTTTTATTTTTATTTTTGTATATTAGTTTCCTTTTTCTTTGTAGAGTTATAATTGCCATGTCCACACATGATTGCATGTTGTGTTCACTAGTATTAGAGTTTACACCGGAAATGCCAGAAAAACGAAGTACTGTAAGAAGTTGTTATGTGTATAACTCGAAATGTGAACCAAATAATAAAAATAAAAAAAAAAAACCACACGTATGGGTTTGATGAAAAAAAAAATTGAGTTTCAGTTCTAAGTATGTGGAACCCCAAATATTTATTAATTTTATTAAATTTTTGTGTGAAAATCTTAATGCCGTTCACAGAATACATCTACTTACCAAGTTTCAACGGCATAGCTCTTAAAGTTTTGGAAAAAAGTGGCTGTGACATACACGGACAGACAGACAGACAGACAGACAGACGTGACAAATCTATAAGGGTTCCGTATTTTGCCATTTGGCTACGGAACCCTAAAAAGTATAATTAAACACCCAATATAACGAGAGCTCTCATTTGTTATAATTTCGACGACTTCGTGGTATAGGTAATATTGGTTATTTGATAAATCAAACTATGGCCCAGATTTTTAAATTAAAAATAAATAAATAATGCTTGACAGTTCACACAACATTATCTAGCCCCAAGCTAAGCAGAGCTTGTGTTATGGGTACTAGACAACTGATATACTTAATACAATATATTACATAGATAGATATTTTTTATTATATATAGAAAATACCCAGAACACCCTGAAATAATTTCTGCGGATCGCACAAATATTTGTTCCGAGGCGGGAATCGAACCCACAACCTCCTGCGCCGCAGGCGAACGTTTGCCCGCCGCGCCACAGAGGTCTCAGTTACAGTTAATTGGCACAATGTAGCTGTAAGTCTGATTTTTAAAGTTTATCTCAATTGTGCCTCAAACTCAACGACCATCAAAGGACCAACTTTTACCCGATGATTTCTGTTTCCTTGTTTTTTCTTGATTTTTCTTAATAGAAAAATACAAACCTAATTTTTACAAAAAATAACCGTAAACCTTCAACTTGCTACTCGACGTAGTCGACGTACCTATAGCACAGATAAAATAATACTGCCTATAGTAATAAAATCCAAAACGAAGATATCGGAACAAGAACTAAGATCAACAACATTAGGTACTTCCCAGAATTAGCAAGTTGAATTGGTAATGGCCGGGCCATAAGGGGACGTCCATAAATTAGGTGAGGCGTTTAAGGTGATTAGTTTCCCAGAAACGCAATAAAGACCATATTAGAAAGCCTACTCCTCCTACAAAAATAGCCCAAATAATTTTATAAAAATCATATAATAGGTATAATATAGTCAAAAATAGAAAATTAAGTTTACATTTTTTACAGGGGGGAGGGGGTCGAGTCAAATCTCATCTAATCTTACGTTGGAGAGAGGGGGGGTCTCGGCAAATATCACGTTTTTTTTTCTCATTGAAACAAAAAAATATATGTATACCATTTTGGTCCATTTAATCCAGATTGTACACGCTTAATATTTAATCTTAAGCGTAATCGTAATACGATTAAGATCATTCACTAATTCGTTCGAAAGAAAATAATTTCATTCATACTTCGACGTTATACATTTACTAACTGTCAAACCACGATATTTGTTTTCCTTTGGTTTTGCCGTATAGTTACGATTGTAGTATTCTATTGTTAAATTTTTATTACACTTATAATTAAACTCTCAGCAATATTGAATACTAGTCTTAGACGTAAATAAAAGCACGAAGCATTTTTTTTTTCTTTTTACAATAGCAATCCAACGCGTTTACGTTAGAAACCCACATTTTGAAAAATCTCACGTGAGTTTGGGGGATGGGGGAGGGGGTTGAATAAAATCTCACGACATCTCACCAGGGGGGGAGGGAGGGACAGAAAATTAAAAAAAAAACACCTCACGTAATTTATGGGTGCCCCCTAACGCTTACAGACAGAAACTGTAGCCGCTAGAACTCTGTTCTCATGGGGTTTGTCCGTTCTGATCACGCGAAACCGATCACGTCCATTCTGATCACGCGAAACCAATAATGTCGATCTGATCACGGGATACCGATCACGTCAATTCTTATCACGCGAAACCGATCACGTCCATTCTGATCACACGAAACCAATCACGTCATTTCTGATCACGCGAGACCAATCATGTCTATCTGATCACGGGAAACCGATCACGTCCATTCTGATCACGCGAAACCGATCACGTCCTTTCTAATCACGTGAAACAGTCCAGTCTGATCACGTGATCAGAACCGACCCCGAGCCAGACGAAACAGTGCGACGTTCACTGCCATTTCCAGGCATTAAGCAACGCAGGCCTCCGTGTTGCTCGATGTTTCCAGGCTAATAATTACTCACTAAAACTTTGCCAAATTTATTTAAGATTGGTTCAGCTGTTTAGTCGCGAAAAGTTAACAAACATAGAGACAGAAGGAGACAGAGTAACTTTTGAATTTATACTCGTAATATTACAAGCTAATAGTCAGACAACTCTCACGCATAATGGACCACCCATAGAGTTCGAACGCGGAAAAGGGAGTTCTTTAACTACATTACATACTACACCCCCGAACCCGGAACCCAGAACCCGGTACCCAGGAGCCCGTACTTACATTTACCCACACCGCTCCACACACCACACACCACACACTCACATACACTTCCTTACACTTGGTTACAATAATTAACAAACTTTTTCTCTGCGCTCTGTTTGTTGCTTGGTTCTTTGTTTTCTTCCTACAAATGTTTATTGTTTTGTTTATGTACTTACTTCAAATTTCAAACGATGGATATAGAAGAGCGGTATCTCCTAATACAAGCATATTTTTTTATTAAGAGGAGACTCCAAACCCTGTAAAATTGTAAACCTTAAGTTTTTTTTTTTTTTTTTAACATTAACATTACTTGCTTAATACGTGTGCTTCGCTACGGTGTGATGCTGAAATACATAGGTTACTATAGAATTGAAACTATCGTGGTAAGAAATCATTTTCAATTAATCAACGGCTTATTTCCACTGTTTTTCGTCGTTTTGCTGACCTTTCGAGATATTTGCCGGTCCACCGTCAATCGCGGTTTCGGGCGGTGCTGTGATGAAGAGGTTTCTGAACTTCAAATGTCTCGAAACGTCAGCAAACTATACATATTGAAAAACAGTTGTAATAGGTTATAGGTTATATAGGTTAGCAGGGGTTTCGGCCAGAATACCTTTGGCAGAATGGTGCATAACTAAATGTAGGATTAATATCGGTAAAAATTTAGAATCGTTTGGCAGGAGGAGGAGGGGGAGATGGGGGGTGGTGGAGGGGGAGGGGTACCCCCTCACCCCTGGTACCAATCCCGTAACAAGGTAACTTATAGTTTTCGAGAAAAAAAATGCAGAAAATTTTGAGGTTAAGTATGAGATTTTGGTAAAACTTTACAATCGTTTGGCAGGAGGAGGATGGGAGAGGGGGGGGGGAGTGGGGGATTTGTACCCCCTCGCCCCTGGTTCCACTCCTATGCAAAGGTAACTTACAGTTTTCGAGAAAAAAATAAAGTTTTTTTTTTTGTTAAGTATGGATATTTTAAATGTCGGACTCCGGTATGTGCTCCCGCCAGTACTCTCGCGAGGTCGCCCTTGAGTGTCGCTTCACCCACTCGACCTTTGCTACGCTACGGAGGTCACCGGCTCGCTTCGCTCGCCAGCTCCCCCCTTCACTCCGCTCGGCCTCGCGGGCTTGCTCCACTCAAGATCTCCCACGCGAGCTACTGGCTCCGCGTTTTTATATACACTCTAGGGGCGTGACGCACAGTACTACGTGGAGTCGGGGTGCTCCGTATCGGGTCTGCCACTCTTTTCGGACCTAACCAACTATTGTCGGGGTGCTCTGTGTCGAGTCACACAGTCAGTCAACAATAAAAAATCCATAATTTATAACATTAATTAATTCCTCAAAAGGATCTCTCTTATTTCTTTCAACATCCTTTCTCTACAGATAGAGGTACCTACTCATAAATTAAATCATTAATATTATTATTTTACGTTCCGATTTTGTAAAATTTTCTTTATTATTTTTGTTTAAAAGCACAAGTTTCCTGGACAAGGGGGCCGAGGCTGGAATTTCCTGCACCCTCCTTGCAAGTTGGCGATGACTCCCGTAACATCTGACACTTCCAATTCAAAAATTTCATACTTAACCTCAAATATTTCTTTATTTTTTTTCTCGAAAACTATAAGTTACCTTGTTATGGGACTGGTACCAGGTGCAAAGGGGTACCCCTCCCCTTCCTCTCCCCCTACTCCCACCCTCCTCCTCCTGCCAAACGATTCTAAACCCAACCCTTAATATCTAACATTTGCGACTAACTTCATCATTGTATCAGATCACGTAAATTTGGGGTCCGGATCGTTACCTTTGAAACCGTCTGCCGAGCACTTCCGGCCACACAGGAACTGGCAGACTAGATTTTTATCTAACTACCAATATATTGCTATTTGATGCCACAAGTCTCATCTCTGTACCAAATGACGTAGATACCATTCAAAAAATTCACCGGAAGTGATAGCTTTTTTTGTACTTTTGCCCAATCAAATTTTTGACTCATATTTTCTAAACTAAGCATCTCTTTTATAATCGTGTGCCATGTGTCTTGTCTTTGTATCAGATGACGAAGATGAGCATACGGGCGCCGCTCGTGTATAGTTCAAAAATACAATTTGAACTTTGACGTTACAGTATTGTAGTTATGAGCGATTTTTCAACGCAACCCCTACGAACTAAACGTTTTAGTTCTACCTTTATAATGCGAACTGCTAAGGAGTGCAATAACTACCGTCGTCTGTCTTTCCTGAAAACTATAATCTGGGTCTCTTCAAGGCTAGAGTGAATTCTAGACCTTTGTGCTCCATCTTCGGCCACATCGTCACTTACCAACAGGTGAGATTGTGGTCAAACAAAGGTCTATCAATGTTAAAACTAGCTACAAGTAATTAATTTAGTAAAAATTTTAAAAAAACCCTTAACGCAATGAAACGGCTGAACCGATTTTGATCAAACATAGCTAAGAACACTCCAGGCAAATTAACCTTTCAAACAAAAAAAAAACCGTTCATCCGTTCGGGAGCTACGATGCCACAGACAGACAAACACACACACACACACACCTATACGTGTCCTGACGTCCTTAAGAGGACTATAGTGGTATGTCACCAACCGAGGACCCTCTGAAAAACTAGGTTAGCGACCTCTTAGGGAATTGTGAGTGCGCCAGAAAGAGAAAGAAAAAAAAAACATGACTGATGAGCCAAGTCTTATAGCTCTATCTCAACATTTTTTCGTTTGAATTTCTGTGAACAACGTGGGGTCTTAATTACACGCGAAAACGTTTATAGTGACATCCTTTCGAGGACTTTTGTGTGAGCCAAGCGAGGACCATATCATTTGACCAGGGATGACCATATGAGGACTCAGTTTAACACGTTTTTTCTTGATCCTTGTACAAAGTGAGGACGTAGTGCTAGATTTTACATGAACAAACTGAGGACGTTTTTCCGGGTAGGGCGTGTACAAAACGAGGACCTTGTAATTTTATTTTAGTTTTTCTTCCTACACTGTTCATAAACAATGAACTTTGCGAGGACGTTTCTTTTTTAATTCCAACGTCCAATTTAAGTTTGTTTTTACTATTAACCCAATAATCAATTAACCAATTTTTTCAAAAACAATTTACCGGTTGAACTAAAAACAAAGGTTATGGAAATGTGTTTGTTCCCGTGCCTCACGTATGCGTGTCAGACATGGCCACACACGAAGAAGACACTGGAAAAATAAGAGAATGTCAAAGACTCCAGAGAAGCTACACCTGGTCATAAGCTGAAGGAAAAAAAACAAAAATATCGTAATTAGAAAAAAGATAAAGTTTGCCTTTATCTTTTTTCTGACGCTGTGTAAAAAGATCTTCAGCTAAAGTGGAAATGGGCTGGACATGTACAGCGAGCGACAGACGATAGGTGGTCGAGAACTATAACTAACTGGTACCCCATGGACAAAAAGAGACGGCCTGGAAGACCGCATAAACGTTGGAGCGATGACATCGCTAAAGTGGCAGGCATTACCTGGAGCAGAGCAGCTAGAGATAGAGAGAGATGGGGGCAGATGGTGGAGGCTTTTACCGCTCAAAGTGATATTTGCACTGGTTGAGATACCCGAAAAACGGATTAACTAATTATGTACAACATATTAAGATAAGTCAATAAATGGTTATATTTAAATATTAGAGTGTAAGAGTAATTAAAGCTTATATTATATTATATTATATATTAACCCAATACACATAATATACAATACCTCGTATAGGTTACGAGGTAAAATTAAGCTTTATTATATCATCTTAATTATTATTTATAGATGCCCTACCTAAAATGATGTGTTACCTAATACACATCATTTTAGGTAGGGCATCTTTATTATACTTTCAGCCACTTGACGACATAGGCCTTCCCCATAGAATTCCACGATTGATGGTCTTGTGCCGCCCCCATCCACTGAATTCCCGCAAAATTATCAGTGTCAAAGATTCATCGAGTGGGGTCTATTAGTAAAACTAAACAATAATACAAATAAGTTGGATACAAAATATTTACAATATATTTATTTACCAAAGTTATTCACAAATATGAGGCACTATTTCCTCACTTTCAATATTGTCACAAGAAACCAAAAATCGTTTTTTTTTCTTTATATTTGGCGTAGCACGTCTTGTACATTTACCATTTATTCACAGGGAATAATCAAGGAATAATCAATTTTTTTGTAAATATAAATTTAAAGGGCAGACAAATAAAATTTCATACGAAAAATTATGAAAAAAATAACTAAAAATGTAGTCAATAATTCAAATTGTAAACATAAACTAATTAATTATTACTCATTGCAGATGTCATGTTAAAATTAAATATACTAAGTAGCAATTACCTTAGATTTTATTAAATCTAATCTAATTTAAAATTATTTCATTTTGCCCGATGTTGATCTGCTCGCTTCAGTGAACAGCTACGTTTCGGTGAACTCTTTGGGGCAACCGAGGGTTTTGTCTGTGTGATTATGGATGAGGTTATCAAGACGAACAACTATCGAAAGTACATCATGAAGGATGGGACGGTTGATATCTGTAGAGCATGTCACCGTCCCGGAGAGTCCCTCAGGCATGTGCTTTCGGTACGCATAGTCAGGACGTTCCTTTCTCTGCAGCCCTAGCCCCCGACCGTTTTGGGCCTCGCTCTGCGGTCGGTGGTTCCCCGTTTAGATTTATATTTTTACTATAATGTTTTTACACTAATTTTTTTTTGTAGATAGTATTCCTTTATAGTGAAAAATATTTTTTTACGAGTATTTTTATAAATGAGTGAGATAATATTAATATAGCCTTTTTATTTCCTTAACTAACTATTTACATAAATGTTTATATTACAACTATATAGTAGACTTTTTTTAATATAGCTAAGGCCCCTTTCGGGTATAGGTCTCTTTGTCTTTCTTTGTTATTATTGCCTCACTTCTTCTTTTATTATTTTTCAACTTGATATTAAATAGGCTTTTTTCCACTGAGCGCAGTTTGTTTGTATTTTTTGCCTCGCAGTATCGTTAAAAATCGGAGTAGACATAACCAGGACCTTATTTTTACTTCATACACATTTCAAGTTATGTAGAGAGAAGCAAAAGACACTTTAACATAATACCTCTACAACAAGTAAATCCCTTGTCCAAAGAGAGAACGGTTTATTCCAGATGTCCACGTTATCTTGCCCACGTCAACGTGGACAGCGGGAAGTCAAAATATCCTTTCCCGTTGTCCACGTTAGCTGTCCCCGCTAACGTGGACAGCGGGAAGTCACTAAATCCCTTCCCGTTGTCCACCTTATCTAAAGCGCTATCTCCATAGATTTCAACTACACAAAACTTAAATAAGACATACAAAACATACAAATCAATTACTGAATCAAATTCAATAACATTAAATGTAGGCAGATTAGTACGGTAAAAAGTGAAAAAAATACTTTAATTGCAGTATTAAAGTTATTTTCTCTCATAATTATGTTACAAAATTGCACGTATCACAGAATCATCTTGCAAGGAGTAAGTTCTTTAGTCTCATAGTATTACATTATCAGCTGTCAATCTAATTGTAATAATGTAATGTATCAATATTGTAAGCAGTCTAAAGTTCAGACAACACAGGAGCACATTTTATTTTATTTTATTTATTAAGGAAAAACAAACAACTACATTATATATCTAGGTACAATCAGGATTAATACATAAATTTAATTATGTAAGACTTGTTAATAATGTAGTCCACAACGTTCTCCACATGTTAGTTTTACACATGATTTAAATACTACAGCTGAGATACCGTCTGGCCCGCTATTTTATCCACATCCAGGCTATGTAGCCGCTACATAGAACATACAACTACATACGCTACATACTTTTTGCTGTATGCAAAGGAGATGTTCAGAAGTGGTATAATATTCCGAGAAAATTCTTACAGTTTTAAAGATTATATAAATTTTATATTTTATAAAACCTCCGTTTCCGAGAAAATAATAAAAAAGTTCTGGAAGGGAAAACATAATGAAACAAACATGCCCCGCCACCACACGTGTTTAATAAATAAATAAATAAATAATGTTGGACAGTTAACACAACATTATCTAGCCCCAAGCTAAGCAGAGCTTGTGTTATGGGTACTAGATAACTGATATACAATATATTTCTTTTTTTTATTATACATAGAAAATACCCAGAACACCCTGAACAAATATCTGTGATCGCACAAATATTTGTTCCGAGGCGGGAATTGAACCCGCACTCTCCTGCGTCGCAGGCCAACCTTCGCCCGCCGCGCCACAGAGGTCGTGAAATTGTGTGTGCCACTGGTCGTTATTGTGTAGTCTATGCAATACAATAGTAGTAGAGCTTTTTTGTGGTTGTAGTAGTAGAGCTTTTTTGTTAAAGAGTTCGTCCGGGGAAGTACTACCACCATTACTACCTATTTGTACTACATTTTTCTGCCGCAAAGCAGTAGTGCTCGCTCTGCTGTGTTCCGGTTTGAAGGGTAAGGGTGCCGGTGAAATTATAGGCACATGAGACTTTCACCTTTATGTCTCAGGGTGGCGGCGGGCGCAGTGCAATGCCTCATAGGGTGCGTCCTAGGTGGACGTGACCTATGAGGTAATGCACTGTTCATAGGCAGAGGGTACCAACTTAACATCAGGTGGGCCATCTGCTTGATCCGCAATTCCAAGTAGTATTAAAAAATAATAATAATGTGTTTTTACTAAAACGAACTACGGAAAAAGCACGCAAATCCTTTACAAACTCAAACAAAACATAACATAACTATCCTCCATGTGTCACTGTCAGTAATGTTCTATTGCTATTTAATAATGTGTCTTGTAAACTTGTTCAAGAAATGATATGAACTGAACTTAAAATTATTATTTATACCTGATATAAAATGTTATTTATAACATGATTGGAAATATGTAAAATGTAGAGGAGGACATACATCGCCATCTCTTGTGCACGGAAACAAGTTGATAGTGCTATCCCTATCTATTATTCAACACGCAAATATGCCATTTTGTCTTCTTCTGCCTGTGCCCAAAGATATGATGACTAAAATATTGTCCTTGAATGGAATACGTGCTAATACACAATTTACAATCAATTTATTTGTGCCCTGAGCTACCTGAAAAATACAAATGTTAATAAGGAGGCGAGGAATGTAGGTACCTATGCGTATTGCTATAGGCACTATTATCATTATAGGCAGCTCCTATCTATTAGTGAACTCTCCAATAGTGTAGGCAGGTACCTACTCAGAATGTATCCTGAACCTATACAGAACGGATAAACTAATAAATGAAGTAATAACGTGACAACACGGAACGAAGGTAGGAAACTGCTATGAAAAATTGTCTGTGGTTGTCTGTCTGCCGTCTGTCTCGCTAGCTAGAGAGTATCAAAATTCCTTAGTCTGCCTGCCAAAGGGCATCAAGTTCACCTTTTGGGAGTGTTGCAAGTTCTATACTTTATTTTGAAAAATACGACATTTGAATCAAGTTTTAAAAAAAACGGAGGTACATTTATTATTTTCCATTAGCTTAAAAATTTATATTTAAAATAATATGCCCTTTCTCCGTAAATAACTATTATATTGCTAAGAATTTCTAGTTATTTTTATACCGGCCTCCATATATTTTTTGGACATCTCCTTTCCTGCATTGAAACTTCGCAACGAGGACAGCTGGATGGAGTTTCGCCAGAGGTGTTCAGACGCGAGGTTTCCGCAAATTGAGTTGCAAATTTGCTTTATCAACGGCGGCGTGAGCTAGGGTTCCATTTGGTTTCAGCAGTGGGGGAGTGAAGTACAGCTGAAATTAGCTTCAACCGATTTAGCCAGAGTCCACAATGCTTTACTTCCCAGAGGATATGCGGCAAGCTTAGCCCCCAAACGGCCAATCCGATCGAAGCGACCCTTTTGTTTCACCTTCTTGCAGGACTTGGCGGCTATGTTAGGCCTTCTTCTAATCCCATGCATCCGAAGCTTTTCTGTTTCTTGCGTCAACCTAGGCTAGATATGCCACATGTTTTTGCGCTTCTGCACTGGCACACGTGGGACTGAACCATGGGCAAGCATAACCTGAAGGTGAATCATCGGAGAATGGAATAAAGTATTCCATTGTTCTTTTGATCACCTCTGTAATGGCATCAGCACAGACCGTTGGGTCACAAGAAGAAAAGCTGGTTTGGCGCCATTGATAAGAAGCGAAGAAGTGTCACATCTCATTCCAATCTGCCTACACGTAACGCCACACTCACCTACTTCCTTTGTGGAAGGAATCGGGTGGCGAGTATGACGATGCAAACCACAGTGATCTGGGGAGGCAGCACTGATACTGACTGGCGGTCCGGTGCGTTGCCAGCAGAAGTTCCAAAGTTGACTGTGTGGTTCTCTACGTTTGGAATTCTTGTTGATTAAGCAAAATTGCAAGTTTGCACAGCTCTCTCCGATCATGGTCCGTGATCTGGTATGGGAACAGCCACTTTTGGTGGGCGTTAAAGTCTTCCAAAAGCGCTAGTTGGGCATCAGGGTACTGCTGTTGGGTCACATCCGCCGCATGTAGTTAAATAACCTGGTTGTCACGTGATCTCTAGAGTGTGAACGATATAGACTGGCATAGATGATGTTATCTGAGACTTTATCCACCAAAATCTACAAAGATAATGAATCGGGATCTTCAAGATCATGCAGGCGCACAAAACAAATGTCGTCCCAGGCATAAATACAGATACCAGCTTTTTGTTTCAAATTGTGCTCCAGAGGATAGCCTGGGTATGTCAGGTATGCTGTATCGGGAGGATATTGAATCTCCGTCTCCGTGAGCGTCACTTATTAAAGTATGGCTTGGTGGGCTCTAGATTCGAGCAGTCGTTGGCGGCTGCTCGACTGGGACGATGCTAATCTAGTTAAATCCAACGCGTTACTTCACACAGCACTAAGGTAAAGCTTTACTTCACACAGGGACAGCTGCTCAGTTTGTACAAAGCGCAAGTCCGGTATGGTATGGAGTACTGCGGCCATGTTTGGGATGGCTCGGCCAAACACCAGCTCGCTGCCTTAGACTCGATCTAGCGCAGAGCTTTCAGGCTTATAGGAGAGCAACATATGGCGGAGACTAGGATCCAGAGTTTCAAGCACCGCCGTAAAGTAGCATACCTTTCGATCTTCTAGTATAGGTTACATTTCGGGGAATGTGGCCACGAGCTACATGATCTGATCCCGCCATCTCGTTTTCATCATACGAAAAGCAGGCGCCCGGCTTAGTTACATCATTATAGCCGCAATTCGCACTAAGCGTTTCGGTTCCACCTTTGTAATGCGTACAGCTAAGGAACAGATAGAACAAGTTGCCGTCGTCTGTCTTTCCTGAAAACTATAATATGGGTATATTATGGTAAATAGGTGCCTTCTAGACCTTCGTGCTACAACGTAGGCCGCATCGTCACTTACCAACAGGTGAGATCGCGGTCAATCGAGGGTCTATCACAGTTAAACAAAAACAATCACAGTTAAATTCATATTTTTCATGTTCGTTTAGTTTTGAGATTTGAGTGATTTGAGTGGTTTGTGGGAAGACGAAAGTTGAGCGTGGCACTGGACAGCGAGCCAAAAGACATACGGCAGGCTGCTGTGCCAGTAGGGGACTAGATTGGAGACTGCAGGGACTCCCGAACCCCCAATCATGGCCATCGGGTCTTCTCATACATTATCCAGCCCAAAGTCCTTTATTTGCGAGAATGTTGCATTAAAGACTGTCGGAAAGCAGGGGACATCGCTTGTAATTTTTTAAAATTAATTTTTTACGTGAAATAGTATATTATAGGAGGAGGTATACATAGGCATAGGTGGTTTTGATTAACATTTTGTATACAAATGATTCGGTCTATGTTATCATAATATATGATAACGTGGACATCGGGAAAGTATTTAATTATTTTATTTTATTCCCGTTGTCAACGTTAACGTGGACAAGCTGAACGTGAACAACGGGAATAAACCGAGAGAACGTGTGTCAGACTTTTTCAATTAGTTGTACTAACCGAGGACCTTATATTTTCTTCATACCTATGTCAAGTTATGTAGGAACTAAGCGTGGACTTTTTTGAACACGGTATACATCACCCTACAGCAGGCTTGTCCGAAGTGAGGACATTAGACTTTTTGGAGTTGATATACAGAACCAGAATAAATAGTTGAACCAAAACTCTGTACTATTATTTATTCTGTGCCAAAACGTTATATTTTCTTCATACACAGTTCAAGTTACGTGAATACAAGCGAGGACATTTTAATATTGCCCTACAACAGACAAATCTATGTTAAGAAATCACGTACGCACATTATAATGTGGGTCTGGATACCCATGTATAATATGTATATGTAATTTACCTTCTACCGGCTCCATAGGCAGAATTTAATTTAATTATTTTAGATTTTTATTTTAAGCTCATTTATTTGTATAGGATGGGCAGCGTTCAGGAAACAACCCCATATTGACGAACTCTGTAGTGCGTCGGGCGAGTAGCTGGCTGAGATGCGAGAGGTTGCGGGTTCGATTCCCGCTGCGGTACAAATGTATGTATGATCTACAAATATTTGCTCCAGGTCTGGGTGTTATGGTGATACTCGTAGTTCCTGATACCTACACACGACACAGGGAATCCTAGTGTGGGATCAGCCTAGGTATTCGGGGTACAGTGAGGTGGTTAAGTGAAGTGTCAACTTGCGCGCGTCGATGCCAAAGGCCGGTCATCATCGGGATAAGAATACCAGAAATAGTAGTTGCATATAAGAATGAAGCCAAAGAGAAATACTTACTTTTAGCTTTCGTTTCTTGACCGTGTTTATTTACTGTGGATCACACAAGCGTAGGAATATAGATGTGAGCTGACTCGGCTTACGCTTTTTTTATCGCGAATGTTAGCGCAGGTGAAAAAAAATGAATTTAAAATTCCTACAATAAAATTCACAGCTTTTGACAAACAGATCAAATCATCCATATAGATAATGCTGTCATCATAGACGTATAATTTTTGCTACGCTGAATAGACAAACGAAGCATGGGAGAGAGAAGTCATTTTTAAATGTACCCCGTGCAAGAATAAATGATACAGCAACAATTGTAATGAATGTGACATGTCTTTGCTTGAGAAGATGCCCATAGCGCCCGGTCTCTTGTGCAGTTTAACTAATTTTGTATTTTTTTTAGTAATCTTACTATTCAATAACAAATATTACTTTGTATGACAATGGTGTCGTGTTCAGTTTGTGACTGTGAAAATACAAGACGTAATGATCCGGGAAAATACACGTTTCACAGGTAAATAAGAGATTATTGGTAGTTCGGTTGTATTGCTTATTTTATCAATTCTGCTTTAGTGAATGACCTTAAAACTAGTTTCATTCGTAGATTAGGACTTTCCCTTATATTTTTTAATAATATTTCGTTGCTGTCGTTCGTTGTTCGTTACCTATAAATAAACAATATTATAAGTAAAATATAAAAATGTTTGATTACGATAGGGCTTGGCCAAGTGATGACGTCAGAAATATCGATAGTCCTGTTGCAGTCTTTATCTTAGTACCTGCCTATAAATTAAATTTTTGTCCATCCTCGAATGGAGGTTTAATTTTGTTTGGAGTAAATATGTGTGCTCTGTTAACATTTTACCGTTTTTTTTTAAATCTAAAATAACCAGGTGGACATTGAGGTGTGTGTTTTTGTATTGAAGCACCACGGGTGTTTTTATTGCAGTTTGTGTAGTAGATATTTTGGAGTAAATATTTACGTTGTAGATTATTACACACGCCTTTTTCCCCGAAAGGGTTTTTTTATAACAAAAAATATTGTTTCTTTCTGCTTGATAAAGTAATAGGTAACAAATTAAATTTAAATATACCCCAAAAATTCCATTCCAGCGGGGCTCGAACCTGCACCCTCGAAAAAAATGGTTATCGGTTATAAGAAGAGTGGGATGGACTCAAAAAGGAACTCCACTAGGTATCTGCAGCAAAGATTTTGAGTTTAAATTCAATAGGGAAATTCTTAGATCCCACCTAAATAAAACCATAATATTTAGGGGTCAATAAATAATGAAGGTTTATTTATTAACTGTTTTATTTCTCCAAACGATCCCTTAAAAATAAGAATAAAAATTAATTTATTCAAAATTGGAATAAGAACCTTATTCTCTTTATGACGTCAAATCTGCCAAACTGTGTTATTCATGAAAGACTTAATCTGCATTAAGATGTATTTATCTACCATACACATCACGGACGGATGATAAATTCTATCGACAATGTAAAAGTGTTGATCGAGGACAACACTATTTATAACTTACACATAGAGTTTCACAAACACGTGCGCATATTTTTTTTTGTTTCATCTTCTATCTCTCATTGTGTATCTTGTACATACTAGATCTATGGCTGTCATCGAGACAGCCATTAATTTTTGACACACCTAACATTACCGAAGTCAAATATTATCTTACTGCGCAACGCGTGACTTCACCCCGTGACTCGCTCAGCAAGTTCACCGAGCCCCGAATACCAGGGCAGGACTATGTATGTGACTGTTGGGTGTGTGTTTATGTTTATATCTTCACGTCACAGATACTGCAGAGCCATAACATTAAAGTTTGAATGTTGGAAGTGATAACTCACGGGACTAAAACTTTTTTTTTCATACTGGATACTTAAAATGATGGAACAAGCAGATGGCCAACCTGATGATAAGGTGTACCCTTTGCCTATGAACAGTGCATTTTTATATAGGTCACGTCCATCTGGGACGCGCCCTATGTGGTCATTGCACTGCGCCCGCGCACAATGGGACATGTAGATGAAAAGTCTCATTTGCCTGTAATTTCACCGGCAACCCTTCAAGCCAAAATACGCGCAACGGGCTTTGGAGAGAGCTATGCACGCAGATTCTGTATCCGTACCGTAAACGATCCGTAGATCGTGGTCATACAAAGGTCTATCAGTGTTAAAAAAAAAAAAAAAAGAACCGAGATCCCTGACATAGGTCTCAAAATTAGCAAGTTTAAATTGTAATGGGCAGGTCATATATATAGCTCGCAGAACCAACAACTATAACATAACATAACACCCAACAGTCGCATACATAGTCGTGATCCCAAACTAGGATTCCTAGTGTCGTTGGTATCAGGAACTACGAGTACCATGGTACCTTAGCACTCAGAACAAACATTTGCAGATCATACAAACATTTGTCCCGCAGCGGGAATCGAACCTGCAACCTCTCGCATCTCAGCCGGCTACTCGCCCGACGCGCTAAAGTGGTCGTCAACCACTGGGGAATAATGGTTCTCGAATGGCCAACCTCGAACCGGAATACGCACAGTAGAAAGCCTGTCCCTTTTCAATTGGCCAACGATATTTTAAAAGTCTCATGAAGTCGTTGCATGCAGGCAACTCAGGACTTTCATTGAGGTATTCTTATTTGAATAGCCAATAGTCTGATATTTATACCACCATCCATTTAGAATGCGTATTACGAGTAGGTAGGTACATACATAGACATACATACATAGACACACGCCTTTTTCCCCGAAGGGGTAGGCAGAGCCACAATAGGCCTCTTTTCACAGTGGGTTGCACCATCGTGGAATATAGACGTGACAAGTGGTGAGCTCATCGCCGCCATTGCTTCCCACGACTGACTCAGCTAACGCTTCCTTCCAGTAATAACACATTCTGTAATAAGCTACCAGCCAGGACAAATCTTATACCAACGAATCTTATCAACAAGTCCGGGTAATCCCTTAGTCGGCTTTTACGACATCCACGGGAGGAGACGGGGGGGTCTAATCTTAGGCCGGACACACCAGGTAATCTATGTAAATATAGACGAAGCCGAGAGCGGGTCAGCTAGTAATATAATAAAAGAGCGAATGAGGATCTGATGATTGACCTGGACGGTAGATTACGGAACCCTTGAATGCCTACTTTGTGCTTATCAAATTTGTCTAAATGGGGCAAGATAATCGACCTGGAAGGCGGTATTCGATCACCTCTCAAGCCAAGGTAGGAAGCGTGCAATGCGAAGTTTCAGCACGAAGGTATGGGAAACTTATTTCTATAACTTTTTATTTATTTAGTGAAATAGTAATTTGTTTTAAAGTTTTAATTTTAATCTTAAAACCATATATTTTCAGAAACGTATCAATAGAGCCGGAGGTTACCTACATTCAAACTCACAAAGTTTATATACCTACTTTAACCAAAGGTAAAATACACAAAGTGTGCGTTAGCCAAACGAGGACAGAAAATTTATATAACACACTTGGAAAATTCACTGTTGTAATATTACTGATCGAAGCGAGGTCGTTAATACACATTGTTCGGAAAAGCTACCATTACGAGGTCTTGTGTGTTAAATTCACACATAAGGCCTCGGAAGGTACAAAGAACATGACAGAGTGTGAAATGGAGTGTATAGAAGGCGATAGTGGCGCCGCCTGGTGGTCACACACTGTCGGGGTGTGAGCATGACTTATCGTGACCAAAACGAGGTTAGGCCAATATTTCCGTTTCAAATATACAATAAGACTCAAAATCGCGCATAAAATACGATGCAATGGTCCGATCGATACGAGGACCCATGAAAAAGACCTCGCTTTGAAAATGTCCTCGGGTGTGCCTTGTGTATTCAATAGCAAGTCCTCGCTTGGTACTTAAGGTCAACACACACACGCAGACACGTCAAACTTATAACACAACGTCGTTTTTGCGTCAATGGTTAAAAAAGGAACTCTTACAAACTCCTAGAACTCCTAAACACACCTACAAGAGATAACAGATGTTTGTATTCCAGTGATTTCATCATCATGTCTCACGTTTACGTCTTAGGTCAATAAAAACATCATCTACGTTATAATCGTAAATTCTTTCGCCTTATCTCCGTGAAACTTAGCCTCGCTTACAATATTGGCACAAGCATGTACTGTACACGACTGTACATAATGATAAGGAGCTGGTCTATGTTGTAAGATACACAGAGAGGAATTTTTAAACTCACCTGGAGGGAAAGTACCTACTTACTCTAAATATGGGAGATCGCCAATTTTACTTACATTAAACATTCCTTCTTGTTGAAAGAACAAAGCAGCATAAAAAGTTTTTTTTAAATTATTCTTGTCTCTCTTTCTTTCTATCTTTCTTTCTTTATTCTTTATTGTACACACAAACAGAGAAGAAAAACAACTTACATAGAGGACATGTACAAAAGCGAAAATAACCCGGGAATCGAACCGGCTAAGATCTGTCAAACTAACTACCTGTACTTTTATGGCATTCTATGATATTGTAGTACTTACCTGTATCAAGTTTAGTCAAGATTAATAAAAAAATACGACCTGTATGCGAGTACCAACATACATCCCATAGGTCTCGAGCCCGTGGGAATATCGGAATAAAAATTTCCTTATGTGTTATTACGGAAGTCAAGCTATCTCCATTCCAAATTATTTTTTTCCGATTGAAGAAGTAACAAACACACGCACAATCTTTCGCATTTACAATACTAGCAGCGCCTCGCGGTTTCACCTGCGTAAGTCTTCATCCCGTGGGAATATCGGGATAAAAATGTGCTTATGTGTTATTAAGGGAATCCAGTTATCTCCATTTCAAATTTCACCCAAATCCGTCCAGCCGTTTCAGCGAAAAGAAGTAACAAACACAGTAACACACTCCCACACAAACTTTCGCATTTATAATATAAATTCTTATTATTATTAATGTGATTAATATGGATGTACTTGTTTTCAAGTTCAAAGTCATCAAAAAGTCGGTACTTACATTTGAACTCTTTGCAGTTCAATAATATAATCATTTATTTATAGCTTACAACGATGTAGGTACCTACTCATACGATTCATCCACACACACAGTAGGTACTACGTACGACACAAGTGTGGGTACCTACACATGTGTCGTAGTACTGTGTGTGTGTGGAAGGAGCTCCTCACACCCAACGTGTATAATTATTATGTATCTGTAGTAAACAGTACACACAAAACGAGCGGGGCGAGACGTTGTGCGAGAATGTGTGGTGAAATTACAGGCACATGAGACTTTTCATCTATACGTCTCAGGGTAGCGGGCGCAGTGCAATACCACATAGGGTGCGTCCTAGATGGACGTGACACCTCTGAGGTAATGCATTGTTAAAGGCAGAAGTTACCGCTCAACATCAGGTGGGCCATCAGCATGTTCCGTCATTCACATAGTTAAAAAAAATAAAAAACATTTATGGCGATGTCTGCCTGTTGTCGAGCTTATTATAAAAAATAAGAAAAAACTGGTCAAGTGCGAGTAGGACTCGCGTGTAGAGGGTTCCGTACGTAATTTTATCTTCATTAATATTTTCCTTTTTCAGTAGTAATTTAAAGGTGTAGGATTTTCGTTTAGGATTTACCGTAAACTATGAATGACGGACTTTATTCAATATTTTTGTGAATATTTTAGACCTAGTAGTTTCGGCGATAAAGGGGAAATGGTCGATTTTCTTATTTTTTTATATATTTCAAACAATGCATTTTAAAACAAGGTTAACAAAAATTACAACTCGTGGGTGTCTCGTGCAGCTCGCTTTAGGAAATCTTTTCTCCGCCATACGTGCAAGTGGTGGAATGGGCTCCCTCCTGAGTAGTCCTGAGGTGTTTCCGCTAAACTACAACATGAGCTGCTTCAAAAAAAAGACCTTGCAGTGCATATAGTTTTGCAGATAGGCGACGGTAACCGCTTACCATCCGGCGGGCACAAAGCAATTTCGTCGAGCCATTACATAAAAAAAATATTCCCTATACCGAGCCCTTTGATTTGATTATATCACATGATACATTTAACAAAAGCTTTTTGTTCCCCCGAAATTAATAATCCCCAAAATCAGAACTCGTTTATTGACGTTTTGTTTCGGACGTGATTGAGTTAACTTACCTACTCTGTTTATGTACTTTTCAATTTTTTTCTCAAGTAATTTTGGATAAAATAGGCTGTGACAGACGGACTGAAAGATAGACACACGAGACTGATCTTATAATGGTTCCAAATGTAGGTACCTTTTGATGAACGGAACCCTAAAAGAACTAAGCGTCAGCAGCTTGCGCAGCAACGCGCCGCCGCCTGTACCGTGCCGCCACCTGTACCGCGTTCGATGTGTGGAGCTCCTATGTATGATGATAGGTTATATGTGTTTACAGGAAAACCAGAACAGGGAACCATCTGATGTCTGACTCACACAAACTCACTCTGTTCACGTTTGTTCAGGAAGCCAGACATTTGATTTCAAATTCCTATAAATTTGATTTTTTCCGCTACTCGTTTATTCCTAGTACCAAACTTCACGTTATCTCCAAATAAAATTTCTTCTATCAGACTAGTGCAGCGGTTATCAGTGGAGCCATCTGTGTTTAGTGTTATTAAATTGATTTTATGTAAAAGCAATGACGAAGGCCAAGACATGTTTGTTCCCAAGATGCTCATTTTTCGTAAGTACAGTTTTAAGTTATTTAAAAAGGTACATCGAATAATTACATTTATAAAAGATATTATTGGGTTTACATACGAACAAAAATTATCTCTGTGTGTGTGTGTGTGTGTGTATGTTAACTAATTTCATGCGATTAAAATGTCGCCTACCGCCTGTGATATATTTGCAAGCAATGTTCACGGTACAATAACTCCAATAAGTTATAAACACTGGTTTTGAAAAAGTGGTCTTTGCTCTGATTAAACCATAAGTAAGTGCTACTAAACCACCGTGGCACAGAATAAATATTAAGTAGTACAACCGTGGTGAGTCTGGCCTAAGACCCCTCTGTCTCCTCCCGTTGATAATGTAAAAGCCGACTAAGGGATCACACCAAGAGTATGGGCAGCAGTATTCAACACTAATACTGCGATCACCAATCCGCCTGCCATGTGTGGTGACTATGGAAAATCCCCCCCTTGCATTGCAATGGGGGAGGACTCGTCCAGTACTGGACGTCTCCAAGCTGAGGATGAAGATGGTACCTACTTGGAATAATAGCAGCTACCAAAATGTGCTAGTCTTTACAAGCTTTTATTTAATTGCAATGTGTGTATGATTGTCTGGGTGAAATCCGAGTGGAATCTTGCAACTGAATTTTAAAGCAGTTATCCTCAACCGACTGAGCTGTGATTTGGCATACCTATCAAGTTCCGATGATAATACAATATAATGGTAACGCGAGCTGATCTGATGATGGAGACGGAAGGTGGACTACGGAATTCATCGATGGATAATAGTAGCCTGGCCGTGTTTAGGCTCATTTTGATCAGCACATGGTTACAATCACTAATTAAAAAAAAGCTTGTACTTACTGAAAAATATTTAAAAAAAAACAGTAAAAAGTTGTTTTTGTTACCTACGAACAACTGAAGCATTAGTACTTGTACTAATATTAATTCTGTGGCATTAGCAACTACTTACTAGACTGGTACTTGACTGTGAGCTTACTCGGCTCAGACAAAGCTACCAAAATATGGTGCAAACGTAACCGCGGGAAATGTAGTAGTGTTTTCGTAAAATGACGACCTGCGTGACGCGCCGGTCGAGTAGCCGGCTGAGATGCGAGAGGCTGCGTGACGCGCCGGGCGAGTAGCCGGCTGAGATGCGAGAGGTTGCGTGACGCGCCGGGCGAGTAGCCGGCTGAGATGCGAGAGGTTGCGTGACGCGCCGGGCGAGTAGCCGGCTGAGATGCGAGAGGTTGCGCGACGCGCCGGGCGAGTAGCCGGCTGAGATGCGAGAGGTTGCGTGACGCGCCGGGCGAGTAGCCGGCTGAGATGCGAGAGGTTGCGGGCTACAAATGTTTGTATGATCTGAAAATACTTGTCCGGGTCTAGTTGTTGTTGTATCATGTTACTCGTACTTTCTGATGGTAATTCGTAATACCCACGAGTCTGACCATTTGAAAATGAAGATAGATAAATCTTTATTGTAATTGCCTTAAAATATTACAATAACAACTTACTTATATTATCATTTAGCCCACCTGATGTTAAGCGGTAACCTCTACCTTAAACATTCGAGATTTTTCATTCGTGATTTTTCATTCAATTTTCTTCATTGGTCTTGTTGTTTTCCTGGTTAGTTTTTTGGTAATAAACCGTTATGAACCAATAAAACCATTAGGTATGTAAAAAATAGGTACTATTATTTATATTTATATACATATATGGGCTCTGCCTACACTTTCGGGAAAAAGGCGTGTGTCGTATATGTATGTATACATTATGTTTTTTTTTTATTTATTTTTTAATACTTCTTGATTGACGGAACAAGCAAATGGCCCAACTGATGTTAAGCGGTAACCTCTGCCTATGAAACATTTCGTTAACGTTTCTCTCCCCTTTTTTCTCCTGACCATCTATCTCGACCCTCTCAACATCTTCTACTCATGACCCCCGCCCATAGGACCTCTTTTTACTCATACTCTTTTACGGTCACTTCGTGCCGCTTTTGGAACTCTCTTCCAGTAGAAGTTAGGAAAGCCGCTTCCATGGGAGTCTTCAAGTCCAAACTGTACCAATACTTTTTGTCATTGCAAAATGTCCAACAAAATTGAGCTTATGTTATTTATTGAATTATTTATATATATTATATTATGTTAGGTATTTATACAGCTAGTTATTAAGAGTAGGTATTTAATTATGTTTATCATTTAATCTCAACCTATAATTAATTTTAATAGCACTACCACCCACTCTACATTACACAAAGGTTAGCTGGAAGAAAATGCTAATTAGCATTAAGTTCGCCTATGTACTGCTTTTTGTCTTGTGCAATAAAGAATTTTCTATCTATCTATCTATAAATAAATAAATAAATAAATAATGCTGGACAGTTCACACAACATTGTCTAGCCCCAAGCTAAGCAGAGCTTGTGTTATGGGTACTAGACAACTGATATACTTAATACAATATATATTACATAGATAGATATTTTTTATTATATATAGAAAATACCCAGAACACCCTGAACAAATATCTGCAGATCGCACAAATATTTGTTCCGAGGCGGGAATCGAACCCGCCACCTCCTGCGTCGCAGGCGAACGTTCGCCCGCCGCGTCACAGAGGTCGTCTATGAACATCTATCTATGAACAGTGCATTACCTCATAAGTAAGGTCCACCTAGGACGCGCCCTATGTGGCATTGCACTGCGCCCGACACCCTGAGACATAAAGATGAAAAGTCTCATCTGCCTGTAATTTCACCGGCACCCTTACCCTTCAAACCGGAAGGGTAAGTTAGTTTATTAGTCCATAATGGTTTTGCCTGACCTAAAGTAAACATATTTTATTGTACATATTTTGATTTGTCTCCCAATAACCTTTTGTCTTTATTTCGTAATCCAAGGGACAGTGTACCTATTTAATTATCTACCATACTAGGTCTAGACAGGTCTAACAAACAAAGCTAAGAAAAATCAACAATGCCGCCAGGCATATACTATATCAATAGCGCATAATTTCCGATGCTCCAAATCAAAAGTGCGCGAGTTCTCAAACACAACAAATTAAACAACAGATATGACTGCATGACTAGCGCACCTCGTGCCAAACCGCGGCCGTCGCCTGCAGCGCGCCGCGTTCTGCATGACTAGCGCACCGCGCTCCACGCCGCGGCCGGCGCCCGCTGCCGCTTATTCCCGTTTATTCATTGTTTCTGAATATTGTGCGAATGTTTAAGCATGGCGTGTGGTGCGGGCTCGGGATGCAACATTTCCTAGGCTCCGCCCAGATGCCCAAGGTTGTTCGAGGCTATAATCGCCTTAACAATGCATTACCTCATAGGTCACGTCCACCTAAGCTGCGCCCTATATGTTAGTGCACTGCGCCCGTCATTATTAGACATAAAGATGAAAGTCTCATGTGCCTGTAATTTCACCAGCACCCATACCCTTCAAACCAGAACACAGCAATGCAAGCACTACTGCTTTTGGGCAGAAATATGTTTGGTGGTAATACTTCACCGGACGAACTCTTTCACAAAAAATCTCTACTTTCTACTACTAAACTACTACTACATTTTTACCGAACAGAAAATCAAATGAACAGACAGACATTGAAGCTAGTAACTAAATAAAAAATAAATAAAAAAAAGTTGAAACTTCGCAACGATTGATTTATTTATTTCTTATCAAATTCACTAACACTTGATTCACTCTAATAGAGGCTTCAAGAGGCTAGCAGCGAAAGCAAGAAATATTTATTTTTATATTTCGCTCCCATCTGGTGATCTGCATTGACTGAGCTATCTATAGATCGTTTGCAAAGGTCCTTAGATAGATTTATATTTTTCTAATTTTTAACTTTTTTTGTCATCATCATCAACTGGTAGATTTGCACAGCTGGGTTAGGCCTTCCCAATATAATGCATGTACAAATCATGCTTGGTTATTATTGATAATACCCGAATGGTCCCACAATAGTGCAACCCAAGGTGAAAAGAGGCCTTGCCCTTTCGGGGAAAAACGCGTGTCTATGTATGTATGTTTCCATAATAACCACGCTTGGCAAGCCGATTGACGTAGGTACTCAGGTGGATGTTGCCGGTCATCTTCTGATTTAGTCGGCTTTTACGACATCCACTGGAGACGGAGGGATTTATTCAGCCGAGCACTGTAGTACATAGACGTAGAAAAACTATAAAAATAAACAAAATTAATACATTCTCAGAATTACCAAACACTACAAAAAAAGCAGTTCTTAAGTGTGACTTCGATTTAGATAACACGGAATACAAACATTAGCCTCCATTGTCCAGTTCACACTGACCATTAGTACAGTGCACACGTACTTATACCATTCCAACAAGTAATCAGCGTATCTAAATCCTTATCGAAGTGTTCAGATAAAAAATATTACCACGAACCCTAGTCGATTGTTGGAAATCAATGAGTAATAAGTACATGGTTTAGACGAATAGAAACATAATTTAAAAACGAAAAAAAAACTTATGCATAAACTTCCACTTATAAATAAAAACAAGGGCCACAACATTTTTCTCAAACGGCTAAATACGTAAAAGCGCTCATAGTAGGTAATTGTTTTCACTTGTATGTCGACCGTCGACCGTTTCTACAATCGTCCGTGACGACAATCGTCCGTGACAACAATCGTCCGTGACGACAATCGTCCGTGTATTACGTTACGTAGTACCTAACTAGCCATTAACGGACATCGTCACGATGGTTGCTGCAAAGCTCGGACTTGGCCTCGCACTGCTTCGGGCGTCATTACAGCAAGTCCATCTAGGACGCGCCCTATGCGGTATTGCACTGCGCCCACCCTGAGACAAAGAGTAAAAATCCCATGTGTCTCTAATTTTACAAGCACTCATACCCTTCATGCCAGAACACAGCAATGCGAGCACCACTGCTTGGCGGCAGGAATAGGTATGTGGTAGTACTTCTCTGGACGAACTCTTTCACAAAAAAGCTCTGCTATTACTATAACCGTTTGGATACAGGAGAAAAAAATACTGACACGTGTTTTTTATTTTGTAGCACGGTACGGTGGCCTGCAATGCTCTAAGGTAGCAAGTCACGAATTTGTATTAGTAATAAATGCCTACCTTCTATTTTTAGGGTTCCAAACCCAAAGGGTGCTAACGGAATCTTATTACTAAGCATACACCGCGCCGCCGCGCTGTCTGTATGTCTGTTTGCCTGTATTCTTGTCACAGGTGTGACAAAGACAAATAACCATAATGCAAATAATGAAAATGCAAAACCCAAAACACCGTACAAGAAATTTTCAACCAAAAAATAAAACCGAAGTACCTAATTGTAATTTAACCTCCATAATGAAATTAGCGTTTGTATCTTTTTTTACTTTACGACTATCATTGACCAATTAAATATAGTTTTGTTATTTATATAAGGCAGCCAACTGGTTGAATTAGCCATTTAATTGCACGACTAGCCCATACATTGAACTACGCCGTTCACTGCACAAAAAATAGTGTGACCTCGAGAAAACAGCTATAATATTATCATCGTGAGATTCTAGTCTCCCAATAGGTAAGTTTTTTTCTAAAACTATTTTATTAGCCTTTCTAGATAAAAACATTGTGATTAAATGGCGTTGTGCAATGAAACGGCTAGCCATGCAATTAAACGGCTGATTCAACCATTTGGCTGCATCATATAGGTACCTATATAACGCAGCCAACAACTACATAAATGTTTTATTAACTCAAGTGATTTAATTTTCGAGTTATGGAGGCCCTGTGTCATAATTTCGGAACCCTACACTATGCGTGGATTGAGTCGACACGCATTTAGCCGGTTTATTTTCCTTATAAAATTTCGATGAACTGACAAACGGCTCATGTCATTGACCTTAATATCCCCACAGGTAATTATGATTAAGGATGATGGTCAGTGTTCTCTCTATTAGAGTTCCGCAGCTTAGAAAAGTCATCATTCTTTCATCATGAATTTTTATGTTCATTGTATGTAGGTGTTCTTTATATCACACCAAAACTTAAGCCAATGATTGCCGAGGCCATTGGTAATCGGTTCAGTCTCTTAAATAACCGCGTCATTATTAGGGTAAGGCCGCCAAAATTGACAAATATATCACATAAGTAACACAACAGATTTTGTGTTACCATAACACAAATGTAACCCAAAAGTAACACATATTTTGGGTAAAGATGCTTTCATAATGGTAATAAAAGATTTAAAAAAAAATGGACGGACTGCAGTGCAGTGCTATAGGAGGAATGAAATACGATTTTTAAACGATGTACTAGCGTACTTTTAATGAAATTTAAAAAATAAAAACACGACACAAATTTATCATTAATTTGTTTTACATTTGTTTTCTCATGAAATGTTAAAAAAGGGGTCTAAAAAACTAAATAAACATTAAAACGAGTAGTTTTATAATCCTTACTAATTAACGCAAATGGTAAAAAGCAAAATGGTACAAATATTTCAATACAAATTAAAAATAATGTTGGAATGTAAACAAACAAAAAAAACATTACAAAATAAAATATTTCAAAATAAACGTCTAAAATAAACTCTCATCATAAAGCTGAGCTGTTCACTAATTTGAAGTCGACTTTAGGTTGTTGACCAACGGCTACAATGGATGATCATTACTGTAATTTCCTAATTACGGAGTCACAGTTTCTGCGTATTCGTCATTTTCCTTCGTGCCCTATCTACTTTTGTTTAGTATCATGATTCTGCCGTGCTTAGGGTTCCGTTAACAATTTATAACTTACACTCTTTGTTTTAAATTCAGCAATTGCGTCTTCAGACATGTCTATTTTTTTTAAATACTTTATTTGGTGTAACAGGCAAAAATCTTGAATTGATTTTTTAAATGAATAAATAGTATGGTTACAAATACATCACATTTGAAATACCTTATACACCATTCAGAAATACATTTATTCACAGAAAGAATAATACAACTAATACAAGGTATGTACAAAATACATATGAAACAGTTGTGTTACCTGAAGACCGCTGCTAGTGATCTAAAGGTAGCTCAACTGATCCAAATCACTACCAGACGGAAGCATCCCTGAGACTAATTTGGAATGTCTTTAAAATTATTGTACTTTACTAATTTAATTCTTGTGCTTTTTAAATAGAGTAGCGGAAGAAAACCCTGATAAATGAAAAACTATGAAAGGCGGTCCATGACCGTTCTATGTCACTTTTTTTTTTAACATTGATAGACCTTTGTTTGGCCACGATCGCACTTGTTGGTAAGTGACGATGTGGCAGAAGATGGAGCACAAAGGTCTAGAAGGCACCTATTCACTCTAGCCTTGAAGAGACCCAGATTATAGTTTTCAGGAAAGACAGATGACGTATTGTATTCCACTCCTTAGCAGTTCGCATAATAAAGGTAGAACTGAAACGTTTTGTGCGAATAGAAGGTATACTAATGAGGTAAGGATGGTACTGAGCCGTACGCCTGCTCGTCCTGTGATGAAAAGGGGATGGTGGGATCAGATCGTGCAGTTCCTGGGAGCATTCCCCGAAATATAAACTATAGAACTTCGAAAGGCATGCAACCTTACAGCGGTGCTCGAGACTCTGGATCTTAGTCTCCGCCATATGTTGCTCACCTTTAAGCCTGAAAGCTCTACGTTCGATCGAGTCCAAGGCAGCAAGCTGGTGTTTGGCCGAACTATCCCAAACATGGCAGCAGTACTCCATACCAGCCCGGACTTGTGCTTTATATAAACTGAGAAGCTGTCCTGGTGTGAAGTAACGCATGACCTTATTCAGGATAGCTAGCTTCATGGCAGCTGTTTTTGCCTTAGACTCGATGTAGGAGCCAAAGTTGAGAGTAGGCGTGAGCGAAACACCTAAAAGCATGAGGTGATCTCCTATAGCAACAGGTACATCTCGGAATACAGGAACTTGGAGAAACGGACTTTTTTTCGCCGAAAAGAGACAAGCCTGCGTTTTAGACGCATTGAACTTGACTAGATTAGCATCACCCCAGACGGATACAGCCTTTAGAGTCAAATTCAGACGCTGCAGCATCTCATCTCTTAACTCCTGAATTTAATTCTGCTTAGCTCGCGCAGTGGAAACATATCTCTCCGCAACTGTGCTGTCGTCTGCATACCCAATGATACCGGGCATAAGCATATCATTAATGTGCAGCAGAAACAGTGTGGCAAATAGCACTGACCCCTGAGGTACACCAGCGTTAATAGCCAATTGATCCGACGAGCAGCCGTCAATAATTACTCGAATGGATCTTTCCCTCAGAAAGTCTGCGAGCCAGGAGCAGAATTGAACTGGCAGTCCGTAGCAGGAAGCTTGCCAATAAGGCTAGCGTGCCAAGCCCTATCAAAGGCCTTCGACGTCTAATGAAACAGCCAGTGCTTCACCATATTTCTCGATGGCCTCGCTCCATATGTGCGTGGCATACACAAGAAGGTCCCCAGTAGACCGGTTTCGGTGAAATCCGTATTGGCGATCACTGAGGAGGTCGTTACCTTCGAGGTAAACAATCACTGGCATCATCATTACATTCTTTTAGGAGGCCTTTTTTCAGCAATGGGTGTCCACCAGATGATGATTATGTGGCATGTTTTTGCTGCTTTCTCGTACATTTCTTATTTAGACCAGAAAAAATAAGAAAGAATTGCGCAAAGCTAGTCTTCATAATCTAGGTAACCAAATATTTTGCTTCTGGCTACGTGGTTCGACCGTATGGTTCGATCAGTCGGACTACGTGAACATTTTTTTCCAGTTTGTACGATTAATCGAACCATGGTTTTCTTTGACACGGTACGGAATTCTAGCAAACAAGGTAAGTATTCGCTTGCCCCTCATTTTTTACTCTCATTGTTCGCGAGCCATTATATTTGCGGAAACATCACGAATCGGTGAATTAACGTTTGTTTTGTGTGGAACTCGGACAATAGCTACTGTTTCATTACTGTTATTTGATGGAGGCGAGTGTGAGTTAACAACCTGTATAGAACACACGTGTTTATTTACGTTTTTGAGGAAAATTTCGAGAAGCCTTGTTTTAATAACATTTATTCCGCAAAGCGGGTAGTTGACTACCCTTTTAGCACAAGACATTGTCAGAAATCATGCCCAGTTGTTGCAGGACTTGATTGCCCACGACTTTTCAAGAAATTGCTGAGGTTTTTTTTAAGATGTGCATTCATCTCTCTCTCTCTCTCTCTCTCTCTCTCTCTCCCTCTCTCTCTCCCTCTCTCTCTCTATACTTAGTAATGTCATGCAATGATTAGGTATTTGCAACAAAAGCTGACCAATATTTGAAGCCTGACGGATTAAAACCAGAGTCCATTAGAAAAAAAAATACCTACTCTCTAGTCTAGTTCTGAGTTTAACAAATAATAATTCAAACCCTACACTTCGGTTTATTATACTAACACCGTACTATTTTTTATTCTGTGCTAATACCGGAGTTACCAACGTTATTGTCAAATTATTCATTGAATGAGGGCCGGTATTGTTATGATTGTAGTACTTAAACACTGCTGTTAGTTGAATGATAAGTAAGGACCTAACTTTCTAATGCATTTTTCTAGGCGAATAATCGATCATCATCATCAGCATATTAATGATTTCGTAGTGAATCATAACCACAGTTGCACTTGGTTAGTGAAAGTATCAATACGCTTCCGCTCGGACTCGGGTCTTTTGGTCAGAGTTATGAAGATACCTCGACAGTGTACAGTAAAAAAGTGTTATAACCACAGATAAAATAATACTATACTTATTACTAATAGCACAGATAAAATAATACTATACTAGTACTAATAGTTAATAATATAAAGTAGACAGTGGAAAGTATCAGTGTTATTATAAAAAATCGTTTTTTGGAAATGTGTATCAGCATCCGTTTTTGGAGCGGGGTAAAAATTATTTAATATTTTACTAATGTCCGGCTGCTGCTTCATTATAGCAGTATTGTGCTGTGGTGTGTCCGACCTAAGAATATACCCTTCCATCTCCTCCCGTGGATGTCGTAAAAGCCGACAAAGGAATTACTCGGACTTGTTAATAAGATTGATTTGTTCTGACTGCTAGCTTATTATGGAATGTGTTATTACTTGAAGAAAGCGTTAGCCGAGTCAGTCGTGCAAAGCAACGGTGGCGATGAGGTCACCACTTGTCACGTCTATATGCCTTGATGGTACAACCCACTGTAAAAATAGGCCTATTGAGGCTCTGCCTTCTGCCCTTCGGGGAAAAAGGCGTGTGTCTATGTATGCATGTAAAAGTAGCTTATAGCTTAATCGAGGTGATAATCTATCTGCGTACCGAATTTCATTGAATTTTAGCTTTTTGGCTTCATAAATGAATAGATTTTTACTGCAAATCCGCCTAGTAAGTGCCCTAAATTAATAGATCGTACTGCAAATCCGCCTAGTCAGTGCCCTACGTCGCATTGCTCACGCTCGCTTAACTATGAGAGTTAAGCATACCAGTTACCCATCAAACCAGAATACTTAAATACGAGCATTACTCCTTGGTGGCAGAAAAAGTGGTAGTTGTTCCCTGGTTACTTCCTCATCCACAAAGTGTTCCACTACTGTCATCTTGTTCTACAACGACGTGCGCAAACACGCACTATGAACTTTTCTTGACATTGCGTGGTTCACGAATACGGCAAAAAACAAAGATAATCCATCATTCTTTAGAGTTATGGTTCATACAATGCTTCTTCTTCTACAAGCACGAGAGTGCAGTCCTTGCATCTTCATTACCAATCTGCCAATCTTATGATAGTTTTTGAACATAAAGTGTAAAAACAAGCCCTTACTTTTAATTACTGGTTTCAGGAAATGTGTCATTTCCTTGTGTCATTAAAGTTAGTTATTTGGAAACTAATCTATCCTCAATTGTGCCTCATCAGACTTCCTGAAAGATTACAGTTTCGATATCAAATCGACATTCGTCAGTAGTAGGGGCTGTGTTATCGTGATAACGGGTTAGTTGCTAACGTTTGAGCAGTCAGGATAAATTAGGACAAGTGAATTGACGGGACGGACCTTGTTTCAAACTGTAGTGTTGAGAGATATACGTGAGAACTATGGTAAATATTTTTGTCATATTAAGTAAAAAAAATGTTGCTGATTGAACTAAAAAATAGGTGAAAATTAGTGTAGCTTCTGTTTCGTTTTGGAACGATATTTGAGTTTGTTTTCACTGAAATTGTGCAGTTGTGAATGCGTTGCTCTATATAGTGCAAGAAATGTTTTTGTTCTTCACGATTCCATACTAGTAATACCTACTTATAATAAACATCGTATGGTACTTATAACGTTTTTTACACAGCGAATGCAATGTGCTGTGCTCTAATTACATTTAAAGTTGTGCATCGTTGAGTTCACATCTGGCTTGATGTTTTTTTGGGAATATTGTGACGTTCATTGTGGACTACTGAGATCTGTGCTAAGGACGCTTGTTGCTTTGAGAAAAATACCAAGCTTTTGTGGTTCAGAATATCAGGCTAGCTTTTATTTAGTCTCACAACTGTTAGAGTAACAATCAAATCTTGTGCAGTGGTGTGAAGAATAGGTCCGTCCATCTCGTCGTAAACACCGGCTTAGGATTACAGCATGGACAGGATAGACAGGAGGATTTACCGCTAAGGGATTATACCAGGGAGCAATCCACCTGAGTACTTGCACCAATACTGCGATGACCAAAGCGACAGCCAAGCGTGGTGATTTTGACAAACTCCCCTAATGGGCCGGCCGATGTCAAGAAGAGAACTTCTGCAATCTGTTTATGATGGTGATGAACAAACGTAGGCTGGTCGTGTTTCAGATCACGGTTCCATAGTCTAATCACCATCATCATCAGTCGTAGCCGTATCATCATCGTCATTAAATTACGTTTGACATAATTATTTTTTTCTACAAAAACTTTAATACTCAATACAGCTATCATCATCAGCTAATAGAAGGCCACTGTTGGAAATAGGTCTCCTCCAATTAACATTTGTGTTAATTATTCAAATTAGTGAAACTTTCCCGCCCTGGTTCTTTCATCATTGGTCACTAGGCCCTTTTGGGGGCCACCATACCTCAAGCAGGTCACTGAACTAACGCTGGGGACCAAAAAAGAACCGGTGACATGATATAGTACTGATAACACACTCATTTCCGTTGTTTTTGGCCTTTGATAAAATCTAGTACAATTGCATTATTCTATGCCTTTAAAAGCATAATGATGTTGGTAAATTCACAGTGACTCACAAACGAATTTTTTGTAATGCAATCCATGAAACAACTCTCACAGGTCACATGCCAAATTGACCTTTATAACCGGTTCTCACAGTTCAAAATAAATTCTTCCTTTTGACCGGTTAAGCAGCAAATTATTAAATTTATTATTCAATCAACACTCATTGGTAACTTCCGGAATTAACAGAGAGAGGTGCCAGTACAGGATATAGATAACAATGGGTCCTTTCTCGATGTAAGTACTAGTTTACTGGATCAAAGTCAAACTCAAACTCAACAGTATTTATAGCATTCATTGAAATCACAATCAATCATTTAGAAAAACGAACGCGATCAAACCAAGAAGAACCAGGCAACAAACACGTCTTCTCTATACTTGATGATCCTTTTTATTGCTAGGTGGGAAGTGCCTGTGTGGTGCATCAAGAACAAGGAGAAGAAGAATCAAAGAAACAAAGAACCAACTTAAAAGTAGACAGTCGAAAGTAAGATCAATCAAGAGAAACAGTAAAAGATCGTCAAACTGACGCTATACCTACACTTGATATACATAATAAATAACAACCTCACAATAAATAATTACCTATAGGTACTGATATTGCAAATTGACATATTAGTTGTTGAGGTACAGAGTGACTTTAGACCATGCGGCTTTATCACTATTATAATAATATCGATTGTTTTGCTTGTATATGAATGCATGTCTTTCGGTGTATTTTTTTTATGGTTTCACTGTTTATCCTGTCACTTTTTTTACTCAGATTTTTGCTTAGTTTTTTGCCACTGCTTGTTGGCAGGTCTGCAGTATCTATAAATTTTGCGAATTGGCCATGTCTCAAACCTATATATGTTATACTCTATACGTAATACACGGCAGTAATAGTTGTTGTTTTTTATCGTCAGTCTTTAATTCTCACTCTGAAGTGGAATACACTACCGTCGTCTGCCTTTCCTGAAAACTTTAATCTGGCTCTCTTCAAGGCTAGAGTGAATTGGTGCCTTCTAGACCTTTGTGCCATCTTCGGCCACATCGTCACTTACCAACAGGTGAGATCGTGCAGAAACAAAGGTCAAAAAATGATAAGAAAAAACTCTTCATAATTTATTTCAATCTCAATTATTTTGCAACCTTGTAGCGATTCTCTTATTAATTTATTTTATACTTACTGGTTTTCGGGAGCAATGATTTTTCCCACTAATTATAATTTCACACTAGCTGTTTTTTCCAATTAGTAC
Organism: Operophtera brumata; assembly: GCA_932527175.1. NCBI lineage: Eukaryota > Metazoa > Arthropoda > Insecta > Lepidoptera > Geometridae > Operophtera > Operophtera brumata. The sequence goes on along the minus strand of OW052233.1, from coordinate 193,690 downwards.
CTATGATGTTGTCATTAGCCTTGTTTAAGAAGCATTTCGAGCGCATCTTTCTGAATTTATTTTGATTACTCCGGTGTCTGTTCTAGAACCTCAAAAACAAAACAAAACAAAATAATGTAACAGAATGTGCAAATTATCAAAAGAAAGTAAATTGATACACCTAGTCCCAAAAAATATGTACCCTAACATATTTTTATACCCAGTAAGAGCTCAATCAGCTGTTCCTTAAATAGCATAAGCTATTTTTGATCTCTGGATATCAGAACTAGGTCCGTTACAAATTGGCCTTAATTTGTATAGCTGACATTAAGCAGTCGTTCATAAATTGAAGGATAAGAAACTGTAAACTGCAGCTAAATGACAAATTAAAGAGCACAAGACTTGTGGCCATTTCCTTTGATTTCAACGAAAGTTTTTATTTTTTTCAAAACACTGTTTACATTGAACTGATTTAAATGAGCCCAAACACTGTTAGGCTACTATTAATCACTGCGGAGTTCCGTTGTCGACCATCAGATTCGACCATCATGGTTTTATCAACAAATTAGCTCGCTGACACGATAATGTTGTATTGTGATCGGAAATGAACAGGTAAGCCAAACTTAGTTCAATCGAATATCAGGAAGTGGTCTAAAATTCGTTTCCAGATTTGATTTAATTTTTGTTAGTTAGTTAATAAAAGGAGTTGATAAAAGAAAAAAATATATCTTCATACGAAATTATTCTTTCTCCTTTCGAGGAGAAGTCCTTTCATTTATTCAGGACATAAAAATGTACCTAAAAACCAAACAAAGGACCAAAAAAAATGTTTTCAATTCTTGTGCTTGGCTGTAGGCATTGAATCACATCACACTAATATTATAAAGGCGAAAGTTTGTGTGTGTGTGTGTAGTGTGTTTGTTACTTCTTCACGCTGATACGGCTGGATGAATTTGCATGAAATTTGGAATGGAGATAACTGGACTCCCGGAATAACACATAGGCACATTTTTATCCCGATATTCCCACGGGATCGAGACTAACGCGGGTGAAACTGCAGGGCACTACTAGTAAGCAAATACGACTCTACGAGTACCTGAGACCGTATAGGGTCTCGCGTAGAGTTTAAGACATAGAAAAAACTGAGAATCTGAAAAACTTTAGACCACTGTTAGCCTAGTAGGGATTGACCACCATTTCTGATCCTAAGATCGTAAGTTGAAAGTCCTTTTGTACACCAATGCATTTTTCCTCTAGAAAAATTACATATTTAAAAAAAACAGTTGTGCTATTTTAAGGCCGTTGCAAACGATCTAAAGATAGCTCAACTGATCCAAATCACTATCCAGACCGAAGCGTCTTTGTGACGCTAGCTGCATTGCCATCGCTTAAAATAAATACCTAACTTGGTATTTTTTTAAATAATATGAATACCTAAGGTCTCTAGTATTCTACTGTCAACAGTATAGGTATTTCCTTATTGTATACTTTGTCATATTTTTTTCTAATATGATACAAAGCCGCGATAATTTTACATGGCTAAATAGGTCATAAATTTTCTATAAATGTTTACTTCCTAGAATAGAACATTTTAACAACGACTATATCATGATTAGAGGATTAATAGTAATCCAAGATAACCTATCCCTTCATAGAAGTAATAGCGCCTATTTACCTCAAGTCACGTCAACATTCGTCCTTGATTGTTGGAACCCTTATCAGGAGTATCTGCTCATCAGTTCCATTCAACGAACTAAGGTAAACAAATGTCGATTTAGTTGAGTCTGTTTGAAATACAGGGTCCGTTATACCCAGTTATTATTTGCAGTTATTTTTGTAAATATCTAATATATAGGTACTATGTAACTTTTGAAACTATCATGGTTATCATACTTTTTACGAGAAACTGTAAAATATAGATAGATATATAGATAGATAAAACGTTTATTTGCATCTCCAATCACACACGTACATTCTAAACAAGTAAAAGACAGTGCACTAAAAACTAGATAATACAACCATCGTTACACAAAAACAAAGCAATGCACTAAAATAACCATATAAAAACTATAACTAAAAGTACGTGTGTGTTGCAGCATCACAAATGGGTCATAGCTCAGCGAATTAACTTGCTCAAAGAGCAAACACTGATTTTCAGCTAGTACCCTCGAGGTGACAAGTCGAGACGAGCGCCATACATGTACCTACATATCAGTCTAGGAACTCCTCCGATAACACCAGTCTCAAAAGAGTCCGGGTACCAGAGGAGGCTCAAGTACGAGAGTAGGGTGTTATTATTTATTCAGCCCTAATTAGCGTCCCTAATATCCGAAAAATAATGGTAAATATCCCATTTCTAGTGAAAAGTATAGGTACTATGTGTCTGGCTGGCTTACGAAATTGTTTGTTATTTTTGTGTAGTGTAGTGAATTTATCTGTTACCACTTTATAAACGGCTTATCCAATTTTAATGCGACTTTTTGTATGAATTCCTAAAAGTTACCATTTAGTTATTATGTCATCGGTCCGTGGAGACAGGGGCCCATCATACAGTGCGTCGTCAAGTTCGTGGTCACCACTCGAGAACCTTTATTTCCTAACAGTGATCCGTTGTGCCAGCCCACTGCCATTTTAACCTGAGAACTATGTCGGTGAGCTTGGTTTCTACCCTTCCACTCTTGATTCGGATCTTCTCGATGTTTCATTGTAAGAGAAAGTTCGATCACGGAACGGTACTTTTGTATATGTGGTTATTTAGTCCAATGAATAAACCAAGTATCCCAATTTTCGTGATATTAGTTGGGTTTTAAAGTCGGATTTGGTCTGGAAATCACAACAAGTAGGTATCAAGCGCATTGTACTATGATGTATGGCATGTTCGCATACCTACTCGCTAAGAATGCATTAGACCGTGTTAATAAAAACAGCTTAACATCTTTTTAATGTAGACTGGTGAGATTTTTGGAAGGAGACCCAGCTTATTGTTTGTCGAAAAGACGTTATTTTTTCTTGTTATCGTCGTTATTATCTGATGTTGACGTTGATTATACTTAATGTGGTTCTTTTATCCATTATTATATACATACTATGTATATATTTTTCATCGCACGCTCATACGGACTTGACTTACCCGCAATAGCGAAGTAAATAAAGATAGCAACAAAGTGTGATTTCATGACCGTGAACGTGAATCACTACTGGCGGAAATTATAGGCGATAACACAAAACAAACTGTTGAATGTTACAACTTGATTCACAGTTATTACACATAAATTAAATCCAGAGAAATAAAGTACAGAAAATGAATAAAAATATAATTATTATACATACATATTGTAAGTATTTGAAATTTAATGTAAATACAAAGTTAGAACTTTTAAACGAGTACTTAATAATAGTTTTTGGAAGAATTACTATTTGCCAGCTCTCCCAGATTCCCAGCTTTCTCACAGAGAGAGAGAGAGAGTTTTCTCACTTAAATGGATTTAAAACTGAGAAATAACTTATTATTAAACTTACTAATAACGAAAAATAGCGTGCCGGCCGTCACAGGTGCACGCTTAACGGTTAAATGGCGTCAGACTTTACCGTTATGCCGCAAAGATCGGAAAATACGGGGCAGGCTTTTTGACAGCACTGGGACAGTGTGGGCAAACAACAACAATTAAAAAACACCTTTTCTTTATTTTCAGAGTAAGCTCTTCAGTTCAAAAGCCTCAGATTTTGAGAATGAAGCATTAGAAGTTCACAATGAATATAGGCGAGAGCATGGCGTGCCTCCTCTAGTAGTCAATAAGGACATCACTAAAATTGCGCAGAAATGGGCAGAAGAATTAGCCAAGAAGGACGCTATGTCCTATAGTTTGAACCAGACATATGGAGAGAGCGTATACAGTGGCTGGACAGCTGACCCCAACACAAAAATCAAAGCAAGAGATTGTGTCGACAAATGGTATAGTGAAATCAACGACTATTCATTCGGAAGAGAACCTGAACAACTCAACTGTGGTCACTTCACACAACTGGTATGGAAAACGACGAAAGAAATAGGAGTTGGAAGTGCCAAGAGTAAATCTGGTAAACTTTATGTTGTTGCCAACTACTATCCTCCTGGAAATTATACTGGCCACTTCTCCAAAAATGTCACCCCACCTGGAGCGATGCAGTTTGCAACAGGTAGCTATAGCTCCTCGCGAAGCTCAAACAATAACCTACCACCACCAAAATCACCGAACCAAAGACAGCCACCACGCTCACCAAACCAGCGAAACAGCAAAAATTTGGGAGATATCGCTTCGGACTTGGTCAGTAAATTGAGGTCGACTTCAGTCTCTGGAGAAAAGTTCGAAGAAGAATGTCTCAGAGCTCATAATGAGTATAGAAGGAAACATAGCGTGCCACCTCTTGAACTAAACAAGAAGTTGTGCAAGTACGCAGAAGATTGGGCCAAAACGCTAGCAAAGAAAGGCAAAACGGAACACAGAGACCAGAATGACTATGGAGAGAACATATTCTTCGCCTGGTCTTCTGATCCGAACTTCACTGTCTGTGGCAGGGAGCCTGTTGATAAATGGTATAGTGAGATAAAGAGCCACAAATTTGGTAAAGAGCCATCTAACTTAGACTCAGGACATTTCACACAAGTCGTCTGGCAAGATAGTAAAGAAGTAGGTATTGGTGTGTCCAGAACTAAAGATGGTCAAGTCTATGTGGTAGCTAACTATTCCCCGCCTGGTAATGTGATGGGTAGCTTTAGTTCGAAGGTTCTTCCGCCTTTACATTGATAAGTGGAGATGGGAGTCAATGTTGCCAAAGATAACAAAACAAAGTATTAAGACTAATCCATAGATTCTAAGGAATTTAGTAAAAAAACCTCCAAAGCATTTAAAGAAGAGTAGCAAACCATTCCATAGGTGTGTAACGTAATTACTAACATTCAGATATTTTTTATTACAAGTTTTGTGGCAAGTAAGATAGATTGGGAATTCAAATGGATGCCAGTATAGAATAATAAACCCAAAGATACTATATAAGATAATAAAATCTTGATAAATACTAGATTAAGATAATGTTATTAAGGATAAAGACGGGTGCTTGTTGGCGTCATTGTAAGAAATATTAATTATTATATTATATACCTACGTAAAGATTATACATATTCCTTTATATTTGCAAGATAAGTTTATTTTCCATAAATTTTTACACCATCTTTTAGTTTTATTCCACTTGAAAATTGATGTTTTTATACAGGCTAAAAATGTTATCATTTATCAGCCTAAAAAGGAATCATTGCTAGTAGCTTTGATGACCTCTGTGGCGCGGCGGGCAAACGTTCGCCTGCGGCGCAGGAGTTTGCCGGTTCGATTCCCGCATCAGAACAAATATTTGTGCTATCTGTAGATATTTGGTCAGGGTGTTCTGGGTATTTTCTATATATAATAAAAAATATCTATCTATGTAATAATTATATTGTATTAAGTATATCAGTTGTCTAGTACCCATAACACAAGCTCTGCTTAGCTTGGGGCTAGATAATGTTGTGTGAACTGTCCAGCATTATTTATTTATTTTATAGGTATTCGTTTAACTATATGATTTCCCTATGTGGCCTAAGTTGACGACCTCTGTAGTGCGTCGGGCGAGTAGCTGGCTGAGATGCGAAGGGTTGCGGGTTCGATTCCCGCTGCGGGGCAAATGTTTTTATGATCTGCAAATATTTGTTCCGGGTCTGGGTGTTATGGTACCATGGTACTCATAGTTTCTGATACGTACGACACGGGGAATCTTAGTGTGGGATCAAGGTATGTATGTGACTGTTGGGTGTTATGTTATGTAAGTATAGTCCCTCTGTCTCTTCCCGTGGATGTAAAAGAGGGGATAAGAGAAGATGGACTGCTGTCTATCTCCTCTTATCCTTGTCTCTTTTGTATGCTGCTGCATATGCCGGGAAGTGTGCACGCTCGTGTGTGTTCGTTTTGTATGCTGCTGCATATGCCGGGAAGTGTGCACGCTCGTGTGTGTTCGTTTTGTATGCTGCTGCATATGCCGGGAAGTGTGCACGCTCGTGTGTGTTCGTTTTGTATGCTGCTGCATATGCCGGGAAGTGTGCACGCTCGTGTGTGTTCGTTTTGTATGCTGCTGCATATGCCGGGAAGTGTGCACGCTCGTGTGTGTTCGTTTTGTATGCTGCTGCATATGCCGGGAAGTGTGCACGCTCGTGTGTGTTCGTTTTGTATGGAGCGTAGTCCGCTCCATACAAAACGAACACACCATCGATAGATAGATAATGTTTTTTTAGATATTAATTAATTCAAGTCAATGATATTTTACAAACACAATTTAGAGACTAATATCTAGACACGTGGTTTGTCATTTAAATGTATTAAATCAAACTAGCATGGGTTATAAGATTTTCATACAAATATTTAATGATCACATCACATTACCCTTTAGGCATCCACTGCTGGTGGAGGCCTCCCCCATAGAATATAATTTTGGGAAGATTTGCTATAATCACCACAATCTGCCCATTTTTTTAGGTTCTTTAGAAGTTTTAATTTAAGACTGCGCCAACACCAGGCTGTAATCTTCATACAAAAAAAAACGCCACGCGCCGCTCGAAAAGGCGGTTTTTATTGAATATCTCGTGAGTATAGATAATTTTAAAAAAACACTATCCCTCCGTTTTATTGTATTGATCTTTTTATCCAATTTTTGACCAATAATCTGTACCATATTGACAAACAATCGATTCGATTGTTTTTCAATGTTCAAGGTATTTTTTTTTATATTTTGTTTTTATTTGTCTTATCTTGTTTCTGTCTAGGTGACCCCTCGGTATTATTATGTAGTATCCACGCATATTTATAATTTGAATATTAAACTTGATTTAGTCAGTTAAAAATCTAATCTAAGATTGGTAATTTTGCGTTATACCCCACCTTAATAATCCTAAGAAACTCTTGACTCATTCACTCTGATCGTGAAAAGGCATAGGCGTGGAGAGCACTACAAACTGGCCTTCGATTGCATATGACTGGCTCCGATGGAGATAAAACACGGATCACTTGATTCGCAATACCTATTTTTCATTAATTTCCAAAGGTCATGACTTCGGAGCTAGTGAAGCTTCAGTGAGCCCAATGACAATCTATTGTGTAGCTTTGTAAATAAATGAGTACAAATATGGCTGAGCAGCCGTGTGCTATGTTTGAGTGTATCACTTTTCGATCCTTTACCGTTTCTATCAAGATTTTCCTAACAAATCACTAATATAATTGAAAGACTTGAATCATTGATTAGACACACTCTGTCGCGCGACGGGCGGAGGTTCGCCTGCGACGCAGGAGGTTGCGGGTTCGATTCCCGCCTCGGAACAAATATTTGTACGATCTGCAGATATTTTTTTAGGGTATTCTGGGTATTTTCAATGTATAATAAAATATATCTATCTACGTATTTTATTAAGTACTAGCGACTCGCCCCGGCTTCGCACGGGTAGCCCTCGGCGAACCCTCCCCCCCTCCTACCCCTCCCCCCTATGTAAATCTTCTGGTTTTAAGCTACCTACCCACCAATTTTCAGCCAAATCGGTTCTTCCGTTCTTAAGTTATAAGTGGTATAACTAACACGACTTTGTTTTATATATATATATAAAGTATCAGCAGTATATCAGTACCCACAACACAAGCTCTGCTTAACTTGGGGCTAAATAATGTTGTGTTACTTTATTTATTTATTTATTATTTATGATTGATTGCTAGGAATTCTTTTGATTGATACAGGTTAGACTTAAAAGATCCGTCTGTTTGACATTTAGGAATTTTTTTAATAATTGATTTTGGAAACCAAAAAATCTGCTTTTGTATGAAAGTCGTATTTATCAGAGATATATACTTAGCCATAGACTAGGGTAAACCATCATTTATCAGAGATATATACTTAGCCATAGACTAGGGTAAACCATCATTTATCAGAGATATATACTTAGCCATAGACTAGGGTAAACCATCATTCGTAATGAGACTATGTCTAAATGTGGTTCTAATAAACGCAAAATAATGGAAAAGTTGCATTGTATTTTGATTTTTTCTATCAAATTTGAATTTGCTGTTCAATGCAAGAGATAAAATTCTGTTTAACTATTGCAAGAATAATCTGGAATTTATAATTACTAATCCACCAACTTATCTGCAGTACAAAATGGACGTAGTTTTCTATCATTTAAATATATTTCATTCTACAGATAAATTTGTGGATCTGTACACTGTATATAATTGTAGAATACAACACAATACAATGACAGACAACACACACGACAGACGCGTATAACGCAAAATTACCAATCTTAGATTAGATTTTAACTAACCAGTACAATATTCAAATTGAAAATATGCATGGATACTACATTACAATACCGAGGGATCACCCAGACAGAATTAAGATAGGACAAAAATTTATTGATTTAAAAAAAAAAACCTCTAACTTTTGGCTATCTTCGATTGTTTGACAATATTGTCAGTAAGGTGGATTCACACTAGGGGATCCACTAGGGGATCACCCTAGGGGTTTTTTGAAATTAATTTGACGAGATATTCAATAAAATCACTTTTTTGAGCGGCGCGTGGCTTTTTTTTTTGTATGAAGATTTCTTTCTGCCTTGGGTTGTTGCAGTTAGGTTTGGTTGGAAGCAAAGTGCAGTTTACTATGATCCTCTAATAGAACTGAAACTTGAGGGAGCAACCAAAGCGAATCACGACACATATTTGACTTTGGACCTCCTAGTGGTGCCTTGCGGAGCAACCAAAGCGAATCACGACACATATTTGACTTTGGACCTCCTAGTGGTGCCTTGCGGAGCAACCAAAGCGAATCACGACACATATTTGACTTTGGACCTCCTAGTGGTGCCTTGCGGAGCAACCAAAGCGAATCACGACACATATTTGACTTTGGACCTCCTAGTGGTGCCTTGCGGAGCCACCAAAGCGAATCACGACACATATTTGACTTTGGACCTCCTAGTGGTGCCTTGCGGAGCAACCAAAGCGAATCACGACACATATTTGACTTTGGACCTCCTAGTGGTGCCTTGCGATTCTGGGCACTTGTTTTACTGGATGAACGTGGATTTTGGGCGAAGTTAGGGGACCAAATTGTTCCACTACAGAGCAACTAATACGGCAAGCAGGCGAGCAAAGACAAGCGCGATTTGCAGAGCAGGGATCTTTCGACACTTTAGAACAAAGATTAATAAAGGAATTAACTTTTGTAGGTACACAATAATTGTTATTTTTATGATAAATGTTATTTCACGGTGTGCACTCGATGTGGGCGCATTGTAATCACAAATCTTTCATTTGTCATTTCAACGAAGAAATGACTTTTGGTTTTAATTAAAATGGATTGGATCGCTCTTTGTATTATTTGTATGGTATGTTTCTTTGACATTAATACATATAAGGTCTTCAAAAAATATACAACAGCAGTATGAAATAATATTTAAATCTGCTTTTGCCTACAAAAATTGCTATTTTGAAGTCAATATAATTTGCAACGTTACAATCTTTCCAAGTCGTCAAAGTCACAGTCAAGTCATACAAGTTGTTTGTGAGTGGTAATTTTCAAGATCCGATTCCAAGACTTACTTGACTAACACGAATCTCCATGAGTGTAATAATGCATGGCTTTGTTTTATTAGCATCCGCCCGCGGCTACGCTCTCGTTATGTCTAGTTCTACACAACTCCGTATCATATGAGCTGATTTTTAACCCCCGACGCAAAAACGACGGGGTGTTATAAGTTTGAGGTGTATGTGTGTATGTGTGTGTGTGTATGTGTGTGTGTGTGTGTGTGTGTTGTCTGTCTGTGGTTTCGTAGCTCCCGAACGGATGAACCGATTTCGATTTTTTAATTTGTTTGAAAGGTGAATTTGTCGGGAGTGTTCTTAGCTTTGTTTGATCAAAATCGGTTCAGCCGTTTCATTGCATAGAGGGTTTTTTTTAATTTTTTCAAAATTAATTACTTGTGATGATAGGTATTTGTTATGTGATGTGGTTGCTGATTTTATCCCGACACCGCGCGGGCACAAGGTATGTTATGACACCAACAGTCAGATCAAGATCACGATCAGCTAACAGTAATAGTCCACTGCTGGACATCGGCTCTTCTCACCGCCTTTCGTAAAGCTGGGTCTCCTGCTACATGAATTTCACAACATTGTAAACCCAATATGTTCAAACACGTTGACTGAACATGTCTCCTGCAACTTCCGAGCGTCGAACAGTTTTCAACAAGAGAAATTCGCTCTGACAGAGACGGATCAACGTTAGTTACCTCGAACTCTCCTCTATAAGCGAATGCGGGTATGTTTTCCTTCCGCCAAGGCAAAGAATGTTTGCTATTATTGTTGAAAGAACTTTATCGCATTCCCCGAACCACACCCTCGTTTTGTTCATCAAACATGTTTTAATAACAATGGCGTCGAATTTCGGGTAGCAGACAGCTTTAGACTTTGCTTTACCTATCCCAGATGTTTTTTTTTTTACTTCGTGTATGACTGAACATGCAGATGGCCTACCTGATGTTATGCGGCAACCTCTGCCTTTAACAATGCATTACCACATAGGTCACGTCCACCTCGGACGCATCCTATGTAGCATTGCACTGCACCCGCCACCCTGAGACATAAAGATGAAAGTCTCATGTGCCTGTAATTTCACAGGTTAATCGTACCCTTCAAACCGGAACACATCAATGCAAGCACTACTGCTTTATGGCAAAAATAGGTATGGTGGTAGTACTTCCCCGGACGAACTTTTTCCCAAAAAAGCTCTCTACGAGTACTACCTAGCATAGTATTATTTTATCTGTGCTACTACTAAATGTTCAATGATGTTCAATGATGAACCCGTTTACCCCAACGATTGTGGATCCTTTGGCGATATCACCAGCCCACTGCCACATTGTCTTGCTAATATCACCAGCCCACTGCCACATTGTCTTGCTAATATCACCAGCCCACTGCCACATTGTCTTGCTAATCTTCTGGGCTATGTTCCTGTGACGCATAGACTTGCCCGTTTCGTAGTTAAAATGAGCTAATAGTAGATTATGCACTACGGGAATAAAGCAGTGTCTTAAGTCGCTAGCGAGGGAGTTATATAGAGTCCTGAGTGAAACGAGAGGTTCAAGCTGCCCAGGCTTTTTTCCAGAGGAGCATAGTCTACTTTTCACACCTTTAGCGAGAAAATTAAAATTCACTGAAAATCGCAGCACCAAACACCGTCTTTTGTTTCACATTCTTTGTAAACACACCTTTTTCTATTTTTTGAGTTTTGCCAGTTCGATTTTCGAACAAACATCTTTAAAATGCCACATGGGCATTTTTTTACTTAGAGTTTTCCACGAGTTTCCACACGAATTTAACGTTCCAAATTCAAATCACTTTATTCCCTAGGGAGTTTCATACAACTTTATATCCCTTAAGAGATAATGGTTTATTTTACTTTGAGGTTGCATGATATGTAATTGGACATTGTCGAGCAGGTGGTGTGAAAATTATATTTGTATATTTTCACAGAATGTCGTCGTGCTACAGGCCAGACATGACTTGAACATCAATAAATTATATTTGTATATTTTCACAGAATGTCGTCGTGCTACAGGCCAGACATGACTTGAACATCAATAAATTATATTTGTATATTTTCACAGAATGTCGTCGTGCTACAGGCCAGACATGACTTGAACATCAATAAATTATATTTGTATATTTTCACAGAATGTCGTCGTGCTACAGGCCAGACATGACTTGAACATCAATAAATTATATTTGTATATTTTCACAGAATGTCGTCGTGCTACAGGCCAGACATGACTTGAACATCAATAAATTATATTTGTATATTTTCACAGAATGTCGTCGTGCTACAGGCCAGACATGACTTGAACATCAATAAATTAATTGAAATAATCAAGGTAAGAGTTAAATTTAAATATAACCTAAAAATTCCGTTCCAGCGGGACTCGAACCCGCAACCTAGCCTGTGATCGGCGATGCCTTTACCAATTCAGCCATAGAACGAGCTATGACGCTGAAGACGAAATTTGTGGTAACTATCAACTCGGCTATAGCGCCGATTAGGTTTGGATTACATTTAAATTTAATGTTATCCATAAAGTGTGGTTTACACTTGAAAATTAATAAACTAAGGTAAGAGTTTTTATTTTAAACTATTTTGTTCAAACACAAATTCAGCTTAGTTCAAAGTATGTATCAGAATCAGCAGCATGAAACAATAATTTAATTAGCTGCACTAGACATTTCTAATTTGCTATTCAATTAAGTATCAAACTTTCCCAATTTGTGGAGTCTGCAAGTTTCGATTCATAGCCCATTAAATAACTACGAGTTCAATGATACCAGACTTCAAGAGTTAATAAACATTTATTTACGTGATTATTTGTGGGGAAAATATTCACCGTACTACTAATAAACACGGAATATCCTTCGAGTGGATAATCCTAGTTTTGTCTGACTCAATTTTTTTTCTTTATAATTGGCGCCGCAAGGCATTTGCCATTTTCAAGTTATTTTTCATTTTAAATAATGTATTTCAATATTATTTGCAATGTTACACTCCTTCTAAGTCGTCAAATACAAAGTCGTGTCATGTTTTAGTAAAACGGTGGCCGTTTTACTAAAACTTTGGTGGACAATTTCCACCAATTTGAAAAGTCACGCAATTCACTTTCATTTCATTTCACTACACTTGTGCTCTTTAAATGAGCTACATTGGTTAAAATGCCACCAAAATAAAACAAAATAACTCAAAAAACACTAGGAAAATAAATAAAATAACAGCAGACGACGTCTCTTTTTGAAAATAGCGGGATGAGTCCGATACTGCTACCTAACTCTGGCGCGTTAAGGTGGGGTATAACCACAGAATAAATAATAGTACAAACACAACATTACCGATACTAGATTTGATTTTTACCTGACTAAATCAAGTACAATATTCAAATTATAAATATGAATGGATACTACATTATAATTCCGTGGGATTACTGTACCAGAAACACGATAGAACAATATTTTCTCGATAGAAAAAAAGTCCAAAACTACTTCTAATTTTTGGCGAGATTCGATTGTTTATGTGCATATGGATGCAATGCAGCATATTATTGGTTAAAAAATTTAATACAACTAAGCCAGGCTGTAGGGGTTTTATAAAATTATCTATATTATACGAGATATTCAATAAAAATAAATTTTTCGTGCGACGCGAGGGGTTATTGTTGTATGAAGTTTTCTGCCTAGGGTTGTGCTCAAACGTGCCGTACGTCAACTGTGAAAGGGTACGATCGTATCATAAATGCACTCGCTCTCAAGAAAACGGTAAATTGCGAAATATTAACGGCAAGGATACTGATATTTTTAGCTGTTTTTATTCTCTCTGGTACCTACAGTGATTTGATTGCATGAAAAACTGGCTTAAAAACATAGCACAAACATTATTTAGGTACCTATAGGTATTGATTGAATTTTAGTTATTCCGAGATTAAACCGAAAACGGCTATTAGCTGAATGTTCAAATAAAACGATAAGTACTTAACTTATTAATTAAATGTTATAATTAAGTATTAAACAGAATTCATCAATTTATAAATTGCCAATTATATAAAACAAGCAAATTAACATTTCTGTTTTGGTATAAAGTTGTGGCAGCCCTTAATTAGGGCTGACCACTGACATGCATAACGTGGTCAGTGTTTTTGATCGAACAATGTAGACGGTAATACATGTGTGCGACCACGGCTTTACTGGAGATACATACATACATAGACACACGCCTATTTTCCCGAAAGGGTAAGCAGAGCCTCAGTGGGCCTCTTTTCAACGTGGATTGCACCATCGTGGGAATAGACGTGACAAGTGGTGAGCTCATCGCCGCTATAACTTCCCATGACTGACTCGGCTAATTCTTTCTTTCAGTAATAACACATTCCATAATAAGCTAGCAGTCAGGACAAATCTTATACAAACGAATCTTACTAACAAGTCCTTACAGGTGTATAATAATAAAGGATGTTGGGTAGAGTATTGACGGCCCAAAGCGTAGACATTGTAATATGACACACTTAATATCTTTAGAATAACCATAGAAATCTGAAATAAATAGAATTGGTAAGGAGGCGTGACGCGTGTTGCTAGAGTACGAGCAGAGTAGAGGAAATTGCTCTTACTCTTTCACTCGCGGTTAAGTGGGTTTATTGACAAGTATTTATGACGACAAAGTATTTGATCATAAAATGTCAAAGGTACGTCATGACTTTTCATTAATTATTTTCCACTTCCTTTATTTATCAAGGAGCAAACAGCTATAAACTTGAATTGGTCTGAAACTCAAAGGATTTAAGGAAATTACAGCTCAATTCAAGCAAGGATCCCTCAATGCAGAAGTACAAAATAACGTGGACGGTTCTAGTTTTGTTTTATTTAATAACGTGAACGGTTCTAGTTTTGTTTTATTTAATAACGTGGACGGTTCTAGTTTTGTTTTATTTAATAACGTGGACGGTTCTAGTTTTGTTTTATTTAATAACGTGGACGGTTCTAGTTTTGTTTTATTTAATAACGTGAACGGTTCTAGTTTTGTTTTATTTAATTAGCGTGATCAGAGCCCAGGCCTCGAGATAGAGCAGTGGCAATTGCTTAAAAGTAAAGTGGCCGGTACTATCGTCGAGGTTGTGATTGGTCATAGAAAATTCGGCAATTAATGGCTAAGTTTGCGAAGGCTCTTAGTTTCATATTTTTATCGCCATTAACTATATAGTTTTCAAGTTTAGTTTCATTAAAAAGTTTATTATTTAGGTAATTATTTATGCTACTAAAATAACATTATACTGATTATTCGTTTATAATGATCACTTCGAAACTTTATGAAATAATAGCGATCTTAAACTTTATTAGAGACCCTTTGTGTAAGAAAAATCATAATTTTATTGCATAGGCGTGAACGGATAATAAACTTGGAACTTTTACCGTAAAAATATTTCAGTCGGCACTATAAATCGCGCCATGAACTTTTATGAAGAATATCGTCACAAATTGCCCTCGGTGTGGCCCACGTGCGGCCCCGAAAATTCAGTGTACAATGAGAATATTGATAAAAATCAGTGGAACTTCCGCAACCTCACCTGTTTTTAGGCTACTGCGCCCAAGGAATACAGTAGAATAGAATTGAAAAACGTTTATTTGACACAAATAAAATATACAATTAATATAATTTTGTAGTAATAGAGCATTATTTGTGAAAAAGTTCGTCTGGGGAAGTACTACCACCATACCTATTTCTGCCGCAAAGCAGTAGTGCTTGCGTTGCTGTGTTCCGGTTTGAAGGGTAAGGGTGCCGGTGAAATTACAGGCACATGAGACTTTTCATCTATGTCTCAGGGTGGCGGGCGCAGTGCAATCCCACATAGGGTGCGTCCTAGGTGGACGTGACCTATGAGGTAATGCACTGTTCATAGGCAGAGGTTACCGCTTAACATCAGGTGGGCCTCCTGCTTGTTCCGTCATCAAAGTTGTATAAAAAAAAAAAAAAAAAATACATGGCCAATTATATAAAAGTAGGAAACACAAAATTAAAAATTAAAAAACAAGTACCAACGACCCCCAACGACGGCCAACAATAACCTATTACTAAGCCTACGCCGCCGGGGGCAGTCTGTCCATCCGTCTGTATTCTGACACATGAGTAGATAATTAAGTTTTGAACTAGTTGACGTTTTCACAAGTATGTGTTGTTGGGCATAAACATGCAAATAATAAAGATATCCTGAAATTAAAACTTTAAATATCACATAGCTAAATCTGGGAATCGATAATGTGACCCTGCTCTGCGCGTTTGATAAGCGTTGCCATACTAATTTTGCCAGTTTATTTCCATACAAACATGACCACACAATTTCAATTCAAACCTTGAATTTCTGAAATTTCTTAAAATGAATCTCTTCTAGAGTATAGGAGGTTGTGTCTTGTCAGTCTCTCAGTAATGTCCATTTCTAAAACTAAGTTTTAACTAGTTTCACACCTACCTAACTAACTGACAAAGCTTCATTGAGTCTAAATTTTGCATAAAATGTTTTTTTTTATATAACTATTTAGTAACATTCTTATTATATTACTAGTGACTCCCCCGGCTTTGCACTTTTAATTTCGGGCACTCTGAAAAGCAGCCCCCCTTCCCCCACCCCCCACTATTCATCCATACACCAAATACCATCAAAATCCGCTTCTCGCAAATCCTTTTCTTTTTTTTTGCTGCTAATAAAGATTTCCATATAAGTGAAAGAACATTGGGTTACATTTAAATTTAAGCGAAAGAATTGTTAAAATCGGATATTTAGTTTTTGAGTTATTCATTAAAACGGCTCAGTCGCAAAACGTCCACTTTTCATAATACACCGCCCTTTTTCTCAATATGACCACTTCGCAAAATGTACACTCGATTTTTTCTCATAACGTTGCGTTTTCCCAATATGACCACTTCGCAAAATGTACACTCGATTTTTTCTCATAACGTTGCGTTTTCTCAATATGACCACTTCGCAAAATGTACACTCGATTTTTTCTCATAACGTTGCGTTTTCTCAATATGACCACTTCGCAAAATGTACACTCGATTTTTTCTCATAACGTTGCGTTTTCTCAATATGACCACTTCGCAAAATGTACACTCGATTTTTTCTCATAACGTTGCGTTTTCTCAATATGACCACTTCGCAAAATGTACACTCGATTTTTTCTCATAACGTTGCGTTTTCTCAATATGACCACTTCGCAAAATGTACACTCGATTTTTTCTCATAACGTTGCGTTTTCTCATAATGACCACTTCGCAAAATGTACACTCGATTTTTTCTCATAACGTTGCGTTTTCTCAATATGACCACTTCGCAAAATGTACACTCGATTTTTTCTCATAACGTTGCGTTTTCTCATAATGACCACTTCGCAAAATGTACACTCGATTTTTTCTCATAACGTTGCGTTTTCTCAATATGACCACTTCGCAAAATGTACACTCGATTTTTTCTCATAACGTTGCGTTTTCTCATAATGACCACTTCGCAAAATGTACACTTCACTTTTTCTCAAAACTACTTCGACTTTGACTTTTTTAAACAAACAAAGAAATAGTAAAAGCTCTTTGTGAGTTCAATAAAGTTCTTTAAACTAAACAAAGTTTACCTCTTTATAATATGAGTAAAATTATCTAAAATAAGTCTGTGCAAAATACACCCGTAGAAATTAATTTACAGGCTAATTTTGAGATACTAATTTGAGATACCTTTTACTGAAAGACGTGGGGCAGAATGTTTGTATAATTTTGTGTTCAAGTTTCGGGTTGAAGTTATATTTCCACACAGATTCCATCACAACTTTGCACTTTGCTTTGTTTCGTTGTTGTCTGTGAACTATGAAACGTATGTGCCTAATCTGTTGAAGCCAAGAGTATTAAAAACTAAGGAAATTTAAGATATATTTATTAACTAGCAGCGCCCCGTGGTTTCACCCGCGTAAGTCTCCATCCCGTAGCAATATCGGGATAAAAATGTGCTTATGCGTTATTCCGGAGTCCATTTATCTCCATTCCAAATTTCATGCAAATCCGTCGAGCTGTTTCAGCGTGAAGAAGTAACAAACACACTCACATAAACATTCTCATTTATAATATTAGTAAGATTTATTTTATTTTATTCTTTATTGCACAAAAACTCAAGGAAATTGTACAAACGGAGGACTTAATGCTAAGCAGCATTTAGTCCAAATATACTTTTAGTCCAGACAAGATTGCAAGTACATCTGTGCTTGCAAAAGTTCCGGTCATTCTGATTTTTTGATATGTTGCTAGTACCTAAACCAATATTAAAGAGTTTTGCAATTTTTAAAGTGCTGTGTGTTTGGGCGGTGTGCCCTAAAAAAACATGAAAATTTCGTTTTATTTTTTGCTTAATATCTTAGTGAAGGAAGGGTCTGACTGGTATAGTTACTATATATACTTTTAATGTAAATTAAATCTGCTACAATTTAAGACAAAGTCGATCTCTATACAGCCATTGGTTCCCAAGATACAGTTCTTCGAAAATAGGCATTTTTTTCCAAAAAAACATTTGTTTCAATTGCAAATCTTAATTTTTAATATTGGTTCAGGTCCTAACAACCTATAAAAAAACAGAATGACCGGAACTTTTGCAAGCACGACCCCCTTTTCATGTTTAACTTGACTGGTCTATTTGTGAACGCGGTAATTGAGTTAGAGAATCTCTAAAACCGACTAATCCCTATATAACGATGTAGGTGCGTACGTTGTGACAAAATCACAAAATCGTCCCTTCAAATTAATAAGCGTTTGAAGATCATAATGAACACGTGTCTCAAAATCAACTATTAATTTAATTCCTTTAATGTTTCAAACGAAATATTAGAACTTTGAATTTAGTTTGAAACTCATTAGATAGGTGCTTAATTAATTTGCTGAGCCAAAAACATTTAGTTGAAAGATCTTCACCAAAGTTTGTTATTGATTTCTTAGAGAAGAAACTCGATGTACGGCAAGGGCCCCATGTTGGGTGTACCGCGGTACCCAGAAGACCTGCCTGAGGCTGAAGCGATCCTGCCAGGACACACTCTTATAAGGCCATCGGTGGGAATGCTCAAATCCGCCATAAAATTTCCACTGAGGGACCTAGGGGGCTCTCTCGTGTATGGGAATAAGGACAATATTGGAATTTCGTGAGTTTATGTAGTTTTGCTAAAAAGTATCATTTTTTTTACTTCGTTCTAGCAGATGGGGCCCACCTTAAGCGGTAACCTCTGTCTTAATTTCAGACATCCAAAAAATGATTTTTAAACCGTCGAACGCTTGGGTATCAGTGATCGCAAAAGTTAATGCTGCTGCCCATTCCTTGGCGTAATCCCTTAGTCGCCTTTTACGACATCCACGGGAGGAGATGAAAGATTCCTATTCAGAGGACGAGACTACCACGGTCAATGACATGTATATAGCTATGTTGTTTTGAATTGCTTATAATATAAGGAAGGTATCAATTTCGTTCCGTGACTGACTGACGTTTGGGAGTTTAAGCAGTTTAAGTTTTTAGTGCAAGCGGGGTGAAGAGGTTTGTAGGAAAAACTCCACACGGACGAAGTCGCGGGCATTTCACTAGTCTATACCTAAATTTAGGTTAGACTTAGAGTAAAAAAAACGACGAAGCCTTGAAGTAGTCGCATATGATGTGTAACATCTGACATCACACTTCCTTGGTAATAAGCAACATGGCTGTTAATACCAACCTCTCGGAAAAATGTGCGCTTCCTGTACACACTTCCATCCCGTTTCACGAAATCACTCCCACAGATCCCAGAAATGCGAAAGGAAATATGTAACACATCAAATCTTGTTAATAGTTGTACGTTAGTATTATTCCTTACTCTGTGTTAATAGTTTATTGGTTTCAGAAACGACCAAAACGAAAGGGTGTTGTACACCAATTTTAGAAAATCAAGTAAAATATTGGTAAGACTTTGAGCAATGGACAAATAATGTTGAGAGCATGTTATTAATTAGTCTTTAAGTAATAAGTAACAACAGGTGGAAACAAATAAAAACACCCAGTTAAAGGCAAACAAACAACGTTTCCCGTCCTCTGATTAATTTATCATCTGTCAGAAAGCACTGGGAATTTCTATTCAACTATAATCTGTGTCTCTTTATGTCAAGAGTGAATAGGTGTCTTTTAGACCTTCGTGCTCCATCGTCGGCCGCATTTTCACTTCACTTTGAAACATAGACGTAGAATTTTTTCGCTACTAGATCTATGCTTTGATCTGATGAAATCGTTGTCAAACGAGGGTCCATCTATGAAAAAGAAAATCAAAATCTTGCTGCATAGTATGAAAGAGGGAGACGGACTCTTTTACTGTTTTGTTAACTAGTGTCTAATCAGAGTATTTTTTTTATAATGTCATTATATTCTAACTGTAATAGATACATGATCCCATACTGGGATTCCATGTGTCGTGGATACCTAAAACTACGATTACCATGGTACCACAACACCTAGACCCGGAACAAATATTGGCAGATCTTGAAAATAATGTCCCGCAGCGGGATTCGAACCCGCACCCCTCACGTCACCTGGCTACTCACCCGCTGTGCTAGAGATCACCAGTAGTAAACTAAAAATGAAACTCGCATTTATTTTCAACGCCCGTCTAAATAGGGGTGTCATAAGTTTGAGGCCATCTGTTTGTATGTGGCCTCATAAGTCCAGAACGGCGTTTTCAATTTAGTTTTAATTGTATGAAAATTGGTGTTAGAACACTGAAAAAAGACGGGCCTTTTTTTCTATAAAACGAACTTATATGAAATACAGTTTACGAGATACCGCAGTTTTAGACTGATCCTTTGAAATTACAATTAATACTGGTAAAGGCTATTTTTTAAGTATTGCTAAATATTTATATTGTAGATAGTCTAAATAAATGCGGGGTACGTCATTTTATTACAAGATTTTATATATATATATATATTGTTCAAGCATATAGTAATGCTTTCTTCAACAGCGCGGCACACACACGCACTTGCATCATTCGACACTCACACACGCTCAAAACAGACGTGTGATATATCTATTCAGCCTTCCGAGCGCAGGTCGTGCGCACGCGCCTCATAGAACTTTTATTAAGCTACCTAGCTATATTGCAAATTAGGAGATTATACAGTTGTAATCACCAAACAGTTTTCATCTTCATCGACAACCTTCCTCGATACCCAACAAGTTTTTTTTTTTTTTTTTTTTTTTTTTTTTTTTTTGTCACGGCCTAGCTGATGTTGCTTGGGGTCCAAGTTTCGAGCCGGATGTCCAGTGCAAGAAAGAAGTCGTCGAAATCGATCGTCGAACAAAGGACGGACATAACGGGCGGGTCGAAAGAACGGCGATTGGTGAAGTTTCATTTCAAGAACAAAGAAGCCTACCTAACCTGTCTACATCAAGCTATTTCTGGAGGAGATCTATACCTACTGCGTTTTAACCAAGATATACGGACGAGTTATCTACGGAGAGATACCTACCTAGAAAGGAAATCGCACAACCGTGAGTTCGTTCCAATCAAATAGGGTTATTTGCGCAGCGCATTTTTATGCTAATTTCACTTCACTTCATTCCTCTTAGATTCATTTCTGTTTTGGTCTCCTACTTTAGGTAGGTACTTACCTAGACAATATCTAGGTAACATTTTCATTAAAATTGCTTACCTATCTGCAATTTCTATTCATCTTTAGACAAGCAATTGTCTACCTAAACTGGCATTCCTACCTATTCATTGCAACTTACTATAATAATCTTCATTTCGTACCTACATGAGTTAGGCCGGTATTACCTATTTGTACCGACCTACCTAGCTAATTTAGTGTTTCAGACGTCTAGTGTTTTTTTTGAATGGCCAATCCTGTCCATTAACTTATTCTTTTCAGCTCAGCATACCTACAAATAAGAGTGTTATTTCGATTATTTAGCTTTGTTTCAAACATTACAGAACGTTTGGTGCTAGGCGCATTGACCGGGCGGTTGACGTGGCCGAGCGAGCCGCCGTTTGCCGGCCGGTTCTAGAAGCTTGGCGTGGTTGATTTGACATGTCACTTTGCTTCTACGCGCCATCATTTAAAATTTAAGTATTATTTCACCGTTCACTTCTGCCTTGTTATAATTTCATTGCACTAATCATTTAATTTATTCCAGCTAGACCACTTTAACTTAGTTTCATTTTCAAGGGCACGATCATGGATCTCAAATCATTAAAAAAGAACAGAAGTTCTTTAAAAGCTAAGCTCACTATATTTAATTCATTTCTGCAGCCACTTCTGCTGAGCAAAGAGCTTAACAGCTTACAAAGTTGCGAGCTATCTACTCGTCTCAACAAAATTCAAGAAATGTACAATGATTTTGATACAGCTCAAACTGAAATAGAAAATCTATCCGAAATTACAGGTGACGAATTCAAAGAAAGGGAAGCTTTCGAAACCAGCTTCTTCGGCACAGTTGCAGCTGCGCAGGAGCTGCTGGGCAAGAACCAGGCTGCTTCTGCGGCGCACGACGAACAGGTGACAGGTTCTAGTGGTGTATCTGCACATTCAGGTGGGCCAAACATTAAGCTTCATATCATAAGTCTACCTACCTTTTCTGGACGCTATCAGGACTGGCTTGAATATCACGACACATTTAAATCACTCATACATACAAACACTACAATTCCAAGGATAAACAAGTTTCACTACTTACGCGCTTCACTCAAGGAAGGCGCATCACTAATCATACAATCACTAGACTTTTCTGCCAATAATTACGATGTTGCTTGGGGTCTGTTATGCGATAGATACAATAACAACAGACTGTTAGTCAACAATCACATCAAAGCTTTGTTCAACATTGAGCAGGTTGACAAGGAGTGCTCTAAGTCATTACGAAACACAATTGACTCAGTCAATAAAAACCTCAGAGCACTAAAAACACTCAACTTATCTACAGAACATTGGGACATTCTCATAATCCACATGGTTTTGGGTAAGCTCGACCAAACTTCAATTCGCGAATGGGAAATACAACGTAACAGTTTAAAGGACCTTCCCTCATTAGAAGACTTTAATTTATTTTTGAAAAATCGAGCTGACCTACTGGAAACCATGGAGGACGCAAATAACAAACCACGCAGACACAGTGACATCACACACGTACGACCAAAGGCATTAATCACGAACCAAGCCGTTTCAAAACAATCAAAAAACAATAACTCTTTCTTGTGCCCTGTATGTAAAGGTCATCATTCAATCTATTATTGCATAAAGTTTAAATCAATGCCAATAGAAAAACGAATTGAAAGGGTAAACCAATTGAAACTATGCACAAATTGTTTACGTCAGGGACACGATGAGCAGCGCTGCAAGTTAGGCCCTTGCAGACTGTGCTCGCAAAAACATAACAGCATGTTACACATACACAATAGCACAAATACAGTGCATAATGATAGCAAATCTAGTGAGTGCGTAGTATTACCGGCTTTACAAACAAAGGCGCTGGCTGAATCGCAACCAATAAAAAACAATATCACACTATCATCCATACATGAAAGTCAGGTACTACTATCGACTGCAATAATAAACATTGCAGACCACAACGGTCAGTTACATAAAACCAGGGTGCTTCTAGACAATGGTAGCACTTCAAGTTTCATTACAGAAAGTTTACAAAAACAATTAGGCATTTCAAGCTATTCTACAGCTACTACAGTGCAAGGATTGAACAATCAATCATCACGAATCACAGAAAGATGCGATGTCACAATATCGTCATTAACAAATAGTGGGTACAATGCAGACGTCAATTGTTTCATTGTACCTCAAATCACACAAATCATACCATCAGCAAGAATAAATTGTAAACCATTTACAATTCCTCTGAATATTCATCTCGCAGATCCAACATTCCATGTGCCGTCCGAGGTGCAGGTTCTGCTAGGTGCCGATCTATTCTGGGAGGTTCTGTCACACAATACATTGCCACTTGGCAAAGGCCAACCAACTTTAGTTGAAACAAAACTAGGGTGGCTTGTTTCTGGTTCAGTACCAGTTTCTCACACAAAAAAGCAGACCTACAATACAGTCCATTCTCATTTTATACAGAATATTGAGCTCGAGGAAAAACTCAATAAGTTCTTTGAGTTAGAATCGGTTTCCACCACTCAACAAGTCCGCACTAAAGGTGAGAGTGAGTGTGAAGCGATATTTACAAAAACAACTGTTCGTCAAACGGACGGTAGGTTTGTGGTCCACATTCCACTAAAGGAATCCCCTAACAGTTTAGGTGATTCTAAGCAACAAGCATTAACACGATTCCATACACTAGAGCGTAAATTCAAACGCAATCCAACATTCAAAACACTATACACTAATTTTATGAATGAATACATGGCCTTAGGTCACATGACAGAAAACAAAGATATACACAACGACGAAGTTTCATATTTCTTACCTCACCATGGCATTTTACGAGAAAGTAGCCTCAGCACAAAACTGAGGACCGTATTTGATGCATCGGCAGTCACAAGTTCAGGCAAATCATTCAACAACATACAACACGTAGGTCCTGTCTTACAAGATGACTTAATCAGTATATTGATCAGATTCCGTCAGCATAAAATTGTAGTGACGTCAGATGTCGAAAAACAATATAGACAAATTTTGTCGATGAAGGATTTAGAAGCCTACAACAAATTTTCTGGCGATCGGACCCTGATCAAGAAATCAAACAATACAAGCTAAACACAGTCACCTATGGGACGGCATCCGCACCATACCTTGCCACAAGATGCCTTATTCAGCTAGGCCGTGACTGCACTGACGAAAGGGTTAGTCAGACAATCCTCTCAGATATGTACGTTGACGATCTAATAACAGGCCATAACCTAGAATCTGAGCTTATTGCTACATGTAAAGGCGTTATTAACCAACTAGAGGGTGCTCATTTTCACTTACGAAAATGGCGTTCAAACATGCCATCGATACTGTCACAAATTGTTGATCAGACCAGCAACGACGAATTATTAAGTCTAAGCAAAGATGAATATGCAAAAACGCTCGGTTTGCTATGGGCCTGTAAGCAAGATCATTTGTTCTTCTCATCGTCAACCACAGATACACAAAAAACCAAGTTAAACAAACGCACAATCTTATCCACTATAGCTCAAGTTTTCGACCCCTTGGGTCTGATTAATCCATGCATGCTACAAGCAAAAATTATTCTACAAGCACTTTGGGTTAAAAACATAACGTGGGACGATGAGTTACCTGTTGAAATTCAATCACAATGGCATAATTTTATCATAAACTTACCAGACCTAACAAACATACAAATCCCACGTCGAGTTTTGTGTGACCATTGCATCAGGGTTGAGTTACATGCATTCAGCGACGCTTCCATAAAGGCATACTCAGGCTGCATCTACATACGCTCTATGTCCAGCAGTGGGAATGTCAGCATCCACCTATTGTTGGCTAAAGGCAGAGTAGCTCCACTCAAGCAGAAGCTAACTGTACCACGATTAGAACTGTGTGGAGCTCTTCTAGCTACAAAGTTAGCCGAAAAGGTTAAAAAATAATTGCGTGTCAAAATAGATTCACAATTCTATTGGTGTGACTCAACAATAGTGCTCGGGTGGATAAAAACATGTAAGCACACTTTAAAACAGTTTGTTTACAATAGGGTTGACGAAATCACACAAATTTCTGAACCTTCTTCGTGGAATTATGTGCCCACAGATTTGAACCCCGCTGATATAGGATCTCGGGGACTCAATGCCACGCAACTAAAATCCTCACTTTTGTGGTGGGGAGGCCCACATTTCTTACATCAACCAGAAATTCATTGGCCCACACAACCTCAAAATACAAACATCGAAAACTTACCTGAAACCAAAATTCAGTGTAATTTAGCATCAAACGAGTCACAAGAGCTTAATTTCGTACAAGACTATTCAAATTATAGCAAACTACAACGCATAGTTGCATACATAAGGCGGTTTATACATAACTGTAAAAACCCAACACAAAAATATACAGGTACACCTAAAGTATCAGAATTAGAGTCCAGTACACAAACACTTTGTAAAATTGTACAAAGGAACATGTTTATCAAACAGTATACACAATTAATAAATAACCGCACACTGGCATCCAAAGACAAATTATTAAATCTCAACCCGTTTTTAGAATCATCAACAGGTTTGATTCGCGCTGGAGGTAGATTATCCAACTCAAACTTCGACTACAACACCAAATATCCAATCTTATTGCACGCATCTCACAAAATTACTAAACTATTGGTAGAACACTATCACAGATGTCTACTGCATGCTGGTCCTCAATTGTTACTGGCTACATTACGTCACAAATTTTGGATAATTAACGGTCGAAATCTTGTTAGAAAAACTACACACGATTGTGTAAAATGTTGCAGGTTTTCAGGAAAAACCTATCAGCCCATTATGGGTGACCTACCCAAGCAAAGGTTACATGCAGAGTTCCCTTTCATCAACACAGCGGTTGATTATTGCGGGCCAGTACTGATAGCAGACAGAAAGGGAAGAGGCTGCAGACTAAAAAAGGCTTATATTTGTGTGTTTGTCTGTTTGGCAGTACGAGCGATACACATAGAGCTTGTCACCGAGTTAACGTCTCAAGGTTTCATATCAGCCTTAAATAGATTTATTGCCCGCAGAGGTAAGCCATCGAATATATATTCCGATAATGGAACGAATTTCGTGGGTGCCTGCAATGAATTAAATAAATTCATAAAATCAAATGCCAATGATATAACATCCTACTCATCTGAAAATGAAATTAAATTCAAGTTCAGTCCGGCATATAGTCCTCATTTCAATGGATTGGCAGAAGCATCGGTCAAATCAATCAAATTTCACTTAAAACGAGTCCTAGGAATGGCACACTTAGATTACGAGGAAATGAACACAGTTTTGGTACAGATCGAGGCCATTCTAAATTCTAGACCTCTTACTCCTCTCTCATCAGATCCTTCAGATCTAATCCCATTGACGCCAGCACATTTTTTGATTGGACGAGCGATCACATTGTTGCCTTCTCCCCAGGTAATAGAGCACTCGCCGATAAACACACTTACCAGATATATGAGAACCCAATCTCTCAAGGCACATTTCTGGAATCGTTTTTACAAAGAGTACGTTTCAGAATTACAGACCAGAAGCAAATGGCGCAAGGACAAGGGACAGCCATATCCTGGAGACATGGTCCTAATCTGGGACGACCGGCTGCCTCCCAACAGATGGCTGCTTGGAAGGATCACAACAGTCTACCCAGGCTCCGACGGCGTCAACAGAGTAGCAGACGTTCGTACCACATCTGGAACCCTGAGGAGAGCCTTCAATCGACTCTGTCCACTTCCAACATTGGAACAGAACGTTCCAAGGCCGGCAGCATGTTCAAGCATATAGTAATGCTTTCTTCAACAGCGCGGCACACACACGCACTTGCATCATTCGACACTCACACACGCTCAAAACAGACGTGTGATATATCTATTCAGCCTTCCGAGCGCAGGTCGTGCGCACGCGCCTCATAGAACTTTTATTAAGCTACCTAGCTATATTGCAAATTAGGAGATTATACAGTTGTAATCACCAAACAGTTTTCATCTTCATCGACAACCTTCCTCGATACCCAACATATATACTTTTAAAACTGTCAAACTATCATAACCTTACAATCAAATGCTATATCTTCAGACCGCTCCCCGTCAGATGTCCCCCTGCCTTGGTTGGCACTATTCCCACGGCAGGAGACATCTTACGGTGAACGGTTCGTAATTGTATCTAGTCGTAAAAAGGTTTCGTTATCTTAACTAAATACATAATATATTTTCTTGAAACCACGTTTTTAAACATGGACTACTGAGTTAGTTTGACTTCCCGAGATGTTAAATTCCCATTACGTCGACTATGACGATTCAACATTTATCTTTCAGTAATTGGACATTTTGTCATTTTGACGTAAATAACCTCCAAGGTTTCATAACAAACATTATTAAATTTGGATGACTTCTATCAACCGCAACCTGTTTTCTTGTTAATAAAATATTTAATAAGCAAGTCCGATTAATAATTTAATTACCTATGTGGATCAGCCTTCGTGAATTTGGTCGTCAATAACGTAGATTGGTCAAATGATTCGAGTTGTTGGTTTCAGGATGAATTGGTGCAAGTAGTTCAATCTTCAAAGGGAGCAAGGTAATTATTATATCTATAAATATATATAAAAGGCAAAGTCCTGACTGACTGACTGTACGACCTAGAGACAACGCACAGCCTAAACCGCTGGGCGTATAGACTTGAAATTGAGGGGTTCAAAATGGGGTTTAAATTAGAAACCCATTCTAAACTTCTTTTTCTAAAAATGGGCACTGTTTTTTTATGCTTTTAGCGAAACCGTTGGCAGTAGTCCCCTGAAATTGTACCTTAAGATTCCTCAAATAAAAATAACAAACACACGTTTCAGTGATAAGCTGAAATTACCATGAAAAAAGGCAAAGGAAACGTACCATTGCCTTTTAAAAATATTTTGTACACTCACCTTTATTTGTTAAAAAATATACTTTACGTTTTAGCCAGATTTCAGAGTGTTTCGACGTAGTTAAAGTTTCGACGTAGTTAAAGACGTAGTTTCAGTGTGGTTGTTGATATTACAATATTTTCTGGACCTCAAAGTTAAGTTGGGACCCCTTAATTGAAAAACTTGAGTGTTATGTTGTTTCAAAGGTCGTTTCACGGTGTGGTTGTTGAGATTTCTTATTTTCCACGCGGTTGAATTCACGCGCATGCTACTAGTCAATACATGTATTTAAAATCGTTGCGTGATTGACTATCAATGCACAGCATAAACCGTAACTCCTAGAGACCTGACATTTTTAGTGTATGTTCTTTTTGTGGTTTAGGAGTGCACTAGGAAAGGAATTCCCTAAATACACGTAGGTGCTTGTGTATCTGAGCCTTGACTCTGTAAATTTAACAAGAAAGTAAACAGGCGTTTGGTGTACACTACACGGATTGTAGTATGGAAATACCGAAAAGCACCCTTAGCCAATCCTTTAACATCTTCAATTTCCATACAAAAATCTGTGTAGTTGGTACATTTCTAGACAGCCCTCTGCTCTGCGCTGCAGCACCATCGCGCCGGCCCACACTGACTGGCTAGTAGACTATGCATGCACGGATGGTAGTAGTTATAGTAGTAGTAGAGCTTTTTTGTAAAAGAATTCGTCCGGAGAAGTACTACCACCTTACCAATTTCGGCCGCAAAGCAGTAGTGCTCGCATTGCTGTGTTCCGGTTGGAAGGTTATGGTTGCCGGTGAAATTACAGGAACATGAGACTTTCATCTTTATGTCTCAGGGTGGCGGGCGCAGTGCAATGCCACATAGGGTGCGTCCTAGTTGGACATGACAGAGGGTACCGCTTATCATCAGGTGGGTCATCTGCTTGTTCCGTCATTCTAAGTAGTATTCATCGCGACTTTAACTACGACATTAGCGCTTTTAGTGGCTCCTCTAGACCTCTAGCAAGTTTATTCTATGGTTCATCTAAGTTTCAGTTATATTGTTCATCTTTGATAAAAAAATATCTTATTGTTTCAGACCACCCCTGGTAATTTCTCATCACTATAATTTATAAAGGAATTTTTAGCGGTTCCACTCCTTATAGAATGTTATTTGTACAAGGATGTTATAGACCTCTTCACCTTGTCAATTCCACTACATTCCAAAATGTCTTGTACACCTACTGGATCAAAATGTCTTGTACACCTACTGGATCAAAATGTCTTGTACACCTACTGGATCAAAATGTCTTGTATTCCTACTGGATCAAAATGTCTTGTACACCTACTGGATCAAAATGTCTTGTACACCTACTGGATCAAAATGTCTTGTACACCTACTGGATCTAAATGTCTTGTACACCTACTGGATCAAAATGTCTTGTACACCTACTGGATCAAAATGTATTGTACACCTACTGGATCAAAATGTCTTGTACACCTACTGGATCAAAATGTCTTGTACACCTACTGGATCAAAATGTCTTGTACACCTACTGGATCAAAATGCGGCTTTATTTGTTGCTTAGATTATCGTGGAATGTTTGAACTTAAATACGTCCATTTGCTTAATTTGGGCAGTGAGCAATGGGAATAAGTTCTTTGTTGAAAAATATCATTTTCAAAATAAGCTTTTATGAAATTAATAATCAGAACCGTGTGTTGAGCAAAATGAGCCCAAACACGGCCAATTTACTATTATTTATCGAGAAGTAACGTTGTCCACCTTCCGTCTCCATCATCAGATCAGCTCGCTGTCACCATAATATTGTATTGTTACCAGAACTAAAGGTGTATGCAAAATTTTAGCAAAATCGGTTGGGAGGAAATGGTTCAACTGAATTACAGTTGCAGGCTTTGTCCCAAACATACTAACAAAAATCCAGAATCCATAATCTGTCCAATTCAGAATCTGTCGAGTATCGTATCTACCGGATTACGAATCTGTACAATCCAGAATCTGTCCTACACCGAACAAGCGAAACTACCAGGTGAAGTTAGAAAGGCTCGTAAAAAGGTCTCCACCCACTAGAACAGATAATACACCCTATATAACTCTGTGCTATAACGTAGTAACTAATAAGTAATCTGTGCTATAACCGTTACCGACCCTACACATGCAAAGGTTGTCAGAACGTTTGACGTGTGGGCCGCGCTGTCGCATCAAGAATTTGGGACTGCAATTTATGGGCCAGGAAGTCAACACCCCCACAAAACTGGCAATGATCGGCGGTGACCAATCAAAATAGATGAATCAATTTTGATTGGTCATCGCCAATTAATCTAGAAAGTCTACATTTTTTTTTTTATACATTCTTACCACAAGTATAATATTTTCGTAAGTATTTTACAAAATGCTTCTTCATAATTTCAGATTGTTCTTATAAGAGATCCGTTCAATGGTCCTAAACGGTATGTTGTCTTATTTCCATTACCGTATTACGTATTTTATCGTATAATATTAAACGAGCAATATTATATATAACTTTTGAAACTATCATGATTATGTACATGTTTTTCACTAGAAACGGGATATTTACCATAATTTTTGAGTTCTCCCGTGATCATGGCGCATGCAACTGTGCCGAAATATCGGGAAAAATAAAAACTCAAAAAGCATGGTAAATATCCCGTTTCTAGTGAAAAGTATGCAATATTATATAATTAGAAAATAAATAACTATAAGTATATTATAACTTTTGAAACTATCATGGTTATGTACATAATTTTCACTAGAAACGGGATATTTACCATGATTTTTGAGTTTTATATGTTCCCGATATTTCGGCACAGTTGCATGCGCCATGATCACGGGAGAACTGACTAAAGTCTTTGCGAGTAGATGTTATTGGCAGATATATCGATCTACCCTCTTTTTCACTCTTTTATTACGAACGATACCACTACCATCGGTTTCATTGTCACAATTCACACCAACTCGACACACAACACTAACGGTGTCCGGACGCGTAGCAGGTACCACACTTTTTTGATTCTTACACATTCTTACCACAGGCTTCCATACTCCAGATAATTGAAAACCATCTTCTTTATTAAAGTTTCTGTACTTAGTAATCTCAATTGCTTCTTGTACCATTCTCGGTATGTAATGTCGCTCTGTCGAGATTACCTGCGGACTGTGTAGCTCGATCCAATGATTTGAGCCAGATTCCAAAAGGTGTTCTGCTATGGCTGACTTATGTATGTCCCTGTTCTTGACCGCTCGTATGTGCTCCTTAACCCGACACGCTATCGTACGTTTCGTTTGGCCAATGTACGAACTCCCACAGCTACAATCAATTTTATACACCCCTGGCTTTTCAAGTGGAAAACTGTCTTTTGGTGAACGCAAGTAGTGCGATATCTTCTTTAAGGGAGTGAAGATGGTCTTTACGGAAAACTTTTGCAGGACTTTCGCAATTTTGTCCGTCACCCCCTTAACATATGGCAGAAACGCTGGCCTACGTTCTACTCTGCATCTGTGGGGTCTTGGCCTAGGTCGGGATGGTAATGACCGAAGCTTATATCCATTCTTACGCAACACATGCTGGACATGAGCTAGCTCACTTTCAATGTGATTCTCATCACACAGGTCAACTGCTCGGTTGGTGAGAGATGTTACCACTGAATTGAGCTGCCGAGGGTGGTGGTGCGAATCAGCATGAAGATATCGGTCCGTGTGTGTAGGTTTTCTGTAAACAGAGTGGCCTAACCCACCATCTTCTCGGACCTGTACCAATACGTCTAGGAAAGCCAAACGTCGATCACATTCCATCTCATACGTAAACCTCATCTTCGTATGTACTCCATTAAGATGTGCCAAAAGTAGTTCTATTTCTTCATTCCTTCCTTCCAAAATACAGAAAATGTCATCAACATGCCTCTTCCACAATTTAATCGGTAAGGGGGCAGTCGAGATAGCCATATTCTCGAAATACTCCATCCAAATATTTGCCACTACGGGAGCAACTGGACTTCCCATAGCTACCCCATCTATTTGGAGATAGTAATTTCCCTTGTATACAAAATAATTTGTGGAGAGTATATGATGCACAAGCTTGGCATACTCTGCAGGGATGTCATTTTCCTGTATGCTCTTCTCAATCACCTTCATTCAGTCAGCTAAGGGGACGTTTGTGAAGAGGGATTCCACATCGAAACTTACCATCTTCTCGCTGTCATCCACCTTTGTCTGCTTCAGAATATCTATGAAGTGACGCGAATCCTTCACGAAAGAAGAAGTGTTTCCCACCGTTTGTTGCAGTACTCCTGCTACATGCTTAGCTAACTCATAAGTCGGTGAGTCAATTTGACTCACGATGGGTCTCACCGGAGCATGCTGCTTATGCACTTTTGGTAGACCATATAGTTTAGGTGGCTGGATGTTTCTAGGACGCAACAGGTATTTCGTTACTTCCTCTCCGATAGCATGTAGGCTCTCCTTTATAATTTTCTGGGTACTACGATGTGTTCGGGCTGTCGGGTTGTAGTTCACCGGTTTGTATATACTGCCATCTTCCAACAAACTAAGGATTTTCTCCTCGTATTGTGTGACGTCCATAACCAAGACACAAGACATAAGGTCAAGAACAGGGACATACATAAGTCAGCCATAGCAGAACACCTTTTGGAATCTGGCTCAAATCATTGGATCGAGCTTCACAGTCCGCAGGTAATCTCGACAGAGCGACATTACATACCGAGAATGGTACAAGAGGCAATTGAGATTACTAAGTACAGAAACTTCAATAGAGAAGATGGTTTTCAATTATCTGGAGTATGGAAGCCTGTGGTAAGAATGTGTAAGAATCAAAAAAGTGTGGTACCTGCTACGCGTCCGGACACCGTTAGTGTTGTGTGTCGAGTTGGTGTGAATTGTGACAATGAAACCGATGGTAGTGGTATCGTTCGTAATAAAAGAGTGAGAAAGAGGGTAGATCGATATATCTGCCAATAACATCTACTCGCAAAGACTTTAGTCAGTTCTCCCGTGATCATGGCGCATGCAACTGTGCCGAAATATCGGGAACATATAAAACTCAAAAATCATGGTAAATATCCCGTTTCTAGTGAAAATTATGTACATAACCATGATAGTTTCAAAAGTTATATCGCGAACCGGTACGGGCCGGATATCGTCATAGTGGTGAAAGAACTAGAACGCTTGCGGAAAAAGTGTGAGTGCCTGCGTGAGTCTGTGAACTTCTTAGTGAAGTGTCGTGACGCAGACCTAATACCTCTGTGCGTGCGGATTAAATCACGCAGTGACATTCCGGGATCCACGAGTATTCTGCGACAAGCGAGTGTTAAGTTATTACGTAAGTCAATACGGAACACTAGACATTGGTTTCATTCGTCACAAGAGGAATTGTATAGGGTACATTCTAAGTGCAGTGGGGTGTTAGTGCATACGGATTTTGATATTTGTGACCGTATTACATACTTGCAAGCCCAACGCTCTGGGGAATTGAGTGCTTTCAAACAGAATCGTAAGTTCAAATCCTTACTGAGTAAACAAAAGCAAGTTGTCCCCTACCAGGGTGATAACTCATTGATAACTCGAACAGTAATTAACTTGTCCCAGAAGGTTTTGAATGACTCTGCTCTTAAAGTGTTGGAAAAGGGTTTGAATTTTGCCCCTACCACGAAACGCATCCCGTATGAAAAAGTGATCGGTAACGTAGAAGAAGTTATTCGTTATAATATGATACCTTTAGGTGATTCGGAGTGTCTAAGACAAGACATTGCTTTCATTCTACGTCATGCTAAACCACCTGAACCGAACATCACAGACGAAGAACTAGTCGCGTTAAGGGATTTGCGCCAGGATACAGACTTGATGATCCTGAAGGCGGATAAAGGGAATGCGACAGTGGTTATGGACGTCACACAATACGAGGAGAAAATCCTTAGTTTGTTGGAAGATGGCAGTATATACAAACCGGCGAACTACAACCCGACAGCCCGAACACATCGTAGTACCCAGAAAATTATAAAGAAGAGCCTACATGCTATCGGAGAGGAAGTAACGAAATACCTGTTGCGTCCTAGAAACATCCAGCCACCTAAACTATATGGTCTACCAAAAGTGCATAAGCAGCATGCTCCGGTGAGACCCATCGTGAGTCAAATTGACTCACCGACTTATGAGTTAGCTAAGCATGTAGCAGGAGCACTGCAACAAACGGTGGGAAACACTTCTTCTTTCGTGAAGGATTCGCGTCACTTCATAGATATTCTGAAGCAGACAAAGGTGGATGACAGCGAGAAGATGGTGAGTTTCGATGTGGAATCCCTCTTCACAAACGTCCCCTTAGCTGACTGTATGAAGGTGATTGAGAAGAGCAT
Organism: Operophtera brumata; assembly: GCA_932527175.1. NCBI lineage: Eukaryota > Metazoa > Arthropoda > Insecta > Lepidoptera > Geometridae > Operophtera > Operophtera brumata. Next base: position 159,113 of record OW052233.1, on the reverse strand, counting down.
ACAGGAAAATGACATCCCTGCAGAGTACGCCAAGCTTGTGCATCATATACTCTCCACAAATTATTTTGTATACAAGGGAAATTACTATCTCCAAATAGATGGGGTAGCTATGGGAAGATACACATCACCAACCGAGCAGTTGACCTGTGTGATGAGAATCACATTGAAAGTGAGCTAGCTCATGTCAAGCATGTGTTGCGTAAGAATGGATATAAGCTTCGGTCATTACCATCCCGACCTAGGCCAAGACCCCACAGATGCAGAGTAGAACGTAGGCCAGCGTTTCTGCCATATGTTAAGGGGGTGACGGTCAAAATTGCGAAAGTCCTGCAAAAGTTTTCCGTAAAGACCATCTTCACTCCCTTAAAGAAGATATCGCACTACTTGCGTTCACCAGAAGACAGTTTTCCTCTTGAAAAGCCAGGGGTGTATAAAATTGATTGTAGCTGTGGGAGTTCGTACATTGGCCAAACGAAACGTACGATAGCGTGTCGGGTTAAGGAGCACATACGAGCGGTCAAGAACAGGGACATACATAAGTCAGCCATAGCAGAACACCTTTTGGAATCTGGCTCAAATCATTGGATCGAGCTACACAGTCCGCAGGTAATCTCGACAGAGCGACATTACATACCGAGAATGGTACAAGAGGCAATTGAGATTACTAAGTACAGAAACTTAAATAGAGAAGATGGTTTTCAATTATCTGGAGTATGGAAGCCTGTGGTAAGAATGTGTAAGAATCAAAAAAGTGTGGTACCTGCTACGCGTCCGGACACCGTTAGTGTTGTGTGTCGAGTTGGTGTGAATTGTGACAATGAAACCGATGGTAGTGGTATCTTTCGTAATAAAAGAGTGAGAAAGAGGGTAGATCGATATATCTGCCAATAACATCTACTCGCAAAGACTTTAGTCAGTTCTCCCGTGATCATGGCGCATGCAACTGTGCCGAAATATCGGGAACATATAAAACTCAAAAATCTTGGTAAATATCCCGTTTCTAGTGAAAATTATAAGCATATTGATCACGTTCTTGAAAACAGCTCCACAATTTAGATGAAATTTGCTGTATGGGGGTTTTTGGGGGCGAAAAGTCGATATAGTATCATCTCTGGGAAAAACCGAGAAGAACGCGTTTTTCAAAACTTAGGTTAAGCAATAACCTGCGAGGTCAGTTTTTGAATAGGTAACCACTTTTGACACATGTTTTGATACGATCATCTATGAAACTATTTCGTTAAAACTCATTGATTTCAGGAACTTTGAACCGGAAACTCTGGTACGTGCCACTAATAACTAATTAAGTAGTTAAGTAAGTACTTAAATAGTTTATTTTGAAAGCTACACTAATATGCATAGCACTGTGCTATAATGTGCTATGTATTATATGCTAGCATAATAAGTGTGCGATGCAGCATGGAGTATTCATACAAAGAAACAATATTCTTTGTACAAACTCCATACTGCATCACAACGGCTCGATTTATGGCAATGTTGATCAAAACTAAATTAGCCTAAAGCCAGTTGTGGCTTTTTCTATGAAAGAAAATATTGTTTTTGATTAGAGTAAGCGCTTGGTATAACAATGTCTAATCAATCCTTGCAATTTTTTTCCTTTTTTTAATGAAGGCTTATCCGGGTCCTAATCAACTAGGTAGTCTTGCAAGAATCTTTTTGGTCGGTATTCCGATGGGTGTCCTAATCAACTAGGTAGTCTCGCAAGAATCTTTTTGGTCGGTATTCCGATGGGTGTTTTTGCTTACACTTACATTTGTCACTGATGTATTTATAACATAGATTTTAAGAATATGTATTAACAAATCTCAATAAATGAATTATTATTATCATACTGATTTATTTTACAAACTCGTTATTATATTATTTTTTACTTTAAAGAATTTTTAGGTAGGTAGTATAAAAGACGTTTGCGATTTGTGTGACTTCCAGCAAGTTGTCGCTGACACGGTCATCAATTATCACTTTCGTTTTCGTTAATACAACATTTAAATAATTGTTGTTAACCACGTATTTTGTTTTAATTAATTAATAATATTATTTAGCTTTAACTAATCATTAATAACTGAATGCAATCAATAAATTATCTAAATAAATATTAAAAAAATCGGTTACCAGTTTTTGTGTGATGCAATTGGATTGCTAATAAAGTATTTTCTGTATAATTTGTCTAGTAAATTAAAAATCATTATTATTTTCTTGCAGGGTTATTCTGGTGAAGAAAACAATGCCCGTGAAGTTTTAGACGAGTAAGAGTCCATTTTCCTTAATTTGATGAGGCCCAACGAGGCCCTACTCCTTAATTTGATGAGGCCCAACGAGGCCCTACTCCTTCGGGGAAAGAGGCGTGTGTCTATGCGTTTGTTATCTAAAAATCAAAGTGTAAAATAAGTATTAACAATGACCTACAAATTATCTTTCAGATCAGATCCAGATGTAAATTCCTTTGAAGAAAATAGTAATGTATGCATGTTAGTTTAATAATTTAATTTATTACAAGTTGTCAGTTAATTCACTAAAATTTATGTTGTATGTAGGAAATTGATTTCCGAAGAAGGCACAAGTCCAAATCGGCATATCGCAAGCGAAGCTACGAGAAAGTCGAAAGTTCCTCGTCAGAGGAGTCTGCGTCAAGCTCCTTGGAATACGACAAGAACCCTGGTAACCCATACACCCTGTTAAAGGGCAAATACAAAAAAAACTGGGCTTGGAATCATTTTGTAAGTACTTTTAAGCATCATCTCAGACCACTGTTGAAATAATAATGAAATAATAATTTATTGCATGAAATATGGCACAAGAGGATGAAAAATATATATATAAGATTATTTAATCTTAGGACCAGCATATTTCGCCATTAGTTAGCATGCAATTTTAATAATAATGTTAGTTTCTAACCTACGGTTTAATAGTATTTATTCTTACAATATAATTCAATAATAATAATTATGGCAACGAAACAAGGTAAAATAATAGTGAATAATAATAAGGAATCATAATATTAAATGTACCAAATCTTATAAATACCTACATTTTACAATCAAAAAATTCTTTCAAATTATAAAAACATTGCTTTACTAACCAACTGTGTAATTTACTTGGAAATTTCCGCTCAGGGAGTTCCGTTATATTATTAGGGATGTGGTTATATACTTTTATTGCCATATGGTAGTAGTTATTTGATCTAAATGCTGTTTTTGCTGCAGGTAAAACTAGGCGATTAGGATTTCTCGATTCAAACACACGATCTAAATCCCGTTTCCTAACAAAAAGATTTGGCTGTTGCCTCACAAATCTACAGATCTCATAAATATAGATACTAGCTAGAGTTAGTAGATTAAGCCTTTTCAATAAAGGTCTGCATGAGTCTAAAGGGCTGGCGCAACATATAGCTCGTATGCATTTCTTTTGTATAATAAACAAGTTCGTTATGTCTACTGAGTTACCCCATAGCACAATACCATAACGCAGCGCAGAGGCAACATACCCATGATAGGCACTGAGGGCAGTTTTTTGATTCACTATTCTTCTAAGTTCGCATAGTGCATAAATGAATCTTTTTTTTTTTTCAACTTTATTGACTTGTAATTTCCATGACTGTTGTTGATCAAGCGTTATACCTAAAAAGTTAATTGATTCAGATTAATTTATGCATTGATTGTTAAGGTGGAAGCGCACGCTTGCGGCGCGAAATTCAATTTTTTTGGTGTTTTTTGCCCATTACAGCTCATCAACACTTCTTCAGATAACGAAAGTTGAGTTTGCGACAACTAGGAGACTTAACACACATGTTTTAATTGATAGTATCTCATAAATATCATCAGTTTAGCTACGATACCCCTAAACACATTTTTACAGTGTTTTTGTTTGTTTTGGGGTATCGTAGCTAAACTGATGATATTTACGAGATACAATCAATTAAAACATGTGTGTTAGGTCTCTTAGTTGTCGCGAACTCAACTTTCGTCATCTGAAGAAGTGTTGATGACCTGTAAAGGGCAAAAAACACCAAAAAATTTGAATCTCGCGCCGCAAACGTGAGCATTCACCTTAATATGAATATTCAAATTAGGCAAAGCCGTTGTTTTATTTCTGTTAAAGAACTGCATATAAGTAGTTTTGTCGATATTAGCACGTAAATTATTACCTTTTAACCATTTTACTACACAATTTATTATTTATTTATTTATTATTTATTTATTAAGAAACAAGTACAACAAGTTGTATTGTTGATGTCCGCTTCATAGTTAATACATTTATCATGGTCTATTACTATTGAAATGTCATCTGCAAACAAAGTGCATGTGTGCGTTGTTATGTCTGGAAGGTCATTAATATAAATTAGGAACAGTATTGGTCCCAGCACACTACCTTGAGGTACACCGTATGTGTTTTCTCTAGGTTCAGATTTGTATGTCACTACTTCCAATTTTGTATTTATCCCTGTAATTTCTACATATTGAGTACGATGTTCAAGATATGATTCAAGCATGCAAGTCCTCGTATCCAGTACTTTTCACATTTCAGTAGCAATCTTTTTTGGCACACGAAATCAAAGGCCTTGGTCATGTCAAAGAATACTGTTGATACTGGTTTTTTGTTATCTATCGCTTCGGTCAACGTTTTGACTATATTGAAGCACGCAAGGCTGGTAGATTTCCCTTTTCGAATGCCATTTTGCTGATTCCTTATTACTTGGAAAGTAGTTAGGAAAGATACCAATCGACTATACATAATTTTCTCAAAAACCTTGGAGAATATTGGTATGAGTGTTATGGGACGATAGTTGCTGATACATTCTTTTTCATTCTTTTTATATAATGGTCGTACAATTGATAGCTTTAATTTTGTTGCAAATATACCTTCACTGAAAGACATATTGATCAAGTGTTTTATAACACCTGCAATATCGAATTTACATAATTTAAGAACCTTGGTGGATACATTATCATATCCTGAAGAATTTGTATTGTTTAGTGAGTTGATTGTTTTAACCACTTCAAACTCATCGCAAGGACTCAAAAATATAGTTTTACTAGCAAAGTTTATTTTATTTTCAAATGAAAGTGAAGGTTGGCTATTGTTTGTTAGATCAATGAAATAATTATTAAATTCTGTTGCAATTTCATGCGGGTCATTAATGACTTTGTTATCTACCTTTAGGAGTTCTATACAGTTTTCTAGTTTTTTGTTTGTATTGTTTTTAATAATAGACCAAGACGCTTTGCATTTGGTCTTAGATTCTCTTAAGTACTTCATATTCATATTTCTTTGAGCAAGTTCTATAGATTTATGAAGAACCCTACTAAACTTTTTGTAAATGTCTTTGTTGGTAATTTTCTTCTCCTTATAATAGGCATACCGCAGTTTTCTTTTAGTAAGACAGGATTTCTTTAGGCCTATCGTAATCCATCGTGGTTTCTTGGTATGTGTATTTGTTCTTACTTTGATAATGGGAAAACAGAGGTCGTAGAAGAGTCGAAAATCTTCGTAGAATGTGTTAAAGGCAGTATTTAGTCCCGAACATTCGTACACTGCTGACCAAGTAAGGTTCTCCAAAATCCCTTTAAATTTATCTTGATTTTCTGTATTATAGTCCCTAGTCATTTTATAAAAATGTGTTATGGATTCTATCTTTTTGTTGACGGGAATAGTCAGAATTTGAGCCGTGTTGTTAAACGGATGTTTAGCTTGACACGTGATTTCATACATTACCTGTCAATTTGACGATTGGATAAGGTAACCTCTCGTTTATTCGTGAACTTGGGTCAGCGAAATAAATAGCGAATAGCGTATAGCGATGATAGCCTAACGGTTCAGTAGTGCAACTCAGAATCCAACGATACCGGGTTCGATCCTAGGCTCCGCACCAATGACTTTTCTAAGTTATGTGCGGATTTCCATCGCTCTGTGCTTCGGAGGGCACGTTAAGCTGTCGGTCCCGGCTGTTATTGATAAATAGCAGTCGATAAGCCATGTCAGAGGCCCTCGGGCGGCTTGACAAACTCCGACACCAGAGGCCAGCACTACCTCATACGAAACGAAACGAAACGAGCGAATTAAAAAGCTATGCTATATTTTTGTGATATTTTCCAATTAACCCCTAATGTTTTTTTTTCTAATAAAACTAAACAAAGCGTAGTTACTCAAAATAATTGCGGGACAAACAATTCGGTCACCACTCAACCTAATGTGACTTTTTGCTTTGATTGTCCTGGTAGGCAGTGTCTCGTACTAGGTATTATATTGTGGCTGTGTATGAAATGGAGTTATATTTTCATAAAAAGGGCCTTTGTGAGATTATTGTTATAACCAGTAGTCTCAATTTAAAATTACAAAATTCTTGAATGAAACATCGTGAAATAAATCTCAAATAAAAATCTAGAATGCAAAAAAAAATTTAAAATGTTTATTTGCCGAAAAAAGATTTACAAATACTTAAAACTATCCTGTGGTGTTCGCACTAGGCAAGCCTGTTTCGCGAACACCAAAGAGCTGATTTACAAAAACGGGTTAGCATTAACCTCGGCCGACGGTTAAAGTTAAAGTTAGTAGGTACCTAATGTGTTAAAAATTACAAATGGCAAAAAATTATATTTAAAATACTAATAGTGATCTTAATTAAGTAGGTACACTGAACAAGTAATAGAAACATTACATAAATAAATATAAACTACATACTACACATACATAACTAATTAAAACTTTATACATAAGTTTATACATAAATATAACTAGGTATATAGGTATGTACCTAGTGGGTATTTTAGGTTACTAACCGTAAAACGTCTTCTGTATCGTCGTATGTTAATATTTGTTAATAACCACTTATTTATGATCCGTTTAGCTTCATACACTGATTTGTTTTTGATGTTGCAATATTTAACAGTGCTATTATAAACATGTGCTTTTGTAAATTCGCCAAACCGATGCGCAAAAGACGTTTCACAGGGCGGGGTAGGAATTTTATAAATTCTTCTTTTAGTAAGGGCTTCGTGATTTGCAGAGGTCAGTAAAGTTTTGTGAACAGTTGTTGAGGTTTTTAAAATAAAAAGCTGACGGACACTAAGCAAGCCACTAACTCTGTACAAATTGACAGTGGGAAATCGATATGGTTTTCTCAAACGAAACGTTGTGCCCTTTCAACTTGTAGCATGTATGTTTTAGCAGCACTGCCCCAGCAAGTCACACAGTATAGTAGAAGAGATTGACACAGTGCAAAGTAGACAGATTTAATTAATTCCACACAAGCAACGTCTCTCAAGTTTCGCATGATATGAATTATCTTCCTTATTCTTCCCGATAAAGCTTCTAAATGATGTCTAAAGTTTATGTTTTTGTCAATTAGTACACCTAAATATTTCATGACCTTTGTTCGAGATATGAGACTACCACAAACACAATAATTGCTTCCGGAACACTTACAGAGGATTTTTATTTCCATATCAAAAAAGCAAACGTTTAATTACCCATTCTTGAATTCAAACTCTCAAATCTTGAATCGATGGCTGCAGTAACGGTGGAGTTGTTGCAGCGCTAGTTGCAAGTCAGAGGCGACACTATGCGTGAGCGTGTTGGACGCAACGGTAATACTCGTTTTTTTTAAAAATCTAGTTGTGGAGTTTGTACACCAAGCTGATGACGAACTTAGTTGTTTTCTGTCCGTTTATTTCGCATGCCCGTTAGTACTATAAAATACTATATGAATATACATATTATCCACGCTGCCCCCACACCCACACGTACATCCACACACCCACGAACATACACATAGATTCATACACACATAGACATACATACTCATGCACCCGCACACTTTTATCATCGTGATCAATCTGTTTGTAGCAACTAGTAAGTTTTGTTTGATATATCGTACTGAGTAGAATCTTTTGTTAATTTTAAGCTGTGTAGACCTTTTTTGGCCCTAATTTTGTTAATGTTAAACATAAGTAACATTGTATAAATCGCTGTTGGTTTACCATAATAAATAAAATAAAATAAATAAAATAAAATACTATATGACTACGTTTCGTTACAAGTGGTTGCAGTGGAAAATACCCTTATCTTGAAATGCAATACATTACTCAACTGGATAGATACACTGATACGAAAACGAACTGACAAATATCCACTTTAAATGTTAATGCTCTGGCTAGGTAGGTATAGGAAAGATAAAGGGAACGTAGAGGTAGAAAATTAAAAATTCATTTATTTTTGAGAATTTTATCATATAAGTACTATTAAACGAGCAATATTTGTAATCACGTTCTTGAACACGGCTGTAACAATTTCGATGAAACTTGCTATATGGGGGTTTTGGGGACGAAAAATAGTTTAATATCTGGCAAAATTGATTTTTGTTGGTAAACCATTGTGTTGAAAGAATTGGCCAGCCTAGGACACTGCGTCACAGGCTCCGGACCCAAGTTGGCCGCTGCAGACAGAACCTCTGCAAATGGCGAATGCGAGACTCAGCCCGAACTGAATGCGACTGTGGAGCTACCAGGTCATTCAGTCCATGCCTCACTTGCTCACCTGTTCCTTGTCTCCCACCACCTGCACAAGGGAGGACCTTAACAAAGCCACAGACAATGCTGTAGAAGTGGCTACATTTTACTCGAAAATAGTTTAAACAAAAAAAGGTAAACCGTTGATACGATAGAAGAAGAATTGATTTGTCCACATAAAAACTTTTGTTTTCATATTCACTATTCGCTAATGTGTGTCAGTCACAGAATATTGAATATATAACTTTTGAAACTATCATGGATATACTTTTCACTAGAAACGGGATATTTCCTAAATATCCCGTTCCTAGTGAAAAAGATGAATGTTGAATAGTTTTCTATTTCTCGACAGAGCGAACGAATTTTATTCTGAAATCTAGTCTAAGAATAGACCCCTCCTTCTCGTCCCATAGGAAAAATATTTTGGTTAATGGAAGTCGGTGGATGGAGACGTTTCAACAGCGTCTGTCATTGCATTCTAAGTAGAATCAATGAGCATGGTGATAATGATGATATTTTACAGATGGATGGTGATCACATGAATATAAATCCGTACGCGCCGGAATACAAAAACATGGCTGGACCTTCTGGTCCTGAACTATTCTTTGGGAGAAAATGGTGGTACTTCAACCAGGTAAATAAACTTTCAAAATACTGACAAAATGAGAACCTACTCCTTTATTTATTTATGCCTTTATGTATTTTAATACTATGATGTTTTATTTAATGTTTTTTTCTGTTATTGCCAATGTTATGTGTGTAAACTTAGTTGATATAATCACCTATAGTTATTATTATGATTTAACTTTTTCAGTTTCCTGACCTTTATAATAATTAATATATATATATTCGTTTCGTTTCGTATGTGGTAGTGCTGGCCTCTGGTGTCGGAGTTTGTCAAGCCGCCCGAGGGCCTCTGACATGGCTTATCGACTCTAGGGTTTTTTGTTTATTTTTAACTGTAACAAGTTATTGTTAAGAATATGTAAATGAACTTCATAGTTCATACTACTGATAACTATTTGGGACAATTTGGTCTTTGTTTATGAAAAACTCCAAGAGAACCATTCAAAATAATTGCTGGTCTGGTCTAGTGGACTATTGGAAGAAACCTCGACTTACAATCTGACGGTCATGATTTCAAATCATTTTCAATTTCGATTGATGTGCATTGACCAGCACAAGAATAGATCCCTCCGTCGGGAAGTGGTCCAAAATTTGATAACTGTTTGTTAGTTAGTTTATTAGTAAAGCTACTAAAAGCGTGTTAAAAAGAAAAAGCTTATTTATAACAACACAATTAAAAATACGATTATATACATACAAAACCACAAGAATCGGTTTTACAGAGAGTTCCCTAACTCAGCATTTGCAGGAATAGGATGAGGGTGTCTAGTACATCTAAATGCCTATTACCTAACATAGAAATCCTATTGTAGTTTGTCAACGTCTGCGATGTATTGAACCAGCATGTGCTCGTGTTTACCGATTAGATATGCTAAATTGCCCGTGGGGACGTATTGATGGAGTTTTTTTTTTAAACTTCATAAATGGAGAAACAGGTAGTTACCTCTGCTTATAAAAATGCATTACAACATAGGCCACGTCCACCTAGGACGCACCCTATGTGGCATTGCACTGCGCTTGCCATTTTGAGAAATAAATATGAAAAGCTGCCTGCCAAGCTTTTCAATATTAGGAATGGCCGCCTGGCGTTTCTGGTATCCACTCGCAACGCGTTCCTTACGGACAGCCTGCAATGTCAATTACATTAACCATACAACACAAATAAGTAGTCTAGTAGGTATTTATTTTACCCTTTCATAGCTGTAGGTACGCTGTAAATTCAAGTTCAAAAAACCTAAGTTCAGGCAGTAACGTTCCCGAGGGAACAACCCAAGCTGAGAAACTTGTCAAAAGAACTCTCCAACTGAAATCCTTAAATAATTTAATAAAACGCTGAGAACATGTGCTGAAACCAAACATTAGGATAGCATTCCCAACAGAATCTATATAAATAAATATAATAAAAACGTAAAAAAGCTAAGTCAGTAAATTTGATATTAAAAATTTAAATTCAGTGTTTTTAAATTGTTAGTTTGTCTGTTTGTATGTCTTTATGTCTGTTTGTATCTGCGTTTTTTCGTGAATATCTCCAGAACCAATTTTGATGTGGTTTTTAGTTGAATATTGAGATAAGCTTGGATCGAAATTTAGTTTTTGTTTAATTTGAATCGGTTCACAGGTTTTTGTGTTTTTTAAATACTTATAAGCTTTTATCAAATTAGTGATCGGAACCGTGAGCCTAAACACGGCTAATTTACTATTATCCATCGAGGAGTTCCGTTGTCCACCTTGCGTCTCCATCATCAGATCAGCTTGCTGACACCATATATTAATGTATTGTCATTAGAACTTGAGAGGTATGCAAAATTTTATCTCAATCGGTTGAGGATAAGTGCTTTAAAATTCTGTTGCAAGATTTTAAAAACAAGCTTAAAACCAGGAGATAGGACATAGTGGGAGGGGTAGGACGGGAGGGGGGGGGGGGTGTCACAGGGAGATACCAGTGCGAAGCCGGGGCGAGTCGCTAGTATCTCATAAATATCATCAGTTTTGCTACGAATACCCGATCCTTTTTTTTTGTTTAGTTTATTCTTGAATTTGTTTATGTGAACATATCTAATATAACATAATATTTTAAGGAGGTACTCTCCGGAACTACTGATGATACTCCGAAAGTTATTTCACTAAAAGGAAGCTATATTATTCCTAGGTGCTACGGGCTGTCTTTTACTAGCAGCCGCCTGCGGCTACGCTCGCGTTATATGTGTAATTCTACTCAACTTTGTAATGGTTTAGCGGTTTTTTTTTAAATCCCGAAAACACATTTTCGTAGCTGCGGGCAAGAGGCTATTTATTATATTATATTTTATGCACTGTACCTACATTGAAAACCTTGACCCAACATACGTTCATTCACGCCTTTTTTCCCGAGCGGGTAGGTAGATCCTCAAAGGATCACTGTGAGTGTCCTTATTCCCATAATGGTGCATCGTGGGAATATAGACGTGACAAGTGGTGAGCTCGTTTCTGCCATTGCTTCTCACAACTGACTCGGCTAACGCTTTCTTCCAGTAATAACACATTCCGTGTAAGCTAGCAGCCGCAGGAAATATGTTATACCAATGATGAGCTCACCACTTGTCACGTCTATATTCTACGATGGTGCGACCCACTGTGAAAAGCGGCCCATTGAGGCTCTGCCTACCCCTTCGGGGAAAAAGGCGTGTGTCTATGTATGTATGTATGTATGAATCTTACCAACAAGCCTCAACACTTTTAGTTAGTATTGAATACTTTCCACACAAGGCAAGCCTGGGACACCTTTCACGGCTTTACTATTAATTGTCTTAGCTACATTTCATTAATTTGAATAAGTAGGTTTTTTTATTTTTTTTATTTTTATTTTTACAATTTTGGGAAAACTTACAGCTAAACATATTAAGTTAACATTTAAGTTATAATGAAACAATGGGTAAGTACTTAAAGGCTAATTACAAGTTTCCACGTATAGCAGAAAGAAAAACTAAAATTATGCAAAACAGTCCCTAAATGTAGACGGATTCCACAAAACAAATAAGTAGGTACATTAATAAGTACCCATTAAAACTATTGCTTTAAGAAATATAAGTCAGTCGCCAAGCGTTTCATACGCTTAGCAGTAGTATTATAAAAGTCTAGTTCATCACATTTATCTACCATTATATTAAAACATCTGCTTGCTCTGTTGTGTTGTTGTGTTGTTGTCTGTTTTATGTATATATATAAAAATAGGTATATCAAAAAACCCGGACTTGTTGATAAGATTCGTTGGTATAAGATTTGACCTAGCTACTAGCTTATTATGGAAGAAAGCGTTAGCAGATTCAGTCGTGGGAAGCAATGGCGGCGATGAGCTCACCACTTGTCACGTCTATATTCCACGATGGTGCTACCCACTGTGAAAAGAGGCTCATTGAGGCTCTGCTGACCCCCCTTCGGGGAAAAATGCGTGTGTCTATATATATATATTATATGTATTTATAAAAACAAATGTAAATGATGAGTTGAATTGGTTTTCAGGATGACTACAAACCCATGAGATAAATGAATAGTTACAAGGCAAAACAACTCGGGAGAAGCAACACATATTCGAAAATAATCATCACCCACAAATTCGTTTGAAGTGAACAAACTTTAGAACTTACATTAAAGTTTGTGCAACGTTCTCATATTGTTTTATTTGCACCGGGAATTTTTCCTTTATTTCTCTGAAGATGTTTATTTCCGGTCTCTTAGGCTGCGTTTCCACCAGAGGTGAGCGAGGATGCGTAGCGTTTGTTAATATCCAATGGAATCACTTAATTTACCCAGCCTCGTTTAGAGCAGCTCTGGTGGAAACGGTTTAGGAGAGCGAAGTTTTTAAACATACAAAATAAGTGAGGGATGTGTGCGAGGGATGTGTGCGAGGGATGTGTGCGAGGTATGTGTTCGAGGGACGTGTGCGAGGTATGTGTTCGAGGGATGTGTACGAGGGATGTGTGTGAGGGATGTGTGCTAGAGATCCTCACACCGCTCATCTACCTCGCACATATTAGACGAAAACGCAGCTTTATTCTCTTAAAAATATACATATATATTTGTCTTTACTTGGAACTTCACAAGTGTTTGTCTAAACAAGCGTTGGAAAGTTCGCAGAAACGACTACCACTGGGGGATAAATTCACGAATGGCAACCTTGAATCGTATGACGCAGTGTAGGACAGCACATCATATATCTATAACATTGAATCGTATGACGCAGTGTAGGACAGCCCATCATATATCTATAACATTGAATCGTATGACGCAGTGTAGGACAGTCCATCATATATCTATAACATTGCAACGATTGCAGAAAGTCGAGGGATGGAGTCAACGCAAGGTCGTTCGTCATGACACTATTATGGAGGTTGCATTTGGCCAGCAGTGCAGGCCGGCAGGCATGATGCCGGCCGGCAATATGCAGGGCATTTTGCGGCTGATGATGATGGTAATGCATGGTATCTGGTCAAATAAACTCCAAGTTAGGTTTGAAAATACAGCAGGATTATTTAATTCACCGTCACTGAGCATAAATTTGACTTGTAAACTAGACGAAAAACTAAAGTTGTCAATTCCCTTGCGTGCCATTCATGAAGTTATAGCCTATAACTTCATGGTGCCATTAGTCCGCCACATAGATCTATTCAGCGTAGCGAAGTTTCTACGTCTATGGTCCGCCATCCCTGCCATAGAGCCAAAAGTTCAAAGACATGTGCTGCATTAAAGAAGCTTCCACGAGGCGCGCTGAATCCATTCAGCACAATGTGATTCACTATAGGCCCTTTCCAATTATCCATATAAATTCATAACTTCTTTAAAGTATGTACATCTTCGCGGTGAGAGGGCACCAAAATTCATGAACTGTGATGAACAGATAACCATAAGTAGCCAACTAATAACTTGATTCCACTCTGCATATGACTATCTACCTTAGTTCCAAGACAAAAGGTGGAAATAAAGTTTCTGAAGCGTGTTTGATAAAACGGTTTGCAATAAGCGGTCTCTGATATAAAACTTATGGGTATATTTTCGAAGTTCGGGATCAATATTATAATGCCGCTGAAAAAAGTGCCCGGAGTTGAAAATATTCAAATTCTTGAGTAAGTTCGTATTGGGCACTTCAGCATTTAATATCAAGGTATTTGTTAGTCTCCTCCAAATCTGAACCAATTTGGGGATTTGTGCTCAAAGGGTGCCTAACTTATGATAGGGTGTTTAATTATATAGTTAAGTTTGTTTCTTTTTGTTTGTATTATTAGCTATTAAGGTGTACAATAAAGTATTTTCTATCTATCTATCTATCTTATTTACTCGTATGACGTCACAGTCACACTTTGCCACCATGACAGAGCGAGCGTAGTCTGTCCAACCCACTTGTGCCAGAACTCCTCTATTCCAATATGTTCAACTATCTGTTCAACCAGTTGAACAATAGCTGCAGCGGCCTAGGGCCCAATTCTAGTATTTTTAAAGAAAAACCATTATTATACTATGCAATTACAAATCAATTACAATTTTTTATTTTATTTTTAAAAGATAAACGGCTAATTAACACTAGTTTTCGTCACTTTTGATTCCCAACCACTATAGTTTCAATTCTTCAATTACAATTGTCATTAAAAGTGGTAGTCTGCTCTGCTAAATTTATGAATTTACGAATTTTTACGTAGAATGATTTTACTATTGTTTCTAAATGGTCACAATTATAATGCAATTGAAAAACTATTGAAGTTATTAGAATACCAAAAGTGTCAAAAGTGACAAGTATGAGACAATTAATTTACAATTTAAATACAATTGGTTAAGTATAATTGGGCCCCAGACGACACCATAGTTTACGTGGCAGTCCTTGGGTTTAGTTTTTGCTTCACTAATAAAAGTAAATAATTAACAATTGGTACAATTTTGAAAGTATACACGTACAGCAAAATTATAGTACACACGCCATTCATTCAATCATATAAATGTATCTCCATCCAAAGGTTGTCTGGAACAAATCGCTTCTAAGGAGACAACCTATTGCCCATTTAATGATTAGTTCGACCTAGCTTAGATCGTCGTTTTTATATCAGACGCGCTCCAGTATTTCCATGACTATTTTTACATTTTTGAAAATCTGTAGTCGCTTCCTCTACTGGTGAATTGGGGGCCACTATATAACCATTTGTTATTTCTACCATCTAATCTTCAAAATCCAATAGGTTTCTACGACGCTCGAGTAAATCCCCATTTAGCCCTCTGGGCTCCCCTCTAGAATGCAATGGGGGATTTGAAATAACCACCACGCTTGGCAGGCGGATTAGTGATCGCAGTATATGAATACTACTGCCCATACCCTCGAATCTTACTACCTTAGTCGGTTCTTACTACATCCACGGGAGGAGATAGAGGGTTCTCGCCCCGGCCAAAAAATACTTCCAGTCCTTTCAAATACACAATTCTAAGTTAGAAATATGCTTGCATTCTCAGTAGGTAATTTCACGGTAGATTGGAAAGGCCGAACATTAATTTATAGGAATTGATTAAGTCTTGTAATGTACCGCTCTTGAGATGGATGTGGTTCTGAAATTATTCGTCTTGTTGAGTGTAAGTTTATTAATTTATGTGTCATAATAAAGAGTCACTCAGATATTATACAAACGCACATTTGTTAAATGTGCAACCAATATTTTCCCTCAGGAGCGGGTCTTCTAAAACGCAAAATATCAAAGTAGCATAAGACCTAAAACATGCTACCAAAATATAGATAGATATGTGCTAGATACATTACCTACACTATTTTCAGTACAGAAGGTATTTTCCCTATTGCTCTAAGAGCATACATTCAGTGGAGGTAGAAGTTTGTGTATCATCGCATATCATTACTAATTCAGAGCTGTTGGGCAAAACTGGGACAACTATTATGTGGGTATTCGTTTAATCGTTAGTATGATGCTTTACCTATTAAGGCCTATTCAAATCTAAGCGGTATCCACTATCGCCGGTATTTGGTATGGCATTTCCGCAGCTGTCGCGAAACCGGAACCGCATACCACAGTGGTAGGTACGCCATACGTTCCGCGTGTTCGGCGAAACTTGGTATTCCCCGCAGACGCACCCCGCGCCGCCCACAGCCAGCGCTTATACACTTATTCATACACTGAAAATCTACGTGCAGCATACAAGACGGCAACAACGACACTAGCTCGAGCATCGTTGGAAGACCGATACCGGCTCCGCTAGCGAATACCGCTATGGTTTGAACAGCGCGTTATTCGAATACCCATTGGGTTATCGCTACCTACGGCGCTAGCAGATAACGCTTAGATTTGAATAGGCCTTTAGTCGAGCTTGTATTTTGACACGAGTGCCCCAATAAAAGGAGTTTATAGTTTTAGGGTGCATGTATGTTTTTTTATTCGACCATATCTTTTAAACGTCTTAACGATTGATTACGTTATTCCAACTGCAGTGAAATTTAAACATAATAACTAGTGTGACCATGATGTCCAAATGTGTAGAACTTGTAGAGAAGGTTCTTAATATACATAACAGTTTACGGCACGTAGTACCACAGATTAATTAATAGTTACTTCGGTAGTACGTTGGTTCATATTTGGTACTTTCTTGAGCTTCGAGGCGTGACTAGGTAAGGCCCTATAACATTTTTATAGTAGAATAGAGGTGTTCTGTGCCCTCTTCATGCCTGTGACTGGGCGCTGATTGGCGTTTCGCTTTTTTTGTTTTTTTTTAACCTAATTGAATTTTTAAATCAATAATTCACTGGTGTTTTGTTACTGTCATCATTCAACGCAAAGAAAACTTGGTGTTTCAGGCAGCTGCTTTGCACTGCAATGGAGTTAGTGTACGAGATCAGCTTGCGCACATTGCTGTAAGTCCCAGTTAATTATAACATAATCGTCACATCATCATGCCACCAACATCAGATCATCATCACATCATCGTCAGCCTGTAAAATGCACGACTGGACACAGGCCTCCTACATAGAATGCGATGACGGAAAGTCTTCAGCCGCCTCCGTCCACCGACTTCCAGCAACCCTTAAAATGTAATCGGTCGGATAGCAGTGGAGCGTTCCGGGTTTATATTTCTCACGTATATAAGCGTAGCTCCCTCGAATTCCTAAATTCAATCAATTGAGTGATAATCAATGAACAAGGCAGTGAAGTAGATACAGTTTTTTTGTATACTACTTGTGATGACGGAACAAGCAGTTGGCCCACCTGATGTTACGCGGTACCCTCTGCCTATAAACAGTGCATTATCTCATAGGTCACATCCACCTAGGACGCGCCTTATGTGGCATTGCACTGCGCCCGCCATCCTGAGACATATAGATGGAAAGTCTCATGTGCCTGCGTAATTTCACAGGCACCTATACCCTTCAAACCGGAACACAGCAATGCGAGCATTACTGTTTTGAGGCAGAAATGGATATGGTGGTTGTAATTCCCCGGACGAACACTTTCACAAAAAAGCTTTACTACTAACCATAGTAGTAAGGAGTACCGATTTGTGTTTTTGGATAATTTTATTAATAGTGTACGTTTGTTAAACCGGAATTCAGTGTGTTTCATTTATCACAAACAGTAGCTCGTATCATCAGCATACTCCTTCGTTTGTATACATATAATTTATGGTCATGTTTTCTTACGTAGGTAACCTCAAAATGACATGTTCAGATTATATTCTTATTTTCAGGAAACAAGGAAAGGCATTGGCGTTGGTAACATAGGGGTAATACATATAACTATAAAGGCATTGGCGTTGGTAACATAGGGGTAATACATATAACTATAAAGGCATTGGCGTTGGTAACATAGGGGTAATACATATAACTATAAAGGCATTGGCGTTGGTAACATAGGGGTAATACATATAACTATAAAGGCATTGGCGTTGGTAACATAGGGGTAATACATATAATCTGCTTTTTGCTCTTCTGCTTCTTGTAGTTGTAGGATTTTTATTGAACTTCTTGTTTTAAGACGCTATGTTAAAATTTTGGAGTCGTTTCGTTACATGCTCACTCACTATCAGTAAAGGTTACAAATTTGATGTTAATACAGTAATTACTTGAGGATGTAATCTAAATAAATTATAGACAAGAAACACGATTGGCGAAACTTTTCTCGATAGCTTTATTTTTAGAAATTGGCTCTTCTAAAGCCCTTTTTAGGTTCCTCCTTCTACTAGAGAAAGTATTATGCATATTTTTTTATACTATTCAGTAGGTAATCACATTACTTACATTAATTATAGATAATTTATTTTTATATTTGCTACTTTAGAATCTAAACGAAGTTTTATCACTTGTCGCTTACGTCAGTTACTTCCGAGCGGCAAAACTCTATACCTCACCTCTTCCCGGGTTCAAGTGAGCAATAGCGCTGTCACTGTCTTACAGCTATTGTTTTCTTGCTAGACTCCGCCCATTCCGTATTTTGACATATCGCCTTAAAAACCAAAACTTCAGTTTTTTCAGACGCATATGGCCATTGTTGTTATTTATTTGATATATTCATCATCCTCATCATCAAAATGAGATTGTAGAAGTAACAATTTTGGACATATTAGGCGCCCTCCATTTTTTTTTTTTTTTTTTTTATTCCATAAGATACAAAACTACACTAGCATAAATCGAAAAAATTACAAGCATTTGTTGCATATAATACTAAGGAAATACAATTCAAAATCTTAATATAAATGTTGAATTAGACAGAAAATTAAGAACTTATTTTATAAGTATATTTTGTAATCTGAAATCAGGCGCTGTGCCTTTTTCGCAAGCGCCACGCTGAAGTTGGAGTTGATTTGTTCATTAAATCTGTTTAAATGGACTATATACTTGTAACTATTAGGCGGATGTTATTATGCAACGAAATACTCGAATTAACGACGACCTCTGTGGCGTGGCGGGCGAAAGTTGGCCTGCGACGCAGGTGGTTGTGGGTTCGATTCCCGCCTCGGAACAAATATTTGTGTGAGTTACAGATATTTGTTCAGGGTGTTCTGGTTATTTTCTATATATAATAAAAAAAAATATCTATGTAATATATTGTATTAAGTATATCAGTTGTCTAATACCCATAACACAAGCTGTGCTTTGCTTGGGGCTAGATAATGTTATGTGAACTGTCTAGCATTATTTATTTATTTATTTATTTATTAATGTTCTCAGAGGCGATTCAACACGCAACCAGAAGGGTCAGTCATCCTTGGCGCTCCATCCTACCCCAGCCACCTGCCTGAAGCGGAGCCAATCCTGCCAGGACACACGCTCATCAGACCCGCGCTTGGCATGCTGAAGTCTGCCGTGAAGTTTCCTCACATTGACATGGAGAACGGAGCGGGGGTGTACGGGAGTATTGATAACCTGGGTCTCAGGTAAGGCGTTCGCAACATGACATGACTTCGTATAACTCCTTAGAGGCAGGGTGGTCCTGGACAGTGCGGTTTCATAGGAACTTCCTCCAACCAACACTCAGGTTGTGGAATGATCTCCCTGTTTTCCGAAGTAACACAGTATGAGGTTCTTCAAAAGGGGTGTTAGGAATTTTTTAAGGGGTCGGCAACGCTCGCTTGATTCCTTTGGTATTGCAGGCGTCCATGGGCTACTGTATCCGCTTACCAAAAGGTGTGTCGTATGCTTGTTTGCTAGTTTGGTAGTATAATAAAAAAAACATACAGGAGACCAGATAAAACAATTCAGTAGCAGAATTTAGAGGTCCACTGCTGGAAGAATTATGGAGGAGACCTCCTCCATAGAATGCAATGTGGGCATTTGGCATAGTCAATACGCTTGCTGGATTAAATCGGTGGGTGAAGGAGGTATAACAATGTTGGTTTTTCAGATACGACGGCAAAAACGAAAGGCTGATGTATAGTGGTTTTCGTAGATCACCAACGGATTTCATCATGGTGAGAATAATGTGATAACAAAATATTTTAGGTACAGGTATAACTTTTGAAACTATCATGTTTATGGGTTCTTTACTTACTACACCTAAAATACTTTTCACTGAAGACGGGATATTTACCATGATTTTTGAGTTTTGTTTGTATTAATCAACATATTTTTTCTAGATTCCTGAAGAAGTAGCAGACTCTATGCAGCTATATCAGAATCAAGATTCGGACAAGTGCGTGACCCACACTCGTAATTTAACGTTCGAATGGAATTAAGATTTTCGAATGTAATTAGGCCAATCATTTCTCATTTCAAACATTTTACTTCTAGTGATATGGAGAATATCCTTGTCCCCCATAAAATCAAAAGCAGACTGCCCAGCAGACTTCATACTAGTGAAGTAAGTTAACTCTCAAGGTCACTGATATTCCCAGAATTAGCAAGTTAAGGTGGCAATGGGCAGGCCATATACGGCTCCTAGAACTGATTGCCGGAACCTGTGTTTGACGGTACCGATATACCGATGACATTGCAACGATATTTTCTTCGCCGTTTGAAAGCACGTACCTATTATTGCGCATATATTTTTTCAACTAGAAAAATCCATTCATCACTTAGAGCATTGCAGGCCTCCTCGATGCTATGTACCTTAGAGCATTGCAGGCCTCCTCGATGCTATGTACCTTAGAGCATTGCAGGCCTCCTCGATGCTATGTACCTTAGAGCATTGCAGGCCTCCTCGATGCTATGTACCTTAGAGCATTGCAGGCCTCCTCGATGCTATGTACCTTAGAGCATTGCAGGCCTCCTCGATGCTATGTACCTTAGAGCATTGCAGGCCTCCTCGATGCTATGTACCTTAGAGCATTGCAGGCCTCCTCGATGCTATGTACCTTAGAGCATTGCAGGCCTCCTCGATGCTATGTACCTTAGAGCATTGCAGGCCTCCTCGATGCTATGTACCTTAGAGTATTGCAGGCCTCCTCGATGCTATGTACCTTAGAGCATTGCAGGCCTCCTCGATGCTATGTACCTTAGAGCATTGCAGGCCTCCTCGATGCTATGTACCTTAGAGCATTGCAGGCCTCCTCGATGCTATGTACCTTAGAGCATTGCAGGCCTCCTCGATGCTATGTACCTTAGAGCATTGCAGGCCTCCTCGATGCTATGTACCTTAGAGCATTGCAGGCCTCCTCGATGCTATGTACCTTAGAGCATTGCAGGCCTCCTCGATGCTATGTACCTTAGAGCATTGGAGGTCTCCGCACCGGAGTGCTCGATGTCAGTTAGCTTAGAGCATTGCAGGCCACCGTACCGGAGTGCTCGATGTCAGTTAGCTTAGAGCATTGCAGGCCACCGTACCGGAGTGCTCGATGTCAGTTAGCTTAGAGCATTGCAGGCCACCGTACCGGAGTGCTCGATGTCAGTTAGCTTAGAGCATTGGAGGTCTCCGCACCGGAGTGCTCGATGTCAGTTAGCTTAGAGCATTGCAGGCCACCGTACCGGAGTGCTCGATGTCAGTTAGCTTAGAGCATTGCAGGCCACCGTACCGGAGTGCTCGATGTCAGTTAGCTTAGAGCATTGCAGGCCACCGTACCGTAGTGCTCGATGTCAGTTAGCTTAGAGCATTGCAGGCCACCGTACCGGAGTGCTCGATGTCAGTTAGCTTAGAGCATTGCAGGCCACCGTACCGTAGTGCTCGATGTCAGTTAGCTTAGAGCATTGCAGGCCACCGTACCGGAGTGCTCGATGTCAGTTAGCTTAGAGCATTGCAGGCCACCGTACCGGAGTGCTCGATGTCAGTTAGCTTAGAGCATTGCAGGCCACCGTACCGGAGTGCTCGATGTCAGTTAGCTTAGAGCATTGCAGGCCACCGTACCCGAGTGCTCGATGTCAGTTAGCTTAGAGCATTGCAGGCCACCGTACCGGAGTGCTCGATGTCAGTTAGCTTAGAGCATTGCAGGCCACCGTACCAGAGTGCTCGATGTCAGTTAGCTTAGAACACTGCAGGCCTCCGCACCGGAGTGCTCGATGTCAGTTAGCTTAGAGCATTGCAGGCCACCGTACCGGAGTGCTCGATGTCAGTTAGCTTAGAGCATTGCAGGCCACCGTACCGGAGTGCTCGATGTCAGTTAGTTTAGAACACTGCAGGCCTCCGCACCGGAGTGCTCGATGTCAGTTAGCTTAGAGCATTGCAGGCCACCGTACCGGAGTGCTCGATGTCAGTTAGCTTAGAGCATTGTAGGCCACCGTACCGGAGTGCTCGATGTCAGTTAGCTAAGAGCATTGCAGGCCACCGTACCGGAGTGCTCGATGTCAGTTAGCTTAGAGCATTGCAGGCCACCGTACCGGAGTGCTCGATGTCAGTTAGCTTAGAGCATTGCAGGCCACCGTATCGGAGTGCTCGATGTCAGTTAGCTTAGAGCATTGCAGGCCACCGTACCGGAGTGCTCGATGTCAGTTAGCTTAGAACATTGCAGGCCTCCGCACCGGAGTGCTCGATGTCAGTTAGCTTAGAGCATTGCAGGCCACCGTACCGGAGTGCTCGATGTCAGTTAGCTTAGAGCATTGCAGGCCTCCTTACCGGAGTGCTCGATGTCAGTTAGCTTAGAGCATTGCAGGCCTCCGTACCGGAGTGCTCGATGTCAGTTAGTCATATTTTTACATTCAACCTTCTTACAAGCGCCTTCAATCTAACTTCGCTAATATAGCTGAAGCACGGATGTTGACCAATCAGAAGACAGAAACCTCGAAAGCCCTAGGGAGCAAAATTGAATTTTACTCCCACTATCCTCTATGACCAATCGTCGTTTTTCGTGAGAAGAAAAGTCCATTATTGCACGACTATGAATTGAACCTTGGTTGAGGTTTTTCTTCCCACTAGATTAGCAGTCATAGGTTAGATGCACTAGATTATCAGTATTTAATCAGATAAATAATACAGAATAGTAATAAATTTTATATTAAGCTAACTTCGCTCCGCGGTGTTACCCACATAAGTCTCGAACCCGTGAGAATAACGGGATAAAAATAGCCTATATCCGTCTCCTGTTTTAAAGCTACCTCTCCACCAATTTTCAGCCAAATCGGTCCAGCCGCTCTTGAGTTATAAATAGTACGTGTAACTAACACGACTTTCTTTTATATACAGGGCGTCCCAAGACTATGCGACATAAAGGAAAAATATCTTAAATATTGTATATAGGATATTTTGCGGAACGGAGACTATATTTTATTTTTAAAAGTAAGTAATACTGCATTAAAATATTTACTAAAAATTACTTGCTTCATCTGGGAATCGAACCGGAGAAAAAAACACCCCTTATTTTTAAGATGCCAATCAAAAATATGGACAAAAATTAATAATTCCTCTTAGAGTACATAGTATCTTATAACAAAGAAATACCGTAAAACTAATCATTTTAATTTTAAGTCGGTTCGGTTCCCAAACCAATCATGTAATTTTTTAGAAAATCTTTGATTGCATTATTACTAAGTTTTTAAAATAACTTAAAGTCTCCTTTCAGCAAAATATCCTATCTACAATATTCAAGGTACTTTCCCTTCATGTCGCATAGTCTTGGGACGCCCTGTATAGATGGATATCAAAACCCTCCACTATTTTCAGGAACACCCCAGTGTGAAGCACATCGGTTTCTATCACGCATACAGGGACCACAAGCAAATTACTGTATTCTCGACTAGATGTAACCACATAAAAAAATATAACGCGCCATGAGCTGTTATAATGTTGTTGTGTGTTGTATGACGACCTCTGTGGCGCGGCGGGCCAAGGTTGGCCTGCGACGCAGGAGGTTGCGGGTTCGATTCCCGCCTTGGAACTAATATTTGTGCAATCGCAGATATTTGTTCAGGGTGTTCTGGGTATTTTCTATGTATTATAAAAAATATTTATCTATGTACTAGCTGACCCGCTCGCGACTTCGTCCGCGCGCAGATTAGGTAGTACCTACCTACTCGTACTATGCATTCTGTAAATAGTTGCTGTTACAAATATCTGCCTGTAGGTATAAGTCCACTGCTGGCCATAGGCCACCCCTATAGAATGCCACAATGAACGTCCTGAGCCGCCTCCATGCAACGACTTCCTGCGACTTTTAACATGTCGTCGGCCCATCGAGGAGACTTTCTATACTCATCCGGTTCAAGGTTGCCACTCGAGAGCAATTATTCCTCAACGATTGGTTCTGCCACAGAATAAATAATGTTCTGCGAGCTATATGATCTGCCCACTGCCACTTCAACTTGCTAATTTTGAGAGCCTGTCAGTGGTCCCGATTCTTCTTAGCATCTCTTAATTTCTGATTCAGGTACATGTATGGAATCTCCGAGCACAGGTCTCTCCATAGCCCGCTGCACGATTTTGAGCTTTAATCATGCTTATAGTTGATAATCACATCTCACTACCGGAAGTCATCACTGGCATGGCAACATGCACCGATAACACACTTTCATCTTGAGGCTCTCCAGTGACTGTGATGTGAATATTTAGCGTAGTTTCCTGAAAGCTCCTCATCTGAGTTGGATTCGTCGGCTAACCTCATCATAGAAGGTCCAACACCTTCTATAGCTGAATCGTTTTCCCAAGTAGACATAGTCGTCTAAAGCATCATAGCAAAATCCCCTACTCTAATTCTGCATGTAGAAGACCTTATTTTGGTCGAAGAGTTTAACTAAATTTTTTTATTTCTTCCAGAAAACCCTGTTATTCGTAAAGGAAATGCTTAAACATATTCACTCCAATAGGCGCCAAAGAAAGCGAAGCAAAATTATCTTTGCTACACGAGAACAAGATCGAGGCTCTAAGGAATTAGAACAAAGCAACGAGGCTACTGCTATTTCACAAGAAGACTCTAACAAAGCTAAGAAACACAAATTGTTCTGGAAATCTAAGGTAATAATTAGGGCACATGTTAGTAAGCCTAAGAATAAAGACCTAAGAATAGACCCCTCCGTCTCCTTCTATGGATGTCACAAAAGCCGACTAAGGTATTACCCGGACTTGTTAGTAAGAATCGTTGGAGTATAAGATTTGTCCTGGGGAAAGTGACTGCCGAGTCAGTCGTGGGAAGCAATCCTGGCGATAAGCTCACCACTTGTCACGTCTATATTCCCAAAAAATAATATAATAATATGGCTCTGTCGGAAGACCAGCGTTGGTTGTAACGTGTTTACAACTGGCTCATGCTGAGACAGAGACCATTTTGTGACTCAATTCAAAAATTTAGCTTTGTCTTCTATTTTATTTTAGTTTAGGTTTAGTTTTTGATTGAGTTACAAATAAAATATTTTATTTCTTTCTTCTTTCTTTCAAAATGGTGAAACCCATGGTGAAAAGGCTTTGCCTACCGTTTCGAGGGAAAAGGCGTGTGTTTATGTATGTAAATGATAATGCATAAAATAATCACAATAAACTTAGCAGTCGTAGAGCATCTTTGTAAAAGGTTTCGACCGGGGAAGTACTACCATTTGTGGCACTATTTGTGCCGCCAAGCAATGCTTAAATTTTTGTTCTGGTTTGAAGAGTAAAGAGCCGTTGAAACTACAAACACATTATGACACTTTTTAACTTTATGTCGCTGTCTCTGGGTCGCGTATTTGTACTATTATTTATTCTGTGGTCGCGGGCAGTGCATTGCCACGTAGGGCAAATACTATGTGGTACTAGTAATATAAATACTATGTGGTACTAGTAATATAAATACTATGTGGTACTAGTAATATACATAAATACTATGTGGTACTAGTAATATAAATACTATGTGGTACTAGTAATATAAATACTATGTGGTACTAGTAATATAAATACCCTGATGGATCAGATAATAATAGATTAGTCGTGTTTGGGGACATTTTAATTATAACATGGAAGATCAAAATTACAAAAATGTTTTATTAAAATACATTAAAACTTATTAATTTTTCCTCTTTTCAGATTTATTTTTATTGAAGTTGGGTTTTTGTTTTTGATTTTATAACTTTGACTTGTTTAAGGATTCCTTCAACCACATCAAATTTAATCCAGATGCGCCGAACCATGAGGACTATTTACCAGTAGATTCGATGGACGAAAATGATTTAAAGAATTGGTGGTATTATCATCAGGTAAGTCTTAATTTTTCATCGAAACCGTGAGCAGATTAAAATGAGCCCATACACTACCGGGCTTCTAATAATTATTGAGGAATTCCGTTTTCCACCTTCCGTCTCCATCATCAGGACTCACTGTCACCATAATATTGTATTGTGATTTTCATGGAAACTTAACAGTTATGAAACCAGATCAGATCTATCTCAAAACAGACAGGAACTGGCAGACAGGAAAGCAAGTAAAGAAACTTGTAAAATTTAAGGGGAGTTGTAGATGTATGATAGATACTCCGTCGGGGTTTGTTATTACTCAATGATAACAAAGTTATCTCGGTTTGTTTTTATGTAACAACACACATCCGCACACCCACTTATTCACCTCATTAAAGCCACGCAAGCGAAATTTATATCATTATATTTTTTATTATTTAGGTAGGTATGTATTTTCACTTAGTCATATTTTTCCTTTCTTTAAAACTAACATTTATAAGCATTTTTGTTAGTATCCATAAATTTTTGTCATATATTTGTGTAACCCTTTTTTGGCCTATTGTTTTGTATTTTGTTATTTGGACTACCTATATATATTGTAACGCTGTTGGTTTACCTCAATAAAATAAAAATAAAATGTTAAAAAAGAACCATCCACCTTCCATCTAATATTTGACGCGTTATCAATGAAAACTATTTCTCAGAATCTACTGAAGCGAGGCGCGGTACGCGTATAAAATAAACGAATAGGTACTTCATAGGTCATAGGTACATATAGATTACAAAATATAAGTTAGGTAGGTACCTACCTACTTTATATCCCAAAATTCAGTTACTACCTACTAGGCGAAAGAACGCGGATGAAATCGGTGGCAACCGCTAGACCATTATAATTACTTTACAGTCATGTCGTGCAAAACTTTGCAAAGATTTATTTTATACAGCAGTAATTACTAATTATTGCTACTAATTAGCTACTAATTATTTGTATTTTTTTCCAGACTGATTGACTGATTTCGAACCATTCAATGAACTAATTGCTTGAACTACGCTGTGAAAAATAAGGTTTATAACTTAACGTTCACAAAATATTAAAAACTTTTTATGATAAAAGACCTTGAACTGTTTGTTTTTTTTCATAAGTGAGAAATAGCGCCATCTACTAAAATATAATTGAGCCAAACTGAAACAAATGGTTCTGAACTGAACTATGAAGTAAATGGAGCGATACAATGCTCCCAAGCCAGATTTAGAAGAGCTACTGCGTTAGTTCGCTAGATGGCAGTGCATGGTAGAAAAGCGTGTTCTGAATTCAAACACAGATCTTTAGTACTCATACGATTATTGGCAAACAATTATGTAATTCAGTGGTACATAATTAAACCTAAATAAAAAGCGGCCAAGTGTGAGTCGGACTTGCCCATGAAGGGTTCCGTAGTAGCAAGTAACATAATATAAAAGTACTTGGAAGGATTACGATTTATGACGTATTAAAAAAAAACTACTTACTAGATCTCGTTCAAACCAATTTTCGGTGGAAGTTTACATGGTGGAAGTGTACATCATATTTTTTTTTTTAGATTTATCATTCTCTTATTTTGAAGTTACAGGTGGGGTGGACATACATTTTACCACTTTGGAAGTGTCTCTCGCGCAAACTATTCAGTTTCATTTTATTCACTTACTAGCAGCGCCCCGCGGTTTCACCCGCCTAACTCTCGATCCCGTGGGAATATCCGGATAAAAATGTGCCTATGTGTTATTCCAGGAGTCCAGTCATCTCCATTCCAAATTACATCCAAATCCGTTCAGCCGTTTCAGCGTGAAAAAGTAACAAACACACACTCACAAACTTTCGCATTTATAATATTAGTGTGATTAGTAGGATAACCTATTATGTAGGTACTCCTACCTAAGACCCACTTAGGTAGTTCTTAAATTCTTTAAAACTAAGTGAGCAGATACCTAATAGGTATTTTATCCTTTTATCTAACCATGAAAACTTAAAACATTTATGTGGTACCTCAAGGTCAGTGTAAATAGGTCACACCTACGTACTTCTGATGACTTCAGGAAACAGGAGATTTAAGGCTCCTCGGGATAAAGGTTATACTAAATAAATAAATAAATAAATAAATACCTACACGTACCTACCTAGGAAACATTATATTTATACTAGCTGACCCGCTCGCGACTTCGTCCGCGCGTAGATTAGGTAGTACTAGCTGACCCGCTCGCGACTTCGTCCACGCGTAGATTAGGTAGTACTAGCTGACCCGCTCGCGACGTCGTGCGCGCGTAGATTAGGTAGTACCTACCTACTCGTACTATGCATTCTGTAAATAGTTGCTGGTACAAATATCTACCTGTAGGTATAAGTCCACTACTGGCCATGGGCCACCCCTATAGAATGCCACAATGAACGTCCTGAGCCGCCTCCATGCAACGACTTCCTGCAACTTTTAACATGTCGTCGGCCCATCGAGGAGGCTTTCTACTGATCCTGTTCAAAGTTGCCACTCGAGAGCAATTATTCCTCAACGTTTTTTGGTTCTGCCACTTCAACTTGCTAATTTCGAGAGCCTGTCAGTGGTCCCGATTGTTCTACGCATCTCTTTGTTTCGAATTCATGGACATGTACGGAATCTCAGAGCACAGCTCTCTCCATAGCCCGCTGCACGATTTTGAGCTTTTATCATGCTTATAATCACATCTTATTACCGTAAGTCATCACTGGCAACATGCACCGATAACAGACTTTCATCTTGAGGCTCTCCAGTGACTGTGATGTGAATATTTAGCGTAGTTTTCTGAAAGCTGCTCATCTGTGTTGGATTCGTCGGCTAACCTCATCATAGAAGGCCCAACACCTTCCTAGTTGAATCGTTTTCCCAAGTAGACATAGTGGTCTAAAGCATCATAGCAGAATCCCAAATGAACATTGACAAGATACTAACAAACCTCTAAAAACAGCCGGAAAATACAGATTCTCAAAAATAAACTAATTATTCCCCCTTAAACCTCTCACAACCTAGAAAGCCTTACAAACCTCTAAACAGCCATTCAAACTCATAAAAACACAGGGTAACACAGGGTACCCTACCCTAACTCCTTAGATTTCATACAATGCCTTAAACTCTGAGAAACCCTTAAAACCTCGTACAAACCCATACAACCCCATTACGACGGACCTTGCTCATAGGAGTCTTCTTTGGGAGACGGATTTTTTACCAGCTGAGGCAGGAACCACGATAGAAAGTTTTCTCTGCCTTAAAACTCCTTGTGAAACTCCTTTTTTTTACAACACCTACAAACCCTAGGAATTATAGAAACCCTCACAAACCCATACGACCTCATTTTAGACGTTACAGAACACAGGACTTTTCTCATGATTTGAGATTTTTATTTTTCCTTGTGTTTGCCGAGAAAACCGTTCTAACTTAGTAGTTAGAACGGTTTTCTCGGCCGCAAAACTCCCTATCCCACCCTATCCTATTTCGTCAAAATTGTAAGAGCAGTATTTGTTAGTATACATATGTTTATACCCGCTAGAACCAGTGCTGCGTCAAGAGAGATGGTGTGGTATCCCTTGCACAGTTTCTGGGCAAAACTTCGTTGGACAGCATTCAGTTACCTTTGCACTCCCTACTTCTTTGCTGCCTGTGCCCAGGCACTCGCCGCATACAGTATCTCTGGTTCCACCGTGGCTGTATAGATGACGCGAGTGACTTCCGGATGAAGTCCCCAAAACTGACCTTGGCGGCTCTGGCCAATTTCTTGTAGATATTCAAGGCCTTCTTGCATACCTCTGCCACATGAGTATTAAATGTGAGCTTATTGTCCACTGCCCCAGGATTTTTATATCTGAAGACATGCCTATGCCAACCCCACCCATACTCAACAGTGGTGTGTCATACTTTAGTTTTATTGTTAAAAGCTTTGCTTCAGTTTTATTTGGCGCGAATTTCAATTTATTTTTGACACCCCACTCCTGAACATGGGCGAGGGCAGCATTGGCCTGTCTTTGTACGTCCAGTGCTGTATTGCCGTCAAAAACCGGCACCAGCAGGTTAGGTTAAGTTTTTTATTTATTTTTTATTTTTATTTATACAGGCTTTGGAAATCCTCTTGGATACCGGTACAACCGGTTATGTTGGACTCCGCCCGGACAGGGCGACCTACCAACTAAAACCACTCCTGTTTACAAAATAACCTCCAACGTGGTCGGAGACATTATCATTACCGATCAAACATTTTTACATTATTTAATATTTAATACACATTCCAAAAATAAATTCAGAATATCAATTAAATAACAATTAGATATACATATGCAATTATGATAATTAAATATAATTAGAATTATTCCCTTTTTTTTATTTTTTTTATTCTCTTTTCGGTTTCTCTCGCATAAAATATTTCTTTATTTATGCATTATCTTACAACTATAACAAAAACAAAAACATGCAGTCTTAATTGTAGTGTGCATGCTTGATTCTACACGGTGTATTCCGATTTACAATTAAAATATTAGCATTACAAAAGAAAATTAAGGTAACATTCATTCTATTTACGAAAATTAAATATTCGGTGCAGCAAAATTCAATTATGTTAAAATACAATTATAATCAAAACAAAAATTAAAATAAGAAATAACAAATAAGATTGATACATATATACATATGGATACCATATAAAATGGAACCGAATCTGGACCCAGGTACAAAAGAAAATTAAGGTAAAAGTTAACGAAAAAGAAAAAAATATTCGGTACAGAGAATTTTTTATTATACTAAAAACAATTATAATCAAATAAATCACAGTTAATAACAACAAATAAAATGGCATTACAAAAATATATATAAAATGGAACGAAATCTGGACCGACAAACACACTAGGTCCCTTTACCAAAGAACACTACATATTATTCCAATTAATTAGTATTTCCATAATTCTTGTGCAATTCAAAATTATTTTATTTTGTTCTTACATTGATCTGCCATGACAACGGGTAAATCATTCCTGCCCAATCCAATATCAGAAGAAATTACTGGATAAGCAAAAACTGCAGGATCCAGCAAAATTGCCAGACAAGCAAAAATTGCAAGATCCCGCAAAAAATGCAAGGTCCGGCCAGAAAAAGCCGGACAAGCAAAAATTGCGAGATCAAGCAAAAATTGCAAGACCTCGCAAAAATTACAAGTTCCGGCCAGCAAGCCAGACAACCATAAATGCAGACAACACCCTACCACTATGCTTATGATGTTATAAAATACTCCAAACAAAAACTACCACTCTGCAGCAGTCTGATTACAAATCCTTCAATCCCACAAATATTCGCAAGATTCGATTCGAGCTTCAGCCAGGCATAAAAAGCCGGACAATCACAATACCTAGCAAGAATTGCAAGGTCCGGCCAAAAATTGCCGGACTAACATCTTTCTACTAACTACCCACATTTCGCTGATTAAAGGCAGTAAGACTAGACATATTAAAACACAGTGCTCAAATTCACATGAACCACGCGGCGCACATTCCTCCAACCAAAACCAATCACCTCAACTCAAAAAAAAACCTAAAATGTACCGAGTAAAATCGCTACTTCCCTGGCCCCAGGATCATCGCAGAAACCACCAGGAGGAGAAGCCTCTTCCCAGAGCCTCGGCAGCGGCAGATCCTTCCTCGCGCACAATGAAAGCGCCCCATCCGGAGATCCTGAAGAAGGGAACATCAGGACTCCTACAGGTACCAACAACAATTCCTACTTAACGTTCTCCGAGGAAAATACCTGTGGGAATTGCCAGCCCCTCTTCAAGATGGTCACCCGGCTACTGGCGAGAATAGATAGCCTGAACGAAGCCCTCAAGAACGAGTGCAATGCCCACCTGTCCCTTATAAAAGTGTACCGAAACGAGTGTTCACCATCCACCCTAATCACCGATTTCCACCCCGTCCTACCCACCCCATCCACTCACCCATCCACCCCAACAGCTCACACACCCACCCCAACCATACCATCCTTACATAACCTTAACAATAAGCCATACCTCGCACACCATACCTCACAACAGAATGCACATCCATCAAAACCACCCCGATCATCCTCGCCCATAGCTAAAAAACGAAGAACCTGCACCTATCCTACGGACCATTCCACACCTCAACACTCCCACACGCACTCCCCCAGCCCACCCCAATACGTCTCAACCATATCCTCATCACCCATACTATAACATCCATCCGTAACCAAAACCAAAACCAAACCTCCCAGGGAGGCCCGTTCCCTCTCATCATCATCCACATCTTCGTCCTCGTCCTCAAAAACAACACCCATACAAACCAAAACCAAACCAAAAAGTCCCTGGATCGCTCCGCCTTACCTAAACCTATCCCTAACCCTCTCCCCAACCCCCTCCCCACCTCCCCCGCCCAAGCCAAAAGACCCACGGAAGTCCCAGAC
The DNA here is from genome assembly GCA_932527175.1 of Operophtera brumata. Lineage (NCBI taxonomy): Eukaryota > Metazoa > Arthropoda > Insecta > Lepidoptera > Geometridae > Operophtera > Operophtera brumata. The sequence continues at coordinate 126,492 of OW052233.1, read as the reverse complement.
CCGTTCCATCCCACCTCCATCAACAAGCACATGCCCCATCTCCCCTCCACCGCTCGCTCCACCCCAACCCACATCTGCACCTGCCGCCCGGTCCCGTTCGGAGATAAAGGTTATAAGAATCCCGGAACAGACTTCCCGATGCAGATCCGGGGGCAAGGACCACAGGAGGAGGGGGAGGAGAAAGAAAAAGGTGGGACAGAAGCAGACCCGTGCCAAGCAAAAGAAAAGGTGGGAGAAGGAGTCGGAAAACTGGTTACGGCGGACCAATGCCTGCTGTGCGGTCGACTGTACCAATGCTACGGGGTACTCAGGCACTTCCGCCTCAAACATTCTACCTACCAAGGAGGGAAAACTCTGGGCAACCCCAATTACCCCCTCCAATTCCATTTTAAGACAAAAACCCGAGTGCTAAAATGTCCCGCACATCTAAGGCCTCCAAACAAACATCTGGCTGGGGTCAGCAATCTGGATCACAGCTTTTTGGGGATGGCCCCAAAATGGTTAGGTTAGGTTAGGTTAGGTTTGAGTGAGAAGGGGTGCGAGTCAGGAACCTCCACGTGGTGCACCCCGGGCAACACCGTGAACCAACGATCGACGAGTTTTTTTTTATATAAAAAAGGGAAAGATGTAGCATAGTAGGTAACGGAACGTTAGAGGTTATTGTGAAATGGAACGGTGCGTGCCCGGTCATTCGCAGGAACGCAAGATGGCGTCTGAGCTGTGGAACTAACTGAGCGGATTTGTAATAAAGAAGTAAATAAATAAATGTGTTCCCCTACACGGTTGTATTACTAAATACTAACAATACAGAAGGATTTTGTTCCCGTGGTTTGGCAAACATGGCGCGAGAGGAACACCGGAGTAATTTTAGTCTGGTATTCTGCCCTTTTCAGGGCGGTGAGTCCGGACATAATTCCGGTCCTCCCCGGACCGGTTTATTCGTAAATGAATTTTATACTCTGAAGACAAAAAAAAAAAAAAAAAAAAAAAAAAACCGTTAGGTTAGGTTGGGCGGGTCTGTGTTTATCCATTAATAGTTGCTGCGGCCTAACTCCCGTTTTGGATAAATGCAGGCCTTCCTTGCCCGCTCAAGAGTGAGTTGACAAGGAGGCGAATGGTCTTGGGAGGAGCCCGGGTCGCTGAGATCCCCGAGGCAAGTCTGATGGTTATCCTTCACGTGGTTGCTGCCTGTTTTTGGTCTATTTTTTCTGAAATAGACGTAACTGAAACCATCAGGCGCCTTCACGGTCCACTAGGGACCGTGTTGGTGTAGGTGCCCACTGAACTGTTGATGAGGTGTCGTTTCACTTAGTTCCCGCGAGCCGGCTGTATGGATCAGTTTTCTTGCGGGATTCTGGGTGAGGTGGCGCCTCGTCGGTGGTTTGGTGGGTAGGTAGGTAGGTACCCCTGTTTGCGACTGGCAGTGAACTCATTACCCTCGTGAGTTTGCTTCCACTAGCAAACGAGGAGGCGTTTCCTTCGTATCCTCTAGGTGTACTCAAGTTACATCTGGAGAATACGACGGAGGGAAGGCAGGCGGTCTCTCTCCAGATCACTGCATGGCAGATCTCTGCAGTGAAAGGGAAAGAGACCGCCAACGGGATGGAATGTTGGAGTTAGGGTGGTGGTGTGTTCGCTCTCTAACTTGCGAGGAGGTGGAGAGTGGGCTGACCATCGCCCTGACCCCAACCTTAGGCGTTCCCCCCATATTTGGGGTGGGAAGGCAGCTGGCCTTCCGCGTGTTCCTCTGATTAGCAGAGGGCACAGTGAGAGGGCCGGTCAGAAGTGCCCAATGGGCGAGGTGGAGTACCCTTGTTTGCGACTGGCAGCACATTCGATCCATTGAGCGTGACGCCACTCGCAACGGGGAGGAGCTGCCCTCTCATCGCCCAGGCAGAGTGGCTCCCTACTATGCCTGGATGATGAGACAGCAGGGAAGGGCTGTTTGTTTCCTTGTTTGACTTTGGGTTAATCCAAACTCAAATGTGGGAATAAACGGCGAAAAGGTAGTTTGCCCTCTCTACCTTCCGGGCGTAGCTGGTGCCACTCCCGCCGAGCTATGTTCGGAGGATAGATTATGGCCAGGTAGGAAGTGACATCTCTTTCTCTTGCCACGATGACGCGAGCGCGTTTTCGTGGTGGAGGAGTGGAATGTCACTGGGCTCGCGTGGTGGTCGGAGTGAGGGCTCTGGCCACCCTCCTACGAGCCCTTGGACGGTGGCAGCACAGAGTGGACCCTGTGCTGCCACATTTGGAGGGAGTGATTGTGCTTGGCTTTTTGGCCAACCACGGGGTGTTTTAGTGAGTCCACGAGTCCGTGAACCTCACATAACCGTATTGCACACTCAATGCAATACGGTATCTGTTTGCAGATTTCACCTCGACAAAAAAAAAAAAAAAAAAAGTTAGGTTAGGTTAGGTTTTTTTTTTTTTTTTTAACATTAATAGACCTTTTGTTTGACCACGATCTCACCTGTTGGTAAGTGACGATGTGGCCGAAGATGGAGCACAAAGGTCTAGAAGGCACCTATTCACTCTTGACTTGAAGAGACCCAGATTATAGTTTTCAGGAAAGACAGACGACGGCAGTGTGTTCCACTCCTTAGCAGTTCGCATTATAAAGGTAGAACCGAAACGTTTTGTGCGAATAGAAGGTATACCAATGAGGTAAGTGAGGAAGGTAAGGAAGGTTAGGTTAGGTTCCCCCTCCCCCCCGAGGGTTCCCGCCTTGCCGTGGCGGGGGGGCTTAGTAACCGTGAAGCTAAGAGGGGCCCGTGGTGGACCGCTCCTCTGGGCTTTGGCTACAAGCCCTGAATGGAGCGGTACCAGTAGGTTGCGGTGCTATGTGGGAAGCAGCGCAACTGAGGTGGGCTGCGGTGTTGTATGGCACCGCGGCTGAGGGATTGAGGCCACGGCGGGAGAGGAGTGCCGGTATAGCGGTGAGCCGCTCTCCCTACCTTCTGCGGCCTTGGCGGGGTCGCCACCGTTTTATGGTGGACGCGGTGGGGCCACAGTGGAAGAGGAGTGTCGGTATTGAGGTACGCCGCCCTCCCTATCCTCTGCGGCCGAAGTGGCAGGCGATGGGGCCACTTACCTGACCCGTCGCATAGGGACCTCGAGCGTCTAGACACGGGGTCGTTTGGCGCTCATTGGCTTGGTCCCGTGGTGGTTGCGGCATGCCATGTGACTAACCGTAACGGGGGGCGTCCCGGTTGTGACTGTGGGTGTCATTCCCGGGATGTCCCCAGAGAGGGGTCCGGAAACGGACGGCCGCGGCGGGTTCGCGGAAGAATGCGAAAGCGTCCCCGTGTTCCAAACCCGTAGAGTTTTAGTGGGTTGGAGTCCCACATAACCTTGTTGTCTCCTCATGGCAGCAAGGTATACGTGCGCATTTCTCCAAGTCAAAAAAAAAAAAAAGGTTAGGTTAGGTTTTTTTTTTTTTTTTCATTCCTCTGACTTTATCAGAGATTTTATTATTCGTTTTAAATAAAGGACAGTGTTTATATTTAATTTCGTTCCCACGTGGGATAACATACTTCTTATATCTTTATAACAATGTTCCTTTATATGAATTTACAAATTTACAGGGTATCTAAAGGACTTTATATTATATCTTTTTCTTATTCAAATTTTTTTTATACATTTTCTTATTTGGTAACATAATAATATAGTTACTATCGTGCTTTATCTACATATATTTTATATACTTATATTTTGAAAACTTAAATTATCATATATGACCCACATTTATAACCTAGGCATTATCTAATTGTACAAATCTATATACTTATATTGCAATGTTTATTTCATATGCATATAATATATATTTTAAAATATATATTACTCATAAAATCTTATCCAACTATTTATTTCGTTTTATAACAATCTTTGCTACTTTTATACAAAAGTCTATAAAATCGGCTCGTTATGTATTTGTTTGACATTACTTTACATGTGTTTACTGGACTTATAATGCAATCTATTAGGTTTTCAGCTTCGTACCTCTCAACACCAAAAACGGGGCATTCATAAAGGATATGTCCAACTGTTTCATCCTTGCCAGGCTCACATAGGTACGCACGATGGGTTCTCTTAACACTTCAAACGGGTTAGATATTCCGAGAAACCACCGTGCCCCGTCACAATCTGCGTTAGTACATTTGACAGTTTTAATTTCCTAACAATTTTATGAGCCTCTACTGCGTCTGGGAAAAATAGCTTCGTAACCGCGGCTTGGTTTTCAATTTTGTACCTGCGATTCCGTACGTCAAGCGACTCCTTGCGGATTTGCCGCTTGACGTATGAGATCGGGCAAGCGTCATATGCAGGTTTTGTTTTTAGCCTGAGTGCTGCTTCCTTAGCCAACTCGTCAGCTCTTTCGTTTCCGTCCATCCCTGCGTGAGCTTTTATCCAAAACGAAGAAATTTGTTTGTTTTGGAGTAAGATGGATGCCATGTTCGTGCGGGTTTCAGTTGCAAGAGGATGAATGGAACCGCTATTCGATATAGTTTCTAGAGCTAACCTCGAGTCACTGTAGATGCCAAAACTTGATTAGGGCGTTTCATTATCTCCCGCGTGGCTCTACATATGGCGTAGAGTTCCGCCTGGTAAACCGTGCAGTATGATGGCAGCTTAAGTTTGAGGGCCTTTATCTCCGCTTCGCCATTCCAGATGGATAGCGCTGCATCGACCTTTTCCTCAATCTTGCTACCATCTGTGAAGATGCGGACTGCCTGATTGTTGTGACGATCAACATCTTGTTGATCTACCAGGCTCATGAACTCCAAGCACATATGCTTTGCCAGGTGCGGTGTCAGCCTATATGCCACCATTTTCTCTACCTCTCTGTCTCCCAAAAAAGGCTGATGAACTCCGCGTTTTGCTCTGTACTTAGAATCCAGAGCTGCTGCCTCTTGGATTCTAAGATCCAGAGGGAGCATCCCAGAAAGCACCAACGCAGAGTTGAGGGAGACAGTTCGGTACGCTTTTGTCAGTTTTTGGGCGAAAACTCTTTGCACCGCGTTTAGCTGCTTCCGTACCGTCTGCTTTTTAGTAGCCGAAACCCATGCGCTGGCAGCGTACAACATGACCGGTTCGACCGTGGCCGTATATATGATGCGGATCACTTCTGGGTGGAGACCCCAGCTACACCTGGCGGCTCTCGACAACTGTTTAAAAATGTTCAATGCTTTTCTGCATGTATTAGCCGTGTGCTTATTGAATGTAAGTTTTTTGACGATTGTGAGCCCCAGTAGCTTGATCTCATCTGACAAGCCAATGTCAACCCCACCCATATTGAGGAGTGGTGTATCGTACTTTAATTTACGTGTAACCAACATAGCACTAGTTTTTTGCCGAGAAAATTTTAGTTTATTCCGAACACCCCACTCCTGAACATAGGCGAGAGCGGCATTGGCCTGTCTCTGCACCTCCAGTGCCGTGTCACCATCAAATATCAGCACCACGTCGTCCGCGAATGCTTGAACGTAGTCGCCCCTTTGTACCAGGCCTTTGAGGAGATGATCCAACAGGAGGTTCCAAAGTATTGGCCCTGCAATGGAGCCCTGGATGCAGCCTTTATTTGTGTGTTTTGGGTGCTCCTGTCCGGCGTATCGCACTCTGACCACTCTATCACTTAGGTAGCCATCCATTAACCGTCTCAGGTTTACTGGACAACCTGCCTCCGCCAGCCTCACCCTGATGGCTGGCCACCACGCACTATCGAAGGCTCCCTCTATGTCCAACGATATTATTGTTATTAGCTTATTCTGTTCTAATTTGCTCTGAATGTGTTCCATCAGGTCATAGAGGGAGTCTTCGGTGCTTTTTTGGTCAGTCAGTATATAAAAAGAAACAATTTTTTTTCGCTCCTTTTAGTTTTTTCGCATGCAAATTTTTTCTTTTTGTTGCAGGTCGACTAGAGAGCGTCGGGGGATGGTATTTCGGCTACAACAGAAGAAAAATCTCACTCACGCAAGAAAATACACGCGAAAAAACCGTCACACCTAACCGTAGGTTACGTTAGGTTAGGTTTAAAGTTTAATTTTTGTATAAAAACGGTCAAAAATGTCAAAATGTTGAGTCAAAAACCGCTGATAAAATTTGTAGAAACTAATTAACACCTATGCGCACTTGGAATTATTTTAATTCACAAAAACAACTCCGCTTATTTAAAAATCAAAGGTGGTTAGGTTAGGTTAGGTTAGGTTAGGTTTTTTTTTTTTTTTTTCGGTGTTCCTCTGATTTTGTCAGAGCCTTTTTTTGCTGTTCTTATTCTTACTCTTTTTTGTATTTTTTTATTTTCTATTTGTTTGGATGAGTTTTGGGAAGGGATTATTTAAATTTCTTATTTACTACTTTCATAATTAACAAGTTTTTCTTAATATTAACTTAAATGTATCTTTACAAACAAATTTCTTGCTGCTTAGCATTTTAACTGGTTTTATATATACATAACAATATATATTTTCAATAAATTTATACATCTTTATCTGTTTATATCTTACTTCATTTTTACTTTTATTTGTTTGGATGGATTTTGAGAAGGTTTGAAGTTCGGAGTATCTTTATTTCTTATGTACTAGTTGTCTTTATATACAATATTTTCTTAATTTAAACTTAGTTCTATGTTTAGTTTTACAAATTTCTTACTGTTTAATATCTTTGCTGATTTAGTATATATGACAATATATATTTCAACAAATTTAAATAGCATTATTTATTTCTTTCTATTACCTTATTTGCTATCTTGATACAGTATGTAATAAACTTATTCCTAATATTTTTATCTTTAATGAGCTGATTTGCAGTTTCTGGTTTAAGAGCTATTCCGAATTCCTGTTCCACTTCGTATCTTCTCTGACCATAAACTGGACATTCAAAAAGAATATGCGCAACGGTTTCGTCTGTTCCGGGCTCACAGATGCACGATGGGTTTTCCTTACACATGAACCGAGTCAAGTATTCTGAAAACCCACCGTGCCCTGTCATAACTTGCGTGAGTACTCCCGTTGGCTCGACCTTCCTAACTATTTTAAACGCATTCAAGGCATCGGGGAAAATCTTTTTTGTTGTTCCTGCTGTCTCATTGTTTTTATACGTCTATCATTCCACTTATCAAGGGTTCCTAGCGAAATTTGCCTTTAAATGTGTAACTGAATTTTCAAATTTTAGTTTTTTCGCGTGCTAATTTTTTCTCTTTGTTGCAGTTCGACTGGAGAGCGTCGGGGGATGGTGTTTCGGCTACAACTGAAGAAAAACTCACTCACGCAAGAAAATACACGCGAAAAACCGTCAAACCTAACCGTGGGTTAGGTTAGGTTAGGTTTGAACTTAAATTTTTGAATAAAAATGGTCAAAAATGACACTTATTTTGAGTCAAAACCACTGACAAAATACATAGAAACTAATTAACAGGTGTAGATACCTATGCGCACTTGGAATTATTTTTATTCACAAAAACAACTCCAATAATTTCAAAATCCAAGGTAATTTCTCACGGAAATTAGCTTGGGTATATCAACTTTTTGGAACTGAATTTGCAAATTTTAGTTTTTTCGCGTGCCAATTTTTTCTCTTTGTTGCAGTTCGACTGGAGAGCGTCGGGGGATGGTGTTTCGGCTACAACTGAAGAAAAAACTCACTCACGCAAGAAAATACACGCGAAAAACCGTCAAACCTAACCGTGGGTTAGGTTAGGTTAGGTTTGAACTTAAATTTTTGAATAAAAATAGTCAAAAATGACACTTATTTTGAGTCAAAACCACTGACAAAATACGCAGTAACTAATTAAAAGGTGTAGATACCTATGCGCACTTGGAATTATTTTTATTCACAAAAACAACTCCAATAATTTCAAAATCAAAGGTAATTTCTCACGGAAATTAGCTTGGGTATATCAACTTTTTGGAACTGAATTTGCAAATTTTAGTTTTTTCGCGTGCTAATTTTTTCTTTTTGTTGCAGTTCGACTGGAAAGCGTCGGGAAATGGTGTTTCGGCTACAACTGAAGAAAAAACTCACTCACGCAAGAAAATACACGCGAAAAACCGACAAACCTAACCGTGGATTAGGTTAGGTTAGGTTTGAACTTAAATTTTTGAATAAAAATTGTCAAAAATGACACTTATTTTGAGTCAAAACCACTGACAAAATACGTAGAAACTAATTAACAGGTGTAGATACCTATGCGCACTTGGAATTATTTTTATTCACAAAAACAACTCCAATAATTTCAAAATCAAAGGTAATTTCTCACGGAAATTAGCTTGGGTATATCAACTTTTTGGAACTGAATTTGCAAATTTTAGTTTTTTCGCGTGCTAATTTTTTCTCTTTGTTGCAGTTCGACTGGAGAGCGTCAGGGGATGGTGTTTCGGCTACAACTGAAGAAAAAACTCACTCACGCAAGAAAAAAAAAGCGAAAAACCGACAAACCTAACCGTGGGTTAGGTTAGGTTAGGTTAGGTTTGAACTTAAATTTTTGAATAAAAATGGTCAAAAATTACACTTATTTTGAGTCAAAACCACTGACAAAATACGTAGAAACTAATTAACAGGTGTAGATACCTATACATACTTGGAATTATTTTAATTCACAAAAACAACTCCAATAATTTCAAAATCAAAGGTAATTTCTCACGGAAATTAGCTTGGGTATATCAACTTTTTGGAACTGAATTTGCAAATTTTAGTTTTTTCGCGTGCTAATTTATTTTCTTTGTTGCAGTTCGACTGGAGAGCGTCGGGGGATGGTGTTTCGGCTACAACTGAAGAAAAAACTCACTCACGCAAGAAAATACACGCGAAAAACCGTCAAACCTAACCATGGGTTAGGTTAGGTTAGAACTTAAATTTTTGAATAAAAATGGTCAAAAATGTCACTTATTTTGAGTCAAAACCACTGATAAAATACGTAGAAACAAATTAACAGGTGTAGATACCTATGCGCACTTGGAATTATTTTTATTCACAAAAACAACTCAAATAATTTCAAAATCAAAGGTAATTTCTCACGGAAAGTAGCTTGGGTATATCAACTTTTTGGAACTGAATTTGCAAATTTTAGTTTTTTTGCGTTCTAATTTTTTCTCTTTGTTGCAGTTCGACTGGAGAGCGTCGGGGGATGGTGTTTCGGCTACAACTGAAGAAAAAACTCACTCACGCAAGAAAATACACGCGAAAAACCGACAAACCTAACCGTGGGTTAGGTTAGGTTTGGTTTGAACTTAAATTTTTGAATAAAAATGGTCAAAAATGACACTTATTTTGAGTCAAAACCACTGACAAAATACGTAGAAACTAATTAACAGGTGAAGATACCTATGCGCACTTGGAATTATTTTTATACACAAAAACAACTCCAATAATTTCAAAATCAAAGGTAATTTCTCACGGAAATTAGCTTGGGTATATCAACTTTTTGGAACTGAATTTGCAAATTTTGGTTTTTTCGCGTGCTAATTTTTTCTCTTTGTTGCAGTTCGACTGGAGAGCGTCGGGGGATGGTGTTTCGGCTACAACTGAAGAAAAAACTCACTCACGCAAGAAAAAAAAAGCGAAAAAACCGACAAACCTAACCGTGGGTTAGGTTAGGTTAGGTTTGAACTTAAATTTTTTAATAAAAATCGTCAAAAATGACAATTATTTTGAGTCAAAACCACTGACAAAATACGTAGAAACTAATTAACAGGTGTAGATACCTATGCGCACTTGGAATTATTTTTATTCACAAAAACAACTCCAATAATTTCAAAATCAAAGGTAATTTCTCACGGAAATTAGCTTGGGTATATCAACTTTTTGGAACTGAATTTGCAAATTTTAGTTTTTTCGCGTGCTAATTTTTTCTCTTTGTTGCAGTTCGACTGGAGAGCGTCGGGAAATGGTGTTTCGGCTACAACTGAAGAAAAAACTCACTCATGCAAGAAAATACACGCGAAAAATCGACAAACCTAACCATGGGTTAGATTAGGTTAGGTTTAAACTAAATTTTTTTAATAAAAATGGTCAAAAATGGCACTTATTTTGAGTCAAAACCACTGACAAAATACGTAGAAACTAATTAACAGGTGTTGATACCTATGCGCACTTGGAATTATTTTTATTCACAAAAACAACTCCAATAATTTCAAATTCAAAGGTAAAAACAACTCCAATAATTTCAAAATCAAAGGTAATTTCTCACGGAAATTAGCTTGGGTATATCAACTTTTTGGAACTGAATTTGCAAATTTTAGTATTTTCGCGTGCTAATTTCTTCTCTTTGTTGCAATTCGACTGGAGAGCGTCGGGGGATGGTGTTTCGGCTACAACTGAAGAAAAAACTCACTCAAGCAAGAAAAAAAAAGCGAAAAACCGACAAACCTAACCGTGGGTTGGGTTAGGTTAGGTTAGGTTTGAACTTAAATTTTTGAATAAAAATGGTCAAAAATGTCACTTATTTTGAGTCAAAACCACTGACAAAATACGTAGAAACTAATTAACAGGTTTAGATACCTATGCGCACTTGGAATTATTTTTATTCACAAAAATAACTCCAATAATTTCAAAATCAAATATCAAAATCTCACGGAAATTAGCTTGGGTATATCAACTTTTTGGAACTGAATTTGCAAATTTTAGTTTTTTCGCGTGCTATTTTTTTCTCTTTGTTGCAGTTCGACTGGAGAGCGTCGGGGGATGGTGTTTCGGCTACAACTGAAGAAAAAACTCACTCACGCAAGAAAATACACGCGAAAAACCGTTAAACCTAACCGTGGGTTAGGTTAGGTTAGGTTTGAACTTAAATTTTTGAATAAAAATGGTCAAAAATGTCACTTATTTTGAGTCAAAACCACTGATAATATACGTAGAAACAAATTAACAGGTGAAGATACCTATGCGCACTTGGAATTATTTTTATTCACAAAAACAAATCCAATAATATCAAAATCAAAGGTAATTTCTCACGGAAATTAGCTTGGGTATATCAACTTTTTGGAACTGAATTTGCAAATTTTAGTTTTTTCGCGTGCTAATTTTTTCTCTTTGTTGCAGTTCGACTGGAGAGCGTCGGGAGATGGTGTTTCGGCTACAACTGAAGAAAAAACTCACTCAAGCAAGAAAAAAAAAGCGAAAAACCGACAAACCTAACCGTGGGTTAGGTTAGGTTAGGTTAGGTTTGAACCTAAATTTTTGAATAAAAATGGTCAAAAATGTCACTTATTTTGAGTCAAAACCACTGATAATATACGTAGAAACAAATTAACAGGTGAAGATACCTATGCGCACTTGGAATTATTTTTATTCACAAAAACAAATCCAATAATATCAAAATCAAAGGTAATTTCTCACGGAAATTAGCTTGGGTATATCAACTTTTTGGAACTGAATTTGCAAATTTTAGTTTTTTCGCGTGCTAATTTTTTCTCTTTGTTGCAGTTCCACTGGAGAGCATCATGGGATGGTGTTTCGGCTACAACTGAAGAAAAAACTCACTCACGCAAGAAAATACACGCGAAAAACCGACAAACCTAACCGTGGGTTAGGTTAGGTTTGGTTTGAACTTAAATTTTTGAATAAAAATAGTCAAAAATGACAATTATTTTGAGTCAAAACCACTGACAAAATACGTAGAAACTAATTTACAGGTGTAGATACCTATGCGCACTTGGAATTATTTGTATTCACAAAAACAACTCCAATAATTTCAAAATCAAAGGTAATTTCTCACGGAAATTAGCTTGGGTATATCAACTTTTTGGAACTGAATTTGCAAATTTTGGTTTTTTCGCGTGCTAATTTTTTCTCTTTGTTGCAGTTCGACTGGAGAGCGTCGGGGGATGGTGTTTCGGCTACAACTGAAGAAAAAACTCACTCACGCAAGAAAAAAAAAGCGAAAAACCGACAAACCTAACCGTGGGTTAGGTTAGGTTTGGTTTGAACTTAAATTTTTGAATAAAAATCGTCAAAAATGACAATTATTTTGAGTAAAAACCACTGACGAAATACGTAGAAACTAATTAACAGGTGTAGATACCTATGCGCACTTGGAATTATTTTTATTCACAAAAACAACTCCAATAATTTCAAAATCAAAGGTAATTTCTCACGGAAATTAGCTTGGGTATATCAACTTTTTGGAACTGAATTTGCAAATTTTAGTTTTTTCGCGTGCTAATTTTTTCTCTTTGTTGCAGTTCGACTGGAGAGCGTCGGGAAATGGTGTTTCGGCTACAACTGAAGAAAAAACTCACTCATGCAAGAAAATACACGCGAAAAATCGACAAACCTAACCGTGGGTTAGATTAGGTTAGGTTTAAACTAATTTTTTTTAATAAAAATGGTCAAAAATGGCACTTATTTTGAGTCAAAACCACTGACAAAATACGTAGAAACTAATTAACAGGTGTAGATACCTATGCGCACTTGGAATTATTTTTATTCACAAAAACAACTCCAATAATTTCAAATTCAAAGGTAAAAACAACTCCAATAATTTCAAAATCAAAGGTAATTTCTCACGGAAATTAGCTTGGGTATATCAACTTTTTGGAACTGAATTTGCAAATTTTAGTATTTTCGCGTGCTAATTTCTTCTCTTTGTTGCAATTCGACTGGAGAGCGTCGGGGGATGGTGTTTCGGCTACAACTGAAGAAAAAACTCACTCAAGCAAGAAAAAAAAAGCGAAAAACCGACAAACCTAACCGTGGGTTGGGTTAGGTTAGGTTAGGTTTGAACTTAAATTTTTGAATAAAAATGGTCAAAAATGTCACTTATTTTGAGTCAAAACCACTGACAAAATACGTAGAAACTAATTAACAGGTTTAGATACCTATGCGCACTTGGAATTATTTTTATTCACAAAAATAACTCCAATAATTTCAAAATCAAAGATCAAAATCTCACGGAAATTAGCTTGGGTATATCAACTTTTTGGAACTGAATTTGCAAATTTTAGTTTTTTCGCGTGCTATTTTTTTCTCTTTGTTGCAGTTCGACTGGAGAGCGTCGGGAAATGGTGTTTCGGCTACAACTGAAGAAAAAACTCACTCACGCAAGAAAATACACGCGAAAAACCGTTAAACCTAACCGTGGGTTAGGTTAGGTTCGGTTTGAACTTAAATTTTTGAATAAAAATGGTCAAAAATGTCACTTATTTTGAGTCAAAACCACTGATAATATACGTAGAAACAAATTAACAGGTGAAGATACCTATGCGCACTTGGAATTATTTTTATTCACAAAAACAAATCCAATAATATCAAAATCAAAGGTAATTTCTCACGGAAATTAGCTTGGGTATATCAACTTTTTGGAACTGAATTTGCAAATTTTAGTTTTTTCGCGTGCTAATTTTTTCTCTTTGTTGCAGTTCGACTGGAGAGCGTCGGGAGATGGTGTTTCGGCTACAACTGAAGAAAAAACTCACTCAAGCAAGAAAAAAAAAGCGAAAAACCGTTAAACCTAACCGTGGGTTAGGTTAGGTTAGGTTAGGTTTGAACCTAAATTTTTGAATAAAAATGGTCAAAAATGTCACTTATTTTGAGTCAAAACCACTGATAATATACGTAGAAACAAATTAACAGGTGAAGATACCTATGCGCACTTGGAATTATTTTTATTCACAAAAACAAATCCAATAATATCAAAATCAAAGGTAATTTCTCACGGAAATTAGCTTGGGTATATCAACTTTTTGGAACTGAATTTGCAAATTTTAGTTTTTTCGCGTGCTAATTTTTTCTCTTTGTTGCAGTTCCACTGGAGAGCATCATGGGATGGTGTTTCGGCTACAACTGAAGAAAAAACTCACTCACGCAAGAAAATACACGCGAAAAACCGACAAACCTAACCGTGGGTTAGGTTAGGTTTGGTTTGAACTTAAATTTTTGAATAAAAATAGTCAATAATGTCACTTATTTTGAGTCAAAACCACTGACAAAATACGTAGAAACTAATTAACAGGTGTAGATACCTATGCGCACTTGGAATTATTTGTATTCACAAAAACAACTCCAATAATTTCAAAATCAAAGGTAATTTCTCACGGAAATTAGCTTGGGTATATCAACTTTTTGGAACTGAATTTGCAAATTTTAGGTTTTTCGCGTGCTAATTTTTTCTTTTTGTTGCAGTTCGACTGGAGAGCGTCGGGAGATGGTGTTTCGGCTACAACTGAAGAAAAAACTCACTCAAGCAAGAAAAAAAAAGCGAAAAACCGACAAACCTAACCGTGGGTTAGGTTAGGTTAGGTTAGGTTTGAACTTAAATTTTTGAATAAAAATGGTCAAAAATGTCACTTATTTTGAGTCAAAACCTATACTACTAACTATATAATATACGTAGAAACAAATTAACAGGTGTAGATACCTATGCGCACTTGGAATTATTTTTATTCACAAAAACAAATCAAATAATATCCAAATCAAAGGTAATTTCTCACGGAAATTAGCTTGGGTATATCAACTTTTTGGAACTGAATTTGCAAATTTTAGTTTTTTCGCGTGCTAATTTTTTTTCTTCGTTGCAGTTCGACTGGAGAGCGTCGGGGGATGGTGTTTCGGCTACAACTGAAGAAAAAACTCACTCACGCAAGAAAATACACGCGAAAAACCGTTAAACCTAACCGTGGGTTAGGTTAGGTTAGGTTAGGTTTGAACCTAAATTTTTGAATAAAAATGGTCAAAAATGTCACTTATTTTGAGTCAAAACCACTGATAATATACGTAGAAACAAATTAACAGGTGAAGATACCTATGCGCACTTGGAATTATTTTTATTCACAAAAACAAATCCAATAATATCAAAATCAAAGGTAATTTCTCACGGAAATTAGCTTGGGTATATCAACTTTTTGGAACTGAATTTGCAAATTTTAGTTTTTTCGCGTGCTAATTTTTTCTCTTTGTTGCAGTTCCACTGGAGAGCATCATGGGATGGTGTTTCGGCTACAACTGAAGAAAAAACTCACTCACGCAAGAAAATACACGCGAAAAACCGACAAACCTAACCGTGGGTTAGGTTAGGTTTGGTTTGAACTTAAATTTTTGAATAAAAATAGTCAATAATGTCACTTATTTTGAGTCAAAACCACTGACAAAATACGTAGAAACTAATTAACAGGTGTAGATACCTATGCGCACTTGGAATTATTTGTATTCACAAAAACAACTCCAATAATTTCAAAATCAAAGGTAATTTCTCACGGAAATTAGCTTGGGTATATCAACTTTTTGGAACTGAATTTGCAAATTTTAGGTTTTTCGCGTGCTAATTTTTTCTTTTTGTTGCAGTTCGACTGGAGAGCGTCGGGAGATGGTGTTTCGGCTACAACTGAAGAAAAAACTCACTCAAGCAAGAAAAAAAAAGCGAAAAACCGACAAACCTAACCGTGGGTTAGGTTAGGTTAGGTTAGGTTTGAACTTAAATTTTTGAATAAAAATGGTCAAAAATGTCACTTATTTTGAGTCAAAACCTATACTACTAACTATATAATATACGTAGAAACAAATTAACAGGTGTAGATACCTATGCGCACTTGGAATTATTTTTATTCACAAAAACAAATCAAATAATATCCAAATCAAAGGTAATTTCTCACGGAAATTAGCTTGGGTATATCAACTTTTTGGAACTGAATTTGCAAATTTTAGTTTTTTCGCGTGCTAATTTTTTTTCTTCGTTGCAGTTCGACTGGAGAGCGTCGGGGGATGGTGTTTCGGCTACAACTGAAGAAAAAACTCACTCACGCAAGAAAATACACGCGAAAAACCGACAAACCTAACCGTGGGTTAGGTTAGGTTTGGTTTGAACTTAAATTTTTGAATAAAAATGGTCAAAAATGTCACTTATTTTGAGTCAAAACCACTGACAAAATACGTAGAAACTAATTAACAGGTGTAGATACCTATGCATACTTGGAATTATTTTAATTCACAAAAACAACTCCAATAATTTCAAAATCAAAGGTAATTTCTCACGGAAATTAGCTTGGGTATATCAACTTTTTGGAACTGAATTTGCAAATTTTAGTTTTTTCGCGTGCTAATTTTTTTTCTTTGTTGCAGTTCGACTGGAGAGCGTCGGGGGATGGTGTTTCGGCTACAACTGAAGAAAAAACTCACTCAAGCAAGAAAAAAAAAGCGAAAAACCGACAAACCTAACCGTGGGTTAGGTTAGGTTAGGTTAGGTTAGGTTTGAACCTAAATTTTTGAATAAAAATGGTCAAAAATGTCACTTATTTTGAGTTAAAACCACTGATAATATACGTAGAAACAAATTAACAGGTGAAGATACCTATGCGCACTTGGAATTATTTTTATTCACAAAAACAAATCCAATAATATCAAAATCAAAGGTAATTTCTCACGGAAATTAACTTGGGTACATCAACTTTTTGGAACTGAATTTGCAAATTTTAGTTTTTTCGCGTGCTAATTTTTTCTCTTTGTTGCAGTTCGACTGGAGAGCGTCGGGAGATGGTGTTTCGGCTACAACTGAAGAAAAAACTCACTCAAGCAAGAAAAAAAAAGCGAAAAACCGACAAACCTAACCGTGAGTTAGGTTAGGTTAGGTTAGGTTTGAACCTAAATTTTTTAATAAAAATGGTCAAAAATGTCACTTATTTTGAGTCAAAACCACTGATAATATACGTAGAAACAAATTAACAGGTGAAGATACCTATGCGCACTTGGAATTATTTTTATTCACAAAAACAAATCCAATAATATCAAAATCAAAGGTAATTTCTCACGGAAATTAGCTTGGGTATATCAACTTTTTGGAACTGAATTTGCAAATTTTAGTTTTTTCGCGTGCTAATTTTTTCTCTTTGTTGCAGTTCGACTGGAGAGCGTCATGGGATGGTGTTTCGGCTACAACTGAAGAAAAAACTCACTCACGCAAGAAAATACACGCGAAAAACCGACAAACCTAACTTTGGGTTAGGTTAGGTTTGGTTTGAACTTAAATTTTTGAATAAAAATCGTCAAAAATGACAATTATTTTGAGTAAAAACCACTGACGAAATACGTAGAAACTAATTAACAGGTGTAGATACCTATGCGCACTTGGAATTATTTTTATTCACAAAAACAACTCCAATAATTTCAAAATCAAAGGTAATTTCTCACGGAAATTAGCTTGGGTATATCAACTTTTTGGAACTGAATTTGCAAATTTTAGTTTTTTCGCGTGCTAATTTTTTCTCTTTGTTGCAGTTCGACTGGAGAGCGTCATGGGATGGTGTTTCGGCTAAAACTGAAGAAAAAACTCACTCACGCAAGAAAATACACGCGAAAAACCGACAAACCTAACCGTGGGTTAGGTTAGGTTTGGTTTGAACTTAAATTTTTGAATAAAAATCGTCAAAAATGACAATTATTTTGAGTCAAAACCACTGACAAAATACGTAGAAACTAATTAACAGGTGAAGATACCTATGCGCACTTGGAATTATTTTTATTCACAAAAACAACTCCAATAATTTCAAAATCAAAGGTAATTTCTCACGGAAATTAGCTTGGGTATATCAACTTTTTGGAACTGAATTTGCAAATTTTAGGTTTTTCGCGTGCTAATTTTTTCTCTTTGTTGCAGTTCGACTGGAGAGTGCCGGGAGATGGTGTTTCGGCTACAACTGAAGAAAAAACTCACTCAAGCAAGAAAAAAAAAGCGAAAAACCGACAAACCTAACCGTGGGTTAGGTTAGGTTAGGTTAGGTTTGAACTTAAATTTTTGAATAAAAATGGTCAAAAATGTCACTTATTTTGAGTCAAAACCACTGATAATATACGTAGAAACAAATTAACAGGTGTAGATACCTATGCGCACTTGGAATTATTTTTATTCACAAAAACAAATCAAATAATATCCAAATCAAAGGTAATTTCTCACGGAAATTAGCTTGGGTATATCAACTTTTTGGAACTGAATTTGCAAATTTTAGTTTTTTCGCGTGCTAATTTTTTTTCTTCGTTGCAGTTCGACTGGAGAGCGTCGGGGGATGGTGTTTCGGCTACAACTGAAGAAAAAACTCACTCACGCAAGAAAATACACGCGAAAAACCGACAAACCTAACCGTGGGTTAGGTTAGGTTTGGTTTGAACTTAAATTTTTGAATAAAAATGGTCAAAAATGTCACTTATTTTGAGTCAAAACCACTGATAATATACGTAGAAACAAATTAACAGGTGTAGATACCTATGCGCACTTGGAATTATTTTTATTCACAAAAACAAATCCAATAATATCAAAATCAAAGGTAATTTCTCACGGAAATTAGCTTGGGTATATCAACTTTTTGGAACTGAATTTGCAAATTTTAGTTTTTTCGCGTGCTAATTTCTTCTCTTTGTTGCAGTTCGACTGGAGAGCGTCATGGGATGGTGTTTCGGCTACAACTGAAGAAAAAACTCACTCACGCAAGAAAATACACGCGAAAAACCGACAAACCTAACCGTGGGTTAGGTTAGGTTTGGTTTGAACTTAAATTTTTGAATAAAAATCGTCAAAAATGACAATTATTTTGAGTCAAAACCACTGACAAAATACGTAGAAACTAATTAACAGGTGTAGATACCTATGCGCACTTGGAATTATTTTTATTCACAAAAACAACTCCAATAATTTCAAAATCAAAGGTAATTTCTCACGGAAATTAGCTTGGGTATATCAACTTTTTGGAACTGAATTTGCAAATTTTAGGTTTTTCGCGTGCTAATTTTTTCTCTTTGTTGCAGTTCGACTGGAGAGCGTCGGGAGATGGTGTTTCGGCTACAACTGAAGAAAAAACTCACTCACGCAAGAAAATACACGCGAAAAACCGACAAACCTAACCGTGGGTTAGGTTAGGTTTGGTTTGAACTTAAATTTTTGAATAAAAATGGTCAAAAATGTCACTTATTTTGAGTCAAAACCACTGATAATATACGTAGAAACAAATTAACAGGTGTAGATACCTATGCGCACTTGGAATTATTTTTATTCACAAAAACAAATCCAATAATATCAAAATCAAAGGTAATTTCTCACGGAAATTAACTTGGGTATATCAACTTTTTGGAACTGAATTTGCAAATTTTAGTTTTTTCGCGTGCTAATTTTTTTTCTTTGTTGCAGTTCGACTGGAGAGCGTCGGGAGATGGTGTTTCGGCTACAACTGAAGAAAAAACTCACTCAAGCAAGAAAAAAAAAGCGAAAAAACCGACAAACCTAACCGTGGGTTAGGTTAGGTTAGGTTTGAACCTAAATTTTTGAATAAAAATGGTCAAAAATGTCACTTATTTGGAGTCAAAACCACTGATAATATACGTAGAAACAAATTAACAGGTGTAGATACCTATGCGCACTTGGAATTATTTTTATTCACAAAAACAAATCCAATAATATCAAAATCAAAGGTAATTTCTCACGGAAATTAGCTTGGGTATATAAACTTTTTGGAACTGAATTTGCAAATTTTAGTTTTTTCGCGTGCTAATTTTTTCTCTTTGTTGCAGTTCGACTGGAGAGCGTCGGGGGATGGTGTTTCGGCTACAACTGAAGAAAAAACTCACTCACGCAAGAAAATACACGCGAAAAACCGACAAACCTAACCGTGGGTTAGGTTAGGTTTGGTTTGAACTTAAATTTTTGAATAAAAATGGTCAAAAATGACACTTATTTTGAGTCAAAACCACTGACAAAATACGTAGAAACTAATTAACAGGTGAAGATACCTATGCACACTTGGAATTATTTTTTGATTCACAAAAACAACTCCAATAATTTCAAAATCAAAGGTAATTTCTCACGGAAATTAGCTTGGGTATATCAACTTTTTGGAACTGAATTTGCAAATTTTAGTTTTTTCGCGTGCTAATTTTTTCTCTTTGTTGCAGTTCGACTGGAGAGCGTCGGGGGATGGTGTTTCGGCTACAACTAAAGAAAAAACTCACTCACGCAAGAAAATACACGCAAAAACCGACAAACCTAACCGTGGGTTAGGTTAGGTTTGGTTTGAACTTAAATTTTTGAATAAAAATCGTCAAAAATGACAATTATTTTGAGTCAAAACCACTGACAAAATACGTAGAAACTAATTAACAGGTGTAGATACCTATGCGCACTTGGAATTATTTTTATTCACAAAAACAACTCCAATAATTTCAAAATCAAAGGTAATTTCTCACGGAAATTAGCTTGGGTATATCAACTTTTTGGAACTGAATTTGCAAATTTTAGGTTTTTCGCGTGCTAATTTTTTCTCTTTGTTGCAGTTCGACTGGAGAGCGTCGGGAGATGGTGTTTCGGCTACAACTGAAGAAAAAACTCACTCACGCAAGAAAATACACGCGAAAAACCGACAAACCTAACCGTGGGTTAGGTTAGGTTTGGTTTGAACTTAAATTTTTGAATAAAAATGGTCAAAAATGTCACTTATTTTGAGTCAAAACCACTGATAATATACGTAGAAACAAATTAACAGGTGCAGATACCTATGCGCACTTGGAATTATTTTTATTCACAAAAACAAATCCAATAATATCCAAATCAAAGGTAATTTCTCACGGAAATTAGCTTGGGTATATCAACTTTTTGGAACTGAATTTGCAAATTTTAGTTTTTTCGCGTGTTAATTTTTTCTCTTTGTTGCAGTTCGACTGGAGAGCGTCGGGGGATTGTGTTTCGGCTACAACTGAAGAAAAAACTCACTCACGCAAGAAAATACACGCGAAAAACCGACAAACCTAACCGTGGGTTAGGTTAGGTTTGGTTTGAACTTAAATTTTTGAATAAAAATGGTCAAAAATGTCACTTATTTTGAGTCAAAACCACTGATAATATACGTAGAAACAAATTAACAGGTGTAGATACCTATGCGCACTTGGAATTATTTTTATTCACAAAAACAAATCCAATAATATCAAAATCAAAGGTAATTTCTCACGGAAATGAGCTTGGGTATATCAACTTTTTGGAACTGAATTTGCAAATTTTAGTTTTTTCGCGTGCTAATTTTTTCTCTTTGTTGCAGTTCGACCGGAGAGCGTCGGAGGATGGTGTTTCGGCTACAACTGACGAAAAAACTCACTCACGCAAGAAAATACACGCGAAAAACCGTCAAACCTAACCGTGGGTTAGGTTAGGTTAGGTTTGAACTTAAATTTTTGAATAAAAATGGTCAAAAATGACACTTATTTTGAGTCAAAACCACTGATAAAATACGTAGAAACTAATTAACAGGTGTAGATACCTATGCGCACTTGGAATTATTTTTATTCACAAAAACAACTACAATAATTTCAAAATCAAAGGTAATTTCTCACGGAAATTAGCTTGGGTATATCAACTTTTTGGAACTGAATTTGCAAATTTAAGTTTTTTCGAGTGCTAATTTTTTCTCTTTGTTGCAGTTCGACTGGAGAGCGTCATGGGATGGTGTTTCGGCTACAACTGAAGAAAAAACTCACTCACGCAAGAAAATACACGCGAAAAAACCGACAAACCTAACCGTGGGTTAGGTTAGGTTTGGTTTGAACTTAAATTTTTGAATAAAAATGGTCAAAAATGTCACTTATTTTGAGTAAAAACCACTGACGAAATACGTAGAAACAAATTAACAGGTGAAGATACCTATGCGCACTTGGAATTATTTTTATTCACAAAAACAAATCCAATAATATCAAAATCAAAGGTAATTTCTCACGGAAATTAGCTTGGGTATATCAACTTTTTGGAACTGAATTTGCAAATTTAAGTTTTTTCGAGTGCTAATTTTTTCTCTTTGTTGCAGTTCGACTGGAGAGCGTCATGGGATGGTGTTTCGGCTACAACTGAAGAAAAAACTCACTCACGCAAGAAAATACACGCGAAAAACCGACAAACCTAACTTTGGGTTAGGTTAGGTTTGGTTTGAACTTAAATTTTTGAATAAAAATCGTCAAAAATGACAATTATTTTGAGTAAAAACCACTGACGAAATACGTAGAAACTAATTAACAGGTGTAGATACCTATGCGCACTTGGAATTATTTTTATTCACAAAAACAAATCCAATAATATCAAAATCAAAGGTAATTTCTCACGGAAATTAGCTTGGGTATATCAACTTTTTGGAACTGAATTTGCAAATTTAAGTTTTTTCGAGTGCTAATTTTTTCTCTTTGTTGCAGTTCGACTGGAGAGCGTCATGGGATGGTGTTTCGGCTACAACTGAAGAAAAAACTCACTCACGCAAGAAAATACACGCGAAAAACCGACAAACCTAACTTTGGGTTAGGTTAGGTTTGGTTTGAACTTAAATTTTTGAATAAAAATCGTCAAAAATGACAATTATTTTGAGTAAAAACCACTGACGAAATACGTAGAAACTAATTAACAGGTGTAGATACCTATGCGCACTTGGAATTATTTTTATTCACAAAAACAACTCCAATAATTTCAAAATCAAAGGTAATTTCTCACGGAAATTAGCTTGGGTATATCAACTTTTTGGAACTGAATTTGCAAATTTTAGTTTTTTTCGCGTGCTAATTTTTTCTCTTTGTTGCAGTTCGACTGGAGAGCGTCATGGGATGGTGTTTCGGCTAAAACTGAAGAAAAAACTCACTCACGCAAGAAAATACACGCGAAAAACCGACAAACCTAACCGTGGGTTAGGTTAGGTTTGGTTTGAACTTAAATTTTTGAATAAAAATCGTCAAAAATGACAATTATTTTGAGTCAAAACCACTGACAAAATACGTAGAAACTAATTAACAGGTGAAGATACCTATGCGCACTTGGAATTATTTTTATTCACAAAAACAACTCCAATAATTTCAAAATCAAAGGTAATTTCTCACGGAAATTAGCTTGGGTATATCAACTTTTTGGAACTGAATTTGCAAATTTTAGGTTTTTCGCGTGCTAATTTTTTCTCTTTGTTGCAGTTCGACTGGAGAGTGCCGGGAGATGGTGTTTCGGCTACAACTGAAGAAAAAACTCACTCAAGCAAGAAAAAAAAAGCGAAAAACCGACAAACCTAACCGTGGGTTAGGTTAGGTTAGGTTAGGTTTGAACTTAAATTTTTGAATAAAAATGGTCAAAAATGTCACTTATTTTGAGTCAAAACCACTGATAATATACGTAGAAACAAATTAACAGGTGTAGATACCTATGCGCACTTGGAATTATTTTTATTCACAAAAACAAATCAAATAATATCCAAATCAAAGGTAATTTCTCACGGAAATTAGCTTGGGTATATCAACTTTTTGGAACTGAATTTGCAAATTTTAGTTTTTTCGCGTGCTAATTTTTTTTCTTCGTTGCAGTTCGACTGGAGAGCGTCGGGGGATGGTGTTTCGGCTACAACTGAAGAAAAAACTCACTCACGCAAGAAAATACACGCGAAAAACCGACAAACCTAACCGTGGGTTAGGTTAGGTTTGGTTTGAACTTAAATTTTTGAATAAAAATGGTCAAAAATGTCACTTATTTTGAGTCAAAACCACTGATAATATACGTAGAAACAAATTAACAGGTGTAGATACCTATGCGCACTTGGAATTATTTTTATTCACAAAAACAAATCCAATAATATCAAAATCAAAGGTAATTTCTCACGGAAATTAGCTTGGGTATATCAACTTTTTGGAACTGAATTTGCAAATTTTAGTTTTTTCGCGTGCTAATTTCTTCTCTTTGTTGCAGTTCGACTGGAGAGCGTCATGGGATGGTGTTTCGGCTACAACTGAAGAAAAAACTCACTCACGCAAGAAAATACACGCGAAAAACCGACAAACCTAACCGTGGGTTAGGTTAGGTTTGGTTTGAACTTAAATTTTTGAATAAAAATCGTCAAAAATGACAATTATTTTGAGTCAAAACCACTGACAAAATACGTAGAAACTAATTAACAGGTGTAGATACCTATGCGCACTTGGAATTATTTTTATTCACAAAAACAACTCCAATAATTTCAAAATCAAAGGTAATTTCTCACGGAAATTAGCTTGGGTATATCAACTTTTTGGAACTGAATTTGCAAATTTTAGTTTTTTCACGTGCTAATTTTTTCTTTTTGTTGCAGTTCGACTGGAAAGCGTCGGGAAATGGTGTTTCGGCTACAACTGAAGAAAAAACTCACTCACGCAAGAAAATACACGCGAAAAACCGACAAACCTAACCGTGGATTAGGTTAGGTTAGGTTTGAACTTAAATTTTTGAATAAAAATTGTCAAAAATGACACTTATTTTGAGTCAAAACCACTGACAAAATACGTAGAAACTAATTAACAGGTGTAGATACCTATGCGCACTTGGAATTATTTTTATTCACAAAAACAACTCCAATAATTTCAAAATCAAAGGTAATTTCTCACGGAAATTAGCTTGGGTATATCAACTTTTTGGAACTGAATTTGCAAATTTTAGTTTTTTCGCGTGCTAATTTTTTCTCTTTGTTGCAGTTCGACTGGAGAGCGTCAGGGGATGGTGTTTCGGCTACAACTGAAGAAAAAACTCACTCACGCAAGAAAAAAAAAGCGAAAAACCGACAAACCTAACCGTGGGTTAGGTTAGGTTAGGTTAGGTTTGAACTTAAATTTTTGAATAAAAATGGTCAAAAATTACACTTATTTTGAGTCAAAACCACTGACAAAATACGTAGAAACTAATTAACAGGTGTAGATACCTATACATACTTGGAATTATTTTAATTCACAAAAACAACTCCAATAATTTCAAAATCAAAGGTAATTTCTCACGGAAATTAGCTTGGGTATATCAACTTTTTGGAACTGAATTTGCAAATTTTAGTTTTTTCGCGTGCTAATTTATTTTCTTTGTTGCAGTTCGACTGGAGAGCGTCGGGGGATGGTGTTTCGGCTACAACTGAAGAAAAAACTCACTCACGCAAGAAAATACACGCGAAAAACCGTCAAACCTAACCATGGGTTAGGTTAGGTTAGAACTTAAATTTTTGAATAAAAATGGTCAAAAATGTCACTTATTTTGAGTCAAAACCACTGATAAAATACGTAGAAACAAATTAACAGGTGTAGATACCTATGCGCACTTGGAATTATTTTTATTCACAAAAACAACTCAAATAATTTCAAAATCAAAGGTAATTTCTCACGGAAAGTAGCTTGGGTATATCAACTTTTTGGAACTGAATTTGCAAATTTTAGTTTTTTTGCGTTCTAATTTTTTCTCTTTGTTGCAGTTCGACTGGAGAGCGTCGGGGGATGGTGTTTCGGCTACAACTGAAGAAAAAACTCACTCACGCAAGAAAATACACGCGAAAAACCGACAAACCTAACCGTGGGTTAGGTTAGGTTTGGTTTGAACTTAAATTTTTGAATAAAAATGGTCAAAAATGACACTTATTTTGAGTCAAAACCACTGACAAAATACGTAGAAACTAATTAACAGGTGAAGATACCTATGCGCACTTGGAATTATTTTTATACACAAAAACAACTCCAATAATTTCAAAATCAAAGGTAATTTCTCACGGAAATTAGCTTGGGTATATCAACTTTTTGGAACTGAATTTGCAAATTTTGGTTTTTTCGCGTGCTAATTTTTTCTCTTTGTTGCAGTTCGACTGGAGAGCGTCGGGGGATGGTGTTTCGGCTACAACTGAAGAAAAAACTCACTCACGCAAGAAAAAAAAAGCGAAAAACCGACAAACCTAACCGTGGGTTAGGTTAGGTTAGGTTTGAACTTAAATTTTTTAATAAAAATCGTCAAAAATGACAATTATTTTGAGTCAAAACCACTGACAAAATACGTAGAAACTAATTAACAGGTGTAGATACCTATGCGCACTTGGAATTATTTTTATTCACAAAAACAACTCCAATAATTTCAAAATCAAAGGTAATTTCTCACGGAAATTAGCTTGGGTATATCAACTTTTTGGAACTGAATTTGCAAATTTTAGTTTTTTCGCGTGCTAATTTTTTCTCTTTGTTGCAGTTCGACTGGAGAGCGTCGGGAAATGGTGTTTCGGCTACAACTGAAGAAAAAACTCACTCATGCAAGAAAATACACGCGAAAAATCGACAAACCTAACCATGGGTTAGATTAGGTTAGGTTTAAACTAAATTTTTTTAATAAAAATGGTCAAAAATGGCACTTATTTTGAGTCAAAACCACTGACAAAATACGTAGAAACTAATTAACAGGTGTTGATATCTATGCGCACTTGGAATTATTTTTATTCACAAAAACAACTCCAATAATTTCAAATTCAAAGGTAAAAACAACTCCAATAATTTCAAAATCAAAGGTAATTTCTCACGGAAATTAGCTTGGGTATATCAACTTTTTGGAACTGAATTTGCAAATTTTAGTATTTTCGCGTGCTAATTTCTTCTCTTTGTTGCAATTCGACTGGAGAGCGTCGGGGGATGGTGTTTCGGCTACAACTGAAGAAAAAACTCACTCAAGCAAGAAAAAAAAAGCGAAAAACCGACAAACCTAACCGTGGGTTGGGTTAGGTTAGGTTAGGTTTGAACTTAAATTTTTGAATAAAAATGGTCAAAAATGTCACTTATTTTGAGTCAAAACCACTGACAAAATACGTAGAAACTAATTAACAGGTTTAGATACCTATGCGCACTTGGAATTATTTTTATTCACAAAAATAACTCCAATAATTTCAAAATCAAATATCAAAATCTCACGGAAATTAGCTTGGGTATATCAACTTTTTGGAACTGAATTTGCAAATTTTAGTTTTTTCGCGTGCTATTTTTTTCTCTTTGTTGCAGTTCGACTGGAGAGCGTCGGGGGATGGTGTTTCGGCTACAACTGAAGAAAAAACTCACTCACGCAAGAAAATACACGCGAAAAACCGTTAAACCTAACCGTGGGTTAGGTTAGGTTAGGTTTGAACTTAAATTTTTGAATAAAAATGGTCAAAAATGTCACTTATTTTGAGTCAAAACCACTGATAATATACGTAGAAACAAATTAACAGGTGAAGATACCTATGCGCACTTGGAATTATTTTTATTCACAAAAACAAATCCAATAATATCAAAATCAAAGGTAATTTCTCACGGAAATTAGCTTGGGTATATCAACTTTTTGGAACTGAATTTGCAAATTTTAGTTTTTTCGCGTGCTAATTTTTTCTCTTTGTTGCAGTTCGACTGGAGAGCGTCGGGAGATGGTGTTTCGGCTACAACTGAAGAAAAAACTCACTCAAGCAAGAAAAAAAAAGCGAAAAACCGACAAACCTAACCGTGGGTTAGGTTAGGTTAGGTTAGGTTTGAACCTAAATTTTTGAATAAAAATGGTCAAAAATGTCACTTATTTTGAGTCAAAACCACTGATAATATACGTAGAAACAAATTAACAGGTGAAGATACCTATGCGCACTTGGAATTATTTTTATTCACAAAAACAAATCCAATAATATCAAAATCAAAGGTAATTTCTCACGGAAATTAGCTTGGGTATATCAACTTTTTGGAACTGAATTTGCAAATTTTAGTTTTTTCGCGTGCTAATTTTTTCTCTTTGTTGCAGTTCCACTGGAGAGCATCATGGGATGGTGTTTCGGCTACAACTGAAGAAAAAACTCACTCACGCAAGAAAATACACGCGAAAAAACCGACAAACCTAACCGTGGGTTAGGTTAGGTTTGGTTTGAACTTAAATTTTTGAATAAAAATAGTCAAAAATGACAATTATTTTGAGTCAAAACCACTGACAAAATACGTAGAAACTAATTTACAGGTGTAGATACCTATGCGCACTTGGAATTATTTGTATTCACAAAAACAACTCCAATAATTTCAAAATCAAAGGTAATTTCTCACGGAAATTAGCTTGGGTATATCAACTTTTTGGAACTGAATTTGCAAATTTTGGTTTTTTTCGCGTGCTAATTTTTTCTCTTTGTTGCAGTTCGACTGGAGAGCGTCGGGGGATGGTGTTTCGGCTACAACTGAAGAAAAAACTCACTCACGCAAGAAAAAAAAAGCGAAAAACCGACAAACCTAACCGTGGGTTAGGTTAGGTTTGGTTTGAACTTAAATTTTTGAATAAAAATCGTCAAAAATGACAATTATTTTGAGTAAAAACCACTGACGAAATACGTAGAAACTAATTAACAGGTGTAGATACCTATGCGCACTTGGAATTATTTTTATTCACAAAAACAACTCCAATAATTTCAAAATCAAAGGTAATTTCTCACGGAAATTAGCTTGGGTATATCAACTTTTTGGAACTGAATTTGCAAATTTTAGTTTTTTCGCGTGCTAATTTTTTCTCTTTGTTGCAGTTCGACTGGAGAGCGTCGGGAAATGGTGTTTCGGCTACAACTGAAGAAAAAACTCACTCATGCAAGAAAATACACGCGAAAAATCGACAAACCTAACCGTGGGTTAGATTAGGTTAGGTTTAAACTAATTTTTTTTAATAAAAATGGTCAAAAATGGCACTTATTTTGAGTCAAAACCACTGACAAAATACGTAGAAACTAATTAACAGGTGTAGATACCTATGCGCACTTGGAATTATTTTTATTCACAAAAACAACTCCAATAATTTCAAATTCAAAGGTAAAAACAACTCCAATAATTTCAAAATCAAAGGTAATTTCTCACGGAAATTAGCTTGGGTATATCAACTTTTTGGAACTGAATTTGCAAATTTTAGTATTTTCGCGTGCTAATTTCTTCTCTTTGTTGCAATTCGACTGGAGAGCGTCGGGGGATGGTGTTTCGGCTACAACTGAAGAAAAAACTCACTCAAGCAAGAAAAAAAAAGCGAAAAACCGACAAACCTAACCGTGGGTTGGGTTAGGTTAGGTTAGGTTTGAACTTAAATTTTTGAATAAAAATGGTCAAAAATGTCACTTATTTTGAGTCAAAACCACTGACAAAATACGTAGAAACTAATTAACAGGTTTAGATACCTATGCGCACTTGGAATTATTTTTATTCACAAAAATAACTCCAATAATTTCAAAATCAAAGATCAAAATCTCACGGAAATTAGCTTGGGTATATCAACTTTTTGGAACTGAATTTGCAAATTTTAGTTTTTTCGCGTGCTATTTTTTTCTCTTTGTTGCAGTTCGACTGGAGAGCGTCGGGAAATGGTGTTTCGGCTACAACTGAAGAAAAAACTCACTCACGCAAGAAAATACACGCGAAAAACCGTTAAACCTAACCGTGGGTTAGGTTAGGTTCGGTTTGAACTTAAATTTTTGAATAAAAATGGTCAAAAATGTCACTTATTTTGAGTCAAAACCACTGATAATATACGTAGAAACAAATTAACAGGTGAAGATACCTATGCGCACTTGGAATTATTTTTATTCACAAAAACAAATCCAATAATATCAAAATCAAAGGTAATTTCTCACGGAAATTAGCTTGGGTATATCAACTTTTTGGAACTGAATTTGCAAATTTTAGTTTTTTCGCGTGCTAATTTTTTCTCTTTGTTGCAGTTCGACTGGAGAGCGTCGGGAGATGGTGTTTCGGCTACAACTGAAGAAAAAACTCACTCAAGCAAGAAAAAAAAAGCGAAAAACCGTTAAACCTAACCGTGGGTTAGGTTAGGTTAGGTTAGGTTTGAACCTAAATTTTTGAATAAAAATGGTCAAAAATGTCACTTATTTTGAGTCAAAACCACTGATAATATACGTAGAAACAAATTAACAGGTGAAGATACCTATGCGCACTTGGAATTATTTTTATTCACAAAAACAAATCCAATAATATCAAAATCAAAGGTAATTTCTCACGGAAATTAGCTTGGGTATATCAACTTTTTGGAACTGAATTTGCAAATTTTAGTTTTTTCGCGTGCTAATTTTTTCTCTTTGTTGCAGTTCCACTGGAGAGCATCATGGGATGGTGTTTCGGCTACAACTGAAGAAAAAACTCACTCACGCAAGAAAATACACGCGAAAAAACCGACAAACCTAACCGTGGGTTAGGTTAGGTTTGGTTTGAACTTAAATTTTTGAATAAAAATAGTCAATAATGTCACTTATTTTGAGTCAAAACCACTGACAAAATACGTAGAAACTAATTAACAGGTGTAGATACCTATGCGCACTTGGAATTATTTGTATTCACAAAAACAACTCCAATAATTTCAAAATCAAAGGTAATTTCTCACGGAAATTAGCTTGGGTATATCAACTTTTTGGAACTGAATTTGCAAATTTTAGGTTTTTCGCGTGCTAATTTTTTCTTTTTGTTGCAGTTCGACTGGAGAGCGTCGGGAGATGGTGTTTCGGCTACAACTGAAGAAAAAACTCACTCAAGCAAGAAAAAAAAAGCGAAAAACCGACAAACCTAACCGTGGGTTAGGTTAGGTTAGGTTAGGTTTGAACTTAAATTTTTGAATAAAAATGGTCAAAAATGTCACTTATTTTGAGTCAAAACCTATACTACTAACTATATAATATACGTAGAAACAAATTAACAGGTGTAGATACCTATGCGCACTTGGAATTATTTTTATTCACAAAAACAAATCAAATAATATCCAAATCAAAGGTAATTTCTCACGGAAATTAGCTTGGGTATATCAACTTTTTGGAACTGAATTTGCAAATTTTAGTTTTTTCGCGTGCTAATTTTTTTTCTTCGTTGCAGTTCGACTGGAGAGCGTCGGGGGATGGTGTTTCGGCTACAACTGAAGAAAAAACTCACTCACGCAAGAAAATACACGCGAAAAACCGTTAAACCTAACCGTGGGTTAGGTTAGGTTAGGTTAGGTTTGAACCTAAATTTTTTAATAAAAATGGTCAAAAATGTCACTTATTTTGAGTCAAAACCACTGATAATATACGTAGAAACAAATTAACAGGTGAAGATACCTATGCGCACTTGGAATTATTTTTATTCACAAAAACAAATCCAATAATATCAAAATCAAAGGTAATTTCTCACGGAAATTAGCTTGGGTATATCAACTTTTTGGAACTGAATTTGCAAATTTTAGTTTTTTCGCGTGCTAATTTTTTCTCTTTGTTGCAGTTCCACTGGAGAGCATCATGGGATGGTGTTTCGGCTACAACTGAAGAAAAAACTCACTCACGCAAGAAAATACACGCGAAAAACCGACAAACCTAACCGTGGGTTAGGTTAGGTTTGGTTTGAACTTAAATTTTTGAATAAAAATAGTCAATAATGTCACTTATTTTGAGTCAAAACCACTGACAAAATACGTAGAAACTAATTAACAGGTGTAGATACCTATGCGCACTTGGAATTATTTGTATTCACAAAAACAACTCCAATAATTTCAAAATCAAAGGTAATTTCTCACGGAAATTAGCTTGGGTATATCAACTTTTTGGAACTGAATTTGCAAATTTTAGGTTTTTCGCGTGCTAATTTTTTCTTTTTGTTGCAGTTCGACTGGAGAGCGTCGGGAGATGGTGTTTCGGCTACAACTGAAGAAAAAACTCACTCAAGCAAGAAAAAAAAAGCGAAAAACCGACAAACCTAACCGTGGGTTAGGTTAGGTTAGGTTAGGTTTGAACTTAAATTTTTGAATAAAAATGGTCAAAAATGTCACTTATTTTGAGTCAAAACCTATACTACTAACTATATAATATACGTAGAAACAAATTAACAGGTGTAGATACCTATGCGCACTTGGAATTATTTTTATTCACAAAAACAAATCAAATAATATCCAAATCAAAGGTAATTTCTCACGGAAATTAGCTTGGGTATATCAACTTTTTGGAACTGAATTTGCAAATTTTAGTTTTTTCGCGTGCTAATTTTTTTTCTTCGTTGCAGTTCGACTGGAGAGCGTCGGGGGATGGTGTTTCGGCTACAACTGAAGAAAAAACTCACTCACGCAAGAAAATACACGCGAAAAACCGACAAACCTAACCGTGGGTTAGGTTAGGTTTGGTTTGAACTTAAATTTTTGAATAAAAATGGTCAAAAATGTCACTTATTTTGAGTCAAAACCACTGACAAAATACGTAGAAACTAATTAACAGGTGTAGATACCTATGCATACTTGGAATTATTTTAATTCACAAAAACAACTCCAATAATTTCAAAATCAAAGGTAATTTCTCACGGAAATTAGCTTGAGTATATCAACTTTTTGGAACTGAATTTGCAAATTTTAGTTTTTTCGCGTGCTAATTTTTTTTCTTTGTTGCAGTTCGACTGGAGAGCGTCGGGGGATGGTGTTTCGGCTACAACTGAAGAAAAAACTCACTCAAGCAAGAAAAAAAAAGCGAAAAACCGACAAACCTAACCGTGGGTTAGGTTAGGTTAGGTTAGGTTTGAACCTAAATTTTTGAATAAAAATGGTCAAAAATGTCACTTATTTTGAGTTAAAACCACTGATAATATACGTAGAAACAAATTAACAGGTGAAGATACCTATGCGCACTTGGAATTATTTTTATTCACAAAAACAAATCCAATAATATCAAAATCAAAGGTAATTTCTCACGGAAATTAACTTGGGTACATCAACTTTTTGGAACTGAATTTGCAAATTTTAGTTTTTTCGCGTGCTAATTTTTTCTCTTTGTTGCAGTTCGACTGGAGAGCGTCGGGAGATGGTGTTTCGGCTACAACTGAAGAAAAAACTCACTCAAGCAAGAAAAAAAAAGCGAAAAACCGACAAACCTAACCGTGAGTTAGGTTAGGTTAGGTTAGGTTTGAACCTAAATTTTTTAATAAAAATGGTCAAAAATGTCACTTATTTTGAGTCAAAACCACTGATAATATACGTAGAAACAAATTAACAGGTGAAGATACCTATGCGCACTTGGAATTATTTTTATTCACAAAAACAAATCCAATAATATCAAAATCAAAGGTAATTTCTCACGGAAATTAGCTTGGGTATATCAACTTTTTGGAACTGAATTTGCAAATTTTAGTTTTTTCGCGTGCTAATTTTTTCTCTTTGTTGCAGTTCGACTGGAGAGCGTCATGGGATGGTGTTTCGGCTACAACTGAAGAAAAAACTCACTCACGCAAGAAAATACACGCGAAAAACCGACAAACCTAACTTTGGGTTAGGTTAGGTTTGGTTTGAACTTAAATTTTTGAATAAAAATCGTCAAAAATGACAATTATTTTGAGTAAAAACCACTGACGAAATACGTAGAAACTAATTAACAGGTGTAGATACCTATGCGCACTTGGAATTATTTTTATTCACAAAAACAACTCCAATAATTTCAAAATCAAAGGTAATTTCTCACGGAAATTAGCTTGGGTATATCAACTTTTTGGAACTGAATTTGCAAATTTTAGTTTTTTCGCGTGCTAATTTTTTCTCTTTGTTGCAGTTCGACTGGAGAGCGTCATGGGATGGTGTTTCGGCTAAAACTGAAGAAAAAACTCACTCACGCAAGAAAATACACGCGAAAAACCGACAAACCTAACCGTGGGTTAGGTTAGGTTTGGTTTGAACTTAAATTTTTGAATAAAAATCGTCAAAAATGACAATTATTTTGAGTCAAAACCACTGACAAAATACGTAGAAACTAATTAACAGGTGAAGATACCTATGCGCACTTGGAATTATTTTTATTCACAAAAACAACTCCAATAATTTCAAAATCAAAGGTAATTTCTCACGGAAATTAGCTTGGGTATATCAACTTTTTGGAACTGAATTTGCAAATTTTAGGTTTTTCGCGTGCTAATTTTTTCTCTTTGTTGCAGTTCGACTGGAGAGTGCCGGGAGATGGTGTTTCGGCTACAACTGAAGAAAAAACTCACTCAAGCAAGAAAAAAAAAGCGAAAAACCGACAAACCTAACCGTGGGTTAGGTTAGGTTAGGTTAGGTTTGAACTTAAATTTTTGAATAAAAATGGTCAAAAATGTCACTTATTTTGAGTCAAAACCACTGATAATATACGTAGAAACAAATTAACAGGTGTAGATACCTATGCGCACTTGGAATTATTTTTATTCACAAAAACAAATCAAATAATATCCAAATCAAAGGTAATTTCTCACGGAAATTAGCTTGGGTATATCAACTTTTTGGAACTGAATTTGCAAATTTTAGTTTTTTCGCGTGCTAATTTTTTTTCTTCGTTGCAGTTCGACTGGAGAGCGTCGGGGGATGGTGTTTCGGCTACAACTGAAGAAAAAACTCACTCACGCAAGAAAATACACGCGAAAAACCGACAAACCTAACCGTGGGTTAGGTTAGGTTTGGTTTGAACTTAAATTTTTGAATAAAAATGGTCAAAAATGTCACTTATTTTGAGTCAAAACCACTGATAATATACGTAGAAACAAATTAACAGGTGTAGATACCTATGCGCACTTGGAATTATTTTTATTCACAAAAACAAATCCAATAATATCAAAATCAAAGGTAATTTCTCACGGAAATTAGCTTGGGTATATCAACTTTTTGGAACTGAATTTGCAAATTTTAGTTTTTTCGCGTGCTAATTTCTTCTCTTTGTTGCAGTTCGACTGGAGAGCGTCATGGGATGGTGTTTCGGCTACAACTGAAGAAAAAACTCACTCACGCAAGAAAATACACGCGAAAAACCGACAAACCTAACCGTGGGTTAGGTTAGGTTTGGTTTGAACTTAAATTTTTGAATAAAAATCGTCAAAAATGACAATTATTTTGAGTCAAAACCACTGACAAAATACGTAGAAACTAATTAACAGGTGTAGATACCTATGCGCACTTGGAATTATTTTTATTCACAAAAACAACTCCAATAATTTCAAAATCAAAGGTAATTTCTCACGGAAATTAGCTTGGGTATATCAACTTTTTGGAACTGAATTTGCAAATTTTAGGTTTTTCGCGTGCTAATTTTTTCTCTTTGTTGCAGTTCGACTGGAGAGCGTCGGGAGATGGTGTTTCGGCTACAACTGAAGAAAAAACTCACTCACGCAAGAAAATACACGCGAAAAACCGACAAACCTAACCGTGGGTTAGGTTAGGTTTGGTTTGAACTTAAATTTTTGAATAAAAATGGTCAAAAATGTCACTTATTTTGAGTCAAAACCACTGATAATATACGTAGAAACAAATTAACAGGTGTAGATACCTATGCGCACTTGGAATTATTTTTATTCACAAAAACAAATCCAATAATATCAAAATCAAAGGTAATTTCTCACGGAAATTAACTTGGGTATATCAACTTTTTGGAACTGAATTTGCAAATTTTAGTTTTTTTCGCGTGCTAATTTTTTTTCTTTGTTGCAGTTCGACTGGAGAGCGTCGGGAGATGGTGTTTCGGCTACAACTGAAGAAAAAACTCACTCAAGCAAGAAAAAAAAAGCGAAAAACCGACAAACCTAACCGTGGGTTAGGTTAGGTTAGGTTTGAACCTAAATTTTTGAATAAAAATGGTCAAAAATGTCACTTATTTGGAGTCAAAACCACTGATAATATACGTAGAAACAAATTAACAGGTGTAGATACCTATGCGCACTTGGAATTATTTTTATTCACAAAAACAAATCCAATAATATCAAAATCAAAGGTAATTTCTCACGGAAATTAGCTTGGGTATATAAACTTTTTGGAACTGAATTTGCAAATTTTAGTTTTTTCGCGTGCTAATTTTTTCTCTTTGTTGCAGTTCGACTGGAGAGCGTCGGGGGATGGTGTTTCGGCTACAACTGAAGAAAAAACTCACTCACGCAAGAAAATACACGCGAAAAACCGACAAACCTAACCGTGGGTTAGGTTAGGTTTGGTTTGAACTTAAATTTTTGAATAAAAATGGTCAAAAATGACACTTATTTTGAGTCAAAACCACTGACAAAATACGTAGAAACTAATTAACAGGTGAAGATACCTATGCACACTTGGAATTATTTTTTGATTCACAAAAACAACTCCAATAATTTCAAAATCAAAGGTAATTTCTCACGGAAATTAGCTTGGGTATATCAACTTTTTGGAACTGAATTTGCAAATTTTAGTTTTTTCGCGTGCTAATTTTTTCTCTTTGTTGCAGTTCGACTGGAGAGCGTCGGGGGATGGTGTTTCGGCTACAACTAAAGAAAAAACTCACTCACGCAAGAAAATACACGCAAAAACCGACAAACCTAACCGTGGGTTAGGTTAGGTTTGGTTTGAACTTAAATTTTTGAATAAAAATCGTCAAAAATGACAATTATTTTGAGTCAAAACCACTGACAAAATACGTAGAAACTAATTAACAGGTGTAGATACCTATGCGCACTTGGAATTATTTTTATTCACAAAAACAACTCCAATAATTTCAAAATCAAAGGTAATTTCTCACGGAAATTAGCTTGGGTATATCAACTTTTTGGAACTGAATTTGCAAATTTTAGGTTTTTCGCGTGCTAATTTTTTCTCTTTGTTGCAGTTCGACTGGAGAGCGTCGGGAGATGGTGTTTCGGCTACAACTGAAGAAAAAACTCACTCACGCAAGAAAATACACGCGAAAAACCGACAAACCTAACCGTGGGTTAGGTTAGGTTTGGTTTGAACTTAAATTTTTGAATAAAAATGGTCAAAAATGTCACTTATTTTGAGTCAAAACCACTGATAATATACGTAGAAACAAATTAACAGGTGCAGATACCTATGCGCACTTGGAATTATTTTTATTCACAAAAACAAATCCAATAATATCCAAATCAAAGGTAATTTCTCACGGAAATTAGCTTGGGTATATCAACTTTTTGGAACTGAATTTGCAAATTTTAGTTTTTTCGCGTGCTAATTTTTTCTCTTTGTTGCAGTTCGACTGGAGAGCGTCGGGGGATTGTGTTTCGGCTACAACTGAAGAAAAAACTCACTCACGCAAGAAAATACACGCGAAAAACCGACAAACCTAACCGTGGGTTAGGTTAGGTTTGGTTTGAACTTAAATTTTTGAATAAAAATGGTCAAAAATGTCACTTATTTTGAGTCAAAACCACTGATAATATACGTAGAAACAAATTAACAGGTGTAGATACCTATGCGCACTTGGAATTATTTTTATTCACAAAAACAAATCCAATAATATCAAAATCAAAGGTAATTTCTCACGGAAATGAGCTTGGGTATATCAACTTTTTGGAACTGAATTTGCAAATTTTAGTTTTTTCGCGTGCTAATTTTTTCTCTTTGTTGCAGTTCGACCGGAGAGCGTCGGAGGATGGTGTTTCGGCTACAACTGACGAAAAAACTCACTCACGCAAGAAAATACACGCGAAAAACCGTCAAACCTAACCGTGGGTTAGGTTAGGTTAGGTTTGAACTTAAATTTTTGAATAAAATTGGTCAAAAATGACACTTATTTTGAGTCAAAACCACTGATAAAATACGTAGAAACTAATTAACAGGTGTAGATACCTATGCGCACTTGGAATTATTTTTATTCACAAAAACAACTACAATAATTTCAAAATCAAAGGTAATTTCTCACGGAAATTAACTTGGGTACATCAACTTTTTGGAACTGAATTTGCAAATTTTAGTTTTTTCGCGTGCTAATTTTTTCTCTTTGTTGCAGTTCGACTGGAGAGCGTCGGGAGATGGTGTTTCGGCTACAACTGAAGAAAAAACTCACTCAAGCAAGAAAAAAAAAGCGAAAAACCGACAAACCTAACCGTGAGTTAGGTTAGGTTAGGTTAGGTTTGAACCTAAATTTTTTAATAAAAATGGTCAAAAATGTCACTTATTTTGAGTCAAAACCACTGATAATATACGTAGAAACAAATTAACAGGTGAAGATACCTATGCGCACTTGGAATTATTTTTATTCACAAAAACAAATCCAATAATATCAAAATCAAAGGTAATTTCTCACGGAAATTAGCTTGGGTATATCAACTTTTTGGAACTGAATTTGCAAATTTAAGTTTTTTCGAGTGCTAATTTTTTCTCTTTGTTGCAGTTCGACTGGAGAGCGTCATGGGATGGTGTTTCGGCTACAACTGAAGAAAAAACTCACTCACGCAAGAAAATACACGCGAAAAACCGACAAACCTAACTTTGGGTTAGGTTAGGTTTGGTTTGAACTTAAATTTTTGAATAAAAATCGTCAAAAATGACAATTATTTTGAGTAAAAACCACTGACGAAATACGTAGAAACTAATTAACAGGTGTAGATACCTATGCGCACTTGGAATTATTTTTATTCACAAAAACAACTCCAATAATTTCAAAATCAAAGGTAATTTCTCACGGAAATTAGCTTGGGTATATCAACTTTTTGGAACTGAATTTGCAAATTTTAGTTTTTTCGCGTGCTAATTTTTTCTCTTTGTTGCAGTTCGACTGGAGAGCGTCATGGGATGGTGTTTCGGCTAAAACTGAAGAAAAAACTCACTCACGCAAGAAAATACACGCGAAAAACCGACAAACCTAACCGTGGGTTAGGTTAGGTTTGGTTTGAACTTAAATTTTTGAATAAAAATCGTCAAAAATGACAATTATTTTGAGTCAAAACCACTGACAAAATACGTAGAAACTAATTAACAGGTGAAGATACCTATGCGCACTTGGAATTATTTTTATTCACAAAAACAACTCCAATAATTTCAAAATCAAAGGTAATTTCTCACGGAAATTAGCTTGGGTATATCAACTTTTTGGAACTGAATTTGCAAATTTTAGGTTTTTCGCGTGCTAATTTTTTCTCTTTGTTGCAGTTCGACTGGAGAGTGCCGGGAGATGGTGTTTCGGCTACAACTGAAGAAAAAACTCACTCAAGCAAGAAAAAAAAAGCGAAAAACCGACAAACCTAACCGTGGGTTAGGTTAGGTTAGGTTAGGTTTGAACTTAAATTTTTGAATAAAAATGGTCAAAAATGTCACTTATTTTGAGTCAAAACCACTGATAATATACGTAGAAACAAATTAACAGGTGTAGATACCTATGCGCACTTGGAATTATTTTTATTCACAAAAACAAATCAAATAATATCCAAATCAAAGGTAATTTCTCACGGAAATTAGCTTGGGTATATCAACTTTTTGGAACTGAATTTGCAAATTTTAGTTTTTTCGCGTGCTAATTTTTTTTCTTCGTTGCAGTTCGACTGGAGAGCGTCGGGGGATGGTGTTTCGGCTACAACTGAAGAAAAAACTCACTCACGCAAGAAAATACACGCGAAAAACCGACAAACCTAACCGTGGGTTAGGTTAGGTTTGGTTTGAACTTAAATTTTTGAATAAAAATGGTCAAAAATGTCACTTATTTTGAGTCAAAACCACTGATAATATACGTAGAAACAAATTAACAGGTGTAGATACCTATGCGCACTTGGAATTATTTTTATTCACAAAAACAAATCCAATAATATCAAAATCAAAGGTAATTTCTCACGGAAATTAGCTTGGGTATATCAACTTTTTGGAACTGAATTTGCAAATTTTAGTTTTTTCGCGTGCTAATTTCTTCTCTTTGTTGCAGTTCGACTGGAGAGCGTCATGGGATGGTGTTTCGGCTACAACTGAAGAAAAAACTCACTCACGCAAGAAAATACACGCGAAAAACCGACAAACCTAACCGTGGGTTAGGTTAGGTTTGGTTTGAACTTAAATTTTTGAATAAAAATGGTCAAAAATGTCACTTATTTTGAGTCAAAACCACTGATAATATACGTAGAAACAAATTAACAGGTGTAGATACCTATGCGCACTTGGAATTATTTTTATTCACAAAAACAAATCCAATAATATCAAAATCAAAGGTAATTTCTCACGGAAATTAACTTGGGTATATCAACTTTTTGGAACTGAATTTGCAAATTTTAGTTTTTTCGCGTGCTAATTTTTTTTCTTTGTTGCAGTTCGACTGGAGAGCGTCGGGAGATGGTGTTTCGGCTACAACTGAAGAAAAAACTCACTCAAGCAAGAAAAAAAAAGCGAAAAACCGACAAACCTAACCGTGGGTTAGGTTAGGTTAGGTTTGAACCTAAATTTTTGAATAAAAATGGTCAAAAATGTCACTTATTTGGAGTCAAAACCACTGATAATATACGTAGAAACAAATTAACAGGTGTAGATACCTATGCGCACTTGGAATTAATTTTATTCACAAAAACAAATCCAATAATATCAAAATCAAAGGTAATTTCTCACGGAAATTAGCTTGGGTATATAAACTTTTTGGAACTGAATTTGCAAATTTTAGTTTTTTCGCGTGCTAATTTTTTCTCTTTGTTGCAGTTCGACTGGAGAGCGTCGGGGGATGGTGTTTCGGCTACAACTGAAGAAAAAACTCACTCACGCAAGAAAATACACGCGAAAAACCGACAAACCTAACCGTGGGTTAGGTTAGGTTTGGTTTGAACTTAAATTTTTGAATAAAAATGATCAAAAATGACACTTATTTTGAGTCAAAACCACTGACAAAATACGTAGAAACTAATTAACAGGTGAAGATACCTATGCACACTTGGAATTATTTTTTGATTCACAAAAACAACTCCAATAATTTCAAAATCAAAGGTAATTTCTCACGGAAATTAGCTTGGGTATATCAACTTTTTGGAACTGAATTTGCAAATTTTAGTTTTTTCGCGTGCTAATTTTTTCTCTTTGTTGCAGTTCGACTGGAGAGCGTCGGGGGATGGTGTTTCGGCTACAACTAAAGAAAAAACTCACTCACGCAAGAAAATACACGCAAAAACCGACAAACCTAACCGTGGGTTAGGTTAGGTTTGGTTTGAACTTAAATTTTTGAATAAAAATCGTCAAAAATGACAATTATTTTGAGTCAAAACCACTGACAAAATACGTAGAAACTAATTAACAGGTGTAGATACCTATGCGCACTTGGAATTATTTTTATTCACAAAAACAACTCCAATAATTTCAAAATCAAAGGTAATTTCTCACGGAAATTAGCTTGGGTATATCAACTTTTTGGAACTGAATTTGCAAATTTTAGGTTTTTCGCGTGCTAATTTTTTCTCTTTGTTGCAGTTCGACTGGAGAGCGTCGGGAGATGGTGTTTCGGCTACAACTGAAGAAAAAACTCACTCACGCAAGAAAATACACGCGAAAAACCGACAAACCTAACCGTGGGTTAGGTTAGGTTTGGTTTGAACTTAAATTTTTGAATAAAAATGGTCAAAAATGTCACTTATTTTGAGTCAAAACCACTGATAATATACGTAGAAACAAATTAACAGGTGCAGATACCTATGCGCACTTGGAATTATTTTTATTCACAAAAACAAATCCAATAATATCCAAATCAAAGGTAATTTCTCACGGAAATTAGCTTGGGTATATCAACTTTTTGGAACTGAATTTGCAAATTTTAGTTTTTTCGCGTGCTAATTTTTTCTCTTTGTTGCAGTTCGACTGGAGAGCGTCGGGGGATTGTGTTTCGGCTACAACTGAAGAAAAAACTCACTCACGCAAGAAAATACACGCGAAAAACCGACAAACCTAACCGTGGGTTAGGTTAGGTTTGGTTTGAACTTAAATTTTTGAATAAAAATGGTCAAAAATGTCACTTATTTTGAGTCAAAACCACTGATAATATACGTAGAAACAAATTAACAGGTGTAGATACCTATGCGCACTTGGAATTATTTTTATTCACAAAAACAAATCCAATAATATCAAAATCAAAGGTAATTTCTCACGGAAATGAGCTTGGGTATATCAACTTTTTGGAACTGAATTTGCAAATTTTAGTTTTTTCGCGTGCTAATTTTTTCTCTTTGTTGCAGTTCGACCGGAGAGCGTCGGAGGATGGTGTTTCGGCTACAACTGACGAAAAAACTCACTCACGCAAGAAAATACACGCGAAAAACCGTCAAACCTAACCGTGGGTTAGGTTAGGTTAGGTTTGAACTTAAATTTTTGAATAAAATTGGTCAAAAATGACACTTATTTTGAGTCAAAACCACTGATAAAATACGTAGAAACTAATTAACAGGTGTAGATACCTATGCGCACTTGGAATTATTTTTATTCACAAAAACAACTACAATAATTTCAAAATCAAAGGTAATTTCTCACGGAAATTAACTTGGGTACATCAACTTTTTGGAACTGAATTTGCAAATTTTAGTTTTTTCGCGTGCTAATTTTTTCTCTTTGTTGCAGTTCGACTGGAGAGCGTCGGGAGATGGTGTTTCGGCTACAACTGAAGAAAAAACTCACTCAAGCAAGAAAAAAAAAGCGAAAAACCGACAAACCTAACCGTGAGTTAGGTTAGGTTAGGTTAGGTTTGAACCTAAATTTTTTAATAAAAATGGTCAAAAATGTCACTTATTTTGAGTCAAAACCACTGATAATATACGTAGAAACAAATTAACAGGTGAAGATACCTATGCGCACTTGGAATTATTTTTATTCACAAAAACAAATCCAATAATATCAAAATCAAAGGTAATTTCTCACGGAAATTAGCTTGGGTATATCAAC
Organism: Operophtera brumata; assembly: GCA_932527175.1. Lineage (NCBI taxonomy): Eukaryota > Metazoa > Arthropoda > Insecta > Lepidoptera > Geometridae > Operophtera > Operophtera brumata. The sequence goes on along the minus strand of OW052233.1, from coordinate 84,164 downwards.
TTTTTGGAACTGAATTTGCAAATTTAAGTTTTTTCGAGTGCTAATTTTTTCTCTTTGTTGCAGTTCGACTGGAGAGCGTCATGGGATGGTGTTTCGGCTACAACTGAAGAAAAAACTCACTCACGCAAGAAAATACACGCGAAAAACCGACAAACCTAACTTTGGGTTAGGTTAGGTTTGGTTTGAACTTAAATTTTTGAATAAAAATCGTCAAAAATGACAATTATTTTGAGTAAAAACCACTGACGAAATACGTAGAAACTAATTAACAGGTGTAGATACCTATGCGCACTTGGAATTATTTTTATTCACAAAAACAACTCCAATAATTTCAAAATCAAAGGTAATTTCTCACGGAAATTAGCTTGGGTATATCAACTTTTTGGAACTGAATTTGCAAATTTTAGTTTTTTCGCGTGCTAATTTTTTCTCTTTGTTGCAGTTCGACTGGAGAGCGTCATGGGATGGTGTTTCGGCTAAAACTGAAGAAAAAACTCACTCACGCAAGAAAATACACGCGAAAAACCGACAAACCTAACCGTGGGTTAGGTTAGGTTTGGTTTGAACTTAAATTTTTGAATAAAAATCGTCAAAAATGACAATTATTTTGAGTCAAAACCACTGACAAAATACGTAGAAACTAATTAACAGGTGAAGATACCTATGCGCACTTGGAATTATTTTTATTCACAAAAACAACTCCAATAATTTCAAAATCAAAGGTAATTTCTCACGGAAATTAGCTTGGGTATATCAACTTTTTGGAACTGAATTTGCAAATTTTAGGTTTTTCGCGTGCTAATTTTTTCTCTTTGTTGCAGTTCGACTGGAGAGTGCCGGGAGATGGTGTTTCGGCTACAACTGAAGAAAAAACTCACTCAAGCAAGAAAAAAAAAGCGAAAAACCGACAAACCTAACCGTGGGTTAGGTTAGGTTAGGTTAGGTTTGAACTTAAATTTTTGAATAAAAATGGTCAAAAATGTCACTTATTTTGAGTCAAAACCACTGATAATATACGTAGAAACAAATTAACAGGTGTAGATACCTATGCGCACTTGGAATTATTTTTATTCACAAAAACAAATCAAATAATATCCAAATCAAAGGTAATTTCTCACGGAAATTAGCTTGGGTATATCAACTTTTTGGAACTGAATTTGCAAATTTTAGTTTTTTCGCGTGCTAATTTTTTTTCTTCGTTGCAGTTCGACTGGAGAGCGTCGGGGGATGGTGTTTCGGCTACAACTGAAGAAAAAACTCACTCACGCAAGAAAATACACGCGAAAAACCGACAAACCTAACCGTGGGTTAGGTTAGGTTTGGTTTGAACTTAAATTTTTGAATAAAAATGGTCAAAAATGTCACTTATTTTGAGTCAAAACCACTGATAATATACGTAGAAACAAATTAACAGGTGTAGATACCTATGCGCACTTGGAATTATTTTTATTCACAAAAACAAATCCAATAATATCAAAATCAAAGGTAATTTCTCACGGAAATTAGCTTGGGTATATCAACTTTTTGGAACTGAATTTGCAAATTTTAGTTTTTTTCGCGTGCTAATTTCTTCTCTTTGTTGCAGTTCGACTGGAGAGCGTCATGGGATGGTGTTTCGGCTACAACTGAAGAAAAAACTCACTCACGCAAGAAAATACACGCGAAAAACCGACAAACCTAACCGTGGGTTAGGTTAGGTTTGGTTTGAACTTAAATTTTTGAATAAAAATCGTCAAAAATGACAATTATTTTGAGTCAAAACCACTGACAAAATACGTAGAAACTAATTAACAGGTGTAGATACCTATGCGCACTTGGAATTATTTTTATTCACAAAAACAACTCCAATAATTTCAAAATCAAAGGTAATTTCTCACGGAAATTAGCTTGGGTATATCAACTTTTTGGAACTGAATTTGCAAATTTTAGGTTTTTCGCGTGCTAATTTTTTCTCTTTGTTGCAGTTCGACTGGAGAGCGTCGGGAGATGGTGTTTCGGCTACAACTGAAGAAAAAACTCACTCACGCAAGAAAATACACGCGAAAAAACCGACAAACCTAACCGTGGGTTAGGTTAGGTTTGGTTTGAACTTAAATTTTTGAATAAAAATGGTCAAAAATGTCACTTATTTTGAGTCAAAACCACTGATAATATACGTAGAAACAAATTAACAGGTGTAGATACCTATGCGCACTTGGAATTATTTTTATTCACAAAAACAAATCCAATAATATCAAAATCAAAGGTAATTTCTCACGGAAATTAACTTGGGTATATCAACTTTTTGGAACTGAATTTGCAAATTTTAGTTTTTTCGCGTGCTAATTTTTTTTCTTTGTTGCAGTTCGACTGGAGAGCGTCGGGAGATGGTGTTTCGGCTACAACTGAAGAAAAAACTCACTCAAGCAAGAAAAAAAAAGCGAAAAACCGACAAACCTAACCGTGGGTTAGGTTAGGTTAGGTTTGAACCTAAATTTTTGAATAAAAATGGTCAAAAATGTCACTTATTTGGAGTCAAAACCACTGATAATATACGTAGAAACAAATTAACAGGTGTAGATACCTATGCGCACTTGGAATTAATTTTATTCACAAAAACAAATCCAATAATATCAAAATCAAAGGTAATTTCTCACGGAAATTAGCTTGGGTATATAAACTTTTTGGAACTGAATTTGCAAATTTTAGTTTTTTCGCGTGCTAATTTTTTCTCTTTGTTGCAGTTCGACTGGAGAGCGTCGGGGGATGGTGTTTCGGCTACAACTGAAGAAAAAACTCACTCACGCAAGAAAATACACGCGAAAAACCGACAAACCTAACCGTGGGTTAGGTTAGGTTTGGTTTGAACTTAAATTTTTGAATAAAAATGATCAAAAATGACACTTATTTTGAGTCAAAACCACTGACAAAATACGTAGAAACTAATTAACAGGTGAAGATACCTATGCACACTTGGAATTATTTTTTGATTCACAAAAACAACTCCAATAATTTCAAAATCAAAGGTAATTTCTCACGGAAATTAGCTTGGGTATATCAACTTTTTGGAACTGAATTTGCAAATTTTAGTTTTTTCGCGTGCTAATTTTTTCTCTTTGTTGCAGTTCGACTGGAGAGCGTCGGGGGATGGTGTTTCGGCTACAACTAAAGAAAAAACTCACTCACGCAAGAAAATACACGCAAAAACCGACAAACCTAACCGTGGGTTAGGTTAGGTTTGGTTTGAACTTAAATTTTTGAATAAAAATCGTCAAAAATGACAATTATTTTGAGTCAAAACCACTGACAAAATACGTAGAAACTAATTAACAGGTGTAGATACCTATGCGCACTTGGAATTATTTTTATTCACAAAAACAACTCCAATAATTTCAAAATCAAAGGTAATTTCTCACGGAAATTAGCTTGGGTATATCAACTTTTTGGAACTGAATTTGCAAATTTTAGGTTTTTCGCGTGCTAATTTTTTCTCTTTGTTGCAGTTCGACTGGAGAGCGTCGGGAGATGGTGTTTCGGCTACAACTGAAGAAAAAACTCACTCACGCAAGAAAATACACGCGAAAAACCGACAAACCTAACCGTGGGTTAGGTTAGGTTTGGTTTGAACTTAAATTTTTGAATAAAAATGGTCAAAAATGTCACTTATTTTGAGTCAAAACCACTGATAATATACGTAGAAACAAATTAACAGGTGCAGATACCTATGCGCACTTGGAATTATTTTTATTCACAAAAACAAATCCAATAATATCCAAATCAAAGGTAATTTCTCACGGAAATTAGCTTGGGTATATCAACTTTTTGGAACTGAATTTGCAAATTTTAGTTTTTTCGCGTGCTAATTTTTTCTCTTTGTTGCAGTTCGACTGGAGAGCGTCGGGGGATTGTGTTTCGGCTACAACTGAAGAAAAAACTCACTCACGCAAGAAAATACACGCGAAAAACCGACAAACCTAACCGTGGGTTAGGTTAGGTTTGGTTTGAACTTAAATTTTTGAATAAAAATGGTCAAAAATGACACTTATTTTGAGTCAAAACCACTGATAATATACGTAGAAACAAATTAACAGGTGTAGATACCTATGCGCACTTGGAATTATTTTTATTCACAAAAACAAATCCAATAATATCAAAATCAAAGGTAATTTCTCACGGAAATGAGCTTGGGTATATCAACTTTTTGGAACTGAATTTGCAAATTTTAGTTTTTTCGCGTGCTAATTTTTTCTCTTTGTTGCAGTTCGACCGGAGAGCGTCGGAGGATGGTGTTTCGGCTACAACTGACGAAAAAACTCACTCACGCAAGAAAATACACGCGAAAAACCGTCAAACCTAACCGTGGGTTAGGTTAGGTTAGGTTTGAACTTAAATTTTTGAATAAAAATGGTCAAAAATGACACTTATTTTGAGTCAAAACCACTGATAAAATACGTAGAAACTAATTAACAGGTGTAGATACCTATGCGCACTTGGAATTATTTTTATTCACAAAAACAACTACAATAATTTCAAAATCTCACGGAAATTAGCTTGGGTATATCAACTTTTTGGAACTGAATTTGCAAATTTTAGTTTTTTCGCGTGCTAATTTTTTCTCTTTGTTGCAGTTCGACTGGAGAGCGTCGGGAGATGGTGTTTCGGCTACAACTGAAGAAAAAATTCACTCAAGCAAGAAAAAAAAAGCGAAAAACCGACAAACCTAACCGTGGGTTAGGTTAGGTTAGGTTAGGTTTGAACTTAAATTTTTGAATATAAATGGTCAAAAATTTCACTTATTTTGAGTCAAAACCACTGATAATATACGTAGAAACAAATTAACAGGTGTAGATACCTATGCGCACTTGGAATTATTTTTATTCACAAAAACAAATCCAATAATATCCAAATCAAAGGTAATTTCTCACGGAAATTAGCTTGGGTATATCAACTTTTTGGAACTGAATTTGCAAATTTTAGTTTTTTCGCGTGCTAATTTTTTCTCTTTGTTGCAGTTCGACTGGAGAGCGTCGGGGGATGGAGTTTCGGCTACAACTGAAGAAAAAACTCACTCACGCAAGAAAATACACGCGAAAAACCGACAAACCTAACCAAGGGTTAGGTTAGGTTTGGTTTGAACTTAAATTTTTGAATAAAAATGGTCAAAAATGTCACTTATTTTGAGTCAAAACCACTGATAATATACGTAGAAACAAATTAACAGGTGTAGATACCTATGCGCACTTGGAATTATTTTTATTCACAAAAACAAATCCAATAATATCAAAATCAAAGGTAATTTCTCACGGAAATTAGCTTGGGTATATCAACTTTTTGGAACTGAATTTGCAAATTTTAGTTTTTTCGCGTGCTAATTTTTTCTCTTTGTTGCAGTTCGACCGGAGAGCGTCGGAGGATGGTGTTTCGGCTACAACTGAAGAAAAAACTCACTCACGCAAGAAAATACACGCGAAAAACCGTCAAACCTAACCGTGGGTTAGGTTAGGTTAGGTTTGAACTTAAATTTTTGAATAAAAATGGTCAAAAATGACACTTATTTTGAGTCAAAACCACTGATAAAATACGTAGAAACTAATTAACAGGTGTAGATACCTATGCGCACTTGGAATTATTTTTATTCACAAAAACAACTCCAATAATTTCAAAATCTCACGGAAATTAGCTTGGGTATATCAACTTTTTGGAACTGAATTTGCAAATTTTAGTTTTTTCGCGTGCTAATTTTTTCTCTTTGTTGCAGTTCGACTGGAGAGCGTCGGGAGATGGTGTTTCGGCTACAACTGAAGAAAAAATTCACTCAAGCAAGAAAAAAAAAGCGAAAAACCGACAAACCTAACCGTGGGTTAGGTTAGGTTAGGTTAGGTTTGAACTTAAATTTTTGAATAAAAATGGTAAAAAATTTCACTTATTTTGAGTCAAAACCACTGATAATATACGTAGAAACAAATTAACAGGTGTAGATACCTATGCGCACTTGGAATTATTTTTATTCACAAAAACAAATCCAATAATATCCAAATCAAGGGTAATTTCTCACGGAAATTAGCTTGGGTATATCAACTTTTTCGAACTGAATTTGCAAATTTTAGTTTTTTCGCGTGCTAATTTTTTCTCTTTGTTGCAGTTCAACTGGAGAGCGTCGGGAAATGGTGTTTCGGCTACAACTGAAGAAAAAACTCACTCACGCAAGATAATACACGCGAAAAACCGTCAAACCTAACCGTGGGTTAGGTTAGGTTAGGTTTGAACTTAAATTTTTGAATAAAAATGGTCAAAAATGACACTTATTTTGAGTCAAAACCACTGATAAAATACGTAGAAACTAATTAACAGGTGTAGATACCTATGCGCACTTGGAATTATTTTTAGTCACAAAAACAACTCCAATAATTTCAAAATCAAAGGTAATTTCTCACGGAAAGTAGCTTGGGTATATCAACTTTTTGGAACTGAATTTGCAAATTTTAGTTTTTTCGCGTTCTAATTTTTTCTCTTTGTTGCAGTTCGACTGGAGTGCGTCGGGGGATGGTGTTTCGGCTACAACTGAAGAAAAAACTCACTCACGCAAGAAAATACACGCGAAAAACCGACAAACCTAACCGTGGGTTAGGTTAGGTTAGGTTTGAACTTAAATTTTTGAATAAAAATGGTCAAAAATGACACTTATTTTTGAGTCAAACCACTGACTAAATACGTTGAAACTAATTAACAGGTGTAGATACCTATGCGCACTTGGAATTATTTTTATTTACAAAAACAACTCCAATAATTTCAAAATCAAAGGTAATTTCTCACGGAAATTAGCTTGGGTATATCAACTTTTTGGAACTGAATTTGCAAATTTTAGTTTTTTCGCGTGCTAATTTTTTCTCTTTGTTGCAGTTCGACTGGAGAGCGTCGGGAGATGGTGTTTCGGCTACAACTGAAGAAAAAACTCACTCAAGCAAGAAAATACACGCGAAAAACCGTTAAACCTAACCGTGGGTTAGGTTAGGTTAGGTTTGAACTTAAATTTTGAATAAAAATGGTCAAAAATGTCACCTATTTTGAGTCAAAACCACTGATAATATACGTAGAAACAAATTAACAGGTGTAGATACCTATGCGCACTTGGAATTATTTTTATTCACACAAACAACTCCAATAATTTCAAAATCAAAGGTAATTTCTCACGGAAAGTAGCTTGGGTATATCAACTTTTTGGAACTGAATTTGCAAATTTTAGTTTTTTCGCGTTCTAATTTTTTCTCTTTGTTGCAGTTCGACTGGAGAGCGTCGGGGGATGGTGTTTCGGCTACAACTGAAGAAAAAACTCACTCACGCAAGAAAATACACGCGAAAAACCGTTAAACCTAACCGTGGGTTAGGTTAGGTTAGGTTTGAACTTAAATTTTTGAATAAAAATGGTCAAAAATGTCACTTATTTTGAGTCAAAACCACTGTCAAAATACGTAGAAACTAATTAACAGGTGTAGATACCTATGCGCACTTGGAATTATTTGTATTCACAAAAACAAACACTGACAAAATACGTAGAAACTAATTAACAGGTGTAGATACCTATGCGCACTTGGAATTATTTTTATTCACAAAAACAACTCCAATTATTTCAAAATCAAAGTAATTTCTCACGGAAATTAGCTTGGGTATATCAACTTTTTGGAACTGAATTTGCAAATTTTAGTTTTTTCGCGTGCTAATTTTTTCTCTTTGTTGCAGTTCGACTGTAGAGCGTCGGGAGATGGTGTTTCGGCTACAACTGAAGAAAAAACTCACTCAAGCAAGAAAAAAAAAGCAAAAAACCGACAAACCTAACCGTGGGTTAGGTTAGGTTAGGTTAGGTTTGAACCTAAATTTTTGAATAAAAATGGTCAAAAATGTCACTTATTTTGAGTCAAAACCACTGATAATATACGTAGAAACAAATTAACAGGTGAAGATACCTATGCGCACTTGGAATTATTTTTATTCACAAAAACAAATCCAATAATATCAAAATCAAAGGTAATTTCTCACGGAAATTAACTTGGGTATATCAACTTTTTGGAACTGAATTTGCAAATTTTAGTTTTTTCGCGTGCTAATTTTTTCTCTTTGTTGCAGTTCGACTGGAGAGCGTCGGGAGATGGTGTTTCGGCTACAACTGAAGAAAAAACTCACTCAAGCAAGAAAAAAAAAGCGAAAAACCGACAAACCTAACCGTGGGTTAGGTTAGGTTAGGTTAGGTTTGAACCTAAATTTTTGAATAAAAATGGTCAAAAATGACACTTATTTTGAGTCAAAACCACTGATAATATACGTAGAAACAAATTAACAGGTGAAGATACCTATGCGCACTTGGAATTATTTTTATTCACAAAAACAAATCCAATAATATCAAAATCAAAGGTAATTTCTCACGGAAATTAGCTTGGGTATATCAACTTTTTGGAACTGAATTTGCAAATTTTAGTTTTTTCGCGTGCTAATTTTTTCTCTTTGTTGCAGTTCGACTGGACAGCGTCATGGGATGGTGTTTCGGCTACAACTGAAGAAAAAACTCACTCACGCAAGAAAATACACGCGAAAAACCGACAAACCTAACCGTGGGTTAGGTTAGGTTTCGTTTGAACTTAAATTTTTGAATAAAAATCGTCAAAAATGACAAATATTTTGAGTCAAAACCACTGACAAAATACGTAGAAACTAATTAACAGGTGTAGATACCTATGCGCACTTGGAATTATTTTTATTCACAAAAACAACTCCAATAATTTCAAAATCAAAGGTAATTTCTCACGGAAATTAGCTTGGGTATATCAACTTTTTGGAACTGAATTTGCAAATTTTAGGTTTTTCGCGTGCTAATTTTTTCTCTTTGTTGCAGTTCGACTGGAGAGCGTCGGGAGATGGTGTTTCGGCTACAACTGAAGAAAAAACTCACTCACGCAAGAAAATACACGCGAAAAACCGACAAACCTAACCGTGGGTTAGGTTAGGTTTGGTTTGAACTTAAATTTTTGAATAAAAATGGTCAAAAATGTCACTTATTTTGAGTCAAAACCACTGATAATATACGTAGAAACAAATTAACAGGTGTAGATACCTATGCGCACTTGGAATTATTTTTATTCACAAAAACAAATCCAATAATATCAAAATCAAAGGTAATATCTCACGGAAATTAGCTTGGGTATATCAACTTTTTGGAACTGAATTTGCAAATTTTAGTTTTTTCGCGTGCTAATTTTTTCTCTTTGTTGCAGTTCGACTGGAGAGCGTCGGGGGATGGTGTTTCGGCTACAACTGAAGAAAAAACTCACTCACGCAAGAAAATACACGCGAAAAACCGACAAACCTAACCGTGGGTTAGGTTAGGTTTGGTTTGAACTTAAATTTTTGAATAAAAATCGTCAAAAATGACAATTATTTTGAGTCAAAACCACTGACAAAATACGTAGAAACTAATTAACAGGTGTAGATACCTATGCGCACTTGGAATTATTTTTATTCACAAAAACAACTCCAATAATTTCAAAATCAAAGGTAATTTCTCACGGAAATTAGCTTGGGTATATCAACTTTTTGGAACTGAATTTGCAAATTTTAGGTTTTTCGCGTGCTAATTTTTTCTCTTTGTTGCAGTTCGACTGGAGAGCGTCGGGAGATAGTGTTTCGACTACAACTGAAGAAAAAACTCACTCAAGCAAGAAAAAAAAAGCGAAAAACCGACAAACCTAACCGTGGGTTAGGTTAGGTTAGGTTAGGTTTGAACTTAAATTTTTGAATAAAAATGGTCAAAAATGTCACTTATTTTGAGTCAAAACCACTGATAATATACGTAGAAACAAATTAACAGGTGTAGATACCTATGCGCACTTGGAATTATTTTTATTCACAAAAACAAATCCAATAATATCAAAATCAAAGGTAATTTCTCACGGAAATTAGCTTGGGTATATCAACTTTTTTGAACTGAATTTGCAAATTTTAGTTTTTTCGCGTGCTAATTTTTTCTTTTTGTTGCAGTTCGACTGGAGAGCGTCGAGAAATGGTGTTTCGGCTACAACTGAAGAAAAAACTCACTCACGCAAGAAAATACACGCGAAAAACCGTCATACCTAACCGTGGGTTAGGTTAGGTTTGAACTTAAATTTTTGAATAAAAATGGTCAAAAATGACACTTATTTTGAGTCAAAACCACTGACAAAATACGTAGAAACTAATTAACAGGTGAAGATACCTATGCGCACTTGGAATTATTTTTATTCACAAAAACAACTCCAATAATTTCAAAATCAAAGGTAATTTCTCACGGAAATTAGCTTGGGTATATCAACTTTTTGGAACTGAATTTGCAAATTTTAGTTTTTTCGCGTGCTAATTTTTTCTCTTTGTTGCAGTTCGACTGGAGAGCGTCGGGGGATGGTGTTTCGGCTACAACTGAAGAAAAAACTCACTCACGCAAGAAAATACACGCGAAAAACCGACAAACCTAACCGTGGATTAGGTTAGGTTAGGTTTGAACTTAAATTTTTGAATAAAAATGGTCAAAAATGACACTTATTTTGAGTCAAAACCACTGACAAAATACGTAGAAACTAATTAACAGGTGTAGATACCTATGCGCACTTGGAATTATTTTTATTCACAAAAACAACTCCAATAATTTCAAAATCAAAGGTAATTTCTCACGGAAATTAGCTTGGGTATATCAACTTTTTGGAACTGAATTTGCAAATTTTAGTTTTTTCGCGTGCTAATTTTTTCTCTTTGTTGCAGTTCGACTGGAGAGCGTCAGGGGATGGTGTTTCGGCTACAACTGAAGAAAAAACTCACTCACGCAAGAAAAAAAAAGCGAAAAACCGACAAACCTAACCGTGGGTTAGGTTAGGTTAGGTTAGGTTTGAACTTAAATTTTTGAATAAAAATGGTCAAAAATTACACTTATTTTGAGTCAAAACCACTGACAAAATACGTAGAAACTAATTAACAGGTGTAGATACCTATGCATACTTGGAATTATTTTAATTCACAAAAACAACTCCAATAATTTCAAAATCAAAGGTAATTTCTCACGGAAATTAGCTTGGGTATATCAACTTTTTGGAACTGAATTTGCAAATTTTAGTTTTTTCGCGTGCTAATTTTTTTTCTTTGTTGCAGTTCGACTGGAGAGCGTCGGGGGATGGTGTTTCGGCTACAACTGAAGAAAAAACTCACTCACGCAAGAAAATACACGCGAAAAACCGTCAAACCTAACCATGGGTTAGGTTAGGTTAGGTTTGAAATTAAATTTTTGAATAAAAATGGTCAAAAATGTCACTTATTTTGAGTCAAAACCACTGATAAAATACGTAGAAACAAATTAACAGGTGTAGATACCTATGCGCACTTGGAATTATTTTTATTCACAAAAACAACTCAAATAATTTCAAAATCAAAGGTAATTTCTCACGGAAAGTAGCTTGGGTATATCAACTTTTTGGAACTGAATTTGCAAATTTAAGTTTTTTTGCGTTCTAATTTTTTCTTTTTGTTGCAGTTCGACTGGAGAGCGTCGGGAAATGGTGTTTCGGCTACAACTGAAGAAAAAACTCACTCACGCAAGAAAATACACGCGAAAAACCGTCAAACCTAACCGTGGGTTAGGTTAGGTTAGGTTTGAACTTAAATTTTTGAATAAAATTGGTAAAAAATGTCACTTATTTTGAGTCAAGACCACTGATAAAATACGTAGAAACAAATTAACAGGTGTAGATACCTATGCGCACTTGGAATTATTTTTATTCACAAAAACAACTCCAATAATTTCAAAATCAAAGGTATTTTCTCAAGGAAATTAGTTTGGGTATATCAACTTTTTGGAACTGAATTTGCAAATTTTAGTTTTTTCGCGTGCTAATTTTTTCTTTTTGTTGCAGTTCGACTGGAAAGCGTCGGGAAATGGTGTTTCGGCTACAACTGAAGAAAAAACTCACTCACGCAAGAAAATACACGCGAAAAACCGACAAACCTAACCGTGGATTAGGTTAGGTTAGGTTTGAACTTAAATTTTTGAATAAAAATGGTCAAAAATGACACTTATTTTGAGTCAAAACCACTGACAAAATACGTAGAAACTAATTAACAGGTGTAGATACCTATGCGCACTTGGAATTATTTTTATTCACAAAAACAACTCCAATAATTTCAAAATCAAAGGTAATTTCTCACGGAAATTAGCTTGGTTATATCAACTTTTTGGAACTGAATTTGCAAATTTTAGTTTTTTCGCGTGCTAATTTTTTCTCTTTGTTGCAGTTCGACTGGAGAGCGTCAGGGGATGGTGTTTCGGCTACAACTGAAGAAAAAACTCACTCACGCAAGAAAAAAAAAGCGAAAAACCGACAAACCTAACCGTGGGTTAGGTTAGGTTAGGTTAGGTTTGAACTTAAATTTTTGAATAAAAATGGTCAAAAATTACACTTATTTTGAGTCAAAACCACTGACAAAATACGTTGAAACTAATTAACAGGTGTAGATACCTATGCATAATTGGAATTATTTTAATTCACAAAAACAACTCCAATAATTTCAAAATCAAAGGTAATTTCTCACGGAAATTAGCTTGGGTATATCAACTTTTTGGAACTGAATTTGCAAATTTTAGTATTTTCGCGTGCTAATTTCTTCTCTTTGTTGCAATTCGACTGGAGAGCGTCGGAAGATGGTGTTTCGGCTACAACTGAAGAAAAAACTCACTCAAGCAAGAAAAAAAAAGCGAAAAACCGACAAACCTAACCGTGGGTTGGGTTAGGTTAGGTTAGGTTTGAACTTAAATTTTTGAATAAAAATGGTCAAAAATGTCACTTATTTTGAGTCAAAACCACTGACAAAATACGTAGAAACTAATTAACAGGTTTAGATACCTATGCGCACTTGGAATTATTTTTATTCACAAAAATAACTCCAATAATTTCAAAATCAAATATCAAAATCTCACGGAAATTAGCTTGGGTATATCAACTTTTTGGAACTGAATTTGCAAATTTTAGTTTTTTCGCGTGCTATTTTTTTCTCTTTGTTGCAGTTCGACTGGAGAGCGTCGGGGGATGGTGTTTCGGCTACAACTGAAGAAAAAACTCACTCACGCAAGAAAATACACGCGAAAAACCGTTAAACCTAACCGTGGGTTAGGTTAGGTTAGGTTTGAACTTAAATTTTTGAATAAAAATGGTCAAAAATGTCACTTATTTTGAGTCAAAACCACTGATAATATACGTAGAAACAAATTAACAGGTGAAGATACCTATGCGCACTTGGAATTATTTTTATTCACAAAAACAAATCCAATAATATCAAAATCAAAGGTAATTTCTCACGGAAATTAGCTTGGGTATATCAACTTTTTGGAACTGAATTTGCAAATTTTAGTTTTTTCGCGTGCTAATTTTTTCTCTTTGTTGCAGTTCGACAGGAGAGCGTCGGGAGATGGTGTTTCGGCTACAACTGAAGAAAAAACTCACTCAATCAAGAAAAAAAAAGCGAAAAACCGACAAACCTAACCCTGGGTTAGGTTAGGTTAGGTTAGGTTTGAACCTAAATTTTTGAATAAAAATGGTCAAAAATGTCACTTATTTTGAGTCAAAACCACTGATAATATACGTAGAAACAAATTAACAGGTGAAGATACCTATGCGCACTTGGAATTATTTTTATTCACAAAAACAAATCCAATAATATCAAAATCAAAGGTAATTTCTCACGGAAATTAGCTTGGGTATATCAACTTTTTGGAACTGAATTTGCAAATTTTAGTTTTTTCGCGTGCTAATTTTTTCTCTTTGTTGCAGTTCGACTGGAGAGCATCATGGGATGGTGTTTCGGCTACAACTGAAGAAAAAACTCACTCACGCAAGAAAATACACGCGAAAAACCGACAAACCTAACCGTGGGTTAGGTTAGGTTTGGTTTGAACTTAAATTTTTGAATAAAAATCGTCAAAAATGACAATTATTTTGAGTCAAAACCACTGACAAAATACGTTGAAACTAATTAACAGGTGTAGATACCTATGCATAATTGGAATTATTTTAATTCACAAAAACAACTCCAATAATTTCAAAATCAAAGGTAATTTCTCACGGAAATTAGCTTGGGTATATCAACTTTTTGGAACTGAATTTGCAAATTTTAGTTTTTTCGCGTGCTAATTTTTTTTCTTTGTTGCAGTTCAACTGGAGAGCGTCGGGGGATGGTGTTTCGGCTACAACTGAAGAAAAAACTCACTCACGCAAGAAAATACACGCGAAAAACCGTCAAACCTAACCATGGGTTAGGTTAGGTTAGGTTTGAACTTAAATTTTTGAATAAAAATGGTCAAAAAAGGTCACTTATTTTGAGTCAAAACCACTGATAAAATACGTAGAAACAAATTAACAGGTGTAGATACCTATGCGCACTTGGAATTATTTTTATTCACAAAAACAACTCAAATAATTTCAAAATCAAAGGTAATTTCTCACGGAAAGTAGCTTGGGTATATCAACTTTTTGGAACTGAATTTGCAAATTTTAGTTTTTTTGCGTTCTAATTTTTTCTCTTTGTTGCAGTTCGACTGGAGAGCGTCGGGGGATGGTGTTTCGGCTACAACTGAAGAAAAAACTCACTCACGCAAGAAAATACACGCGAAAAACCGACAAACCTAACCGTGGGTTAGGTTAGGTTTGGTTTGAACTTAAATTTTTGAATAAAAATGGTCAAAAATGACACTTATTTTGAGTCAAAACCACTGACAAAATACGTAGAAACTAATTAACAGGTGAAGATACCTATGCGCACTTGGAATTATTTTTATACACAAAAACAACTCCAATAATTTCAAAATCAAAGGTAATTTCTCACGGAAATTAGCTTGGGTATATCAAATTTTTGGAACTGAATTTGCAAATTTTAGTTTTTTCGCGTGCTAATTTTTTCTCTTTGTTGCAGTTCGACTGGAGAGCGTCGGGGGATGGTGTTTCGGCTACAACTGAAGAAAAAACTCACTCACGCAAGAAAAAAAAAGCGAAAAACCGACAAACCTAACCGTGGGTTAGGTTAGGTTTGGTTTGAACTTAAATTTTTGAATAAAAATCGTCAAAAATGACAATTATTTTGAGTCAAAACCACTGACAAAATACGTAGAAACTAATAAACAGGTATAGATACCTATGCGCACTTGGAATTATTTTTATTTACAAAAACAACTCCAATAATTTCAAAATCAAAGGTAATTTCTCACGGAAATTAGCTTGGGTATATCAACTTTTTGGAACTGAATTTGCAAATTTTAGTTTTTTCGCGTGCTAATTTTTTCTCTTTGTTGCAGTTCGACTGGAGAGCGTCGGGAAATGGTGTTTCGGCTACAACTGAAGAAAAAACTCACTCATGCAAGAAAATACACGCGAAAAACCGACAAACCTAACCGTGGGTTAGATTAGGTTAGGTTTAAACTAAATTTTTGAATAAAAATGGTCAAAAATGTCACTTATTTTGAGTCAAAACCACTGACAAAATACGTAGAAACTAATTAACAGGTGTAGATACCTATGCGCACTTGTAATTATTTTTATTCACAAAAACAACTCCAATAATTTCAAAATCAAAGGTAAAAACAACTCCAATAATTTCAAAATCAAAGGTAATTTCTCACGGAAATTAGCTTGGGTATATCAACTTTTTGGAACTGAATTTGCAAATTTTAGTATTTTCGCGTGCTAATTTCTTCTCTTTGTTGCAATTCGACTGGAGAGCGTCGGGGGATGGTGTTTCGGCTACAACTGAAGAAAAAACTCACTCAAGCAAGAAAAAAAAAGCGAAAAACCGACAAACCTAACCGTGGGTTGGGTTAGGTTAGGTTAGGTTTGAACTTAAATTTTTGAATAAAAATGGTCAAAAATGTCACTTATTTTGAGTCAAAACCACTGACAAAATACGTAGAAACTAATTAACAGGTTTAGATACCTATGCGCACTTGGAATTATTTTTATTCACAAAAATAACTCCAATAATTTCAAAATCAAAGATCAAAATCTCACGGAAATTAGCTTGGGTATATCAACTTTTTGGAACTGAATTTGCAAATTTTAGTTTTTTCGCGTGCTATTTTTTTCTCTTTGTTGCAGTTCGACTGGAGAGCGTCGGGAAATGGTGTTTCGGCTACAACTGAAGAAAAAACTCACTCACGCAAGAAAATACACGCGAAAAACCGTTAAACCTAACCGTGGGTTAGGTTAGGTTAGGTTTGAACTTAAATTTTTGAATAAAAATGGTCAAAAATGTCTATTATTTTGAGTCAAAACCACTGATAATATACGTAGAAACAAATTAACAGGTGAAGATACCTATGCGCACTTGGAATTATTTTTATTCACAAAAACAAATCCAATAATATCAAAATCAAAGGTAATTTCTCACGGAAATTAGCTTGGGTATATCAACTTTTTGGAACTGAATTTGCAAATTTTAGTTTTTTCGCGTGCTAATTTTTTCTCTTTGTTGCAGTTCGACAGGAGAGCGTCGGGAGATGGTGTTTCGGCTACAACTGAAGAAAAAACTCACTCAATCAAGAAAAAAAAAGCGAAAAACCGACAAACCTAACCCTGGGTTAGGTTAGGTTAGGTTAGGTTTGAACCTAAATTTTTGAATAAAAATGGTCAAAAATGTCACTTATTTTGAGTCAAAACCACTGATAATATACGTAGAAACAAATTAACAGGTGAAGATACCTATGCGCACTTGGTATTATTTTTATTCACAAAAACAAATCCAATAATATCAAAATCAAAGGTAATTTCTCACGGAAATTAGCTTGGGTATATCAACTTTTTGGAACTGAATTTGCAAATTTTAGTTTTTTCGCGTGCTAATTTTTTCTCTTTGTTGCAGTTCGACTGGAGAGCATCATGGGATGGTGTTTCGGCTACAACTGAAGAAAAAACTCACTCACGCAAGAAAATACACGCGAAAAACCGACAAACCTAACCGTGGGTTAGGTTAGGTTTGGTTTGAACTTAAATTTTTGAATAAAAATCGTCAAAAATGACAATTATTTTGAGTCAAAACCACTGACAAAATACGTAGAAACTAATTAACAGGTGTAGATACCTATGCGCACTTGGAATTATTTTTATTCACAAAAACAACTCCAATAATTTCAAAATCAAAGGTAATTTCTCACGGAAATTAGCTTGGGTATATCAACTTTTTGGAACTGAATTTGCAAATTTTAGGTTTTTCGCGTGCTAATTTTTTCTCTTTGTTGCAGTTCGACTGGAGAGCGTCGGGAGATGGTGTTTCGGCTACAACTGAAGAAAAAACTCACTCAAGCAAGAAAAAAAAAGCGAAAAACCGACAAACCTAACCGTAGGTTAGGTTAGGTTAGGTTAGGTTTGAACTTTAATTTTTGAATAAAAATGGTCAAAAATGTCACTTATTTTGAGTCAAAACCACTGATAATATACGTAGAAACAAATTAACAGGTGTAGATACCTATGCGCACTTGGAATTATTTTTATTCACAAAAACAAATCAAATAATATCCAAATCAAAGGTAATTTCTCACGGAAATTAGCTTGGGTATATCAACTTTTTGGAACTGAATTTGCAAATTTTAGTTTTTTCGCGTGCTAATTTTTTTTCTTCGTTGCAGTTCGACTGGAGAGCGTCGGGGGATGGTGTTTCGGCTACAACTGAAGAAAAAACTCACTCACGCAAGAAAATACACGCGAAAAACCGACAAACCTAACCGTGGGTTAGGTTAGGTTTGGTTTGAACTTAAATTTTTGAATAAAAATGGTCAAAAATGACACTTATTTTGAGTCAAAACCACTGATAATATACGTAGAAACAAATTAACAGGTGTAGATACCTATGCGCACTTGGAATTATTTTTATTCACAAAAACAACTCCAATAATTTCAAAATCAAAGGTAATTTCTCACGGAAATTAGCTTGGGTATATCAACTTTTTGGAACTGAATTTGCAAATTTTAGTTTTTTCGCGTGCTAATTTTTTCTCTTTGTTGCAGTTCGACTGGAGAGCGTCGGGAGATGGTGTTTCGGCTACAACTGAAGAAAAAACTCACTCAAGCAAGAAAAAAAAAGCGAAAAACCGACAAACCTAACCGTGGGTTAGGTTAGGTTAGGTTAGGTTTGAACCTAAATTTTTAAATAAAAATGGTCAAAAATGTCACTTATTTTGAGTCAAAACCACTCATAATATACGTAGAAACAAATTAACAGGTGAAGATACCTATGCGCACTTGGAATTATTTTTATTCACAAAAACAAATCCAATAATATCAAAATCAAAGGTAATTTCTCACGGAAATTAACTTGGGTATATCAACTTTTTGGAACTGAATTTGCAAATTTTAGTTTTTTCGCGTGCTAATTTTTTCTCTTTGTTGCAGTTCCACTGAAGAGCGTCGGGAGATGGTGTTTCGGCTACAACTGAAGAAAAAACTCACTCAAGCAAGAAAAAAAGAGCGAAAAACCGACAAACCTAACCGTGAGTTAGGTTAGGTTAGGTTAGGTTTGAACCTAAATTTTTGAATAAAAATGGTCAAAAATGTCACTTATTTTGAGTCAAAACCACTGACAAAATACGTAGAAACTAATTAACAGGTGTAGATACCTATGCATACTTGGAATTATTTTAATTCACAAAAACAAATCCAATAATTTCAAAATCAAATGTAATTTCTCACGGAAATTAGCTTGGGTATATCAACTTTTTGGAACTGAATTTGCAAATTTTAGTTTTTTCGCGTGCTAATTTTTTTTCTTTGTTGCAGTTCGACTGGAGAGCGTCGGGGGATGGTGTTTCGGCTACAACTGAAGAAAAAACTCACTCACGCAAGAAAATACACGCGAAAAACCGTCAAACCTAACCATGGGTTAGGTTAGGTTAGGTTTGAAATTAAATTTTTGAATAAAAATGGTCAAAAATGTCACTTATTTTGAGTCAAAACCACTGATAAAATACGTAGAAACAAATTTACAGGTGTAGATACCTATGCGCACTTGGAATTATTTTTATTCACAAAAACAACTCAAATAATTTCAAAATCAAAGGTAATTTCTCACGGAAAGTAGCTTGGGTATATCAACTTTTTGGAACTGAATTTGCAAATTTTAGTTTTTTTGCGTTCTAATTTTTTCTTTTTGTTGCAGTTCGACTGGAGAGCGTCGGGAAATGGTGTTTCGGCTACAACTGAAGAAAAAACTCACTCACGCAAGAAAATACACGCGAAAAACCGTCAAACCTAACCGTGGGTTAGGTTAGGTTAGGTTTGAACTTAAATTTTTGAATAAAATTGGTAAAAAATGTCACTTATTTTGAGTCAAGACCACTGATAAAATACGTAGAAACAAATTAACAGGTGTAGATACCTATGCGCACTTGGAATTATTTTTATTCACAAAAACAACTCCAATAATTTCAAAATCAAAGGTAATTTCTCACGGAAATTAGCTTGGTTATATCAACTTTTTGGAACTGAATTTGCAAATTTTAGTTTTTTCGCGTGCTAATTTTTTCTCTTTGTTGCAGTTCGACTGGAGAGCGTCAGGGGATGGTGTTTCGGCTACAACTGAAGAAAAAACTCACTCACGCAAGAAAAAAAAAGCGAAAAACCGACAAACCTAACCGTGGGTTAGGTTAGGTTAGGTTAGGTTTGAACTTAAATTTTTGAATAAAAATGGTCAAAAATTACACTTATTTTGAGTCAAAACCACTGACAAAATACGTAGAAACTAATTAACAGGTGTAGATACCTATGCATAATTGGAATTATTTTAATTCACAAAAACAACTCCAATAATTTCAAAATCAAAGGTAATTTCTCACGGAAATTAGCTTGGGTATATCAACTTTTTGGAACTGAATTTGCAAATTTTAGTTTTTTCGCGTGCTAATTTTTTTTCTTTGTTGCAGTTCGACTGGAGAGCGTCGGGGGATGGTGTTTCGGCTACAACTGAAGAAAAAACTCACTCACGCAAGAAAATACACGCGAAAAACCGTCAAACCTAACCATGGGTTAGGTTAGGTTAGGTTTGAACTTAAATTTTTGAATAAAAATGGTCAAAAAAGGTCACTTATTTTGAGTCAAAACCACTGATAAAATACGTAGAAACAAATTAACAGGTGTAGATACCTATGCGCACTTGGAATTATTTTTATTCACAAAAACAACTCAAATAATTTCAAAATCAAAGGTAATTTCTCACGGAAAGTAGCTTGGGTATATCAACTTTTTGGAACTGAATTTGCAAATTTTAGTTTTTTTGCGTTCTAATTTTTTCTCTTTGTTGCAGTTCGACTGGAGAGCGTCGGGGGATGGTGTTTCGGCTACAACTGAAGAAAAAACTCACTCACGCAAGAAAAAAAAAGCGAAAAACCGACAAACCTAACCGTGGGTTAGGTTAGGTTTGGTTTGAACTTAAATTTTTGAATAAAAATCGTCAAAAATGACAATTATTTTGAGTCAAAACCACTGACAAAATACGTAGAAACTAATAAACAGGTATAGATACCTATGCGCACTTGGAATTATTTTTATTTACAAAAACAACTCCAATAATTTTAAAATCAAAGGTAATTTCTCACGGAAATTAGCTTGGGTATATCAACTTTTTGGAACTGAATTTGCAAATTTTAGTTTTTTCGCGTGCTAATTTTTTCTCTTTGTTGCAGTTCGACTGGAGAGCGTCGGGAAATGGTGTTTCGGCTACAACTGAAGAAAAAACTCACTCATGCAAGAAAATACACGCGAAAAACCGACAAACCTAACCGTGGGTTAGATTAGGTTAGGTTTAAACTAAATTTTTGAATAAAAATGGTCAAAAATGTCACTTATTTTGAGTCAAAACCACTGACAAAATACGTAGAAACTAATTAACAGGTGTAGATACCTATGCGCACTTGGAATTATTTTTATTCACAAAAACAACTCCAATAATTTCAAAATCAAAGGTAAAAACAACTCCAATAATTTCAAAATCAAAGGTAATTTCTCACGGAAATTAGCTTGGGTATATCAACTTTTTGGAACTGAATTTGCAAATTTTAGTTTTTTCGCGTGCTAATTTTTTCTCTTTGTTGCAGTTCGACTGGAGAGCGTCGGGGGATGGTGTTTCGGCTACAACTAAAGAAAAAACTCACTCACGCAAGAAAATACACGCAAAAACCGACAAACCTAACCGTGGGTTAGGTTAGGTTTGGTTTGAACTTAAATTTTTGAATAAAAATCGTCAAAAATGACAATTATTTTGAGTCAAAACCACTGACAAAATACGTAGAAACTAATTAACAGGTGTAGATACCTATGCGCACTTGGAATTATTTTTATTCACAAAAACAACTCCAATAATTTCAAAATCAAAGGTAATTTCTCACGGAAATTAGCTTGGTTATATCAACTTTTTGGAACTGAATTTGCAAATTTTAGTTTTTTCGCGTGCTAATTTTTTCTCTTTGTTGCAGTTCGACTGGAGAGCGTCAGGGGATGGTGTTTCGGCTACAACTGAAGAAAAAACTCACTCACGCAAGAAAAAAAAAGCGAAAAACCGACAAACCTAACCGTGGGTTAGGTTAGGTTAGGTTAGGTTTGAACTTAAATTTTTGAATAAAAATGGTCAAAAATTACACTTATTTTGAGTCAAAACCACTGACAAAATACGTTGAAACTAATTAACAGGTGTAGATACCTATGCATAATTGGAATTATTTTAATTCACAAAAACAACTCCAATAATTTCAAAATCAAAGGTAATTTCTCACGGAAATTAGCTTGGGTATATCAACTTTTTGGAACTGAATTTGCAAATTTTAGTATTTTCGCGTGCTAATTTCTTCTCTTTGTTGCAATTCGACTGGAGAGCGTCGGGGGATGGTGTTTCGGCTACAACTGAAGAAAAAACTCACTCAAGCAAGAAAAAAAAAGCGAAAAACCGACAAACCTAACCGTGGGTTGGGTTAGGTTAGGTTAGGTTTGAACTTAAATTTTTGAATAAAAATGGTCAAAAATGTCACTTATTTTGAGTCAAAACCACTGACAAAATACGTAGAAACTAATTAACAGGTTTAGATACCTATGCGCACTTGGAATTATTTTTATTCACAAAAATAACTCCAATAATTTCAAAATCAAATATCAAAATCTCACGGAAATTAGCTTGGGTATATCAACTTTTTGGAACTGAATTTGCAAATTTTAGTTTTTTCGCGTGCTATTTTTTTCTCTTTGTTGCAGTTCGACTGGAGAGCGTCGGGGGATGGTGTTTCGGCTACAACTGAAGAAAAAACTCACTCACGCAAGAAAATACACGCGAAAAAACCGTTAAACCTAACCGTGGGTTAGGTTAGGTTAGGTTTGAACTTAAATTTTTGAATAAAAATGGTCAAAAATGTCACTTATTTTGAGTCAAAACCACTGATAATATACGTAGAAACAAATTAACAGGTGAAGATACCTATGCGCACTTGGAATTATTTTTATTCACAAAAACAAATCCAATAATATCAAAATCAAAGGTAATTTCTCACGGAAATTAGCTTGGGTATATCAACTTTTTGGAACTGAATTTGCAAATTTTAGTTTTTTCGCGTGCTAATTTTTTCTCTTTGTTGCAGTTCGACAGGAGAGCGTCGGGAGATGGTGTTTCGGCTACAACTGAAGAAAAAACTCACTCAATCAAGAAAAAAAAAGCGAAAAACCGACAAACCTAACCCTGGGTTAGGTTAGGTTAGGTTAGGTTTGAACCTAAATTTTTGAATAAAAATGGTCAAAAATGTCACTTATTTTGAGTCAAAACCACTGATAATATACGTAGAAACAAATTAACAGGTGAAGATACCTATGCGCACTTGGAATTATTTTTATTCACAAAAACAAATCCAATAATATCAAAATCAAAGGTAATTTCTCACGGAAATTAGCTTGGGTATATCAACTTTTTGGAACTGAATTTGCAAATTTTAGTTTTTTCGCGTGCTAATTTTTTCTCTTTGTTGCAGTTCGACTGGAGAGCATCATGGGATGGTGTTTCGGCTACAACTGAAGAAAAAACTCACTCACGCAAGAAAATACACGCGAAAAACCGACAAACCTAACCGTGGGTTAGGTTAGGTTTGGTTTGAACTTAAATTTTTGAATAAAAATCGTCAAAAATGACAATTATTTTGAGTCAAAACCACTGACAAAATACGTTGAAACTAATTAACAGGTGTAGATACCTATGCATAATTGGAATTATTTTAATTCACAAAAACAACTCCAATAATTTCAAAATCAAAGGTAATTTCTCACGGAAATTAGCTTGGGTATATCAACTTTTTGGAACTGAATTTGCAAATTTTAGTTTTTTCGCGTGCTAATTTTTTTTCTTTGTTGCAGTTCAACTGGAGAGCGTCGGGGGATGGTGTTTCGGCTACAACTGAAGAAAAAACTCACTCACGCAAGAAAATACACGCGAAAAACCGTCAAACCTAACCATGGGTTAGGTTAGGTTAGGTTTGAACTTAAATTTTTGAATAAAAATGGTCAAAAAAGGTCACTTATTTTGAGTCAAAACCACTGATAAAATACGTAGAAACAAATTAACAGGTGTAGATACCTATGCGCACTTGGAATTATTTTTATTCACAAAAACAACTCAAATAATTTCAAAATCAAAGGTAATTTCTCACGGAAAGTAGCTTGGGTATATCAACTTTTTGGAACTGAATTTGCAAATTTTAGTTTTTTTGCGTTCTAATTTTTTCTCTTTGTTGCAGTTCGACTGGAGAGCGTCGGGGGATGGTGTTTCGGCTACAACTGAAGAAAAAACTCACTCACGCAAGAAAATACACGCGAAAAACCGACAAACCTAACCGTGGGTTAGGTTAGGTTTGGTTTGAACTTAAATTTTTGAATAAAAATGGTCAAAAATGACACTTATTTTGAGTCAAAACCACTGACAAAATACGTAGAAACTAATTAACAGGTGTAGATACCTATGCATACTTGGAATTATTTTAATTCACAAAAACAAATCCAATAATTTCAAAATCAAATGTAATTTCTCACGGAAATTAGCTTGGGTATATCAACTTTTTGGAACTGAATTTGCAAATTTTAGTTTTTTCGCGTGCTAATTTTTTTTCTTTGTTGCAGTTCGACTGGAGAGCGTCGGGGGATGGTGTTTCGGCTACAACTGAAGAAAAAACTCACTCACGCAAGAAAATACACGCGAAAAACCGTCAAACCTAACCATGGGTTAGGTTAGGTTAGGTTTGAAATTAAATTTTGAATAAAAATGGTCAAAAATGTCACTTATTTTGAGTCAAAACCACTGATAAAATACGTAGAAACAAATTTACAGGTGTAGATACCTATGCGCACTTGGAATTATTTTTATTCACAAAAACAACTCAAATAATTTCAAAATCAAAGGTAATTTCTCACGGAAAGTAGCTTGGGTATATCAACTTTTTGGAACTGAATTTGCAAATTTTAGTTTTTTTGCGTTCTAATTTTTTCTTTTTGTTGCAGTTCGACTGGAGAGCGTCGGGAAATGGTGTTTCGGCTACAACTGAAGAAAAAACTCACTCACGCAAGAAAATACACGCGAAAAACCGTCAAACCTAACCGTGGGTTAGGTTAGGTTAGGTTTGAACTTAAATTTTTGAATAAAATTGGTAAAAAATGTCACTTATTTTGAGTCAAGACCACTGATAAAATACGTAGAAACAAATTAACAGGTGTAGATACCTATGCGCACTTGGAATTATTTTTATTCACAAAAACAACTCCAATAATTTCAAAATCAAAGGTAATTTCTCACGGAAATTAGCTTGGTTATATCAACTTTTTGGAACTGAATTTGCAAATTTTAGTTTTTTCGCGTGCTAATTTTTTCTCTTTGTTGCAGTTCGACTGGAGAGCGTCAGGGGATGGTGTTTCGGCTACAACTGAAGAAAAAACTCACTCACGCAAGAAAAAAAAAGCGAAAAACCGACAAACCTAACCGTGGGTTAGGTTAGGTTAGGTTAGGTTTGAACTTAAATTTTTGAATAAAAATGGTCAAAAATTACACTTATTTTGAGTCAAAACCACTGACAAAATACGTAGAAACTAATTAACAGGTGTAGATACCTATGCATAATTGGAATTATTTTAATTCACAAAAACAACTCCAATAATTTCAAAATCAAAGGTAATTTCTCACGGAAATTAGCTTGGGTATATCAACTTTTTGGAACTGAATTTGCAAATTTTAGTTTTTTCGCGTGCTAATTTTTTTTCTTTGTTGCAGTTCGACTGGAGAGCGTCGGGGGATGGTGTTTCGGCTACAACTGAAGAAAAAACTCACTCACGCAAGAAAATACACGCGAAAAACCGTCAAACCTAACCATGGGTTAGGTTAGGTTAGGTTTGAACTTAAATTTTTGAATAAAAATGGTCAAAAAAGGTCACTTATTTTGAGTCAAAACCACTGATAAAATACGTAGAAACAAATTAACAGGTGTAGATACCTATGCGCACTTGGAATTATTTTTATTCACAAAAACAACTCAAATAATTTCAAAATCAAAGGTAATTTCTCACGGAAAGTAGCTTGGGTATATCAACTTTTTGGAACTGAATTTGCAAATTTTAGTTTTTTTGCGTTCTAATTTTTTCTCTTTGTTGCAGTTCGACTGGAGAGCGTCGGGGGATGGTGTTTCGGCTACAACTGAAGAAAAAACTCACTCACGCAAGAAAAAAAAAGCGAAAAACCGACAAACCTAACCGTGGGTTAGGTTAGGTTTGGTTTGAACTTAAATTTTTGAATAAAAATTGTCAAAAATGACAATTATTTTGAGTCAAAACCACTGACAAAATACGTAGAAACTAATTAACAGGTGTAGATACCTATGCGCACTTGGAATTATTTTTATTTACCAAAACAACTCCAATAATTTCAAAATCAAAGGTAATTTCTCACGGAAATTAGCTTGGGTATATCAACTTTTTGGAACTGAATTTGCAAATTTTAGTTTTTTCGCGTGCTAATTTTTTCTCTTTGTTGCAGTTCGACTGGAGAGCGTCGGGGGATGGTGTTTCGGCTACAACTGAAGAAAAAACTCACTCACGCAAGAAAATACACGCGAAAAACCGACAAACCTAACCGTGGGTTAGGTTAGGTTTGGTTTGAACTTAAATTTTTGAATAAAAATGGTCAAAAATGACACTTATTTTGAGTCAAAACCACTGACAAAATACGTAGAAACTAATTAACAGGTGAAGATACCTATGCACACTTGGAATTATTTTTTGATTCACAAAAACAACTCCAATAATTTCAAAATCAAAGGTAATTTCTCACGGAAATTAGCTTGGGTATATCAACTTTTTGGAACTGAATTTGCAAATTTTAGTTTTTTCGCGTGCTAATTTTTTCTCTTTGTTGCAGTTCGACTGGAGAGCGTCGGGGGATGGTGTTTCGGCTACAACTAAAGAAAAAACTCACTCACGCAAGAAAATACACGCAAAAACCGACAAACCTAACCGTGGGTTAGGTTAGGTTTGGTTTGAACTTAAATTTTTGAATAAAAATCGTCAAAAATGACAATTATTTTGAGTCAAAACCACTGACAAAATACGTAGAAACTAATTAACAGGTGTAGATACCTATGCGCACTTGGAATTATTTTTATTCACAAAAACAACTCCAATAATTTCAAAATCAAAGGTAATTTCTCACGGAAATTAGCTTGGTTATATCAACTTTTTGGAACTGAATTTGCAAATTTTAGTTTTTTCGCGTGCTAATTTTTTCTCTTTGTTGCAGTTCGACTGGAGAGCGTCAGGGGATGGTGTTTCGGCTACAACTGAAGAAAAAACTCACTCACGCAAGAAAAAAAAAGCGAAAAACCGACAAACCTAACCGTGGGTTAGGTTAGGTTAGGTTAGGTTTGAACTTAAATTTTTGAATAAAAATGGTCAAAAATTACACTTATTTTGAGTCAAAACCACTGACAAAATACGTTGAAACTAATTAACAGGTGTAGATACCTATGCATAATTGGAATTATTTTAATTCACAAAAACAACTCCAATAATTTCAAAATCAAAGGTAATTTCTCACGGAAATTAGCTTGGGTATATCAACTTTTTGGAACTGAATTTGCAAATTTTAGTATTTTCGCGTGCTAATTTCTTCTCTTTGTTGCAATTCGACTGGAGAGCGTCGGGGGATGGTGTTTCGGCTACAACTGAAGAAAAAACTCACTCAAGCAAGAAAAAAAAAGCGAAAAACCGACAAACCTAACCGTGGGTTGGGTTAGGTTAGGTTAGGTTTGAACTTAAATTTTTGAATAAAAATGGTCAAAAATGTCACTTATTTTGAGTCAAAACCACTGACAAAATACGTAGAAACTAATTAACAGGTTTAGATACCTATGCGCACTTGGAATTATTTTTATTCACAAAAATAACTCCAATAATTTCAAAATCAAATATCAAAATCTCACGGAAATTAGCTTGGGTATATCAACTTTTTGGAACTGAATTTGCAAATTTTAGTTTTTTCGCGTGCTATTTTTTTCTCTTTGTTGCAGTTCGACTGGAGAGCGTCGGGGGATGGTGTTTCGGCTACAACTGAAGAAAAAACTCACTCACGCAAGAAAATACACGCGAAAAACCGTTAAACCTAACCGTGGGTTAGGTTAGGTTAGGTTTGAACTTAAATTTTTGAATAAAAATGGTCAAAAATGTCACTTATTTTGAGTCAAAACCACTGATAATATACGTAGAAACAAATTAACAGGTGAAGATACCTATGCGCACTTGGAATTATTTTTATTCACAAAAACAAATCCAATAATATCAAAATCAAAGGTAATTTCTCACGGAAATTAGCTTGGGTATATCAACTTTTTGGAACTGAATTTGCAAATTTTAGTTTTTTCGCGTGCTAATTTTTTCTCTTTGTTGCAGTTCGACAGGAGAGCGTCGGGAGATGGTGTTTCGGCTACAACTGAAGAAAAAACTCACTCAATCAAGAAAAAAAAAGCGAAAAACCGACAAACCTAACCCTGGGTTAGGTTAGGTTAGGTTAGGTTTGAACCTAAATTTTTGAATAAAAATGGTCAAAAATGTCACTTATTTTGAGTCAAAACCACTGATAATATACGTAGAAACAAATTAACAGGTGAAGATACCTATGCGCACTTGGAATTATTTTTATTCACAAAAACAAATCCAATAATATCAAAATCAAAGGTAATTTCTCACGGAAATTAGCTTGGGTATATCAACTTTTTGGAACTGAATTTGCAAATTTTAGTTTTTTCGCGTGCTAATTTTTTCTCTTTGTTGCAGTTCGACTGGAGAGCATCATGGGATGGTGTTTCGGCTACAACTGAAGAAAAAACTCACTCACGCAAGAAAATACACGCGAAAAACCGACAAACCTAACCGTGGGTTAGGTTAGGTTTGGTTTGAACTTAAATTTTTGAATAAAAATCGTCAAAAATGACAATTATTTTGAGTCAAAACCACTGACAAAATACGTTGAAACTAATTAACAGGTGTAGATACCTATGCATAATTGGAATTATTTTAATTCACAAAAACAACTCCAATAATTTCAAAATCAAAGGTAATTTCTCACGGAAATTAGCTTGGGTATATCAACTTTTTGGAACTGAATTTGCAAATTTTAGTTTTTTCGCGTGCTAATTTTTTTTCTTTGTTGCAGTTCAACTGGAGAGCGTCGGGGGATGGTGTTTCGGCTACAACTGAAGAAAAAACTCACTCACGCAAGAAAATACACGCGAAAAACCGTCAAACCTAACCATGGGTTAGGTTAGGTTAGGTTTGAACTTAAATTTTTGAATAAAAATGGTCAAAAAAGGTCACTTATTTTGAGTCAAAACCACTGATAAAATACGTAGAAACAAATTAACAGGTG
The DNA here is from genome assembly GCA_932527175.1 of Operophtera brumata. Lineage (NCBI taxonomy): Eukaryota > Metazoa > Arthropoda > Insecta > Lepidoptera > Geometridae > Operophtera > Operophtera brumata. Next base: position 55,223 of record OW052233.1, on the reverse strand, counting down.
TAGATACCTATGCGCACTTGGAATTATTTTTATTCACAAAAACAACTCAAATAATTTCAAAATCAAAGGTAATTTCTCACGGAAAGTAGCTTGGGTATATCAACTTTTTGGAACTGAATTTGCAAATTTTAGTTTTTTTGCGTTCTAATTTTTTCTCTTTGTTGCAGTTCGACTGGAGAGCGTCGGGGGATGGTGTTTCGGCTACAACTGAAGAAAAAACTCACTCACGCAAGAAAATACACGCGAAAAACCGACAAACCTAACCGTGGGTTAGGTTAGGTTTGGTTTGAACTTAAATTTTTGAATAAAAATGGTCAAAAATGACACTTATTTTGAGTCAAAACCACTGACAAAATACGTAGAAACTAATTAACAGGTGAAGATACCTATGCGCACTTGGAATTATTTTTATACACAAAAACAACTCCAATAATTTCAAAATCAAAGGTAATTTCTCACGGAAATTAGCTTGGGTATATCAAATTTTTGGAACTGAATTTGCAAATTTTAGTTTTTTCGCGTGCTAATTTTTTCTCTTTGTTGCAGTTCGACTGGAGAGCGTCGGGGGATGGTGTTTCGGCTACAACTGAAGAAAAAACTCACTCACGCAAGAAAAAAAAAGCGAAAAACCGACAAACCTAACCGTGGGTTAGGTTAGGTTTGGTTTGAACTTAAATTTTTGAATAAAAATCGTCAAAAATGACAATTATTTTGAGTCAAAACCACTGACAAAATACGTAGAAACTAATAAACAGGTATAGATACCTATGCGCACTTGGAATTATTTTTATTTACAAAAACAACTCCAATAATTTCAAAATCAAAGGTAATTTCTCACGGAAATTAGCTTGGGTATATCAACTTTTTGGAACTGAATTTGCAAATTTTAGTTTTTTCGCGTGCTAATTTTTTCTCTTTGTTGCAGTTCGACTGGAGAGCGTCGGGAAATGGTGTTTCGGCTACAACTGAAGAAAAAACTCACTCATGCAAGAAAATACACGCGAAAAACCGACAAACCTAACCGTGGGTTAGATTAGGTTAGGTTTAAACTAAATTTTTGAATAAAAATGGTCAAAAATGTCACTTATTTTGAGTCAAAACCACTGACAAAATACGTAGAAACTAATTAACAGGTGTAGATACCTATGCGCACTTGGAATTATTTTTATTCACAAAAACAACTCCAATAATTTCAAAATCAAAGGTAAAAACAACTCCAATAATTTCAAAATCAAAGGTAATTTCTCACGGAAATTAGCTTGGGTATATCAACTTTTTGGAACTGAATTTGCAAATTTTAGTATTTTCGCGTGCTAATTTCTTCTCTTTGTTGCAATTCGACTGGAGAGCGTCGGGGGATGGTGTTTCGGCTACAACTGAAGAAAAAACTCACTCAAGCAAGAAAAAAAAAGCGAAAAACCGACAAACCTAACCGTGGGTTGGGTTAGGTTAGGTTAGGTTTGAACTTAAATTTTTGAATAAAAATGGTCAAAAATGTCACTTATTTTGAGTCAAAACCACTGACAAAATACGTAGAAACTAATTAACAGGTTTAGATACCTATGCGCACTTGGAATTATTTTTATTCACAAAAATAACTCCAATAATTTCAAAATCAAAGATCAAAATCTCACGGAAATTAGCTTGGGTATATCAACTTTTTGGAACTGAATTTGCAAATTTTAGTTTTTTCGCGTGCTATTTTTTTCTCTTTGTTGCAGTTCGACTGGAGAGCGTCGGGAAATGGTGTTTCGGCTACAACTGAAGAAAAAACTCACTCACGCAAGAAAATACACGCGAAAAACCGTTAAACCTAACCGTGGGTTAGGTTAGGTTAGGTTTGAACTTAAATTTTTGAATAAAAATGGTCAAAAATGTCTATTATTTTGAGTCAAAACCACTGATAATATACGTAGAAACAAATTAACAGGTGAAGATACCTATGCGCACTTGGAATTATTTTTATTCACAAAAACAAATCCAATAATATCAAAATCAAAGGTAATTTCTCACGGAAATTAGCTTGGGTATATCAACTTTTTGGAACTGAATTTGCAAATTTTAGTTTTTTCGCGTGCTAATTTTTTCTCTTTGTTGCAGTTCGACTGGAGAGCGTCGGGAGATGGTGTTTCGGCTACAACTGAAGAAAAAACTCACTCAAGCAAGAAAAAAAAAGCGAAAAACCGACAAACCTAACCGTGGGTTAGGTTAGGTTAGGTTAGGTTTGAACCTAAATTTTTGAATAAAAATGGTCAAAAATGTCACTTATTTTGAGTCAAAACCACTGATAATATACGTAGAAACAAATTAACAGGTGAAGATACCTATGCGCACTTGGAATTATTTTTATTCACAAAAACAAATCCAATAATATCAAAATCAAAGGTAATTTCTCACGGAAATTAGCTTGGGTATATCAACTTTTTGGAACTGAATTTGCAAATTTTAGTTTTTTCGCGTGCTAATTTTTTCTCTTTGTTGCAGTTCCACTGGAGAGCATCATGGGATGGTGTTTCGGCTACAACTGAAGAAAAAACTCACTCACGCAAGAAAATACACGCGAAAAACCGACAAACCTAACCGTGGGTTAGGTTAGGTTTGGTTTGAACTTAAATTTTTGAATAAAAATAGTCAAAAATGACAATTATTTTGAGTCAAAACCACTGACAAAATACGTAGAAACTAATTTACAGGTGTAGATACCTATGCGCACTTGGAATTATTTGTATTCACAAAAACAACTCCAATAATTTCAAAATCAAAGGTAATTTCTCACGGAAATTAGCTTGGGTATATCAACTTTTTGGAACTGAATTTGCAAATTTTGGTTTTTTCGCGTGCTAATTTTTTCTCTTTGTTGCAGTTCGACTGGAGAGCGTCGGGGGATGGTGTTTCGGCTACAACTGAAGAAAAAACTCACTCACGCAAGAAAAAAAAAGCGAAAAACCGACAAACCTAACCGTGGGTTAGGTTAGGTTTGGTTTGAACTTAAATTTTTGAATAAAAATCGTCAAAAATGACAATTATTTTGAGTAAAAACCACTGACGAAATACGTAGAAACTAATTAACAGGTGTAGATACCTATGCGCACTTGGAATTATTTTTATTCACAAAAACAACTCCAATAATTTCAAAATCAAAGGTAATTTCTCACGGAAATTAGCTTGGGTATATCAACTTTTTGGAACTGAATTTGCAAATTTTAGTTTTTTCGCGTGCTAATTTTTTCTCTTTGTTGCAGTTCGACTGGAGAGCGTCGGGAAATGGTGTTTCGGCTACAACTGAAGAAAAAACTCACTCATGCAAGAAAATACACGCGAAAAATCGACAAACCTAACCGTGGGTTAGATTAGGTTAGGTTTAAACTAATTTTTTTTAATAAAAATGGTCAAAAATGGCACTTATTTTGAGTCAAAACCACTGACAAAATACGTAGAAACTAATTAACAGGTGTAGATACCTATGCGCACTTGGAATTATTTTTATTCACAAAAACAACTCCAATAATTTCAAATTCAAAGGTAAAAACAACTCCAATAATTTCAAAATCAAAGGTAATTTCTCACGGAAATTAGCTTGGGTATATCAACTTTTTGGAACTGAATTTGCAAATTTTAGTATTTTCGCGTGCTAATTTCTTCTCTTTGTTGCAATTCGACTGGAGAGCGTCGGGGGATGGTGTTTCGGCTACAACTGAAGAAAAAACTCACTCAAGCAAGAAAAAAAAAGCGAAAAACCGACAAACCTAACCGTGGGTTGGGTTAGGTTAGGTTAGGTTTGAACTTAAATTTTTGAATAAAAATGGTCAAAAATGTCACTTATTTTGAGTCAAAACCACTGACAAAATACGTAGAAACTAATTAACAGGTTTAGATACCTATGCGCACTTGGAATTATTTTTATTCACAAAAATAACTCCAATAATTTCAAAATCAAAGATCAAAATCTCACGGAAATTAGCTTGGGTATATCAACTTTTTGGAACTGAATTTGCAAATTTTAGTTTTTTCGCGTGCTATTTTTTTCTCTTTGTTGCAGTTCGACTGGAGAGCGTCGGGAAATGGTGTTTCGGCTACAACTGAAGAAAAAACTCACTCACGCAAGAAAATACACGCGAAAAACCGTTAAACCTAACCGTGGGTTAGGTTAGGTTCGGTTTGAACTTAAATTTTTGAATAAAAATGGTCAAAAATGTCACTTATTTTGAGTCAAAACCACTGATAATATACGTAGAAACAAATTAACAGGTGAAGATACCTATGCGCACTTGGAATTATTTTTATTCACAAAAACAAATCCAATAATATCAAAATCAAAGGTAATTTCTCACGGAAATTAGCTTGGGTATATCAACTTTTTGGAACTGAATTTGCAAATTTTAGTTTTTTCGCGTGCTAATTTTTTCTCTTTGTTGCAGTTCGACTGGAGAGCGTCGGGAGATGGTGTTTCGGCTACAACTGAAGAAAAAACTCACTCAAGCAAGAAAAAAAAAGCGAAAAACCGTTAAACCTAACCGTGGGTTAGGTTAGGTTAGGTTAGGTTTGAACCTAAATTTTTGAATAAAAATGGTCAAAAATGTCACTTATTTTGAGTCAAAACCACTGATAATATACGTAGAAACAAATTAACAGGTGAAGATACCTATGCGCACTTGGAATTATTTTTATTCACAAAAACAAATCCAATAATATCAAAATCAAAGGTAATTTCTCACGGAAATTAGCTTGGGTATATCAACTTTTTGGAACTGAATTTGCAAATTTTAGTTTTTTCGCGTGCTAATTTTTTCTCTTTGTTGCAGTTCCACTGGAGAGCATCATGGGATGGTGTTTCGGCTACAACTGAAGAAAAAACTCACTCACGCAAGAAAATACACGCGAAAAACCGACAAACCTAACCGTGGGTTAGGTTAGGTTTGGTTTGAACTTAAATTTTTGAATAAAAATAGTCAATAATGTCACTTATTTTGAGTCAAAACCACTGACAAAATACGTAGAAACTAATTAACAGGTGTAGATACCTATGCGCACTTGGAATTATTTGTATTCACAAAAACAACTCCAATAATTTCAAAATCAAAGGTAATTTCTCACGGAAATTAGCTTGGGTATATCAACTTTTTGGAACTGAATTTGCAAATTTTAGGTTTTTCGCGTGCTAATTTTTTCTTTTTGTTGCAGTTCGACTGGAGAGCGTCGGGAGATGGTGTTTCGGCTACAACTGAAGAAAAAACTCACTCAAGCAAGAAAAAAAAAGCGAAAAACCGACAAACCTAACCGTGGGTTAGGTTAGGTTAGGTTAGGTTTGAACTTAAATTTTTGAATAAAAATGGTCAAAAATGTCACTTATTTTGAGTCAAAACCTATACTACTAACTATATAATATACGTAGAAACAAATTAACAGGTGTAGATACCTATGCGCACTTGGAATTATTTTTATTCACAAAAACAAATCAAATAATATCCAAATCAAAGGTAATTTCTCACGGAAATTAGCTTGGGTATATCAACTTTTTGGAACTGAATTTGCAAATTTTAGTTTTTTCGCGTGCTAATTTTTTTTCTTCGTTGCAGTTCGACTGGAGAGCGTCGGGGGATGGTGTTTCGGCTACAACTGAAGAAAAAACTCACTCACGCAAGAAAATACACGCGAAAAACCGTTAAACCTAACCGTGGGTTAGGTTAGGTTAGGTTAGGTTTGAACCTAAATTTTTGAATAAAAATGGTCAAAAATGTCACTTATTTTGAGTCAAAACCACTGATAATATACGTAGAAACAAATTAACAGGTGAAGATACCTATGCGCACTTGGAATTATTTTTATTCACAAAAACAAATCCAATAATATCAAAATCAAAGGTAATTTCTCACGGAAATTAGCTTGGGTATATCAACTTTTTGGAACTGAATTTGCAAATTTTAGTTTTTTCGCGTGCTAATTTTTTCTCTTTGTTGCAGTTCCACTGGAGAGCATCATGGGATGGTGTTTCGGCTACAACTGAAGAAAAAACTCACTCACGCAAGAAAATACACGCGAAAAACCGACAAACCTAACCGTGGGTTAGGTTAGGTTTGGTTTGAACTTAAATTTTTGAATAAAAATAGTCAATAATGTCACTTATTTTGAGTCAAAACCACTGACAAAATACGTAGAAACTAATTAACAGGTGTAGATACCTATGCGCACTTGGAATTATTTGTATTCACAAAAACAACTCCAATAATTTCAAAATCAAAGGTAATTTCTCACGGAAATTAGCTTGGGTATATCAACTTTTTGGAACTGAATTTGCAAATTTTAGGTTTTTCGCGTGCTAATTTTTTCTTTTTGTTGCAGTTCGACTGGAGAGCGTCGGGAGATGGTGTTTCGGCTACAACTGAAGAAAAAACTCACTCAAGCAAGAAAAAAAAAGCGAAAAACCGACAAACCTAACCGTGGGTTAGGTTAGGTTAGGTTAGGTTTGAACTTAAATTTTTGAATAAAAATGGTCAAAAATGTCACTTATTTTGAGTCAAAACCTATACTACTAACTATATAATATACGTAGAAACAAATTAACAGGTGTAGATACCTATGCGCACTTGGAATTATTTTTATTCACAAAAACAAATCAAATAATATCCAAATCAAAGGTAATTTCTCACGGAAATTAGCTTGGGTATATCAACTTTTTGGAACTGAATTTGCAAATTTTAGTTTTTTCGCGTGCTAATTTTTTTTCTTCGTTGCAGTTCGACTGGAGAGCGTCGGGGGATGGTGTTTCGGCTACAACTGAAGAAAAAACTCACTCACGCAAGAAAATACACGCGAAAAACCGACAAACCTAACCGTGGGTTAGGTTAGGTTTGGTTTGAACTTAAATTTTTGAATAAAAATGGTCAAAAATGTCACTTATTTTGAGTCAAAACCACTGACAAAATACGTAGAAACTAATTAACAGGTGTAGATACCTATGCATACTTGGAATTATTTTAATTCACAAAAACAACTCCAATAATTTCAAAATCAAAGGTAATTTCTCACGGAAATTAGCTTGGGTATATCAACTTTTTGGAACTGAATTTGCAAATTTTAGTTTTTTCGCGTGCTAATTTTTTTTCTTTGTTGCAGTTCGACTGGAGAGCGTCGGGGGATGGTGTTTCGGCTACAACTGAAGAAAAAACTCACTCAAGCAAGAAAAAAAAAGCGAAAAACCGACAAACCTAACCGTGGGTTAGGTTAGGTTAGGTTAGGTTAGGTTTGAACCTAAATTTTTGAATAAAAATGGTCAAAAATGTCACTTATTTTGAGTTAAAACCACTGATAATATACGTAGAAACAAATTAACAGGTGAAGATACCTATGCGCACTTGGAATTATTTTTATTCACAAAAACAAATCCAATAATATCAAAATCAAAGGTAATTTCTCACGGAAATTAACTTGGGTACATCAACTTTTTGGAACTGAATTTGCAAATTTTAGTTTTTTCGCGTGCTAATTTTTTCTCTTTGTTGCAGTTCGACTGGAGAGCGTCGGGAGATGGTGTTTCGGCTACAACTGAAGAAAAAACTCACTCAAGCAAGAAAAAAAAAGCGAAAAACCGACAAACCTAACCGTGAGTTAGGTTAGGTTAGGTTAGGTTTGAACCTAAATTTTTTAATAAAAATGGTCAAAAATGTCACTTATTTTGAGTCAAAACCACTGATAATATACGTAGAAACAAATTAACAGGTGAAGATACCTATGCGCACTTGGAATTATTTTTATTCACAAAAACAAATCCAATAATATCAAAATCAAAGGTAATTTCTCACGGAAATTAGCTTGGGTATATCAACTTTTTGGAACTGAATTTGCAAATTTTAGTTTTTTCGCGTGCTAATTTTTTCTCTTTGTTGCAGTTCGACTGGAGAGCGTCATGGGATGGTGTTTCGGCTACAACTGAAGAAAAAACTCACTCACGCAAGAAAATACACGCGAAAAACCGACAAACCTAACTTTGGGTTAGGTTAGGTTTGGTTTGAACTTAAATTTTTGAATAAAAATCGTCAAAAATGACAATTATTTTGAGTAAAAACCACTGACGAAATACGTAGAAACTAATTAACAGGTGTAGATACCTATGCGCACTTGGAATTATTTTTATTCACAAAAACAACTCCAATAATTTCAAAATCAAAGGTAATTTCTCACGGAAATTAGCTTGGGTATATCAACTTTTTGGAACTGAATTTGCAAATTTTAGTTTTTTCGCGTGCTAATTTTTTCTCTTTGTTGCAGTTCGACTGGAGAGCGTCATGGGATGGTGTTTCGGCTAAAACTGAAGAAAAAACTCACTCACGCAAGAAAATACACGCGAAAAACCGACAAACCTAACCGTGGGTTAGGTTAGGTTTGGTTTGAACTTAAATTTTTGAATAAAAATCGTCAAAAATGACAATTATTTTGAGTCAAAACCACTGACAAAATACGTAGAAACTAATTAACAGGTGAAGATACCTATGCGCACTTGGAATTATTTTTATTCACAAAAACAACTCCAATAATTTCAAAATCAAAGGTAATTTCTCACGGAAATTAGCTTGGGTATATCAACTTTTTGGAACTGAATTTGCAAATTTTAGGTTTTTCGCGTGCTAATTTTTTCTCTTTGTTGCAGTTCGACTGGAGAGTGCCGGGAGATGGTGTTTCGGCTACAACTGAAGAAAAAACTCACTCAAGCAAGAAAAAAAAAGCGAAAAACCGACAAACCTAACCGTGGGTTAGGTTAGGTTAGGTTAGGTTTGAACTTAAATTTTTGAATAAAAATGGTCAAAAATGTCACTTATTTTGAGTCAAAACCACTGATAATATACGTAGAAACAAATTAACAGGTGTAGTATGCGCACTTGGAATTATTTTTATTCACAAAAACAAATCCAATAATATCAAAATCAAAGGTAATTTCTCACGGAAATTAACTTGGGTATATCAACTTTTTGGAACTGAATTTGCAAATTTTAGTTTTTTCGCGTGCTAATTTTTTCTCTTTGTTGCAGTTCGACTGGAGAGCGTCGGGAGATGGTGTTTCGGCTACAACTGAAGAAAAAACTCACTCAAGCAAGAAAAAAAAAGCGAAAAACCGACAAACCTAACCGTGGGTTAGGTTAGGTTAGGTTAGGTTTGAACCTAAATTTTTGAATAAAAATGGTCAAAAATGACACTTATTTTGAGTCAAAACCACTGATAATATACGTAGAAACAAATTAACAGGTGAAGATACCTATGCGCACTTGGAATTATTTTTATTCACAAAAACAAATCCAATAATATCAAAATCAAAGGTAATTTCTCACGGAAATTAGCTTGGGTATATCAACTTTTTGGAACTGAATTTGCAAATTTTAGTTTTTTCGCGTGCTAATTTTTTCTCTTTGTTGCAGTTCGACTGGAGAGCGTCATGGGATGGTGTTTCGGCTACAACTGAAGAAAAAACTCACTCACGCAAGAAAATACACGCGAAAAACCGACAAACCTAACCGTGGGTTAGGTTAGGTTTCGTTTGAACTTAAATTTTTGAATAAAAATCGTCAAAAATGACAAATATTTTGAGTCAAAACCACTGACAAAATACGTAGAAACTAATTAACAGGTGTAGATACCTATGCGCACTTGGAATTATTTTTATTCACAAAAACAACTCCAATAATTTCAAAATCAAAGGTAATTTCTCACGGAAATTAGCTTGGGTATATCAACTTTTTGGAACTGAATTTGCAAATTTTAGGTTTTTCGCGTGCTAATTTTTTCTCTTTGTTGCAGTTCGACTGGAGAGCGTCGGGAGATGGTGTTTCGGCTACAACTGAAGAAAAAACTCACTCACGCAAGAAAATACACGCGAAAAACCGACAAACCTAACCGTGGGTTAGGTTAGGTTTGGTTTGAACTTAAATTTTTGAATAAAAATGGTCAAAAATGTCACTTATTTTGAGTCAAAACCACTGATAATATACGTAGAAACAAATTAACAGGTGTAGATACCTATGCGCACTTGGAATTATTTTTATTCACAAAAACAAATCCAATAATATCAAAATCAAAGGTAATATCTCACGGAAATTAGCTTGGGTATATCAACTTTTTGGAACTGAATTTGCAAATTTTAGTTTTTTCGCGTGCTAATTTTTTCTCTTTGTTGCAGTTCGACTGGAGAGCGTCGGGGGATGGTGTTTCGGCTACAACTGAAGAAAAAACTCACTCACGCAAGAAAATACACGCGAAAAACCGACAAACCTAACCGTGGGTTAGGTTAGGTTTGGTTTGAACTTAAATTTTTGAATAAAAATCGTCAAAAATGACAATTATTTTGAGTCAAAACCACTGACAAAATACGTAGAAACTAATTAACAGGTGTAGATACCTATGCGCACTTGGAATTATTTTTATTCACAAAAACAACTCCAATAATTTCAAAATCAAAGGTAATTTCTCACGGAAATTAGCTTGGGTATATCAACTTTTTGGAACTGAATTTGCAAATTTTAGGTTTTTCGCGTGCTAATTTTTTCTCTTTGTTGCAGTTCGACTGGAGAGCGTCGGGAGATAGTGTTTCGACTACAACTGAAGAAAAAACTCACTCAAGCAAGAAAAAAAAAGCGAAAAACCGACAAACCTAACCGTGGGTTAGGTTAGGTTAGGTTAGGTTTGAACTTAAATTTTTGAATAAAAATGGTCAAAAATGTCACTTATTTTGAGTCAAAACCACTGATAATATACGTAGAAACAAATTAACAGGTGTAGATACCTATGCGCACTTGGAATTATTTTTATTCACAAAAACAAATCAAATAATATCCAAATCAAAGGTAATTTCTCACGGAAATTAGCTTGGGTATATCAACTTTTTGGAACTGAATTTGCAAATTTTAGTTTTTTCGCGTGCTTATTTTTTTTCTTCGTTGCAGTTCGACTGGAGAGCGTCGGGGGATGGTGTTTCGGCTACAACTGAAGAAAAAACTCACTCACGCAAGAAAATACACGCGAAAAACCGACAAACCTAACCGTGGGTTAGGTTAGGTTTGGTTTGAACTTAAATTTTTGAATAAACATGGTCAAAAATGTCACTTATTTTGAGTCAAAACCACTGATAATATACGTAGAAACAAATTAACAGGTGTAGATACCTATGCGCACTTGGAATTATTTTTATTCACAAAAACAAATCCAATAATATCAAAATCAAAGGTAATTTCTCACGGAAATTAGCTTGGGTATATCAACTTTTTTGAACTGAATTTGCAAATTTTAGTTTTTTCGCGTGCTAATTTTTTCTTTTTGTTGCAGTTCGACTGGAGAGCGTCGGGAAATGGTGTTTCGGCTGCAACTGAAGAAAAAACTCACTCACGCAAGAAAATACACGCGAAAAACCGTCATACCTAACCGTGGGTTAGGTTAGGTTTGAACTTAAATTTTTGAATAAAAATGGTCAAAAATGACACTTATTTTGAGTCAAAACCACTGACAAAATACGTAGAAACTAATTAACAGGTGAAGATACCTATGCGCACTTGGAATTATTTTTATTCACAAAAACAACTCCAATAATTTCAAAATCAAAGGTAATTTCTCACGGAAATTAGCTTGGGTATATCAACTTTTTGGAACTGAATTTGCAAATTTTAGTTTTTTCGCGTGCTAATTTTTTCTCTTTGTTGCAGTTCGACTGGAGAGCGTCGGGGGATGGTGTTTCGGCTACAACTGAAGAAAAAACTCACTCACGCAAGAAAATACACGCGAAAAACCGACAAACCTAACCGTGGATTAGGTTAGGTTAGGTTTGAACTTAAATTTTTGAATAAAAATGGTCAAAAATGTCACTTATTTTGAGTCAAAACCACTGATAATATACGTAGAAACAAATTAACAGGTGTAGATACCTATGCGCACTTGGAATTATTTTTATTCACAAAAACAAATCAAATAATATCCAAATCAAAGGTAATTTCTCACGGAAATTAGCTTGGGTATATCAACTTTTTGGAACTGAATTTGCAAATTTTAGTTTTTTCGCGTGCTTATTTTTTTTCTTCGTTGCAGTTCGACTGGAGAGCGTCGGGGGATGGTGTTTCGGCTACAACTGAAGAAAAAACTCACTCACGCAAGAAAATACACGCGAAAAACCGACAAACCTAACCGTGGGTTAGGTTAGGTTTGGTTTGAACTTAAATTTTTGAATAAACATGGTCAAAAATGTCACTTATTTTGAGTCAAAACCACTGATAATATACGTAGAAACAAATTAACAGGTGTAGATACCTATGCGCACTTGGAATTATTTTTATTCACAAAAACAAATCCAATAATATCAAAATCAAAGGTAATTTCTCACGGAAATTAGCTTGGGTATATCAACTTTTTTGAACTGAATTTGCAAATTTTAGTTTTTTCGCGTGCTAATTTTTTCTTTTTGTTGCAGTTCGACTGGAGAGCGTCGGGAAATGGTGTTTCGGCTGCAACTGAAGAAAAAACTCACTCACGCAAGAAAATACACGCGAAAAACCGTCATACCTAACCGTGGGTTAGGTTAGGTTTGAACTTAAATTTTTGAATAAAAATGGTCAAAAATGACACTTATTTTGAGTCAAAACCACTGACAAAATACGTAGAAACTAATTAACAGGTGAAGATACCTATGCGCACTTGGAATTATTTTTATTCACAAAAACAACTCCAATAATTTCAAAATCAAAGGTAATTTCTCACGGAAATTAGCTTGGGTATATCAACTTTTTGGAACTGAATTTGCAAATTTTAGTTTTTTCGCGTGCTAATTTTTTCTCTTTGTTGCAGTTCGACTGGAGAGCGTCGGGGGATGGTGTTTCGGCTACAACTGAAGAAAAAACTCACTCACGCAAGAAAATACACGCGAAAAACCGACAAACCTAACCGTGGATTAGGTTAGGTTAGGTTTGAACTTAAATTTTTGAATAAAAATGGTCAAAAATGACACTTATTTTGAGTCAAAACCACTGACAAAATACGTAGAAACTAATTAACAGGTGTAGATACCTATGCGCACTTGGAATTATTTTTATTCACAAAAACAACTCCAATAATTTCAAAATCAAAGGTAATTTCTCACGGAAATTAGCTTGGGTATATCAACTTTTTGGAACTGAATTTGCAAATTTTAGTTTTTTCGCGTGCTAATTTTTTCTCTTTGTTGCAGTTCGACTGGAGAGCGTCAGGGGATGGTGTTTCGGCTACAACTGAAGTAAAAACTCACTCACGCAAGAAAAAAAAAGCGAAAAACCGACAAACCTAACCGTGGGTTAGGTTAGGTTAGGTTAGGTTTGAACTTAAATTTTTGAATAAAAATGGTCAAAAATTACACTTATTTTGAGTCAAAACCACTGACAAAATACGTAGAAACTAATTAACAGGTGTAGATACCTATGCATACTTGGAATTATTTTAATTCACAAAAACAACTCCAATAATTTCAAAATCAAAGGTAATTTCTCACGGAAATTAGCTTGGGTATATCAACTTTTTGGAACTGAATTTGCAAATTTTAGTTTTTTCGCGTGCTAATTTTTTTTCTTTGTTGCAGTTCGACTGGAGAGCGTCGGGGGATGGTGTTTCGGCTACAACTGAAGAAAAAACTCACTCACGCAAGAAAATACACGCGAAAAAACCGTCAAACCTAACCATGGGTTAGGTTAGGTTAGGTTTGAAATTAAATTTTTGAATAAAAATGGTCAAAAATGTCACTTATTTTGAGTCAAAACCACTGATAAAATACGTTAAAACAAATTAACAGGTGTAGATACCTATGCGCACTTGGAATTATTTTTATTCACAAAAACAACTCAAATAATTTCAAAATCAAAGGTAATTTCTCACGGAAAGTAGCTTGGGTATATCAACTTTTTGGAACTGAATTTGCAAATTTTAGTTTTTTTGCGTTCTAATTTTTTCTTTTTGTTGCAGTTCGACTGGAGAGCGTCGGGAAATGGTGTTTCGGCTACAACTGAAGAAAAAACTCACTCACGCAAGAAAATACACGCGAAAAACCGTCAAACCTAACCGTGGGTTAGGTTAGGTTAGGTTTGAACTTAAATTTTTGAATAAAATTGGTAAAAAATGTCACTTATTTTGAGTCAAGACCACTGATAAAATACGTAGAAACAAATTAACAGGTGTAGATACCTATGCGCACTTGGAATTATTTTTATTCACAAAAACAACTCCAATAATTTCAAAATCAAAGGTATTTTCTCAAGGAAATTAGTTTGGGTATATCAACTTTTTGGAACTGAATTTGCAAATTTTAGTTTTTTCGCGTGCTAATTTTTTCTTTTTGTTGCAATCCGACTGGAAAGCGTCGGGAAATGGTGTTTCGGCTACAACTGAAGAAAAAACTCACTCACGCAAGAAAATACACACGAAAAACCGACAAACCTAACCGTGGATTAGGTTAGGTTAGGTTTGAACTTAAATTTTTGAATAAAAATGGTCAAAAATGACACTTATTTTGAGTCAAAACCACTGACAAAATACGTAGAAACTAATTAACAGGTGTAGATACCTATGCGCACTTGGAATTATTTTTATTCACAAAAACAACTCCAATAATTTCAAAATCAAAGGTAATTTCTCACGGAAATTAGCTTGGTTATATCAACTTTTTGGAACTGAATTTGCAAATTTTAGTTTTTTCGCGTGCTAATTTTTTCTCTTTGTTGCAGTTCGACTGGAGAGCGTCAGGGGATGGTGTTTCGGCTACAACTGAAGAAAAAACTCACTCACGCAAGAAAAAAAAAGCGAAAAACCGACAAACCTAACCGTGGGTTAGGTTAGGTTAGGTTAGGTTTGAACTTAAATTTTTGAATAAAAATGGTCAAAAATTACACTTATTTTGAGTCAAAACCACTGACAAAATACGTAGAAACTAATTAACAGGTGTAGATACCTATGCATAATTGGAATTATTTTAATTCACAAAAACAACTCCAATAATTTCAAAATCAAAGGTAATTTCTCACGGAAATTAGCTTGGGTATATCAACTTTTTGGAACTGAATTTGCAAATTTTAGTTTTTTCGCTTGCTAATTTTTTTTCTTTGTTGCAGTTCGACTGGAGAGCGTCGGGGGATGGTGTTTCGGCTACAACTGAAGAAAAAACTCACTCACGCAAGAAAATACACGCGAAAAAACCGTCAAACCTAACCATGGGTTAGGTTAGGTTAGGTTTGAACTTAAATTTTTGAATAAAAATGGTCAAAAAAGGTCACTTATTTTGAGTCAAAACCACTGATAAAATACGTAGAAACAAATTAACAGGTGTAGATACCTATGCGCACTTGGAATTATTTTTATTCACAAAAACAACTCAAATAATTTCAAAATCAAAGGTAATTTCTCACGGAAAGTAGCTTGGGTATATCAACTTTTTGGAACTGAATTTGCAAATTTTAGTTTTTTTGCGTTCTAATTTTTTCTCTTTGTTGCAGTTCGACTGGAGAGCGTCGGGGGATGGTGTTTCGGCTACAACTGAAGAAAAAACTCACTCACGCAAGAAAATACACGCGAAAAACCGACAAACCTAACCGTGGGTTAGGTTAGGTTTGGTTAGAACTTAAATTTTTGAATAAAAATAGTCAAAAATGTCACTTATTTTGAGTCAAAACCACTGACAAAATACGTAGAAACTAATTAACAGGTGTAGATACCTATGCGCACTTGGAATTATTTTTATACACAAAAACAACTCCAATAATTTCAAAATCAAAGGTAATTTCTCACGGAAATTAGCTTGGGTATATCAACTTTTTGGAACTGAATTTGCAAATTTTAGTTTTTTCGCGTGCTAATTTTTTCTCTTTGTTGCAGTTCGACTGGAGAGCGTCGGGGGATGGTGTTTCGGCTACAACTGAAGAAAAAACTCACTCACGCAAGAAAAAAAAAGCGAAAAAACCGACAAACCTAACCGTGGGTTAGGTTAGGTTTGGTTTGAACTTAAATTTTTGAATAAAAATCGTCAAAAATGACAATTATTTTGAGTCAAAACCACTGACAAAATACGTAGAAACTAATTAACAGGTGTAGATACCTATGCGCACTTGGAATTATTTTTATTTACCAAAACAACTCCAATAATTTCAAAATCAAAGGTAATTTCTCACGGAAATTAGCTTGGGTATATCAACTTTTTGGAACTGAATTTGCAAATTTTAGTTTTTTTTGCGTGCTAATTTTTTCTCTTTGTTGCAGTTCGACTGGAGAGCGTCGGGAAATGGTGTTTCGGCTACAACTGAAGAAAAAACTCACTCATGCAAGAAAATACACGCGAAAAACCGACAAACCTAACCGTGGGTTAGATTAGGTTAGGTTTAAACTAAATTTTTGAATAAAAATGGTCAAAAATGTCACTTATTTTGAGTCAAAACCACTGACAAAATACGTAGAAACTAATTAACAGGTGTAGATACCTATGCGCACTTGGAATTATTTTTATTCACAAAAACAACTCCAATAATTTCAAAATCAAAGGTAAAAACAACTCCAATAATTTCAAAATCAAAGGTAATTTCTCACGGAAATTAGCTTGGGTATATCAACTTTTTGGAACTGAATTTGCAAATTTTAGTATTTTCGCGTGCTAATTTCTTCTCTTTGTTGCAATTCGACTGGAGAGCGTCGGGGGATGGTGTTTCGGCTACAACTGAAGAAAAAACTCACTCAAGCAAGAAAAAAAAAGCGAAAAACCGACAAACCTAACCGTGGGTTGGGTTAGGTTAGGTTAGGTTTGAACTTAAATTTTTGAATAAAAATGGTCAAAAATGTCACTTATTTTGAGTCAAAACCACTGACAAAATACGTAGAAACTAATTAACAGGTGTAGATACCTATGCGCACTTGGAATTATTTTTATTCACAAAAACAACTCCAATAATTTCAAAATCAAAGGTAATTTCTCACGGAAATTAGCTTGGGTATATCAACTTTTTGGAACTGAATTTGCAAATTTTAGTTTTTTCGCGTGCTATTTTTTTCTCTTTGTTGCAGTTCGACTGGAGAGCGTCGGGAAATGGTGTTTCGGCTACAACTGAAGAAAAAACTCACTCACGCAAGAAAATACACGCGGAAAAACCGTTAAACCTAACCGTGGGATAGGTTAGGTTAGGTTTGAACTTAAATTTTTGAATAAAAATGGTCAAAAATGTCTATTATTTTGAGTCAAAACCACTGATAATATACGTAGAAACAAATTAACAGGTGAAGATACCTATGCGCACTTGGAATTATTTTTATTCACAAAAACAAATCCAATAATATCAAAATCAAAGGTAATTTCTCACGGAAATTAGCTTGGGTATATCAACTTTTTGGAACTGAATTTGCAAATTTTAGTTTTTTCGCGTGCTAATTTTTTCTCTTTGTTGCAGTTCGACTGGAGAGCGTCATGGGATGGTGTTTCGGCTACAACTGAAGAAAAAACTCACTCACGCAAGAAAATACACGCGAAAAACCGACAAACCTAACCGTGGGTTAGGTTAGGTTTGGTTTGAACTTAAATTTTTGAATAAAAATGGTCAAAAATGTTACTTATTTTGAGTCAAAACCACTGATAATATACGTAGAAACAAATTAACAGGTGAAGATACCTATGCGCACTTGGAATTATTTTTATTCACAAAAACAAATCCAATAATATCAAAATCAAAGGTAATTTCTCACGGAAATTAGCTTGGGTATATCAACTTTTTGGAACTGAATTTGCAAATTTTAGGTTTTTCGCGTGCTAATTTTTTCTCTTTGTTGCAGTTCGACTGGAGAGCGTCGGGAGATGGTGTTTCGGCTACAACTGAAGAAAAAACTCACTCAAGCAAGAAAAAAAAAGCGAAAAACCGACAAACCTAACCGTAGGTTAGGTTAGGTTAGGTTAGGTTTGAACTTAAATTTTTGAATAAAAATGGTCAAAAATGTCACTTATTTTGAGTCAAAACCACTGATAATATACGTAGAAACAAATTAACAGGTGTAGATACCTATGCGCACTTGGAATTATTTTTATTCACAAAAACAAATCAAATAATATCCAAATCAAAGGTAATTTCTCACGGAAATTAGCTTGGGTATATCAACTTTTTGGAACTGAATTTGCAAATTTTAGTTTTTTCGCGTGCTAATTTTTTTTCTTCGTTGCAGTTCGACTGGAGAGCGTCGGGGGATGGTGTTTCGGCTACAACTGAAGAAAAAACTCACTCACGCAAGAAAATACACGCGAAAAACCGACAAACCTAACCGTGGGTTAGGTTAGGTTTGGTTTGAACTTAAATTTTTGAATAAAAATGGTCAAAAATGTCACTTATTTTGAGTCAAAACCACTGATAATATACGTAGAAACAAATTAACAGGTGTAGATACCTATGCGCACTTGGAATTATTTTTATTCACAAAAACAACTCCAATAATTTCAAAATCAAAGGTTATTTCTCACGGAAATTAGCTTGGGTATATCAACTTTTTGGAACTGAATTTGCAAATTTTAGTTTTTTCGCGTGCTAATTTTTTCTCTTTGTTGCAGTTCGACTGGAGAGCGTCGGGAGATGGTGTTTCGGCTACAACTGAAGAAAAAACTCGAAAGAAAAAACTTCTCAAGCAAGAAAAAAAAAGCGAAAAACCGACAAACCTAACCGTGGGTTAGGTTAGGTTAGGTTAGGTTTGAACCTAAATTTTTGAATAAAAATGGTCAAAAATGTCACTTATTTTGAGTCAAAACCACTCATAATATACGTAGAAACAAATTAACAGGTGAAGATACCTATGCGCACTTGGAATTATTTTTATTCACAAAAACAAATCCAATAATATCAAAATCAAAGGTAATTTCTCACGGAAATTAACTTGGGTATATCAACTTTTTGGAACTGAATTTGCAAATTTTAGTTTTTTCGCGTGCTAATTTTTTCTCTTTGTTGCAGTTCCACTGGAGAGCGTCGGGAGATGGTGTTTCGGCTACAACTGAAGAAAAAACTCACTCAAGCAAGAAAAAAAGAGCGAAAAACCGACAAACCTAACCGTGAGTTAGGTTAGGTTAGGTTAGGTTTGAACCTAAATTTTTGAATAAAAATGGTCAAAAATGTCACTTATTTTGAGTCAAAACCACTGATAATATACGTAGAAACTAATTAACAGGTGTAGATACCTATGCGCACTTGGAATTATTTTTATTCACAAAAACAACTCCAATAATTTCAAAATCAAAGGTAATTTCTCACGGAAATTAGCTTGGGTATATCAACTTTTTGGAACTGAATTTGCAAATTTTAGTTTTTTCGCGTGCTAATTTTTTCTCTTTGTTGCAGTTCGACTGGAGAGCGTCATGGGATGGTGTTTCGGCTACAACTGAAGAAAAAACTCACTCACGCAAGAAAATACACGCGAAAAACCGACAAACCTAACCGTGGGTTAGGTTAGGTTTGGTTTGAACTTAAATTTTTGAATAAAAATCGACAAAAATGACAATTATTTTGAGTCAAAACCACTGACAAAATACGTAGAAACTAATTAACAGGTGTAGATACCTATGTGCACTTGGAATTATTTTTATTCACAAAAACAACTCCAATAATTTCAAAATCAAAGGTAATTTCTCACGGAAATTAGCTTGGGTATATCAACTTTTTGGAACTGAATTTGCAAATTTTAGATTTTTCGCGTGCTAATTTTTTCTCTTTGTTGCAGTTCGACTGGAGAGCGCCGGGAGATGGTGTTTCGGCTACAACTGAAGAAAAAACTCACTCAAGCAAGAAAAAAAAAGCGAAAAACCGACAAACCTAACCGTGGGTTAGGTTAGGTTAGGTTAGGTTTGAACTTAAATTTTTGAATAAAAATGGTCAAAAATGTCACTTATTTTGAGTCAAAACCACTGATAATATACGTAGAAACAAATTAACAGGTGTAGATACCTATGCGCACTTGGAATTATTTTTATTCACAAAAACAAATCAAATAATATCCAAATCAAAGGTAATTTCTCACGGAAATTAGCTTGGGTATATCAACTTTTTGGAACTGAATTTGCAAATTTTAGTTTTTTCGCGTGCTAATTTTTTTTTCTTCGTTGCAGTTCGACTGGAGAGCGTCGGGGGATGGTGTTTCGGTTACAACTGAAGAAAAAACTCACTCACGCAAGAAAATACACGCGAAAAACCGACAAACCTAACCGTGGGTTAGGTTAGGTTTGGTTTGAACTTAAATTTTTGAATAAAAATGGTCAAAAATGTCACTTATTTTGAGTCAAAACCACTGATAATATACGTAGAAACAAATTAACAGGTGTAGATACCTATGCGCACTTGGAATTATTTTTATTCACAAAAACAAATCCAATAATATCAAAATCAAAGGTAATTTCTCACGGAAATTAGCTTGGGTATATCAACTTTTTGGAACTGAATTTGCAAATTTTAGTTTTTTCGCGTGCTAATTTTTTCTCTTTGTTGCAGTTCGACTGGAGAGCGTCGGGGGATGGTGTTTCGGCTACAACTGAAGAAAAAACTCACTCACGCAAGAAAATACACGCGAAAAACCGACAAACCTAACCGTGGGTTAGGTTAGGTTTGGTTTGAACTTAAATTTTTGAATAAAAATCGTCAAAAATGACAATTATTTTGAATCAAAACCACTGACAAAATACGTAGAAACTAATTAACAGGTTTAGATACCTATGCGCACTTGGAATTATTTTTATTCACAAAAACAACTCCAATAATTTCAAAATCAAAGGTAATTTCTCACGGAAATTAGCTTGGGTATATCAACTTTTTGGAACTGAATTTGCAAATTTTAGTTTTTTCGCGTGCTAATTTCTTATCTTTGTTGCAATTCGACTGGAGAGCGTCGGGGGATGGTGTTTCGGCTACAACTGAAGAAAAAACTCACTCAAGCAAGAAAAAAAAAGCGAAAAACCGACAAACCTAACCGTGGGTTGGGTTAGGTTAGGTTAGGTTTGAACTTAAATTTTTGAATAAAAATGGTCAAAAATGTCACTTATTTTGAGTCAAAACCACTGACAAAATACGTAGAAACTAATTAACAGGTGTAGATACCTATGCGCACTTGGAATTATTTTTATTCACAAAAACAAACACTGACAAAATACGTAGAAACTAATTAACAGGTGTAGATACCTATGCGCACTTGGAATTATTTTTATTCACAAAAACAACTCCAATAATTTCAAAATCAAAGTAATTTCTCACGGAAATTAGCTTGGGTATATCAACTTTTTGGAACTGAATTTGCAAATTTTAGTTTTTTCGCGTGCTAATTTTTTCTCTTTGTTGCAGTTCGACTGTAGAGCGTCGGGAGATGGTGTTTCGGCTACAACTGAAGAAAAAACTCGCTCAAGCAAGAAAAAAAAAGCGAAAAACCGACAAACCTAACCGTGGGTTAGGTTAGGTTAGGTTAGGTTTGAACCTAAATTTTTGAATAAAAATGGTCAAAAATGTCACTTATTTTGAGTCAAAACCACTGATAATATACGTAGAAACAAATTAACAGGTGAAGATACCTATGCGCACTTGGAATTATTTTTATTCACAAAAACAAATCCAATAATATCAAAATCAAAGGTAATTTCTCACGGAAATTAACTTGGGTATATCAACTTTTTGGAACTGAATTTGCAAATTTTAGTTTTTTCGCGTGCTAATTTTTTCTCTTTGTTGCAGTTCGACTGTAGAGCGTCGGGAGATGGTGTTTCGGCTACAACTGAAGAAAAAACTCACTCAAGCAAGAAAAAAAAAGCGAAAAACCGACAAACCTAACCGTGGGTTAGGTTAGGTTAGGTTAGGTTTGAACCTAAATTTTTGAATAAAAATGGTCAAAAATGTCACTTATTTTGAGTCAAAACCACTGATAATATACGTAGAAACAAATTAACAGGTGAAGATACCTATGCGCACTTGGAATTATTTTTATTCACAAAAACAAATCCAATAATATCAAAATCAAAGGTAATTTCTCACGGAAATTAACTTGGGTATATCAACTTTTTGGAACTGAATTTGCAAATTTTAGTTTTTTCGCGTGCTAATTTTTTCTCTTTGTTGCAGTTCGACTGGAGAGCGTCGGGAGATGGTGTTTCGGCTACAACTGAAGAAAAAACTCACTCAAGCAAGAAAAAAAAAGCGAAAAACCGACAAACCTAACCGTGGGTTAGGTTAGGTTAGGTTAGGTTTGAACCTAAATTTTTGAATAAAAATCGTCAAAAATGACAAATATTTTGAGTCAAAACCACTGACAAAATACGTAGAAACTAATTAACAGGTGTAGATACCTATGCGCACTTGGAATTATTTTTATTCACAAAAACAACTCCAATAATTTCAAAATCAAAGGTAATTTCTCACTGAAATTAGCTTGGGTATATCAACTTTTTGGAACTGAATTTGCAAATTTTAGGTTTTTCGCGTGCTAATTTTTTCTCTTTGTTGCAGTTCGACTGGAGAGCGTCGGGAGATGGTGTTTCGGCTACAACTGAAGAAAAAACTCACTCACGCAAGAAAATACACGCGAAAAACCGACAAACCTAACCGTGGGTTAGGTTAGGTTTGGTTTGAACTTAAATTTTTGAATAAAAATGGTCAAAAATGTCACTTATTTTGAGTCAAAACCACTGATAATATACGTAGAAACAAATTAACAGGTGTAGATACCTATGCGCACTTGGAATTATTTTTATTCACAAAAACAAATCCAATAATATCAAAATCAAAGGTAATATCTCACGGAAATTAGCTTGGGTATATCAACTTTTTGGAACTGAATTTGCAAATTTTAGTTTTTTCGCGTGCTAATTTTTTCTCTTTGTTGCAGTTCGACTGGAGAGCGTCGGGGGATGGTGTTTCGGCTACAACTGAAGAAAAAACTCACTCACGCAAGAAAATACACGCGGATAACCGACAAACCTAACCGTGGGTTAGGTTAGGTTTGGTTTGAACTTAAATTTTTGAATGAAAATCGTCAAAAATGACAATTATTTTGAGTCAAAACCACTGACAAAATACGTAGAAACTAATTAACAGGTGTAGATACCTATGCGCACTTGGAATTATTTTTATTCACAAAAACAACTCCAATAATTTCAAAATCAAAGGTAATTTCTCACGGAAATTAGCTTGGGTATATCAACTTTTTGGAACTGAATTTGCAAATTTTAGGTTTTTCGCGTGCTAATTTTTTCTCTTTGTTGCAGTTCGACTGGAGAGCGTCGGGAGATAGTGTTTCGACTACAACTGAAGAAAAAACTCACTCAAGCAAGAAAAAAAAAGCGAAAAACCGACAAACCTAACCGTGGGTTAGGTTAGGTTAGGTTAGGTTTGAACTTAAATTTTTGAATAAAAATGGTCAAAAATGTCACTTATTTTGAGTCAAAACCACTGATAATATACGTAGAAACAAATTAACAGGTGTAGATACCTATGCGCACTTGGAATTATTTTTATTCACAAAAACAAATCCAATAATATCAAAATCAAAGGTAATATCTCACGGAAATTAGCTTGGGTATATCAACTTTTTGGAACTGAATTTGCAAATTTTAGTTTTTTCGCGTGCTAATTTTTTCTCTTTGTTGCAGTTCGACTGGAGAGCGTCGGGGGATGGTGTTTCGGCTACAACTGAAGAAAAAACTCACTCACGCAAGAAAATACACGCGGATAACCGACAAACCTAACCGTGGGTTAGGTTAGGTTTGGTTTGAACTTAAATTTTTGAATAAAAATCGTCAAAAATGACAATTATTTTGAGTCAAAACCACTGACAAAATACGTAGAAACTAATTAACAGGTGTAGATACCTATGCGCACTTGGAATTATTTTTATTCACAAAAACAACTCCAATAATTTCAAAATCAAAGGTAATTTCTCACGGAAATTAGCTTGGGTATATCAACTTTTTGGAACTGAATTTGCAAATTTTAGGTTTTTCGCGTGCTAATTTTTTCTCTTTGTTGCAGTTCGACTGGAGAGCGTCGGGAGATAGTGTTTCGACTACAACTGAAGAAAAAACTCACTCAAGCAAGAAAAAAAAAGCGAAAAACCGACAAACCTAACCGTGGGTTAGGTTAGGTTAGGTTAGGTTTGAACTTAAATTTTTGAATAAAAATGGTCAAAAATGTCACTTATTTTGAGTCAAAACCACTGATAATATACGTAGAAACAAATTAACAGGTGTAGATACC
This sequence comes from Operophtera brumata, assembly GCA_932527175.1. Taxonomy (NCBI): domain Eukaryota; kingdom Metazoa; phylum Arthropoda; class Insecta; order Lepidoptera; family Geometridae; genus Operophtera; species Operophtera brumata. Next base: position 31,002 of record OW052233.1, on the reverse strand, counting down.
TATGCGCACTTGGAATTATTTTTATTCACAAAAACAAATCAAATAATATCCAAATCAAAGGTAATTTCTCACGGAAATTAGCTTGGGTATATCAACTTTTTGGAACTGAATTTGCAAATTTTAGTTTTTTCGCGTGCTAATTTTTTTTCTTCGTTGCAGTTCGACTGGAGAGCGTCGGGGGATGGTGTTTCGGCTACAACTGAAGAAAAAACTCACTCACGCAAGAAAATACACGCGAAAAACCGACAAACCTAACCGTGGGTTAGGTTAGGTTTGGTTTGAACTTAAATTTTTGAATAAACATGGTCAAAAATGTCACTTATTTTGAGTCAAAACCACTGATAATATACGTAGAAACAAATTAACAGGTGTAGATACCTATGCGCACTTGGAATTATTTTTATTCACAAAAACAAATCCAATAATATCAAAATCAAAGGTAATTTCTCACGGAAATTAGCTTGGGTATATCAACTTTTTTGAACTGAATTTGCAAATTTTAGTTTTTTCGCGTGCTAATTTTTTCTTTTTGTTGCAGTTCGACTGGAGAGCGTCGGGAAATGGTGTTTCGGCTGCAACTGAAGAAAAAACTCACTCACGCAAGAAAATACACGCGAAAAACCGTCATACCTAACCGTGGGTTAGGTTAGGTTTGAACTTAAATTTTTGAATAAAAATGGTCAAAAATGACACTTATTTTGAGTCAAAACCACTGACAAAATACGTAGAAACTAATTAACAGGTGAAGATACCTATGCGCACTTGGAATTATTTTTATTCACAAAAACAACTCCAATAATTTCAAAATCAAAGGTAATTTCTCACGGAAATTAGCTTGGGTATATCAACTTTTTGGAACTGAATTTGCAAATTTTAGTTTTTTCGCGTGCTAATTTTTTCTCTTTGTTGCAGTTCGACTGGAGAGCGTCGGGGGATGGTGTTTCGGCTACAACTGAAGAAAAAACTCACTCACGCAAGAAAATACACGCGAAAAACCGACAAACCTAACCGTGGATTAGGTTAGGTTAGGTTTGAACTTAAATTTTTGAATAAAAATGGTCAAAAATGACACTTATTTTGAGTCAAAACCACTGACAAAATACGTAGAAACTAATTAACAGGTGTAGATACCTATGCATACTTGGAATTATTTTAATTCACAAAAACAACTCCAATAAATTCAAAATCAAAGGTAATTTCTCACGGAAATTAGCTTGGGTATATCAACTTTTTGGAACTGAATTTGCAAATTTTAGTTTTTTCGCGTGCTAATTTTTTTTCTTTGTTGCAGTTCGACTGGAGAGCGTCGGGGGATGGTGTTTCGGCTACAACTGAAGAAAAAACTCACTCACGCAAGAAAATACACGCGAAAAACCGTCAAACCTAACCATGGGTTAGGTTAGGTTAGGTTTGAAATTAAATTTTTGAATAAAAATGGTCAAAAATGTCACTTATTTTGAGTCAAAACCACTGATAAAATACGTAAAAACAAATTAACAGGTGTAGATATCTATGCGCACTTGGAATTATTTTTATTCACAAAAACATCTCAAATAATTTCAAAATCAAAGGTAATTTCTCACGGAAAGTAGCTTGGGTATATCAACTTTTTGGAACTGAATTTGCAAATTTTAGTTTTTTTGCGTTCTTATTTTTTCTTTTTGTTGCAGTTCGACTGGAGAGCGTCGGGAAATGGTGTTTCGGCTACAACTGAAGAAAAAACTCACTCACGCAAGAAAATACACGCGAAAAACCGTCAAACCTAACCGTGGGTTAGGTTAGGTTAGGTTTGAACTTAAATTTTTGAATAAAATTGGTAAAAAATGTCACTTATTTTGAGTCAAGACCACTGATAAAATACGTAGAAACAAATTAACAGACCTATGCGCACTTGGAATTATTTTTATTCACAAAAATAACTCCAATAATTTCAAAATCAAAGATCAAAATCTCACGGAAATTATGGGTATATCAACTTTTTGGAACTGAATTTGCAAATTTTAGTTTTTTCGCGTGCTATTTTTTTCTCTTCGTTGCAGTTCGACTGGAGAGCGTCGGGAAATGGTGGTGTTTCGGCTACAACTGAAGAAAAAACTCACTCACGCAAGAAAATACACGCGAAAAACCGTTAAACCTAACCGTGGGTTAGGTTAGGTTAGGTTTGAACTTAAATTTTTGAATAAAAATGGTCAAAAAATGACTATTATTTTGAGTCAAAACCACTGATAATATACGTAGAAACAAATTAACAGGTGAAGATACCTATGCGCACTTGGAATTATTTTTATTCACAAAAACAAATCCAATAATATCAAAATCAAAGGTAATTTCTCACGGAAATTAGCTTGGGTATATCAACTTTTTGGAACTGAATTTGCAAATTTTAGTTTTTTCGCGTGCTTATTTTTTCTCTTTGTTGCAGTTCGACAGGAGAGCGTCGGGAGATGGTGTTTCGGCTACAACTGAAGAAAAAACTCACTCAATCAAGAAAAAAAAAGCGAAAAACCGACAAACCTAACCGTGGGTTAGGTTAGGTTAGGTTAGGTTTGAACCTAAATTTTTGAATAAAAATGGTCAAAAATGTCACTTATTTTGAGTCAAAACCACTGACAAAATACGTAGAAACTAATTAACAGGTGTAGATACCTATGCGCACTTGGAATTATTTTTATTCACAAAAACAACTCCAATAATTTCAAAATCAAAGGTAATTTCTCACGGAAATTAGCTTGGGTATATCAACTTTTTGGAACTGAATTTGCAAATTTTAGGTTTTTCGCGTGCTAATTTTTTCTCTTTGTTGCAGTTCGACTGGAGAGCGTCGGGAGATGGTGTTTCGGCTACAACTGAAGAAAAAACTCACTCAAGCAAGAAAAAAAAAGCGAAAAACCGACAAACCTAACCGTAGGTTAGGTTAGGTAAGGTTAGGTTTGAACTTAAATTTTTGAATAAAAATGGTCAAAAATGTCACTTATTTTGAGTCAAAACCACTGATAATATACGTAGAAACAAATTAACAGGTGTAGATACCTATGCGCACTTGGAATTATTTTTATTCACAAAAACAAATCAAATAATATCCAAATCAAAGGTAATTTCTCACGGAAATTAGCTTGGGTATATCAACTTTTTGGAACTGAATTTGCAAATTTTAGTTTTTTCGCGTGCTAATTTTTTTTCTTCGTTGCAGTTCGACTGGAGAGCGTCGGGGGATGGTGTTTCGGCTACAACTGAAGAAAAAACTCACTCACGCAAGAAAATACACGCGAAAAAACCGACAAACCTAACCGTGGGTTAGGTTAGGTTTGGTTTGAACTTAAATTTTTGAATAAAAATGGTCAAAAATGTCACTTATTTTGAGTCAAAACCACTGATAATATACGTAGAAACAAATTAACAGGTGTAGATACCTATGCGCACTTGGAATTATTTTTATTCACAAAAACAACTCCAATAATTTCAAAATCAAAGGTAATTTCTCACGGAAATTAGCTTGGGTATATCAACTTTTTGGAACTGAATTTGCAAATTTTAGTTTTTTCGCGTGCTAATTTTTTCTCTTTGTTGCAGTTCGACTGGAGAGCGTCGGGAGATGGTGTTTCGGCTACAACTGAAGAAAAAACTCACTCAAGCAAGAAAAAAAAAGCGAAAAAACCGACAAACCTAACCGTGGGTAAGGTTAGGTTAGGTTAGGTTTGAACCTAAATTTTTGAATAAAAATGGTCAAAAATGTCACTTATTTTGAGTCAAAACCACTGACAAAATACGTAGAAACTAATTAACAGGTGTAGATACTACTTGGAATTATTATAATTCACAAAAACAACTCCAATAATTTCAAAATCAAAGGTAATTTCTCACGGAAATTAACTTGGGTATATCAACTTTTTGGAACACTGAATTTGCAAATTTTAGTTTTTTCGCGTGCTAATTTTTTCTCTTCGTTGCAGTTCCACTGGAGAGCGTCGGGAGATGGTGTTTCGGCTACAACTGAAGAAAAAACTCACTCAAGCAAGAAAAAAAGAGCGAAAAACCGACAAACCTAACCGTGAGTTAGGTTAGGTTAGGTTAGGTTTGAACCTAAATTTTTGAATAAAAATGGTCAAAAATGTCACTTATTTTGAGTCAAAACCACTGACAAAATACGTAGAAACTAATTAACAGGTGTAGATACTACTTGGAATTATTTTAATTCACAAAAACAACTCCAATAATTTCAAAATCAAAGGTAATTTCTCACGGAAATTAGCTTGGGTATATCAACTTTTTGGAACTGAATTTGCAAATTTTAGTTTTTTCGCGTGCTAATTTTTTTTCTTTGTTGCAGTTCGACTGGAGAGCGTCGGGGGATGGTGTTTCGGCTACAACTGAAGAAAAAACTCACTCACGCAAGAAAATACACGCGAAAAACCGTCAAACCTAACCATGGGTTAGGTTAGGTTAGGTTTGAAATTAAATTTTTGAATAAAAATGGTCAAAAATGTCACTTATTTTGAGTCAAAACCACTGATAAAATACGTAGAAACAAATTAACAGGTGTAGATACCTATGCGCACTTGGAATTATTTTTATTCACAAAAACAACTCAAATAATTTCAAAATCAAAGGTAATTTCTCACGGAAAGTAGCTTGGGTATATCAACTTTTTGGAACTGAATTTGCAAATTTTAGTTTTTTTGCGTTCTAATTTTTTCTTTTTGTTGCAGTTCGACTGGAGAGCGTCGGGAAATGGTGTTTCGGCTACAACTGAAGAAAAAACTCACTCACGCAAGAAAATACACGCGAAAAACCGTCAAACCTAACCGTGGGTTAGGTTAGGTTAGGTTTGAACTTAAATTTTTGAATAAAATTGGTAAAAAATGTCACTTATTTTGAGTCAAGACCACTGATAAAATACGTAGAAACAAATTAACAGGTGTAGATACCTATGCGCACTTGGAATTATTTTTATTCACAAAAACAACTCCAATAATTTCAAAATCAAAGGTATTTTCTCAAGGAAATTAGTTTGGGTATATCAACTTTTTGGAACTGAATTTGCAAATTTTAGTTTTTTCGCGTGCTAATTTTTTCTTTTTGTTGCAGTTCGACTGGAAAGCGTCGGGAAATGGTGTTTCGGCTACAACTGAAGAAAAAACTCACTCACGCAAGAAAATACACGCGAAAAACCGACAAACCTAACCGTGGATTAGGTTAGGTTAGGTTTGAACTTAAATTTTTGAATAAAAATGGTCAAAAATGACACTTATTTTGAGTCAAAACCACTGACAAAATACGTAGAAACTAATTAACAGGTGTAGATACCTATGCGCACTTGGAATTATTTTTATTCACAAAAACAACTCCAATAATTTCAAAATCAAAGGTAATTTCTCACGGAAATTAGCTTGGTTATATCAACTTTTTGGAACTGAATTTGCAAATTTTAGTTTTTTCGCGTGCTAATTTTTTCTCTTTGTTGCAGTTCGACTGGAGAGCGTCAGGGGATGGTGTTTCGGCTACAACTGAAGAAAAAACTCACTCACGCAAGAAAAAAAAAGCGAAAAACCGACAAACCTAACCGTGGGTTAGGTTAGGTTAGGTTAGGTTTGAACTTAAATTTTTGAATAAAAATGGTCAAAAATTACACTTATTTTGAGTCAAAACCACTGACAAAATACGTTGAAACTAATTAACAGGTGTAGATACCTATGCATAATTGGAATTATTTTAATTCACAAAAACAACTCCAATAATTTCAAAATCAAAGGTAATTTCTCACGGAAATTAGCTTGGGTATATCAACTTTTTGGAACTGAATTTGCAAATTTTAGTTTTTTCGCGTGCTAATTTTTTTTCTTTGTTGCAGTTCGACTGGAGAGCGTCGGGGGATGGTGTTTCGGCTACAACTGAAGAAAAAACTCACTCACGCAAGAAAATACACGCGAAAAACCGTCAAACCTAACCATGGGTTAGGTTAGGTTAGGTTTGAACTTAAATTTTTGAATAAAAATGGTCAAAAAAGGTCACTTATTTTGAGTCAAAACCACTGATAAAATACGTAGAAACAAATTAACAGGTGTAGATACCTATGCGCACTTGGAATTATTTTTATTCACAAAAACAACTCAAATAATTTCAAAATCAAAGGTAATTTCTCACGGAAAGTAGCTTGGGTATATCAACTTTTTGGAACTGAATTTGCAAATTTTAGTTTTTTTGCGTTCTAATTTTTTCTCTTTGTTGCAGTTCGACTGGAGAGCGTCGGGGGATGGTGTTTCGGCTACAACTGAAGAAAAAACTCACTCACGCAAGAAAATACACGCGAAAAACCGACAAACCTAACCGTGGGTTAGGTTAGGTTTGGTTTGAACTTAAATTTTTGAATAAAAATGGTCAAAAATGACACTTATTTTGAGTCAAAACCACTGACAAAATACGTAGAAACTAATTAACAGGTGAAGATACCTATGCGCACTTGGAATTATTTTTATACACAAAAACAACTCCAATAATTTCAAAATCAAAGGTAATTTCTCACGGAAATTAGCTTGGGTATATCAACTTTTTGGAACTGAATTTGCAAATTTTAGTTTTTTCGCGTGCTAATTTTTTCTCTTTGTTGCAGTTCGACTGGAGAGCGTCGGGGGATGGTGTTTCGGCTACAACTGAAGAAAAAACTCACTCACGCAAGAAAAAAAAAGCGAAAAACCGACAAACCTAACCGTGGGTTAGGTTAGGTTTGGTTTGAACTTAAATTTTTGAATAAAAATCGTCAAAAATGACAATTATTTTGAGTCAAAACCACTGACAAAATACGTAGAAACTAATAAACAGGTATAGATACCTATGCGCACTTGGAATTATTTTTATTTACAAAAACAACTCCAATAATTTTAAAATCAAAGGTAATTTCTCACGGAAATTAGCTTGGGTATATCAACTTTTTGGAACTGAATTTGCAAATTTTAGTTTTTTCGCGTGCTAATTTTTTCTCTTTGTTGCAGTTCGACTGGAGAGCGTCGGGAAATGGTGTTTCGGCTACAACTGAAGAAAAAACTCACTCATGCAAGAAAATACACGCGAAAAACCGACAAACCTAACCGTGGGTTAGATTAGGTTAGGTTTAAACTAAATTTTTGAATAAAAATGGTCAAAAATGTCACTTATTTTGAGTCAAAACCACTGACAAAATACGTAGAAACTAATTAACAGGTGTAGATACCTATGCGCACTTGGAATTATTTTTATTCACAAAAACAACTCCAATAATTTCAAAATCAAAGGTAAAAACAACTCCAATAATTTCAAAATCAAAGGTAATTTCTCACGGAAATTAGCTTGGGTATATCAACTTTTTGGAACTGAATTTGCAAATTTTAGTATTTTCGCGTGCTAATTTCTTCTCTTTGTTGCAATTCGACTGGAGAGCGTCGGGGGATGGTGTTTCGGCTACAACTGAAGAAAAAACTCACTCAAGCAAGAAAAAAAAAGCGAAAAACCGACAAACCTAACCGTGGGTTGGGTTAGGTTAGGTTAGGTTTGAACTTAAATTTTTGAATAAAAATCGTCAAAAATGACAATTATTTTGAGTCAAAACCACTGACAAAATACGTAGAAACTAATAAACAGGTATAGATACCTATGCGCACTTGGAATTATTTTTATTTACAAAAACAACTCCAATAATTTTAAAATCAAAGGTAATTTCTCACGGAAATTAGCTTGGGTATATCAACTTTTTGGAACTGAATTTGCAAATTTTAGTTTTTTCGCGTGCTAATTTTTTCTCTTTGTTGCAGTTCGACTGGAGAGCGTCGGGAAATGGTGTTTCGGCTACAACTGAAGAAAAAACTCACTCATGCAAGAAAATACACGCGAAAAACCGACAAACCTAACCGTGGGTTAGATTAGGTTAGGTTTAAACTAAATTTTTGAATAAAAATGGTCAAAAATGTCACTTATTTTGAGTCAAAACCACTGACAAAATACGTAGAAACTAATTAACAGGTGTAGATACCTATGCGCACTTGGAATTATTTTTATTCACAAAAACAACTCCAATAATTTCAAAATCAAAGGTAAAAACAACTCCAATAATTTCAAAATCAAAGGTAATTTCTCACGGAAATTAGCTTGGGTATATCAACTTTTTGGAACTGAATTTGCAAATTTTAGTATTTTCGCGTGCTAATTTCTTCTCTTTGTTGCAATTCGACTGGAGAGCGTCGGGGGATGGTGTTTCGGCTACAACTGAAGAAAAAACTCACTCAAGCAAGAAAAAAAAAGCGAAAAACCGACAAACCTAACCGTGGGTTGGGTTAGGTTAGGTTAGGTTTGAACTTAAATTTTTGAATAAAAATGGTCAAAAATGTCACTTATTTTGAGTCAAAACCACTGACAAAATACGTAGAAACTAATTAACAGGTTTAGATACCTATGCGCACTTGGAATTATTTTTATTCACAAAAATAACTCCAATAATTTCAAAATCAAAGATCAAAATCTCACGGAAATTAGCTTGGGTATATCAACTTTTTGGAACTGAATTTGCAAATTTTAGTTTTTTCGCGTGCTATTTTTTTCTCTTTGTTGCAGTTCGACTGGAGAGCGTCGGGAAATGGTGTTTCGGCTACAACTGAAGAAAAAACTCACTCACGCAAGAAAATACACGCGAAAAACCGTTAAACCTAACCGTGGGTTAGGTTAGGTTAGGTTTGAACTTAAATTTTTGAATAAAAATGGTCAAAAATGTCTATTATTTTGAGTCAAAACCACTGATAATATACGTAGAAACAAATTAACAGGTGAAGATACCTATGCGCACTTGGAATTATTTTTATTCACAAAAACAAATCCAATAATATCAAAATCAAAGGTAATTTCTCACGGAAATTAGCTTGGGTATATCAACTTTTTGGAACTGAATTTGCAAATTTTAGTTTTTTCGCGTGCTAATTTTTTCTCTTTGTTGCAGTTCGACAGGAGAGCGTCGGGAGATGGTGTTTCGGCTACAACTGAAGAAAAAACTCACTCAATCAAGAAAAAAAAAGCGAAAAACCGACAAACCTAACCCTGGGTTAGGTTAGGTTAGGTTAGGTTTGAACCTAAATTTTTGAATAAAAATGGTCAAAAATGTCACTTATTTTGAGTCAAAACCACTGATAATATACGTAGAAACAAATTAACAGGTGAAGATACCTATGCGCACTTGGAATTATTTTTATTCACAAAAACAAATCCAATAATATCAAAATCAAAGGTAATTTCTCACGGAAATTAGCTTGGGTATATCAACTTTTTGGAACTGAATTTGCAAAGAGTCATGGCGACCGCGTACCTGCGCTGCGACATTCCATAAAAACAATACCCTTGGATAGTATGAGAATAGCCAATGAAATTCCCATCATTACATTTTTTATAAAACTACGTGAAAAAATCAAATAATTTTTTGAAAATATTGATTTGATCTAGTAAAAACAGCCCAACATCCATTAGAGCATTGTCGATCGGTGCATTTGAAATTGACATCCTATGCTTTGCGCTGTCACTGTCATTTTTATAGTTATTCTGTGCTCGGTCAACGCAGCGCAGTGTACGTACAGAACAGACCTACAAGGATCGTTTGGCACGACGCCGAAATCAGAACTAACGCCGCCATCTTGTAAATCTAATATCAAACAATTCAAACAGCACCACAATGGCGGCTACAAGACGTGCCAAATGATCCTTGTAGGTCTGTATAAGTGAAGAAACGTAAACAAAAAAATGTGATATTATTTTTAAAAATATTTTCAGAATATCGACAATTGTTTTTGTTAAAAATTGCATGCCTTGACAGTTTTGTTTAGTATTTAGCCAGAACTCTCAACTCAATGCGTGCGACCTCCTCATTTTCCAACAAAACAAACCAATTTTGGATTAGAATGAATCAGTTCCATGAGAAGTCTTTGCGATTCTAATGTGAGTATTGTACTTCTTTCAATGTAAGTGCCTTGATATGGTAGCTCCTTACGAACAGTGGTAGGTACCTATTTATATTTAAATACCTATATTGGTACACTAACCGAAAACCTACAGCTATCCTGCTAAGTCAATTCCTTAGAAAACCTACCTACAGCCTGGTTACTATCTTTTATCTCCTTACAAACTGGGCTATTATTGGTATTTAATGTAGGAATCATTTATCCATGCTGCTGATATATTTCTGAGATTTGTTACCATGCAATGGTTTATATTAAGTATATCAGTTATCTAGTACCCATAACGCAAGCTCTGGCTTAGCTTGGGGCTAGATAATGTTGTGTGAACTTGTCCAGCATTATTTATTTATTTATTTATATGCTAATTTCTGTTTGGGCAGATATTTTAAACTCCACTTTGGGCTATGTAGTATGTGAACATAAGTTTGGGTCAGGCTCGTGCTACCTTCTAATGAGTCAGAATAATTGAAAGATAATTTGGATGTAAATTGAAGGATTACATAACTATAATACCTTTATTATATTAGCCTACTCGTTTACAGAAAATGTAGAGTACCTATATTATTAAGTCTACAATATCTGAATCGGTCCCCTGGACACTCCAACTCCAGTTTGCACTGATGCTATTTCTAGTAGCCGAGTGTATGTATACTCATACTTTTTATGTCCCCCAGGTCTCAGATGGAAGAAATATACTATGACTCTAGTAACTAGACAGCAAACATAGATGTTGGCCGAACACACAATGCTGAGAACATTAGTTAACCAAACATGATTATGGCACCAAAATAACTTGCAAAACATATGATGTATTTTTTCATACCAACCATGTGTATAAGCTGAATCACTTTGGAATACGTGAAAAGTTGCTCAAATGGATAGAGAACGTAATAAAACAAAATAATACATATACCAATGTTTTTATTTACAAATAATAGAGGCTATATGATAACATTACAATGGGCTCCGCACTAGGACAAGCTTGTATCGTGGATACCCAGATTAAGATTGACCAAAAAAGTTTTAGTAAATGACCAATGTGTATGATACTTATATCCTTGCACACGTGCAACAATCAACGCAGTCTTAAGCAGATTGGTAGGTAGTTAGGAAGATACTTACTAAAAAGCGGCCAAGTGCGAGTCGGACTCGCCCATGAAGGGTTCCGTAGCAGCAAGTAACATAATATAAAAGTTCCTGGATGGATTACGATTTATGACGTATTAAAAAAAAACTACTTACTAGATCTCGTTCAAACCAAGTTTGGTTGGAAGTTTACATGGTAATGTACATCATATATTTTTTTAGTTTTATAATTCTCTTATTTTAGAAGTTATGGGGGAGGGACACACTTTTTACCACTTTGGAAGTGTCTCACGCGCAAACTATTCAGTTTAGAAAAAAAAAATATTAGAAACATCAATATCATTTTTGAAGACCTATCCATAGATACCCCACACGTATGGGTTTGATGTTTTTTTAGTTTTTTGAGTTTAAGTTTTAAGTATGGGGAACACCAAAAATAAGAAACTACTTACTAGACCTCGTTCAAACCAATTTTGAGTGGAAGTTTACATGGTAATGTACATCATATATTTTTTTTAGTTTTATCATTCTCTTATTTTAGAAGTTACGGGGGGGGGGGGGGACACTTTTTACCACTTTGGAAGTGTCTCTCGCGCAAACTATTCAGTTTAGAAAATTTTTTTATTAGAAACCTCATCATCATTTTTGAAGACCTATCCATAGATACACCGCACGTATAGGTTTAATGAAAAAAAAAATTGAGTTTCATTTCTAAGTATGGACCCCAAAAATAATTGTTTTTTTTAAATTTTTGTGTAAATCTTAATGCGGTTCACAGAATACATCTACCTTCCAAGTTTCAACAGTATAGATCTTATAGTTTCGGTAAAAAAAGGCTGTGACATACACGGACAGTCAGACAGACAGACATGACGAATCCATAAGGGTTTATTGTCTTTGACTACGGAACCCTAATAAAAGAAAGCAATAAAATAGTGGTTTCACAAAGTTATATGATTCAGTACCTATCATTTAATAGTTACATTTTAACTATTAAATGACAACCTCTGTGGCGCGGCGGGCGACGGTTCGCCTGCGAAGCACGAGGTTGCGGGTTCGATTCCCGCCTCGGAACAAATATTTGTTCTGCAGATCTGCAGATATTTGTTCCGGGTGTTCTGGGTATTTTCTATGTATAATAAAAAATATCTATCTATGTAATATATTGTATGAAGAGTATATCAATTGTCTAGTACCCATAACACAAGCTTTGCTTAGCTTGGGGCTAGTTTTTTTATTTTTTATTTATTTATAATACACAGGCAGCTCTCGGAGCTGATGCGTGTATATCTTAGTCCTTATCAGTGCACTTTAAATGTTTGTCAAGTCTATTTTTGAAAGATTTCAGTGAGGGGGCACTGATCACTGAGTCTGATAGCCGGTTCCAAGTGCGCACGACGCGATTAGGCGATAGTGTCCTCTGAGTCCTATATTATTGTTCATGGTATATAGTGTATGTGATAAATCTGGTATACTGTAGTGGTTGTTTAGGATCTTGTAGGTCTCTATTAGGTCTCCACGCTCTCTACGTTGCTGAAGGGTAGTTAATCCAATGTTGTGTGAACTGTCCAGCATTATTTATTTATTTATTTAAACATTTCAAACAATATGAGATTAAGGTCCGGGTGTCATGGAGAATTGGTCAAGGTTGGTCATCTTGCTGGTGTGCATCATGGAGAATTGGTTCAGGTTGGTCATCTTGCTGGTGTGCGTCATGGAGAGTTGGTTCAGGTTGGTCATCTTGCTGGTGTGCGTCATGGAGAATTGGTTCAGCTTGGTCATCTTGCTTGTGGGTGTCACGGAGAATAGGTTCAGGTTGATCATCTTGCTGGTGGGTATCAGAAAAGGTAGGCTGTTTTTTTTATTATTCTTCGGGCTCGCAACCAGCACGGCTGACACACTTTATCTTGGACAGTGACCTCTCGTGGTCTTAAAAAATCCCGTATGTATGACATTAAGTAATTGTTCTTGAATTAGTGTTGGATTATCACGTAGGACGACAAAGCTCGGTCTCCTCAATATGGACCGTCCACACACAGGCAATACACTAGGGTGTGACCAAGTGGACGAGTTACACTTGTCGTCTGAGTTAGCCCACTTGTACTTATTTGCGAAACAGCAAGGGCGCAGCATGCCCGGCAAATGTAGTTAGTTTCTGTTATCTACAAAATAATTTTACTGGTTAGAAAAATATTCAGATGTCAGCCAGCTACTCGCCTGCCATGCGTAAACATTATAACAACATAGATACAAATAACTAGGTAGACCATGGGTACAGCTTGATTTTCTGAATAATAAAAAAAAAAAAAAGCCTTTTATTCCTTGCATTACATTGCATTTTTACATAATTACTTATGTTATTTTGTTAGTTAAACTTAAGATTATTATTGTTAGTTTCTTCTTTATGCAAGAACCCCAGATTGGGTGAAGGCCTCCTCCAAAGATGCCCATATGTCTCTGTCTTGTGCTAATTGCTCCCATTTTGGGCCAGCTGTTCTTTTGATCTCATCTTCCCATCGTGTCAGTGGTCTCCCTCTGCCTCTTTTGCCTAGCGGGCCTCTCCACATGGTTGCTTTTATGGTCCATCTATTGTCTGTAAGCCTCGCTACGTGACCTGCCCATTTCCACTTTAATTATCTGAATAATATTGGAAAATTGTAGGTAGGTACTTACAATTTGAGAAGAAACCCATTGAGCATTAAGGGAGATTATATTTGTACTTTCTTCGAATACAAGGCTTCCCACATCTTGTCTAAACATATTTCACAATTTATACAATGCAGAGATCCTGCCATTATCCGAGAATAAACGATGAAATGCTCCGTAATTCATGTTTTTCGTTTGTATTAAGCATCAATGAAAAAATAATCACTACGTTTTACCGCCACTTATTGCTCTGATGCCGCACAGGCTGTAAATCACCTACGAAAACGTAGTATTATTTTTTCTACTTTTACGACTGCTTTTTCTACTTTTATCACGGTACTGCCGTAATCGGTGCAGACCATGGACTTAGTATACAAGTCCATAGTGCAGACAAGGATGAATGTAATGAATGAATTTATCATGCCTATGTTGGCATGATAAATTCAGCCAAACATATAAAAAAAAAATTACTTCTTAAAAATCTATAAAAGTGGCATAACACGAATATGTATTCTGCAAACCTGAGAGTTTTAAAAAAATAATTTGATTTTTTTACGTAGTGTTGAACAAAAACTGGTGATGGACAACCATTAAGATAATCTCAAAGTACCTGATCAGCAGTGGTGTACTCTATGTCGAATTTTGGGTACACCAATGTTCGTCGTTTCGCCACCATCCTTTTAGTTTTTTCGCGTGCTAATTTTTTCTCTTTGTTGCAGTTCGACTGGAGAGCATCATGGGATGGTGTTTCGGCTACAACTGAAGAAAAAACTCACTCACGCAAGAAAATACACGCGAAAAACCGACAAACCTAACCGTGGGTTAGGTTAGGTTTGGTTTGAACTTAAATTTTTGAATAAAAATCGTCAAAAATGACAATTATTTTGAGTCAAAACCACTGACAAAATACGTAGAAACTAATTAACAGGTGTAGATACCTATGCGCACTTGGAATTATTTTTATTCACAAAAACAACTCCAATAATTTCAAAATCAAAGGTAATTTCTCACGGAAATTAGCTTGGGTATATCAACTTTTTGGAACTGAATTTGCAAATTTTAGGTTTTTCGCGTGCTAATTTTTTCTCTTTGTTGCAGTTCGACTGGAGAGCGTCGGGAGATGGTGTTTCGGCTACAACTGAAGAAAAAACTCACTCAAGCAAGAAAAAAAAAGCGAAAAACCGACAAACCTAACCGTAGGTTAGGTTAGGTTAGGTTAGGTTTGAACTTAAATTTTTGAATAAAAATGGTCAAAAATGTCACTTATTTTGAGTCAAAACCACTGATAATATACGTAGAAACAAATTAACAGGTGTAGATACCTATGCGCACTTGGAATTATTTTTATTCACAAAAACAAATCAAATAATATCCAAATCAAAGGTAATTTCTCACGGAAATTAGCTTGGGTATATCAACTTTTTGGAACTGAATTTGCAAATTTTAGTTTTTTCGCGTGCTAATTTTTTTT
Source organism: Operophtera brumata (assembly GCA_932527175.1). Lineage (NCBI taxonomy): Eukaryota > Metazoa > Arthropoda > Insecta > Lepidoptera > Geometridae > Operophtera > Operophtera brumata. Next base: position 15,837 of record OW052233.1, on the reverse strand, counting down.
CTTCGTTGCAGTTCGACTGGAGAGCGTCGGGGGATGGTGTTTCGGCTACAACTGAAGAAAAAACTCACTCACGCAAGAAAATACACGCGAAAAAACCGACAAACCTAACCGTGGGTTAGGTTAGGTTTGGTTTGAACTTAAATTTTTGAATAAAAATGGTCAAAAATGACACTTATTTTGAGTCAAAACCACTGATAATATACGTAGAAACAAATTAACAGGTGTAGATACCTATGCGCACTTGGAATTATTTTTATTCACAAAAACAACTCCAATAATTTCAAAATCAAAGGTAATTTCTCACGGAAATTAGCTTGGGTATATCAACTTTTTGGAACTGAATTTGCAAATTTTAGTTTTTTCGCGTGCTAATTTTTTCTCTTTGTTGCAGTTCGACTGGAGAGCGTCGGGAGATGGTGTTTCGGCTACAACTGAAGAAAAAACTCACTCAAGCAAGAAAAAAAAAGCGAAAAACCGACAAACCTAACCGTGGGTTAGGTTAGGTTAGGTTAGGTTTGAACCTAAATTTTTGAATAAAAATGGTCAAAAATGTCACTTATTTTGAGTCAAAACCACTCATAATATACGTAGAAACAAATTAACAGGTGAAGATACCTATGCGCACTTGGAATTATTTTTATTCACAAAAACAAATCCAATAATATCAAAATCAAAGGTAATTTCTCACGGAAATTAACTTGGGTATATCAACTTTTTGGAACTGAATTTGCAAATTTTAGTTTTTTCGCGTGCTAATTTTTTCTCTTTGTTGCAGTTCCACTGGAGAGCGTCGGGAGATGGTGTTTCGGCTACAACTGAAGAAAAAACTCACTCAAGCAAGAAAAAAAGAGCGAAAAACCGACAAACCTAACCGTGAGTTAGGTTAGGTTAGGTTAGGTTTGAACCTAAATTTTTGAATAAAAATGGTCAAAAATGTCACTTATTTTGAGTCAAAACCACTGACAAAATACGTAGAAACTAATTAACAGGTGTAGATACCTATGCATACTTGGAATTATTTTAATTCACAAAAACAACTCCAATAATTTCAAAATAAAATGTAATTTCTCACGGAAATTAGCTTGGGTATATCAACTTTTTGGAACTGAATTTGCAAATTTTAGTTTTTTCGCGTGCTAATTTTTTTTCTTTGTTGCAGTTCGACTGGAGAGCGTCGGGGGATGGTGTTTCGGCTACAACTGAAGAAAAAACTCACTCACGCAAGAAAATACACGCGAAAAACCGTCAAACCTAACCATGGGTTAGGTTAGGTTAGGTTTGAAATTAAATTTTTGAATAAAAATGGTCAAAAATGTCACTTATTTTGAGTCAAAACCACTGATAAAATACGTAGAAACAAATTAACAGGTGTAGATACCTATGCGCACTTGGAATTATTTTTATTCACAAAAACAACTCAAATAATTTCAAAATCAAAGGTAATTTCTCACGGAAAGTAGCTTGGGTATATCAACTTTTTGGAACTGAATTTGCAAATATTAGTTTTTTTGCGTTCTAATTTTTTCTTTTTGTTGCAGTTCGACTGGAGAGCGTCGGGAAATGGTGTTTCGGCTACAACTGAAGAAAAAACTCACTCACGCAAGAAAATACACGCGAAAAACCGTCAAACCTAACCGTGGGTTAGGTTAGGTTAGGTTTGAACTTAAATTTTTGAATAAAATTGGTAAAAAATGTCACTTATTTTGAGTCAAGACCACTGATAAAATACGTAGAAACAAATTAACAGGTGTAGATACCTATGCGCACTTGGAATTATTTTTATTCACAAAAACAACTCCAATAATTTCAAAATCAAAGGTATTTTCTCAAGGAAATCAGTTTGGGTATATCAACTTTTTGGAACTGAATTTGCAAATTTTAGTTTTTTCGCGTGCTAATTTTTTCTTTTTGTTGCAGTCCGACTGGAAAGCGTCGGGAAATGGTGTTTCGGCTACAACTGAAGAAAAAACTCACTCACGCAAGAAAATACACACGAAAAACCGACAAACCTAACCGTGGATTAGGTTAGGTTAGGTTTGAACTTAAATTTTTGAATATAAATGGTCAAAAATGACACTTATTTTGAGTCAAAACCACTGACAAAATACGTAGAAACTAATTAACAGGTGTAGATACCTATGCGCACTTGGAATTATTTTTATTCACAAAAACAACTCCAATAATTTCAAAATCAAAGGTAATTTCTCACGGAAATTAGCTTGGTTATATCAACTTTTTGGAACTGAATTTGCAAATTTTAGTTTTTTCGCGTGCTAATTTTTTCTCTTTGTTGCAGTTCGACTGGAGAGCGTCAGGGGATGGTGTTTCGGCTACAACTGAAGAAAAAACTCACTCACGCAAGAAAAAAAAAGCGAAAAACCGACAAACCTAACCGTGGGTTAGGTTAGGTTAGGTTAGGTTTGAACTTAAATTTTTGAATAAAAATGGTCAAAAATTACACTTATTTTGAGTCAAAACCACTGACAAAATACGTAGAAACTAATTAACAGGTGTAGATACCTATGCATAATTGGAATTATTTTAATTCACAAAAACAACTCCAATAATTTCAAAATCAAAGGTAATTTCTCACGGAAATTAGCTTGGGTATATCAACTTTTTGGAACTGAATTTGCAAATTTTAGTTTTTTCGCGTGCTAATTTTTTTTCTTTGTTGTAGTTCGACTGGAGAGCGTCGGGGGATGGTGTTTCGGCTACAACTGAAGAAAAAACTCACTCACGCAAGAAAATACACGCGAAAAACCGTCAAACCTAACCATGGGTTAGGTTAGGTTAGGTTTGAACTTAAATTTTTGAATAAAAATGGTCAAAAAAGGTCACTTATTTTGAGTCAAAACCACTGATAAAATACGTAGAAACAAATTAACAGGTGTAGATACCTATGCGCACTTGGAATTATTTTTATTCACAAAAACAACTCAAATAATTTCAAAATCAAAGGTAATTTCTCACGGAAAGTAGCTTGGGTATATCAACTTTTTGGAACTGAATTTGCAAATTTTAGTTTTTTTGCGTTCTAATTTTTTCTCTTTGTTGCAGTTCGACTGGAGAGCGTCGGGGGATGGTGTTTCGGCTACAACTGAAGAAAAAACTCACTCACGCAAGAAAATACACGCGAAAAACCGACAAACCTAACCGTGGGTTAGGTTAGGTTTGGTTTGAACTTAAATTTTTGAATAAAAATAGTCAAAAATGTCACTTATTTTGAGTCAAAACCACTGACAAAATACGTAGAAACTAATTAACAGGTGTAGATACCTATGCGCACTTGGAATTATTTTTATACACAAAAACAACTCCAATAATTTCAAAATCAAAGGTAATTTCTCACGGAAATTAGCTTGGGTATATCAACTTTTTGGAACTGAATTTGCAAATTTTAGTTTTTTCGCGTGCTAATTTTTTCTCTTTGTTGCAGTTCGACTGGAGAGCGTCGGGGGATGGTGTTTCGGCTACAACTGAAGAAAAAACTCACTCACGCAAGAAAAAAAAAGCGAAAAACCGACAAACCTAACCGTGGGTTAGGTTAGGTTTGGTTTGAACTTAAATTTTTGAATAAAAATCGTCAAAAATTACAATTATTTTGAGTCAAAACCACTGACAAAATACGTAGAAACTAATTAACAGGTGTAGATACCTATGCGCACTTGGAATTATTTTTATTTACCAAAACAACTCCAATAATTTCAAAATCAAAGGTAATTTCTCACGGAAATTAGCTTGGGTATATCAACTTTTTGGAACTGAATTTGCAAATATTAGTTTTTTTGCGTTCTAATTTTTTCTTTTTGTTGCAGTTCGACTGGAGAGCGTCGGGAAATGGTGTTTCGGCTACAACTGAAGAAAAAACTCACTCACGCAAGAAAATACACGCGAAAAACCGTCAAACCTAACCATGGGTTAGGTTAGGTTAGGTTTGAAATTAAATTTTTGAATAAAAATGGTCAAAAATGTCACTTATTTTGAGTCAAAACCACTGATAAAATACGTAGAAACAAATTAACAGGTGTAGATACCTATGCGCACTTGGAATTATTTTTATTCACAAAAACAACTCAAATAATTTCAAAATCAAAGGTAATTTCTCACGGAAAGTAGCTTGGGTATATCAACTTTTTGGAACTGAATTTGCAAATATTAGTTTTTTTGCGTTCTAATTTTTTCTTTTTGTTGCAGTTCGACTGGAGAGCGTCGGGAAATGGTGTTTCGGCTACAACTGAAGAAAAAACTCACTCACGCAAGAAAATACACGCGAAAAACCGTCAAACCTAACCGTGGGTTAGGTTAGGTTAGGTTTGAACTTAAATTTTTGAATAAAATTGGTAAAAAATGTCACTTATTTTGAGTCAAGACCACTGATAAAATACGTAGAAACAAATTAACAGGTGTAGATACCTATGCGCACTTGGAATTATTTTTATTCACAAAAACAACTCCAATAATTTCAAAATCAAAGGTATTTTCTCAAGGAAATCAGTTTGGGTATATCAACTTTTTGGAACTGAATTTGCAAATTTTAGTTTTTTCGCGTGCTAATTTTTTCTTTTTGTTGCAGTCCGACTGGAAAGCGTCGGGAAATGGTGTTTCGGCTACAACTGAAGAAAAAACTCACTCACGCAAGAAAATACACACGAAAAACCGACAAACCTAACCGTGGATTAGGTTAGGTTAGGTTTGAACTTAAATTTTTGAATATAAATGGTCAAAAATGACACTTATTTTGAGTCAAAACCACTGACAAAATACGTAGAAACTAATTAACAGGTGTAGATACCTATGCGCACTTGGAATTATTTTTATTCACAAAAACAACTCCAATAATTTCAAAATCAAAGGTAATTTCTCACGGAAATTAGCTTGGTTATATCAACTTTTTGGAACTGAATTTGCAAATTTTAGTTTTTTCGCGTGCTAATTTTTTCTCTTTGTTGCAGTTCGACTGGAGAGCGTCAGGGGATGGTGTTTCGGCTACAACTGAAGAAAAAACTCACTCACGCAAGAAAAAAAAAGCGAAAAACCGACAAACCTAACCGTGGGTTAGGTTAGGTTAGGTTAGGTTTGAACTTAAATTTTTGAATAAAAATGGTCAAAAAAGGTCACTTATTTTGAGTCAAAACCACTGATAAAATACGTAGAAACAAATTAACAGGTGTAGATACCTATGCGCACTTGGAATTATTTTTATTCACAAAAACAACTCAAATAATTTCAAAATCAAAGGTAATTTCTCACGGAAAGTAGCTTGGGTATATCAACTTTTTGGAACTGAATTTGCAAATTTTAGTTTTTTTGCGTTCTAATTTTTTCTCTTTGTTGCAGTTCGACTGGAGAGCGTCGGGGGATGGTGTTTCGGCTACAACTGAAGAAAAAACTCACTCACGCAAGAAAATACACGCGAAAAACCGACAAACCTAACCGTGGGTTAGGTTAGGTTTGGTTTGAACTTAAATTTTTGAATAAAAATAGTCAAAAATGTCACTTATTTTGAGTCAAAACCACTGACAAAATACGTAGAAACTAATTAACAGGTGTAGATACCTATGCGCACTTGGAATTATTTTTATACACAAAAACAACTCCAATAATTTCAAAATCAAAGGTAATTTCTCACGGAAATTAGCTTGGGTATATCAACTTTTTGGAACTGAATTTGCAAATTTTAGTTTTTTCGCGTGCTAATTTTTTCTCTTTGTTGCAGTTCGACTGGAGAGCGTCGGGGGATGGTGTTTCGGCTACAACTGAAGAAAAAACTCACTCACGCAAGAAAAAAAAAGCGAAAAACCGACAAACCTAACCGTGGGTTAGGTTAGGTTTGGTTTGAACTTAAATTTTTGAATAAAAATCGTCAAAAATTACAATTATTTTGAGTCAAAACCACTGACAAAATACGTAGAAACTAATTAACAGGTGTAGATACCTATGCGCACTTGGAATTATTTTTATTTACCAAAACAACTCCAATAATTTCAAAATCAAAGGTAATTTCTCACGGAAATTAGCTTGGGTATATCAACTTTTTGGAACTGAATTTGCAAATTTTAGTTTTTTCGCGTGCTAATTTTTTCTCTTTGTTGCAGTTCGACTGGAGAGCGTCGGGAAATGGTGTTTCGGCTACAACTGAAGAAAAAACTCACTCATGCAAGAAAATACACGCGAAAAACCGACAAACCTAACCGTGGGTTAGATTAGGTTAGGTTTAAACTAAATTTTTGAATAAAAATGGTCAAAAATGTCACTTATTTTGAGTCAAAACCACTGACAAAATACGTAGAAACTAATTAACAGGTGTAGATACCTATGCGCACTTGGAATTATTTTTATTCACAAAAACAACTCCAATAATTTCAAAATCAAAGGTAAAAACAACTCCAATAATTTCAAAATCAAAGGTAATTTCTCACGGAAATTAGCTTGGGTATATCAACTTTTTGGAACTGAATTTGCAAATTTTAGTATTTTCGCGTGCTAATTTCTTCTCTTTGTTGCAATTCGACTGGAGAGCGTCGGGGGATGGTGTTTCGGCTACAACTGAAGAAAAAACTCACTCAAGCAAGAAAAAAAAAGCGAAAAACCGACAAACCTAACCGTGGGTTAGGTTAGGTTTGGTTTGAACTTAAATTTTTGAATAAAAATGGTCAAAAATGTCATTTATTTTGAGTCAAAACCACTGATAATATACGTAGAAACAAATTAACAGGTGTAGATACCTATGCGCACTTGGAATTATTTTTATTCACAAAAACAACTCCAATAATTTCAAAATCAAAGGTTATTTCTCACGGAAATTAGCTTGGGTATATCAACTTTTTGGAACTGAATTTGCAAATTTTAGTTTTTTCGCGTGCTAATTTTTTCTCTTTGTTGCAGTTCGACTGGAGAGCGTCGGGAGATTGTGTTTCGGCTACAACTGAAGAAAAAACTCACTCAAGCAAGAAAAAAAAAGCGAAAAACCGACAAACCTAACCGTGGGTTAGGTTAGGTTAGGTTAGGTTTGAACCTAAATTTTTGAATAAAAATGGTCAAAAATGTCACTTATTTTGAGTCAAAACCACTCATAATATACGTAGAAACAAATTAACAGGTGAAGATACCTATGCGCACTTGGAATTATTTTTATTCACAAAAACAAATCCAATAATATCAAAATCAAAGGTAATTTCTCACGGAAATTAACTTGGGTATATCAACTTTTTGGAACTGAATTTGCAAATTTTAGTTTTGCGCGTGCTAATTTTTTCTCTTTGTTGCAGTTCCACTGGAGAGCGTCGGGAGATGGTGTTTCGGCTACAACTGAAGAAAAAACTCACTCAAGCAAGAAAAAAAGAGCGAAAAACCGACAAACCTAACCGTGAGTTAGGTTAGGTTAGGTTAGGTTTGAACCTAAATTTTTGAATAAAAATGGTCAAAAATGTCACTTATTTTGAGTCAAAACCACTGATAATATACGTAGAAACAAATTAACAGGTGAAGATACCTATGCGCACTTGGAATTATTTTTATTCACAAAAACAAATCCAATAATATCAAAATCAAAGGTAATTTCTCACGGAAATTAGCTTGGGTATATCAACTTTTTGGAACTGAATTTGCAAATTTTAGTTTTTTCGCGTGCTAATTTTTTCTCTTTGTTGCAGTTCGACTGGAGAGCGTCATGGGATGGTGTTTCGGCTACAACTGAAGAAAAAACTCACTCACGCAAGAAAATACACGCGAAAAACCGACAAACCTAACCGTGGGTTAGGTTAGGTTTGGTTTGAACTTAAATTTTTGAATAAAAATCGTCAAAAATGACAATTATTTTGAGTCAAAACCACTGACAAAATACGTAGAAACTAATTAACAGGTGTAGATACCTATGCGCACTTGGAATTATTTTTATTCACAAAAACAACTCCAATAATTTCAAAATCAAAGGTAATTTCTCACGGAAATTAGCTTGGGTATATCAACTTTTTGGAACTGAATTTGCAAATTTTAGTTTTTTCGCGTGCTAATTTTTTCTCTTTGTTGCAGTTCGACTGGAGAGCGTCATGGGATGGTGTTTCGGCTACAACTGAAGAAAAAACTCACTCACGCAAGAAAATACACGCGAAAAACCGACAAACCTAACCGTGGGTTAGGTTAGGTTTGGTTTGAACTTAAATTTTTGAATAAAAATCGACAAAAATGACAATTATTTTGAGTCAAAACCACTGACAAAATACGTAGAAACTAATTAACAGGTGTAGATACCTATGCGCACTTGGAATTATTTTTATTCACAAAAACAACTCCAATAATTTCAAAATCAAAGGTAATTTCTCACGGAAATTAGCTTGGGTATATCAACTTTTTGGAACTGAATTTGCAAATTTTAGATTTTTCGCGTGCTAATTTTTTCTCTTTGTTGCAGTTCGACTGGAGAGCGCCGGGAGATGGTGTTTCGGCTACAACTGAAGAAAAAACTCACTCAAGCAAGAAAAAAAAAGCGAAAAACCGACAAACCTAACCGTGGGTTAGGTTAGGTTAGGTTAGGTTTGAACTTAAATTTTTGAATAAAAATGGTCAAAAATGTCACTTATTTTGAGTCAAAACCACTGATAATATACGTAGAAACAAATTAACAGGTGTAGATACCTATGCGCACTTGGAATTATTTTTATTCACAAAAACAAATCAAATAATATCCAAATCAAAGGTAATTTCTCACGGAAATTAGCTTGGGTATATCAACTTTTTGGAACTGAATTTGCAAATTTTAGTTTTTTCGCGTGCTAATTTTTTTTCTTCGTTGCAGTTCGACTGGAGAGCGTCGGGGGATGGTGTTTCGGTTACAACTGAAGAAAAAACTCACTCACGCAAGAAAATACACGCGAAAAACCGACAAACCTAACCGTGGGTTAGGTTAGGTTTGGTTTGAACTTAAATTTTTGAATAAAAATGGTCAAAAATGTCACTTATTTTGAGTCAAAACCACTGATAATATACGTAGAAACAAATTAACAGGTGTAGATACCTATGCGCACTTGGAATTATTTTTATTCACAAAAACAAATCCAATAATATCAAAATCAAAGGTAATTTCTCACGGAAATTAGCTTGGGTATATCAACTTTTTGGAACTGAATTTGCAAATTTTAGTTTTTTCGCGTGCTAATTTTTTCTCTTTGTTGCAGTTCGACTGGAGAGCGTCGGGGGATGGTGTTTCGGCTACAACTGAAGAAAAAACTCACTCACGCAAGAAAATACACGTGAAAAACCGACAAACCTAACCGTGGGTTAGGTTAGGTTTGGTTTGAACTTAAATTTTTGAATAAAAATCGTCAAAAATGACAATTATTTTGAATCAAAACCACTGACAAAATACGTAGAAACTAATTAACAGGTTTAGATACCTATGCGCACTTGGAATTATTTTTATTCACAAAAACAACTCCAATAATTTCAAAATCAAAGGTAATTTCTCACGGAAATTAGCTTGGGTATATCAACTTTTTGGAACTGAATTTGCAAATTTTAGTTTTTTCGCGTGCTAATTTCTTCTCTTTGTTGCAATTCGACTGGAGAGCGTCGGGGGATGGTGTTTCGGCTACAACTGAAGAAAAAACTCACTCAAGCAAGAAAAAAAAAGCGAAAAACCGACAAACCTAACCGTGGGTTGGGTTAGGTTAGGTTAGGTTTGAACTTAAATTTTTGAATAAAAATGGTCAAAAATGTCACTTATTTTGAGTCAAAACCACTGACAAAATACGTAGAAACTAATTAACAGGTGTAGATACCTATGCGCACTTGGAATTATTTTTATTCACAAAAACAAACACTGACAAAATACGTAGAAACTAATTAACAGGTGTAGATACCTATGCGCACTTGGAATTATTTTTATTCACAAAAACAACTCCAATAATTTCAAAATCAAAGTAATTTCTCACGGAAATTAGCTTGGGTATATCAACTTTTTGGAACTGAATTTGCAAATTTTAGTTTTTTCGCGTGCTAATTTTTTCTCTTTGTTGCAGTTCGACTGTAGAGCGTCGGGAGATGGTGTTTCGGCTACAACTGAAGAAAAAACTCACTCAAGCAAGAAAAAAAAAGCGAAAAACCGACAAACCTAACCGTGGGTTAGGTTAGGTTAGGTTAGGTTTGAACCTAAATTTTTGAATAAAAATGGTCAAAAATGTCACTTATTTTGAGTCAAAACCACTGATAATATACGTAGAAACAAATTAACAGGTGAAGATACCTATGCGCACTTGGAATTATTTTTATTCACAAAAACAAATCCAATAATATCAAAATCAAAGGTAATTTCTCACGGAAATTAACTTGGGTATATCAACTTTTTGGAACTGAATTTGCAAATTTTAGTTTTTTCGCGTGCTAATTTTTTCTCTTTGTTGCAGTTCGACTGGAGAGCGTCGGGAGATGGTGTTTCGGCTACAACTGAAGAAAAAACTCACTCAAGCAAGAAAAAAAAAGCGAAAAACCGACAAACCTAACCGTGGGTTAGGTTAGGTTAGGTTAGGTTTGAACCTAAATTTTTGAATAAAAATGGTCAAAAATGACACTTATTTTGAGTCAAAACCACTGATAATATACGTAGAAACAAATTAACAGGTGAAGATACCTATGCGCACTTGGAATTATTTTTATTCACAAAAACAAATCCAATAATATCAAAATCAAAGGTAATTTCTCACGGAAATTAGCTTGGGTATATCAACTTTTTGGAACTGAATTTGCAAATTTTAGTTTTTTCGCGTGCTAATTTTTTCTCTTTGTTGCAGTTCGACTGGAGAGCGTCATGGGATGGTGTTTCGGCTACAACTGAAGAAAAAACTCACTCACGCAAGAAAATACACGCGAAAAACCGACAAACCTAACCGTGGGTTAGGTTAGGTTTCGTTTGAACTTAAATTTTTGAATAAAAATCGTCAAAAATGACAAATATTTTGAGTCAAAACCACTGACAAAATACGTAGAAACTAATTAACAGGTGTAGATACCTATGCGCACTTGGAATTATTTTTATTCACAAAAACAACTCCAATAATTTCAAAATCAAAGGTAATTTCTCACGGAAATTAGCTTGGGTATATCAACTTTTTGGAACTGAATTTGCAAATTTTAGGTTTTTCGCGTGCTAATTTTTTCTCTTTGTTGCAGTTCGACTGGAGAGCGTCGGGAGATGGTGTTTCGGCTACAACTGAAGAAAAAACTCACTCACGCAAGAAAATACACGCGAAAAACCGACAAACCTAACCGTGGGTTAGGTTAGGTTTGGTTTGAACTTAAATTTTTGAATAAAAATGGTCAAAAATGTCACTTATTTTGAGTCAAAACCACTGATAATATACGTAGAAACAAATTAACAGGTGTAGATACCTATGCGCACTTGGAATTATTTTTATTCACAAAAACAAATCCAATAATATCAAAATCAAAGGTAATATCTCACGGAAATTAGCTTGGGTATATCAACTTTTTGGAACTGAATTTGCAAATTTTAGTTTTTTCGCGTGCTAATTTTTTCTCTTTGTTGCAGTTCGACTGGAGAGCGTCGGGGGATGGTGTTTCGGCTACAACTGAAGAAAAAACTCACTCACGCAAGAAAATACACGCGAAAAACCGACAAACCTAACCGTGGGTTAGGTTAGGTTTGGTTTGAACTTAAATTTTTGAATAAAAATCGTCAAAAATGACAATTATTTTGAGTCAAAACCACTGACAAAATACGTAGAAACTAATTAACAGGTGTAGATACCTATGCGCACTTGGAATTATTTTTATTCACAAAAACAACTCCAATAATTTCAAAATCAAAGGTAATTTCTCACGGAAATTAGCTTGGGTATATCAACTTTTTGGAACTGAATTTGCAAATTTTAGGTTTTTCGCGTGCTAATTTTTTCTCTTTGTTGCAGTTCGACTGGAGAGCGTCGGGAGATAGTGTTTCGACTACAACTGAAGAAAAAACTCACTCAAGCAAGAAAAAAAAAGCGAAAAACCGACAAACCTAACCGTGGGTTAGGTTAGGTTAGGTTAGGTTTGAACTTAAATTTTTGAATAAAAATGGTCAAAAATGTCACTTATTTTGAGTCAAAACCACTGATAATATACGTAGAAACAAATTAACAGGTGTAGATACCTATGCGCACTTGGAATTATTTTTATTCACAAAAACAAATCAAATAATATCCAAATCAAAGGTAATTTCTCACGGAAATTAGCTTGGGTATATCAACTTTTTGGAACTGAATTTGCAAATTTTAGTTTTTTCGCGTGCTTATTTTTTTTCTTCGTTGCAGTTCGACTGGAGAGCGTCGGGGGATGGTGTTTCGGCTACAACTGAAGAAAAAACTCACTCACGCAAGAAAATACACGCGAAAAACCGACAAACCTAACCGTGGGTTAGGTTAGGTTTGGTTTGAACTTAAATTTTTGAATAAACATGGTCAAAAATGTCACTTATTTTGAGTCAAAACCACTGATAATATACGTAGAAACAAATTAACAGGTGTAGATACCTATGCGCACTTGGAATTATTTTTATTCACAAAAACAAATCCAATAATATCAAAATCAAAGGTAATTTCTCACGGAAATTAGCTTGGGTATATCAACTTTTTTGAACTGAATTTGCAAATTTTAGTTTTTTCGCGTGCTAATTTTTTCTTTTTGTTGCAGTTCGACTGGAGAGCGTCGGGAAATGGTGTTTCGGCTGCAACTGAAGAAAAAACTCACTCACGCAAGAAAATACACGCGAAAAACCGTCATACCTAACCGTGGGTTAGGTTAGGTTTGAACTTAAATTTTTGAATAAAAATGGTCAAAAATGACACTTATTTTGAGTCAAAACCACTGACAAAATACGTAGAAACTAATTAACAGGTGAAGATACCTATGCGCACTTGGAATTATTTTTATTCACAAAAACAACTCCAATAATTTCAAAATCAAAGGTAATTTCTCACGGAAATTAGCTTGGGTATATCAACTTTTTGGAACTGAATTTGCAAATTTTAGTTTTTTCGCGTGCTAATTTTTTCTCTTTGTTGCAGTTCGACTGGAGAGCGTCGGGGGATGGTGTTTCGGCTACAACTGAAGAAAAAACTCACTCACGCAAGAAAATACACGCGAAAAAACCGACAAACCTAACCGTGGATTAGGTTAGGTTAGGTTTGAACTTAAATTTTTGAATAAAAATGGTCAAAAATGTCACTTATTTTGAGTCAAAACCACTGATAATATACGTAGAAACAAATTAACAGGTGTAGATACCTATGCGCACTTGGAATTATTTTTATTCACAAAAACAAATCAAATAATATCCAAATCAAAGGTAATTTCTCACGGAAATTAGCTTGGGTATATCAACTTTTTGGAACTGAATTTGCAAATTTTAGTTTTTTCGCGTGCTTATTTTTTTTCTTCGTTGCAGTTCGACTGGAGAGCGTCGGGGGATGGTGTTTCGGCTACAACTGAAGAAAAAACTCACTCACGCAAGAAAAAAAAAGCGAAAAACCGACAAACCTAACCGTGGGTTAGGTTAGGTTAGGTTAGGTTTGAACCTAAATTTTTGAATAAAAATGGTCAAAAATGTCACTTATTTTGAGTCAAAACCACTGATAATATACGTAGAAACAAATTAACAGGTGAAGATACCTATGCGCACTTGGAATTATTTTTATTCACAAAAACAAATCCAATAATATCAAAATCAAAGGTAATTTCTCACGGAAATTAACTTGGGTATATCAACTTTTTGGAACTGAATTTGCAAATTTTAGTTTTTTCGCGTGCTAATTTTTTCTCTTTGTTGCAGTTCGACTGGAGAGCGTCGGGAGATGGTGTTTCGGCTACAACTGAAGAAAAAACTCACTCAAGCAAGAAAAAAAAAGCGAAAAACCGACAAACCTAACCGTGGGTTAGGTTAGGTTAGGTTAGGTTTGAACCTAAATTTTTGAATAAAAATGGTCAAAAATGACACTTATTTTGAGTCAAAACCACTGATAATATACGTAGAAACAAATTAACAGGTGAAGATACCTATGCGCACTTGGAATTATTTTTATTCACAAAAACAAATCCAATAATATCAAAATCAAAGGTAATTTCTCACGGAAATTAGCTTGGGTATATCAACTTTTTGGAACTGAATTTGCAAATTTTAGTTTTTTCGCGTGCTAATTTTTTCTCTTTGTTGCAGTTCGACTGGAGAGCGTCATGGGATGGTGTTTCGGCTACAACTGAAGAAAAAACTCACTCACGCAAGAAAATACACGCGAAAAACCGACAAACCTAACCGTGGGTTAGGTTAGGTTTCGTTTGAACTTAAATTTTTGAATAAAAATCGTCAAAAATGACAAATATTTTGAGTCAAAACCACTGACAAAATACGTAGAAACTAATTAACAGGTGTAGATACCTATGCGCACTTGGAATTATTTTTATTCACAAAAACAACTCCAATAATTTCAAAATCAAAGGTAATTTCTCACGGAAATTAGCTTGGGTATATCAACTTTTTGGAACTGAATTTGCAAATTTTAGGTTTTTCGCGTGCTAATTTTTTCTCTTTGTTGCAGTTCGACTGGAGAGCGTCGGGAGATGGTGTTTCGGCTACAACTGAAGAAAAAACTCACTCACGCAAGAAAATACACGCGAAAAACCGACAAACCTAACCGTGGGTTAGGTTAGGTTTGGTTTGAACTTAAATTTTTGAATAAAAATGGTCAAAAATGTCACTTATTTTGAGTCAAAACCACTGATAATATACGTAGAAACAAATTAACAGGTGTAGATACCTATGCGCACTTGGAATTATTTTTATTCACAAAAACAAATCCAATAATATCAAAATCAAAGGTAATATCTCACGGAAATTAGCTTGGGTATATCAACTTTTTGGAACTGAATTTGCAAATTTTAGTTTTTTCGCGTGCTAATTTTTTCTCTTTGTTGCAGTTCGACTGGAGAGCGTCGGGGGATGGTGTTTCGGCTACAACTGAAGAAAAAACTCACTCACGCAAGAAAATACACGCGAAAAACCGACAAACCTAACCGTGGGTTAGGTTAGGTTTGGTTTGAACTTAAATTTTTGAATAAAAATCGTCAAAAATGACAATTATTTTGAGTCAAAACCACTGACAAAATACGTAGAAACTAATTAACAGGTGTAGATACCTATGCGCACTTGGAATTATTTTTATTCACAAAAACAACTCCAATAATTTCAAAATCAAAGGTAATTTCTCACGGAAATTAGCTTGGGTATATCAACTTTTTGGAACTGAATTTGCAAATTTTAGGTTTTTCGCGTGCTAATTTTTTCTCTTTGTTGCAGTTCGACTGGAGAGCGTCGGGAGATAGTGTTTCGACTACAACTGAAGAAAAAACTCACTCAAGCAAGAAAAAAAAAGCGAAAAACCGACAAACCTAACCGTGGGTTAGGTTAGGTTAGGTTAGGTTTGAACTTAAATTTTTGAATAAAAATGGTCAAAAATGTCACTTATTTTGAGTCAAAACCACTGATAATATACGTAGAAACAAATTAACAGGTGTAGATACCTATGCGCACTTGGAATTATTTTTATTCACAAAAACAAATCAAATAATATCCAAATCAAAGGTAATTTCTCACGGAAATTAGCTTGGGTATATCAACTTTTTGGAACTGAATTTGCAAATTTTAGTTTTTTTCGCGTGCTTATTTTTTTTCTTCGTTGCAGTTCGACTGGAGAGCGTCGGGGGATGGTGTTTCGGCTACAACTGAAGAAAAAACTCACTCACGCAAGAAAATACACGCGAAAAACCGACAAACCTAACCGTGGGTTA